>JANFNE010000026.1:0-600000 GCA_024867545.1 Phytopythium helicoides | reverse complement strand
ATGCGCTCAAAGTCGTATCTCGATCCGGCTGTCCACCGCATCGTTCCGCTTTAGTACCTCACCAAGTAGGTTCTCTACCTCGCAGATGCCAACGTACCGGCTTGCATCAACTCCATAGCGCAGCATGCGAGGCCGAAAGTGATGGGCCAGAGCGATCCCTTGCGGCCCCAGTTGACCAGGTCGTCCACGCGCGCCACCACGTACTCTGGGTGACTCTCCATTAGTTTCTCTCTTAGTTTAACACACTCTCCAGCTTCACGCACCCACGCTATTGCGCGCCGTGGCGTTGCCCGCCAGCAGCTCCTGCACGCTTCCGCGCTGCTGCAACTCGGAGCCGGTGGCACCAGCGGCCGTGGAGCTGCGGCGTGCAGTGGACGCAGCGACGACGGCCGAGCGGCGCACTAGGCTCAGCATCTCTCGCGGTTCTTCCGGATTGACGAGTGGTCTCCGGCAAATCCACCACCCGCTTTCCCGTTGCAGTTGCACCCAGAACGCAAGATCTTGTTGATTCAGACGTGGGAGGACTTGGTTTCGAGAGGTTAGAGTTGACAGAGGTGTTTAGCGTTTAGCGTACCGTACGCTTTTTTGGATGGAATGAGTGGTATATGAAGACTCATCATTGAAGAGGGTATGCTGTTGTGCTGGGGATCAGGAAAATGGGATTACGGATGGTGGATGGACGATGGATTACGGACGCTAACGTGCTCACATGATGGGTAAAAACCTGCGGAAATGGATATTGTTTACACAAAATGTGTTAAATCAGAGCACGATGAGAAGGTGTTCCCATACAAACCGAACCTTTCACGATGTTCCTGGGATTGGCGACCTTAAACAACCATATCTCCACAACAGCGCTCCACCGCTGTGCCCTCACAACAAGAAAAACCAACCGCGACGAACTCCTCGCCGATACCCTCCTGCTCAGTGCACTAAGCTGATAACGCCGCGCTGGTGCTTGTATCCATGGTCATTTCCTTGACGTGACTTCACCAGACTGAAGACACTTGGAAGCAACAGCCACGGCGTGTGTTTGCTCAAGTCACTCCCTAGCACCCACTCAAGCCAATGGGCATCCAAACGGACGGTCGTCAGACCTACATTTCCAACAAGCTGCAGAAGACGACCCAAACGCTTTCAAAACCACCCGACGCCGAGATATCACCGCCTGCGTGGGTCCCGGAGGATGAACCAGCCACGAACTCGAAGGGCTCACACCATTTGGGATCCAAGATGCTCCAGCAGTGCCCGTTGAGCTGGATCCACTGGGCAACGCTATCTGACCATCGCCAGCAGCGGATGATACCACCGACACGACTATATCGCCGGTAGAGTGGCTGCTCGCAAACCCTTCAATAGTGTCACCGTGCCAGAACTCGGGCCAGTCGCGTTTTTCCAGAACACACCACCGCTCGGCATCGAGCTCCCGCAGGTAGATCCAGCTCCGCCTAATACCAACAAAGACTTCCAGTGCGGGCAGATGCAGAGCTTTCACCCTCTCGCCGCTAGTTGCCTCCGAAATGACCTCCGTGACTCTTCCTTCGACCGATAAAGCCTACAAGTAATCGAAGTAAGGAGACCTGCTCGAAGTGGTGATACTCAACACATCGGCTGCACAGTCACCGCTGGGTCCGCTCAAGTGTGCGAGAAGGTGCGAGGCACTGTGACTGACCTCGTGAACCTCAAAAGCGTCGAGGCAAAACCCGGCACACCGTCTCCGTCTTCACCGTCTGAGAGTCCTACGCACTACAGTTTCGACCTCTCTAGCACCATTGTTGGCATTGACACTGATCTGGTTACGCATTTGAGCTGCATGTCAACGACGACGTCTTCGCCCTGGTGGAGTTAGTGCATGCTGGTTGGTTTGGCGAGTACATCGGTAAGACTGCATCACTGGTGGCATGCAAGCTCAAGAATATTGGCTTTGCAGCCTTAAGCGACACCCTTGGCTGCGCTAACTAGTCCCCAGGCTCTCGTCGATGATGGAAATCTTCAACAGCGTGTGCTCATTCTCGGTGACATTAGTGGCACAGGGAAATTTGCTATCCAGACCGTGATGATTCTTGGCGCATGTTTCGGGGAATCAAGGACCCCACCGAGTCGCCGACCGGAACGCAAACCGCAAGTTTCTTGTCCAAGCCGAACTGTGGGGATCTGACGAAGCTCGCAGTGTTGGTCGAAATTGTCATTTAGGTCCAATCCTTGGGGCGCGTCAAGGCGAAGGTGGTTGTCCAAATCGCTGGCGAATCTTTACAGCAGGGCTGCTTCTCATGTGGGAGGCGTGAACGAGAGTGCTGCAGTCACAAGGGGAGAGATTTCGGTGATACTTACTTACACGTCAAACTTTGAAGCTTCTGGATAATCTACGGACTTGCAATGACTCCGGCTTAAGCGTCTAATTCGGATGGTTCGACCAGTATTGGGCATCAGCCAGACGAAATCAACGGGAGGAACCGGAGCCATGGTGATCAGCAAAAGAATATCACCAAGCTCGTCAGCAGGTAGTGAGAATGCGACGCTAGGAAAGTCTACAAGTCTACTTGTGCGACCAGTTCCAGCGGTTCCTATCGCATCATCGGTCCGTGTGCCAAATGGTTTGAGCTCGTCAACGAGTGGCGGGGTGGCTCGTGGCAGCGTGATAGGCGCGTCCGTAAATGCGGCAAAATCCTTGACTTCCTACTGCAGCAGCATAATACCGAAGACCAGGTCACTTGATCTTCGGTCTAAATGTCCACCGAGAAGCTGCGGTCTGCACCTCCAAGCGTACGAATACTACTACTGGCGTAGCAACAAAGCTGATACTCTGCAAGAAGAAGAGAAAGCGGGCGCAGGTGTAGTTGTATTATGTAAAGCCAAGCTCGAGGGGTGCCGGTGCGCTTGCTGCAGCCGAAGCAACAGTCACCACATCAGCACCCACAGCTGCCGTTGCCGAGCGACGGCACGCCGCTGTGCTCGCCCTTCTCGCACTCACTTTCTCAGCTTGAGCAGCAGCGACTTGTTTCCCTTGACCTTCTTCTGCAGCTGCATGAGGCCGAAGAGCAGCGCCTCGGCCGTCGGCGGGCAGCCAGGAACGTAGATGTCGACGGGCACGACACGATCCGCGCCACGCACCACAGCGTACGAGTAGTGGTAGTATCCTCCGCCGTTGGCGCAGCTGCCCATGCTGAGCACGTAGCGTGGCTCTGGCATCTGGTCGTACACACGACGCAGGGCGGGCGCCATCTTGTTGGTGAGCGTTCCTGCGATGATCATGACGTCCGTCTGTCGCGGCGACGCGCGGAAGACCATTCCCATGCGCTCAAAGTCGTATCTCGATCCGGCTGTCCTCCACATTCCGCGTCAGTCAGTCCCTCGTCCGCCCGCGAGCTCCACTTTGTCACGCACCGCTGTGCATCATCTCGACGGCGCAGCACGCGAGGCCGAAGGTGATGGGCCAGAGCGATCCCTTGCGGCCCCAGTTGACCAGGTCGTCCACGCGCGACACGACGTACTCTGCGCCATCCCCCGTCAGCAGCGACTCGTTCCTCCTCCGACCGCCTGTCTCCTGCTCCACGCACCCACGCCGTTGCGCGCCGTGGCGTTGCCCGCCAGCAGTTCCTGCACGCTGCCGCGCTGCTGCAGCTCCGCGCCGGCGGACGCCGCGGCGACGGACGAGCTGCGACGCGCGGCGGACGCGGCGGCGACGGTCGAGCGGCGCACGAGGCTCAGCATGTTGCGGTCCGGGGCGAGTGGGCTTCTCCCCCTTGCTTGGGGGCCACACACGGCCGGGAACCACCAGAACGAAGGGTGGGAGGGATATTGATTGGAGAGGGTTTCAGGTTGTAGAGGTGGTTTAGATAGTTAGAGGTGGTTATAGAAGTAGTGGATGGAGAGGGTATAGATTCAAGGAGGGAGAGACGAGGGGAGGGAGGGGTGATTGGATGGAATGAGGAGGAATATCTGGCCAATCCGAGGGCGATGATGCAAGTTGAAGTGGTGACGTTGAGCTCTTCACGTGTGTGGAGGCGGCTCGGTGCTCTTGACCTTCTTCTGCAGATGCATTTTAGAGCGAACAGCAGTGCCTCGGACGTGGGAGGACAGCCAGGTACGTAGATGAGGCCCGCGCCGCGCACCACGGCGTCACCGTTGCCCATCGAGATGACGTAACGAGGCTCGGGCATCTCGTCGTGCACGCGACGGAGGGCGGGAGCCATCGTGTTGATGAGTGTTCCTGCGATGATCGTGACGTCGGTATGCCGAGGTGTGGCGCAGAAGACCGTTCGCATGCGCTCAAAGTCGCAGCGCAACCCGGCTGCCAGTGCGAGGACAGAAAGCAACTCTTTAGATGCTGGTTGATTGAGTATTGCAGTTGGGTGCTTGCAATCGACAACGCACCGGCGTGCATCACCTCAACGGTGCAGCAGGCAAAGAGCGAAGGTGGTTGGCCACAGCGAGACCTTGTTCATCAGGTCGTCAACCCGCGAGACGATATATTCTGTGGCAACAACAAAAAAGTACGCAATGCTGGCAGCGATCAAACCCTCCGATCGGACAGCGACGCATTTCGCGTGTGATCAGAAAAGCAAGCTATCAGAACGCATCGCCGCTATATACGCAGGACCTGCTCTCACAACTGGACCTGCTCGAGTGGATCACCGTTCGGAGCGGTTCGCCGTGCAGCATGGCTGATCGGCGAGTGGTCAAAAGGTGGGCGAGTCGCATTTGTAGCGTGCAGAGAGCACTTGCAGAGAGGGTGCTTGTGTAGTTGGCAGCTTCTCGAGGTCGCTCACTCAAGTAACAAGCAACAATTTGCGAGAGTCGCAACCTACACGTGTAGTGTTCTTGTGATGGTACTCGAGTTCAACTGGAGCAATCATTGGGAGTTGCAATCCAGTGTACCACGTCACATGGAGATCTCGATGCGTGTTGAGGTATCATGGGGCCTCTAGCGGGTGCTCTTCAGGCCGACATGGTCGTCTGGCCGAGTGATTTGGACACGTCTGCGCACTTCAAGTCGCCAAGCAGTGCCTCCTGTGCCTCCTCTTTTTCGTTGGGAGGTTCGACAATCAGTTCGGTATGCCAGTGGCTCGGGCTGGACAACCCTGATTCCGACACTATTTCGGCCGACTCCCATGGACTTTGATTTAGCACCGGGACACAAGGAGGACTAAGGGGTTCGTTAGTCTCAAAATGGATGAGCAGATCGATTAGCCGTAGATGGTTCTAAACCTATGGTATTAGTAAGGTGGTAATCGAGGAAGGACAATTCAAGAAAGGAGCCAAACAGTTGCAATGCCAGAGTCGCCATCATATAGTGAGGTAGTAAAAGACACTACATAAAGCACATCGAAAGCAGCCCGAAATCACTATAGGTTTGAGAATTCAAAGGTAAATTGAAAATGGGGAACTGCGTTTGATCCATGAACCCAAGCAGCTTCTCCCTCATCCAAGCATCCACAGGCTGGTTTCCGTCCTTATTGTTTAGTTGCGACGTAACGCGGAAGCATCGACGTTGCGTACGGACGGGGTTCGCAACTTACTGGATGTGTCAGTGCAAATGAAGTTGTGCCGAAAGAATGCCTCGCTGCTCGTGGCGCCGTCAGACTAACCGACAACCTCGCCCTCCTGTGGCTCAGGTGGTTCATCTTCTTGCTGCGAACCTTCGTGTTGGGAGTCTTCGGTAACGAGCGGGTAGGCGAAATGGTCATACTCCACAGAGATGTGGACGGGGGGTTTCTCGTTGATGGCGGCCGTCTCTTCACTTCCAGTTCGATTGTTTTGAGGAATCTGCGTGTAGACTGGTGTGCTTTGCTCCAGTACAATGTTTGATTCCGCGGTGCCAGCGTGGTGGACATGACCGCGTATAGATTGTGCGTTGAGTCTAAGTGAGGTCCCCGCTCCATTACGGTCACATGGTGTGGGTACAGGCTGGGATGATGCTCTGTACGAGCTACGAAGGAGAATAGGAATGGTCGAGCTGCTTGTGAAGCTCAATGTCTTTTGGTTGGTGAATGGCACCCGTCCGATCACGCGGGGCGAATCACTGTCTGTTGAATTAACCAACAAGAGACAGTCCCCGAGCGCGATGACCTTGCTTGTAACCCCATCGCCTCGGCGCTGATATCCTATGGCTGACGATTTTTCTCTTTCTCTGGTTTGCTCAATCTTGACCAGCTCGCACGTGTTCAAAATGCTGTTTCCCAACGCTGAGGTGTTGTACTCAACCACACGTAGAAGAATCAAGCAAAGTTTCGTGAATTGCTTTGATGTCATGTCCGCTTTGACTTCAACCTTTTTACTGAACTCCTCTGATTTCAAGCTGTGCTTCTGTACGTGCTGCTTCAGCGCAGTCAGTTGATTTGAGAAATCATCTTGGACCTTTCCTTCTTTGTTTGGTTCCCAAAAGGTCAACCATCGCACCATCACGCGTCGTTGAGGAATCGACATTGTTTCAAGCAGCTCAGAGAGTGTGGGTTTGCCAAATTTGTCTCCTGTCTCCGGTAGAAAACGACTCACTTCAATCTTGTCATCGAATTCACCGCAGAGTGACTCGCCTTTCTGTTTTTCAGCAAAATGGGTCCCATGCAAGAACGAGATCTTACCCACGTTGTCGAATTTGTCCAATGAAATCTGCTCTTGTGGGTTTGCACACACAGTGCCCTCGCAGTCGTGTATCATTCCACACGGGTGTGGACCGATATAGACGGTTTCCGTCTTGCTCTTTATGGAGTCGATCATTTTCTTGACTCCCTCAGTAAGAAGTTTGGCCTGCTCCTCCTTATTTGCTTTAGACTCTGTTTGCACACCACTTCCTTTTGCACTGTTGTCCTCTGTAGCGGCACCCACGTGTGGGTTAAAATCTTCGAATACTCCGATCGCTGGAGCTACTGCAGACAGTAGATCCGTATCCTTGGAGCACATTCTGTTTTGCTCGGTGTAGTTGCTCATGTATCGCAAAATGTCCTGTCCATTTGGCTCACAAAATTTGCCACACGCCGTTTCTTGTCCTGCAAGAAGGCGGCGTAAGTGGTGATTTCCAGAAGGCTTGACATTTACTTGCTCGCTAAGGAGGACAAAGGTGTCACTCGGAATCTTGCCTGGATCACCACGAGCTGCGAATCGAAATTGTACGCGATTTGCATACACAAATTCTTGCCATGGCCACGCTCGCTTCAACCACGAGTCAATTCTTCCAATGCACTTGTTTTCGCAATCCTCCGCGTGCCAAACAAATTTTTTACTGTCCGATGGTGTATCCATAAAAGTCGTTAATATTTGGCCTCTAACGTTGCAATCAGCACCTGGCAACAGCACGACCACGCGGGCTTCCTTGAAAATGAGTGGGATATTCTTGTTCAGCACTTTCGCATTCACACTTTTTTGGTTGAGACAAAACTGGTCCAGCCACAGCCATTCCTTATTCTCGGTGCTAAGCTTCACTAGAGTGTCCAAAAACCCATCTCGACTCCACTCTCCTCCAAGCTCGAGTGTTTTATCTGGCTCATTGGGACTTGTAAATTCGGCGACTTTACCGAGATTAATCAATCCCCACGCGTACGAGATTGCGATCACGTTGTCTTGCAGGTAATCGCTGTTGCACCCTTTGCGTTGCACGACATACCCGTCATCACTTATGAACTCATCAATAGGGCTACCTTCTCTGTGCGTCTGCTTGGGATCGGTGTCGGGTCGCTTTATCATCTTGAACACGTATATATTGTGCTTTGGTTGTGGTACACTCAAGTCGCCTGCTCCATTATCGGCGATCGTGTTCATGCTCGGAAGCCAACACTTTCTCTGAACTCGACAAGGAAAATTCTCCACTAAGCTCGCGGCGAGTTTTGTCCTTCGCTACTGCCTCGGATGTTGGAAGCAGTTGAGCATCCTACCACGTGCTGTTGCTTCCACAAGCGTGCGTGTGTGTGAGGTTTCCTAACCGACACTGTTGCCACCATTTCCATCCCATGCAGACGGTGTGGCAACAGTGCCGGTTTGGAAACTCCATGCAGACGAGGTGGATCTGAGCTTGTTCACAGGCGACCTGTGCCTGGTTGGGACTGATTGAGCTGACAGGCGGGAAAGTGCCCTCTGCAGGTCTTCGAGGATGGCTGCGGCGAGGAGTTTCCTAACTGCTCCCGTTACCACCCAGCTGTGCATATATTTCATGTTGGCAGAAGCGCCAGACGGCCAACCTGGCGCTTTTGCATCCATGCGACCCAATTTTCTACGTTCCAGTTTCGGACAAGCAGTCTAGTGAGTCTGGGAGCTGTGAGATGACGACTCTAGCCATTCGATGGGTTCAAGAGTCTCAAGCAGACACCGCGGATGGTGACGCCAGGAGGTTTCATGATCGAGTGGGTAGCACAGAGATCCAATGTAAAACAAAGGGTCTTTTTCTTCCAGTCTAGAAGCAGCGTCCGATCGGCCACACTTGACCTTCCAAGCCAAGCATCAACAACCCGTGGACAGTGAATCATTGCTCCTTGTCGTCTCTCACCTGCCAGCGCTCTCGCACTCGCACCCATGCTGGATCTCATCGTGGACTCGACGGAATCCGAGTCGGTCGGGAACACGCAGGGCCTCGGACTACTCATTCTAGCGTCGCTGCTGCCTGCAGCAAGATACTGCACTCCCCACCTCTCGCAGATCGTCGGCCGTCACCTCGCTTGGCTCAACCCATTTCTCAATGGATGGTTCATTGATGCCTACCGCGGCTTCATGAGCGGCAAACCTACCGAGACCGAGTTCCTTCAAGTCTCCGCTTCGGTATCCGGGGCCACGATCGGCGTCACGAGTCCGTTCATCTCGGGCATATTCGAGTCGATTAGAGATGACGATAGCAATACCAATTATGACCGACTGCAAGACCAAGGTCACGGGTGGCAGATCGGCATCGCCACCGTCTCGAGGCCCCCGCTTTCATATTATGCGAAGACCTTTGTTGTCGTTCTCACGCTGGTGTTGTACGTCATACCCATCTCGTGCATGGTTGTTCTTGGCGATTACTCTGGTGTCGGCAGCGTCGCGTATGTCACCTTCGGTCTTGCTGTACGCATTGCCGAGAAATTGACACACGTTTCCTGCGAAGCTGGGAATCAACTTGTTACGGGAGAGCACGAGGAGATGAAGCATCTGTGGCTAAATGAGGTGGGCTCACTCGATGACATCACGACGGACTACCCCATCCAATCGGGCAAAGAGCGACAAAGACCACAACCTCAAATGAGCTTACTCTACAGACCGTTCACGAGTCCGTCCGTGGTGTTACTGCGTGCCGACAATAAAGAGTTGAACTCCGTCAACATTGAGCACCTCGCGCATCCACGTCTCAGTGTGCGTTTCGACCGATACGCCTCCGCATGCACTGCTGTGTACCGCACGCTACTGGGCGTACTACTAGTCAGCTGGCTCGTTTTACTCGAGACTAGCCGTCGCAGCAGCACGGCGTACACCAACGGATACATCGATGTAACAACGCTGGCTGTGTCAGCTGTTGGCGAGGTATTCATGCAGCGACTCGTGGCTGGCGCGGTGAACGTCAAGAAGGTCCAGAAGCGGAATGCGATCACGGCCGTCGCGTGGTTGGCTTACAACAGGATTTTGGACGCGCCAGGGGTACCAAAGCGCTTGCTGCAACTCACTGCCGATGAAAATGCTCTCGTGCACGCACTCTTTCTTGGCAAGGCGGATGATGCGCTGTGGGAGCGTGTGCCCAAGTGCGATCGCGAGCAGGTCATGTGCGGCGAATATAGTTCCATGCCGCCTCGGATCAAGAACATCAAGGTGCAGACCACACATTATGGTAGTACCGATCTATGATCAGCAGTGCTCACCACAAGTGCGACTCGCTCACACATGCCGAGCGAGCTACTCCAGCAGTGCGATAGATACTTGTGGGTCTTACAGATTGATGGTCACTCGATCTGCACGACGCCAAACACGATTGCTGTCGTGGTGGACCATGCAGATCCGAGTGGCATTCGCATTGAGTCGTAGGTCATAATCACAAGTTCCGTATGTGCTCCACTTCTTGTTGGCGTGTTGCGTTAGTTGACAGTCGAAAACCTTCTTGGTCACTGTGATCCTCGTACTGTCTCATCGATGGGGGATGTTGGAGTTTTGTGGTCGATCTGTATCTTGCAGGTGAGTATGGCAAAACGCTGTTTGTGGAATGCGGCCATCTGACTGCGCAATTTGTGTTTCCTTGACGATTATCGAGTAGCTCTCCAGATCGTCTCGCAAGGAGAATCTGAAGCCTTGCATTTAAAGGCTATGGAACTGGAGGACAAGCTGGAGGTGCTGACGTAGCACAGAGGACTGAGAAATGGGGGAGGGGGAGCAGAGCTGAGGGTGTTGATATGTATCGATGTGAGATCTTCAGCGTAGTTTCACATGCATTTAACACAGGCAAATAAGGAATTTTATGAACACGTGGATCCTACCTCAACTCAGGAGAGTTGGCATTCGTCGGGACACGACGACTCGACGGAAGGAAAGAAGATCTCGGGATCGAAGACTGTAGTTTGGCCTCCGGCGTCGGGATTTCCGGATTCAGCACATCTGTCGTCAACTTTTCCAAGTTGAGACAAATCTGGACCAGCCAGAGCCACACGTCCTTGCGTAGCGCTGGTTTGACAATTTTGCGTTATTCATGCTGCAGCTCGAAACCATTAGCAGAGAGCGTGGACTGCTCAGTGGTCTTGAACACGAGCATTTTCTTCTTTTTTTTTTGTTCGGTTGGGTTTGTAGTTTCACTGATCTCGATTTCCTGGCTTCGGAAGAGACAGGAAAAGTCCTTCCTCTGATCTGGAGAACTGGGGAAGGGAAATTTTCCCCCCTCTGGGCTCACACCAATGCGTACCTTGCAACAACCACGGCTGCTGGAGCCGGTTGAACAGGCGGCCACCGTTTAGATCTGTTTAGCATGCTTCCATGCGTAACCATCGCCATCCCTGCAGACGCGGTGGCTCTTTTCACATCCAACCTGTGTCTGACTGAGCTGACAGGCACCAAATTTCCGCTCAGCTGTTGGGTTTGTCCTGCACGTCTGCATGGGTGGAGTTTCTTAACTGCTCGGGTGCGACCTTTTTTGGCAGAAACGGCAAGTTGCCGCTTCTGCAAAGGATGAATTTACAAGACCGCTTGGAGCACGAAGTGGGAGTATGGACATTGCCCAAACAAACAGCCTGGGAGATGTGAGGTGGGGACACCCACCATCGGTCGGCGACCCCAGACGGCCTTGGTCGCTGGCGTCAGGAGGTTTCATCAGTGGGTGGGTGGTGCAGTGACCCGATCTGTCCATTCAATAGATCCGTCAAACGACCTCCACGGGGTCTTCGAGAAGCCAGCCACATGCAACAAACCGAAGGACTTGTAGTCAAGTAGTGGTGGTTCTCTCCACGGCCAACCACTCCTCACTTGTCAATCAGCGCTCTGGCACTCATGTGGCCGCTCACTTCATCGCTGATGCCAACCATCTTGGCGGAATCCGAGTCAGTCGAGAGTATGCAAGGGTCAGGACTGCTCGCCCTCGCATCGTTGCTGCCTGCCGCCAAGTATTGCAGTCTCTATCTTTCTCAGATCGTCGGCCCTCGCGTTTCCTGGTTCAACCCGTTTATCAATGGATGGTTCATCGAAGCCTATCGCGGCGCCATGGATGGGAGGCCTTCCGACACAGAGCTCGTCCAAGTCACTGCTACGGCATCCGGGGCCACGATAGCGGTCACGAATCCATATATCTTCGACATACTTGAGTCGGCTGACAACGACGAAATCAGCAACAACGCCACCAATATCAACAATGGCACCAAGAACAACGATCGCACCCAGTCAAACAACAACACCAAAGACAACAGCAACGCAAGTTCAGAGCGCAAGAAAGCTAGCAATGGATGGCAGGTCCATGTTGTTTATTTGGACATCAAACCTAATTCCTCAGCGATCGCTGTCGTCATCGTTTTTACGCTGCTACTGTACACCGTGCCAGTCGCATGCATGATGGTGCTTGATGACTACTCGGGTGTCGGCAGCATCGCTTATGTTACCTTTGGCCTTGTGGCGCGCCTTATCGAGAAGGCGACCCACAATTCCAAAGAATATAACAAACCAATACAATCAGGGGACGGAAAAGAAGCAAACAATGCGCAGAGTGCGGTGGAAACCATGATAGTCACCAAGGAGATCAAGTTAGCAGATACTACTCAGTCGAAGCAAGGTGCCGACAACCCGAGATCGGGGGGTTTGCTCTACAGGCCATCCATGGATACGTCCATCGTCCTACTGCACGCAGAAGATAAAACAAAGCTCGACATCGAGGTCCTCGCTCATCCAAGCCATGGTGAACGCTTTCCCGGTTGCTCTATCATATACCGCGTGCTGCTAGGCGTGTTATGGGTATCCTGGCTCATTTTGATGGAAATTAATCGTCGCAGTGAGACGGTGTTCACCAACGGGTACATTGAATTAGCAACGTTGGTGCTGTCGGCTATTGGCGAAGCCTTGATGAAGCACTTCGCGGTCCTCAGAAAGAAAGTCGAAACAATCCAAACGGCGAATGCGATAACAGCCGTCGGGTGCCTAGCTGCCGCGGGTCTTTTGGACGCACCAGGGGTACCAAAACGCCTGCTGAACCTCAATGACCACGAAACTAAGCTTATCCATGCGCTTAAACTCAAGAAAACGCTCGATGAAGTTGATCAAGCTTTGTGGGATCAAGTGCCCAAGTGCAATAAAACAACTATCCAAGACATCATAAAGGGAAAGAAACTTCATCTAGTGCCCCCGAAGACGTTACAACAGAGCTCGCCGCCAAAAGATTACGGTACGATGAGCACAACTGCATATAATGGTAAGGAGAATGCCGTCTCCGACCCATGTACTACCGTCTGAAGTACGCGATGATTCTACCGACATGATTGCAGGCACTAGCCTAGCATAGTGCACCCAAGCATTTGAAAACTCGTGCGAATTCAAAAATCAAAACGCCTCGGTAGTAGATTGAACCTCAAAGTTCTTCTTTGCTGTTGCAACTGTTGCGAATGCTGATGCAGCTGTGTATCCCACTCGGCATTATACCACTTCCGTTCAAACATCCGCACGTCATCTTGCCGCTGCCGCATCGTTGCAAACGCGATGAAAGCCGCAGGTGACAACCGTGTCGCACTTTACAGCTTTGAGAGCTCTGCAAAGATATTTCCACGAGTGCATGGCGCAGCCCAGTAGATCCCATACTTCCATGAACGGCAGCCTCCTCGACACGAGCAGCACGCAATGCTCGAGCCTTGGCCAACTCAAGTTGAAGTCGCCACCTCAACCGTACCACTCGTTCGGCACAGCGTACCGCTCCGTCGCCTTCTGCGCGGTCTCGCCACTCGAAGAACATGGAGCCGCAAGGTGACGACCTGCTGGCCGACGTGGACGCCTGGCTGCGCGGCTTGGAGGCCTCTGCGCTCTCCCAGGCGCCAGCGAGCGCCTCTCGCTCATCATGTGAGGCTCCGGTGGACGATTCGCAGCGCCTGAGGCCCGGGAGGCCGCGCGGGAAGCGCACGCCGCGGCTGTCGCAGCTGCGCGTGGAGCCGATGAACTCGACGCAGCGGCGGAAGGAGGAGCTATCGTTTCTGCGGCTGAAGGCTGCGGAGCTGGAGCGCGAGCTGGCGGCGCTGGGGCGGCGCAGGATTCCGGCGGACGGCAGGAGAGGCCGAGAGAGTGGAGAGGAGCGCAGCGCGTGGAGGAGCATCGCCAAGCGCCAGGGAGCGGAGCGGGCGAGGGCCGAGAGGGAGAACGCGCGGCTGCTGGACAAGATGCAGAGGCACGTGAGGCTCCGGCGAGCGGTCGAGAGGCTGCTGAGCGAGTGCGAGGTCTGGCTGGGAGCTCTCGAGGCGTCGTGGTTGATTGACGTGGCGAGGGGACTGACGCTCGTGGTGGCAGGAGGACGCAAAGGAGGAGATGGTGGACAGACGGGAGACACCGGAATGCCACAGCCGAGCGGAGTTGGCAAAGTTGAGGCGGCTTCTGCAGAGCGCCGAGTCGCACTGCCCGCTCCTGCACGTTGTGCTGGCCTCGAACAGCTCCATTGGAGACGGCGGGTACATCAAGCTCAATGAATCCGTCTCCGGCGAGATAACGATGGAGGCGCGGTACAACCAAGTCGTGCCGTTCCCCTTTGAAGTCACCGGCTCCGTGGGATGGCGCGGAATTCAACAAGGCAAGCTCAATTTCTTTCCGGACGTCACGGTGAGCTGTTGGTTGGATACAGTCAAATCGGTGCGAAAGGATAGCGAGATCTAACCGTGCGCTGTGCGTGCAGGTCGTCAATACCACGCCAGACACAGCTATGGTCAAAATGAAAGCTGTGCTGCCCCCGGTCCTTGTGACCCCAGCGACCATATACCAGGCAATCAAGTGGTTACGGGATGGAGATGGCGAGTATGTTGTCTGGGAGATGACCGCGTCGACAGACTCCTCCACGGGTGCGTTCCCGCCGCTAGTGTTGACTGTCCGCGTCTGGTTGAGTATCTCGTCGACAGATATGCCAGATGGCACGTTGGGATCAGAGTTGCGCGAGTTCGCTATGCTGACTGCGATCAAATCCTCCGATCGGAAAACGACGCATTTCGCTGCTGACCAGAAAGGCAAGCTATCAGAATGTATCGCCGCTGGGTACCACGAGATGCACATGCATGCGCACCAAGTTCTCGAGAACTTGCTACTGGACGCGACTGCGACCGTGTAGGACCTTCGCGTGATATTACGACTCCTGCGTTTCGTACAGTGAACATTTTTGCTCTTTTTGAATGATGTAATGTTGTCGTCAGTGATCAACACCACTTCTTTGCTGTGGATGTGCTCAATCTGGCGGCAAGTGCACTCTGTCTCGATCAACTGCGTCGCCTTTTCCTCCAGCTTTGGAAAAACCCTTTGACACTCAGCATCCACAGACGACTTCACGACATTATTGATTTCGTCTGCGAAAAACATTGATTTCGCTCACTGTCGCCGCCGCCAATTCGAACCGATATGGAGTCGCTCGACGACGACCTGCTGGGCGACGTGGACGCCTGGCTGCGCGGTTTGGACGCCCCCGAGTCGCTCGTTCCTCTCGTAGACGCGCTGCTCTCTCCCCGTGGGGCTCCAGCGTTGAATTCGAAGCCCTCGAAGCAGAGAAACGAACGCAAGAAGCCCAAGAACTCGACGCAGCGACGAAAGGAAGAGCTCGAGCTCCTGCGAACGCAAGCGGACGAGCTGGTGAAGGAACTAAGGGTGTTGAAGCGTTACAGAGAGCCTCGAGCTAGTAAGCGAGGCCGTGCGGAGGCGAGCTCCAGTGAAGGCTCGAGTGTGTGGAGAGGGATCGCCAAGCGGCAGAGAACAGAGAGGACGAAGGCGGAGAAGGAGAACGCGCGCTTGTTGAAGGAGTTGAAGGACCACATCAAGCTCACGCGAGCGGTGAAGAAGCTACTAAGCAAGGGCGAGGAGGGCTCGAGGCAAAAGCAGACAACTGTGAGCTCTCCGCGTGCTGGTTGCCACACCCGATCGGAGGTGGTGAAGCTGAGGCAGATACTGCAGAGCGTTGAGACACAGCACCCCCTGCTTCATGTGGTACTCCAGCCAAACCTCGAGATTGCAGACGGTGGGTATGTGAAGATGAACAACGCGCTCTCTGGAGGGATTTCGATGGAGATGCGGCACAGCAGGGTGCTGCCGTTCAGCTACAACGATATTGGTGCAGCAGCTCGAACGGCAATTCAACAAGGGAAGCTGAATTACTCCCCGGATGTAACGGTGGGTTGCTGCAATAGTCATGCACGGTGAGATAGCGACTTGCAATGTCTGACGGTAATGGATTTCAAGCAGGTTGTTGACAGCACGGCTGATTCGGCTATGCTCAAGTTGAAAGTACTCCTACCACCAGTCCTGGTAACTCCAGCAACGGTGTACCAAGCAATCAGGTGGTTCCACGAGCCTGACGTCGAGTACTCTGTCTCGGAAATGAGAACATCGACATCAGGTTCTTCGACAGATGCATTCCCCCCGCTGGACGTAACAGTTCGTGGTTGGACAAGTATTCGCTCAACGATCATGCCTGACGGCTCCCTGGGCTCAGAGATCCACGAGTTTGTAACGTTGACAGCGCTAGAGACTGCTGGGCATTCGACCACCTACAACGTTCAAAGTCTCTCAGAGTTCATCGCCTCTGTGTACCAAGAGAAACATCAGCTTGTTCACCAGACGCTCGAGAACATGTTGATGGATACTCTGCCGACTGCCTCAACGTAGGCACGGGGATAATCGAGCAAACCAAAAGTAAAGATGCAGTTTGGCGCAATCTTGTTGTGATCTGTATCTGCGACGTGGTGTGATGTGGTGTGATTGTGGCATGGGTTCAACAGATCTGCTTTCGCTTTTCTGACGCTGCTCAGCCGTCCTTCAGTTCTCAAAGTGCGATGGCGGAGCTACCAACTATCACTAATCTTCATCAAAGTGGCGTTAATGCTTACTGGATCGAAGTTGAGGGACAGATCGATAGTTTGCTCCTCGGTGAGAGTGAGAAGGCGCAGTTCTAGATTCTACTGCGTCCGTCTCTAACATCAATGGCTTTGAAGGCTCTCCAGTCAATACACAAACTGCTCCTACAAAGCGGATGAATTCATCGCAGAGGCGGAAGCAAGAGTTGCAGCAACTTCGTGCAATGGCGACCCACTTCGAGTCGCAGTTGGACTTGCTCAAGCGTGAACACGAAGCTACAACAAAATGGAATGCCAAGTGGACCAGCGGGATGGCAGGTGCATGGCGCGATGAAGCCATGTACTACAAGATGGAACGAGCCAAGGCAGAAGAGGAGCAGAAGAAGCTCCAAGAGCAGCTCGCAAACCACTTGAAAATCGCAAGTAGCCTTCAAAGTCTGGTGAAAATGTGCGAGGTGAGTGCGTTGTTATCTGGCAACTCCTGCACCAGTCAGCCTGACACTCGAGTGCACTGCTAGCTGTGGCGATCCTTTCAACCATTCAGTTGGGACAATTATTGCGTCGCTGTGAATCAAGACACGAGGGTATTCCAAGAGCTAGTCCAAAGCGTCGACAGTCGGTATTCAATGATGAAGGCAACGATGGGGAGTTTCCGAGGTCCGAGTGAACCTTTCGAAGTCAGCGATTCTTTCACACTCAAAAGTGTGCACGTCAACAAGCTGTGCTTCGAATCGATGAGTACGTTTGCAATGCCATTTGACTATCGCCTCGTTGATACGGTGCTTTGGGATTCGCTACGGAGCGGCACCTTTGCAATGACAGGCGATCACATCACGGTGCGACTTTCACGCTGTTATGTTTCTGCTCTCAACTGACAATAGCCATGTTCAGGTTGTGCGGGAAACCCCTGAGCTTGTACTCAGTAAGTTGGTCGACCGAGCCACGGGTACGATTGCAATGCCTACAGTCTTTTACCAAGCGATGAAACGATTCCCATGCGAAGACTACATCTGCATCGTCTGGGAGATATCTGCGCTTCTTCCCGGGACCTCGGAAGCCTGGCCAACGAACGCTGGCGTAGTATCGAGAGGGTGGGGACGACTGCGTCCTGTGATGCTACGGGAAGGCTCCGTTGGCTCTTTGCGCGAAGAGTGTTCCCAATCATCGATAACCATCTTGAAGCCAGAGAGCGGGCTCGTTGAGCTCGATGAGATGAATATCCTCATAAACACGGTGGAGACCATTGCCAAAGAGAAGCGGGCGAAGGTGAGCCAATTGATCGAGAACCTGCTGGTAGACGCTGTCGTGATCGCCAAGACAGCCAGAGGCTCGAAAGCGAGCTACAAGTAGCGAACCTTTAGTCATTGCCACAATCAAAGCAAATCGCAATGGCATAAACATCCGATCCAATTCTATGCACGTCGCACCACAACTGGACTTGTTGCCCACTCGCGGAGTGGAGTCGCACGTGGCAAAGTCCAAAGGCTGAGCTGGCGATGCCTGCGAGTGCAACCAACTGCATCCAGGATGATCCTGATCAGGACTATCAGTTCGACTTGCTCGCGGGGCTCCATGAGCTCTTTTCAAATGGAGGCGACAGCCCACTGTCCTGGTCTCTGCCATCGTGCGGCACCCCACAGCCTCCGAGTGCTGTTGATGCTGTCGACCGTGAATCAAGCAGCGTCGCTACGTCTCCAGCAGCGCCAGAGACAGCAAAGCCGATATTGACCAAGCGAAAGAACTCCACCCAGCGCCAGAAGGAGGAGATGCAGTACCTACGGGGTAAAGTCGAAGAGCTAGAGTCTCAACTGCGTACTTTGAAGCGTACACGCAACGAAGAAAATTCAGGGTGTGTATGGGAGGAAGTGGCGAAACGGCAGCTCACGGCGCGCTCGAATGCGGAAGAGGAGAAGAGAAGGCTTCAGGCGGTGATCAGGAATCAAATTAAGGTTGCGCGGGGCATTGAGAAGTTACTCGGCGACCCTGAGGTGAGTGGGTTTCAAAGATGCCGAGCGCAAGGATAACTGATCTCTAACACGTTGCGGGCATGGTAGATCTGGAACCATCTTCAGGAAGAAAACTGGAGAGAGGCCAAGCCACCACAAAAAGAGGACATGCAGATCTTCTGCGAGATGCTGCGGCATATCGACGCTCGATACCCTCAAGTAGACACCTACGTAGGCTTTGCGACGGCCATGAACGGGGAGAGTGACGGCAATTACATGTTCGAGCTCAAGTCTGCATCCGTCGACGGACTATGTTTCGAGATCAAATTTGCCAAATTCTCGCCTTTCGACTTCACAACCGTAAGTGAGGTAGGTTGGGATGCACTTCGACAGGGCAGCTTTTCATCGTCTGAGGACCAGATAACAGTAAGTATTGCTGAGCGAATCCTTTTTTTATTAATGGAGACTTACACATACTGCTCGTAGGTGATCATGGACTCGCCCGACTTTGTGTTGAGCAAGTTGAGGGCCATCGCACCCCCAGTAATCGCGGAACCAACAACAGCTTACCAAGCAGTCAAGCGATTTCCTGGTGAAAACTGCGAGCGCATTGTATCCGAGCTCTCTGCGTTAGTACCCGCTTCACCAGCTGCGAACTCGCCTCCCTTTCGGGTAGTTTCGCACAGTTGGGGTCGACTTGGCCCGTTCGAGATGGGGAGTGGACAGACTGGTTCAGTCATGGAGGAGCGACTTCTGACTACGGTCACACTACTAAAGCCTTCAAATGTGACCGGACAAAAGAAGACGAAACATTGCGAGATCGACATCCTAATGAGGTTGCTGGTGTCCATCTACAAGGAGAAGCAGACTTTGTTGCGACAGGTTATCGAGAACAAACTCATGGACGCCTCCATCGCAGCAAGATCTACAGAGCCAAGTTAGGGCCGGCATTACCAAAAATTGGGGCGACTAGCGGCAATGAATCGGGCCACAAATGCTTTGCCATCATTTTACATAATGGCATCTCCTCATTTGCACCAGCAAGCAACTTCGCGACAAATGCAAAGTAGAAGCCTGGGGACTCTCCTGGCGCTGAACGGCTTTGAGTTCCACAAGGACGACTCCTTCGACGTGCATGCATGTTTGGCAAGGTCGTCGCTATCAACTTCCGCGATACCTGTTTGCATGTAGATGAGTTTGAGGGATGTTGTTCGGCAAAAGGAAGGAGCAATGGATTGCCCCATTAATCCGCTAGAGGACCAGGCCATGTTCACAGGTTAACAGTTCAATATTTGATTAAACGACGCCTTCAATCGATATTGACCATTTGCTACACGGTCAGTTCGTCATCGAATTGCCTGATTTTGTGCTGAGCAATTGCGCGCAATCGCTCACGTTTCTCTGGGGACAGCTGCGAGGATTTTCATGCCGGAGAAGTTTTCCGCGATGGTGTCATGAAATAGCCAGCATTTGAGATTCCACGTGCAGCTGGGAGAGAGTGACCTCCACCATCTCAAGAGCGGTGTGGGTGCTTGCAAAATGGAAGAAAGCACCTTGATCAATTCCACGAACGCAGTTAATCAACATACTGAGGTTTGTGAGTTTGATAACCTCAACAAATCGCACATGAAGAAGCGTGCAATGATCGGCGAGGTGGTTGAGAAATCGGTTGGGCGATGGTGCCGCAGCAGCGAGCGTGACAAGATATTCGATAGCGATCAAATTCAAAGGAGCTTGAGCCTGTTGGCTCCTGCGCGATCCAATGCATGCTGTGCAATTTACCTACATGTTAAGCCATCCGGCGTAATCACAACTTGGCGATCTATGGTTTCTCAGCATGCGGATTACGACAAAGTATCCATTTTGTCATAATCACCAAGCGTGTAATCTGTCACCTCCTCTCTCAGATCGTAGTCCCACCTCACTCACATTTGGGAATGCGGCTGGCTTGTGGCAAGAGGACAGATCCATGATTGGCATTGCAGTGGCTCGAAGTGGAGGACGAAAAGTCGAGGATGAAGAGAGCGGCTTGCTCGAGTTCCTGGCGGAGCTCGAGCTCATGACGAATGGATCTAATGAGATGCCCAATGATCGACCTGCAGCCACTCCGACCCAAGCGACGATCACGGCTCAAGACTTGAGCCAACTGGGCAAACCAGCTAAGAGGGCCAAGACGAGAAAAGCCTCAATCGATGGCATCCCTCCATTGTTCGGAAAGCCCAAAAACTCGACGCAACGACAGAAGATGGAGCTGCAGTACTTGAGAAGCAAGGTGCACGATCTAGAGACGGAGCTGCAGACAGTCAAGCGCAAGCGCGAGAGTGATAGGGCGAACGGATTGAGCAAGGTTGGACCCGATTGCGTCATGGAGAGCTTGGCAAGAAGACATTTGAAGGACCGTATCGAGTCCGAGAATGAAAACGCACGTCTACAAGCTACCGTTCAAAAGAAAGAGAAGCTCCTTAGCAGTTTTAAGAAGCTGCTCAGCAGACGACAGGTGCGTTCTCAACTGGATATCACACAATTTCCCAGTGTTCTGATGGGGTATCATAATCGCTGCAGTCATGGGACAATATCAAGAGAGTCGAGTGGCGTGACGGCGAGGAACCAAGCCAACAAGACATGCCAATCTTCAGCGAGCTTATGCAAGGCATAGACAGCCGGACCCCGCTTCTTGAGGCGGCGCTAGGATCGAGAAGCATCGACTGGAGCCCCAACCTTACTGTCATTCTCAAGCATGCAGGAGCAACCGACATGTGCTTCGAGAGCAAATATTCCAAGGTAGTGCCATTTGACTATCGAGTGGTTGATGACGTGCTGTGGAGGTGTGCTCGCACCGGAGGTCTGGCTACTGGTGGGGATCGACAACTAGTGAGTTGCTCCAATTCGGAATGTGATCTTTTGATGTCAGACTGACCACCTCGCGCAGGTTACATTGGAATCAGCCGATTTGTTGCTCTTAAAACACCTTGTTCACCACCCACCAGTTGTGGCTGAGCCATCTATCGTCCACCAAGCTTTCAGGCGCTTCGCAGGCGTTGACTGTGTAAATGGTATATGGGAGGTCGTCGCTGAGATCTCTGGCAAAGCAGCGGGTGCCCAACCCTTTCGACTCACGTCCCGCGGCTGGGGGCGAGTGCGGGCCAAGAAATTGCAAGATGGCTCAACCGGGAGCATTTTCGAAGAGCTCACGACTTCCACTGTGACATTGTTGCACTCGGAGACATCGAAACGAAAGCGCAGCGGATCGATGAGTCGCGAGGTCGACCTATTCATCCAGCTGCTGGTGTCTCTTTGGAAGGAGAAGCACTCCATGCTTCATCAATTGATGGAGAATCACCTCGTGGACGCTACGATTGCCTCAAAGAGCACACACAACTAGTCAGACCAACAATCAACAATCCGACAGTGAACTTTGATTTGATTTGTTTCACTTGGTCATTGGGAGAAAACTACTCCATTGACGCCACCTCGCTCCAGTGTTGCTGGCAGCGAGTATGCCGAGTTTAGCACTGCAGCCGACCTTCTTCGACGGATCCTGCCCTGTAGAAGTTGCATACGACCAAGAGGAGTCATTTCATGCCGCATTTGTGTCTCGAAGACGACAACTTCACCTCTGCCACCATCATGCAACAACATCCTACCTATGACGTGTCTGCGCAGAAATGACACGTGAGTGCCATAATCATAACAAAAGCGGCACAGGGCTCTGCATAATCACAACGGAGTGCTGATGAGCATGGAGCACGAGGCGAGGCATTTGGGCACGATGGCGCCGCCTTTGGACGCCGCGTCTCCTTCTGGCAGTGCAAGCGACAACCTCGACGATGGAGCCTCGCTCGACTTTCTGTCCGGCCTGGACGAGCTTTTCGCTGGTAGCGGGGACGCGCTGCTGCTCTGGCCGACGGAGGAGCCGAGGCTGGTGGGCGAGGCGAACACGCTCGAGCAAGTCCCAGAAGCTCGCGTTGCTAAGCAATCGCCAGGGGCGAGGATCTCACAGCCCAAGCGCAAGAATTCGACGCAGAGGCAAAAAGAAGAGATGCAGTACCTCCGCAGCAAAGTGGAGGAGCTCGAGGGACGGCTGCACGGTCTCAAGCGAAAGCGCGACGCTGACGTGGCCTCCAACCTTCTCCATTCGCACTTGGAGGACAGCGTTTGGGAAGAAGTGGCCAAGCGCCAGTCTACTGAACGGGCCAAGGCTGAGCAGGAGCAGAGGAACCTGCGGTCAATGCTCAAAAGCCAGATCAAGCTCGCTCGCGGCATCGAGCAGTTGCTCGGCGACCCGAAGGTGAGGTGATCTATGAGGAGACGGCGTCAGTTGTAGCGCGCCATGACTGATACACTTTGGTTTGCACGCGTGTAGGTGTGGGATCAGCTTCAGAAAGAGAATTGGCGCGATACGATCGCGACGCACAAGGGAGACATGGAGGTGCTCGCAGAGATGTTGCAGAGCATCGAGAGTCGCTACGGGCAATTAGACGACCGCTTGAGCTTCACAAAGGGACTGACAGCAACTAGCAGATTCAAGGATACGCTCGAGCTCAAGTCTGCATCGATCGATGGGATCTGCTTCGAAGCAAAATGCGCCAGAGTCTTGCCATTCGACTATGAGACTGTCAGACAAGTTAGTTGGAATGCCCTCCGTCAGGGAGGACTAGGCGGCCCTGACGACCAAGTGTCGGTAAGTTGAAAGCTGCTAGCGCCAATCTCTCCAGTGGAAGAAGCTGACACTTGCCTTTACCAGGTCGTCATGGCATCAAACGAGTTCGTACTGAACAAACTTCGCGCCACGGCTCCCCCCTATGTCCTAGAGCCAGTCACCGCGTACCAGGCGATCAAGCGTTTTCCTGGCAACGCTTGCGAGTTCACCATATCGGAGTTTTCGGCTTTTGTTTCAGGGTCTCCCGCAGCGAACTCGCCTCCTTTTCAAATGACCTTGAAAAGTTGGGCCAAACTGAGCCCAAGCTCACTGAAGAACGGACAACCGGCTACTATCATGGCCGAGTACTTCACGACCGTGGTAACTCTGCTCAAACCCGAGAATGAGGACGAGGAAGCTGAAACCCACCACGAAATCGACTTACTTGTCCGAGTGCTGGCAACGATCCACAAGGAGAAGAGGGCTGCGGTCGGCCAGGCGATTGAGAACAGGCTGGTTGACGCTGCTTTGTCCGCAAGAGCCTCAACATAGTCTAAAACATTCAATTGCAAGCGTCTTTCATGTGCTTTAGAGTGCTGTTGGAACTATCAAACGAAGGTGTTAAGAGCTACTACTTCGGCATCTCGCCACAGGATCCTACCGCCGCGAGTACGGCGGCGGATTTCCCATCATACGGCGGCGCGGATCTCGACTCTCGGACTCTCCACCATTCATGTGTTGGCGCTTCATGTCAGGGGCTCCGGATCCACCCGGCGGCCACCCACCTCCCTGGCCGCCGTGGCCTCCATTGCCCTCATCATCTCGCCCGCGCTTCATACCCGGCATAAGGTGCGGCGGCATCGGCGGGGGAGGACCTCTCGGTGGCATCATCCCGTTGAAGCTACCAGGAGGCCCACTCATCTGCCGCTGAGGCGCCCCACCTGGTGGCCCTGGAGGCGCCAACAACGGCGGACGCGAGCTATTGTTGCCTGCACTCATCGGAGGAGGAGGCCCGAAGTTGTGCATCGGTCGGGGTGGCGGGGGTCCGTGACCCATCTTCGCCGCAACAGCTTGAGCAGCAGCAATCGCAGCCGCAGCGGTCGCTGCAACCATACCCGAGCTGTCCATAGGACAATCCTGTTTCCAGTGACCCTTCTGTCGGCACTTGTGGCACGTATACGATGGTGGTGGGACCTTGGGCTGCGTGCAGTCCGAAATGTAGTGCCCAGGGATGTTGCAACGCTTGCACAAATATCCTTCAGGGGGAACCTTGCGCATACCGCCGTTGAATGACTGCTGTCCTTGTCCTTGCTGATCCTTTGTCGGGCAATCTTCGATCCAATGGCCTTTGGTACCGCAGCGATTGCAAGTGTACGACTCAGGAGGCTGACGCCTGCCACCACCGCCAAACCCTCGATTGTCACGCTGGTTGAGGTTCTGGAAGTTTGCGGCATTGATCGCACTGGCGCGGATACCAGAGCCGTCGGCCATGCCGGGAAGCATCTCCTTGCCATTTCCAAAAGAAGACCCACTAGCACTCGCCGCAGCAGCAAACGCAGCCGCAGCAACCCCCTCACGTGTACCGTAACCAGTATCCATGAGAGCGTCAGCTTCGCTCAGCACCGTTGCCCCGCCATTGTACTTGTCGTCCATTGGATCTCCAGGCCGATTGCGGCACCAGAATTTTGTACTGTGATCATTACTGAAGAAAACCACGAGAATTGTCAATGTCAGTGTGCAGAATTCTATGACACCTCAAGTCTACACGACGAACCTTCCCGTCGCAACAACGTGGCCAACGGGGTGCCACTGGATATCCCATACAGCGGTGTCGTGAGCCTGCGGAATGGAGGCAAGCGGATTCTCCTTACTGCAAGATCAACCATACGAAACATTAGTGCAAACTGCCATCGAGAGCTATATCCAAGTATGGCAGACACGTACCCAACGTCCCAGTACATCATGGAGCCGTCGTAGGAACCGCTGACGAAGAGCCGTTCGTACCACGGATGCCACGCGATAGAGGTGACCTCGCGAGCATGACCGCGCATGGTCGCGAACTCCTTAAGTGTGCGGATGTCGTAGAGCTTAATCAGCTGGTCACGACTTGCCGTGAGCAGCCAGTTGCCATTGGCGTTCCATGCGACTTTAAAAACCGTGTTCTTGTGCCCATGCAGCGTGTTGAGCGAGTTGCCCGACTTGGGATCCCAGATCTTGACAAGGTTGTCCTTACTTCCGGACGCGAGGAGAGACCGCGAGGGGTGGTAGGCGACGCACTTGACGTCCCATCCGTGGCCCGTAAGCGTGCGCTCCTCGCGCGTGCGCTCAAAGTCCCAGATCTTGACGGTGGCATCGTCCGAACAGGAGACAAACTTGAAGTCCGTGGGGGAGAAACTGAGCGAGCGCACAGCCTCTCGGTGTCCCTGCAGCAGCTGCACGTTGGTCATGCTCGGCTGCCAGTACTTGATGACGCCTCCGTGATCAGCCGTGACGAGCCAGTTGTCGTTGTGGGACCATACCATGGCTCGCACAGCGTCGTCGTGGGCCTGCAGGATGGTCTCGAAGTTGAACGCGAGTCCGTTCCACAGCGTGAACTCTCCGACCGAGTTTCCAGTGATGAGTCGGCGGCCCTCTGGCGTCCAGGAGACGCAGTTGACGGGGCAGCGCTGCTTGTTGGTGGAGCATCGGCAGAACTTGGTGCACACACAGGAGGCGAGATCGTCGTCGCCCGGGAAGGCGAGCGGTGGTAGCATCTTCTTCTTGTAGAACGAGTGCGGGGGCAGCGCGGCCGCCTTGAAGGCCCTGGCGCGCACGAACGCGCGCTGCTGCACGAAGGCGATGAAGGTCGCGTTCGGGTCCACCGACTTGCGCACGATGGGCTTGCGCATGCGCTTGTGGGGGGCCACGCCCCCCGGGTAGTGCGCGCCGCTCACGTCGTGGCCGCTGCGCAGCACCTGCGCCGGGTGCAGCTCCGCCATCGCCTCGTCCTTTCTGGCGAAGGGAAACCAAAGTGGAGGGGAAACTTTCCACACGGCGGTCTAGGCCGCCTTCTGGGGTGATCTAGACTGTCTGGGACGCCTTCTGGAGCGGGCTACACCGTCTAGAGCGGACTACATGCCCCTCTGAGACGGTAGGTGGAGCGCTCCAGACGATTCGGACACCAAAGGTCGCGATCTTCGGCATTGAGTGACCTTGACATGAAGGACGTGCTGGCCGCCAAGAAGCCGTCGCGTGCGCTGCTGCTGGCCATCGCCACGGCGCGCTTGGCGCTGCGTGAGCCGGGCGACGACGACTTCCGCTCGCTGCTGCTGGACCAGGAGGACGAGCTGCTGCGCCGCGCGCGCGCGTTGCGGGCCGCGGACGTGGACGAGTGCGCGCACGAGCGCATCTGCGCGCTGCTAGACGACGCTGAGTACGACGCGGCGGCTGCGGCCAGGGAGAGCGAGTCAGGGCTGTTCCTGGACGTGGACGCGGCGCTGAGGGTGCTGTGCGAGGATCTGCGGGCGGGTAGCGATGCTCGGCGTGCTGGGAAGAGTTGGCATGAGGTGGTGACGCTGAGCTTGTCAACTGCGCAGAGCACGAGAACTGCAAGCGACTGTCTCCTAATGCGTCGTTTGTAGTCGCGGTGGACGGAAGTCGTGAGTTGCAAGGCGCTCTACTCTCAGATGAACCCTATTCTGACGGTTGGGTCGACATCACAGGACAGTCGTATCTGGCATTCGAGGTCGCGGCGCGACTGCGACGGCAGGGAAAGCTTTCAATCGTCAACGTGGACGACTCGCAGAGCAGCAGCATCCAGCTGCCACCACTCTCGTCAGAGTTTATCCGCGAAGGTATAAGTACGGGTGGAGTGCTCAACACTCAATTCTGCTGACACTATCGATACTTGGCTTGTGTTCGCGGCAGAGTACAAGGCACATTGTCAGCGTCTCAAGCTTCCATCGAAGCGGTTCACAGTCAATGTGATCCCAATGGCTGACCAAATACTTGCTCGCCAGCTTCTGAACTTTGCGAATCGACAATGTGTCGACTTTCTGGTGGTCGGGTCTGTGGGCAAGGGCGGACCAGCAATTGACCAGCTCGGCCATGTGACTCGCGACGCGCTGACTGCCACAACGTCGCTGCCGATACTTGTTGTGTCCCCTGCTCCAGTCAATGCCACTCCACTCAAGCAGTATGTGTTTGTCGTCGCCGTGGACACTTCTGCTGCAGGCCATCGATGTCTCCTTGCTGCTCTCAAGCTGATGCGGCCCGTGGACCAGCTGCGCGTCGTTCACTTCTTCTATGAGCCCGTGGTTGGTCAATATGACGATCGCGGGATGCTCGACCGCTTTCGCGAGCTGCTGTCGACCATCAATGTACGCTCAATGGGGATGTTGAGGACGCGGTTGGATGCGGAGTCTGAGTGATAATGAATTGCGTAGGTGGACGCTGCCGTCGATGCCGTGCCCATGGACGAGGACGAGTCGGTCGCCGAGGCGCTACAGATTTATTCAACAAATCACTCGGCTGCTTATCTTGTGGTCGGACGTCAAGGTGACGGAGCATTGAGAGGAGACGAGCTCAAATCGAGAGAGGCGAGCATTGGACGAGTGGCTGCAGCCATGTTGAGATCTCCTCGATGCGCAGTCTGTCTGTGCCCGTAGACTTGGTGGTGTCGATGATGGAAGGACGTCTTCAAAAGGAACATGACCGCACAACCGCCTATAAGGTAAGATCTGACCCTGCAGCCTTGGATGCGTCGCGTGTCTTTCATCGTTGGCGCGTCGATCCTTTTTTCGCACGGAATCGCTCCATCTCATTCCCACAGCAGTCAAAACTCCCCACTGGAGACAATATCCTGCTGCATGGCTCCGCGCCGGGCGTCTCAGGCTCCCAACTGCATTCCACGGCCACGTTGAAGCTCCCGTCCGCCCCCCATCACGCAACAGTCCGCGGCCGCGTAATCCGCCCTCGCAAAGTCCAGTGCGGTAGTTTACCTCTTCCGCGCGGCCTCCCGTAGTTTACCTGTTTCCCCCCCTTCCAACGTAAAGGCGGTCCTCGGGTCAGCTCAGCGCGCCGCGTAGTTTACCGTCGCGGTCCGTCCGCGCGGCGGCTTCGTCCACACGAGAATCCCCTGCGTCCATGCGGCCGAGCGCTCCGCCAACGCGGCGCCGCAGCGCCGACCCCAAGGCGCCGGCGCTGCGCGTCATGCAGCTGAGCGCTGCGAGCCCCGAGCGGCCCAAGACGCGGCCGCACGCGCAGGCGCAGGCGCAGGCGCACCCGCCGCCGCCGGTGCTGGCGGCCGTCGAGTCGGCGCGCGGCCACATTGGCGCGGGAGCGGACGCGGCCGCCGCGCAGCCGCACGCGCCCGACGACGTGCTGCTGGCCGGCGCGCTGCACAAGCGCGGCGCCTTCTTCCGCGCGTGGCTGCCGCGCCACGTGGAGCTCTCGCGCGCCGCGCTGCGCGTGTTCCGGAGGGATCCGCGCGGCGCGGGAGACGCCGAGAGGGACGCGCGCAGACTGCTCAAGGACGAGCTCCGGCGCGTGGATGCCGTGCGAGCGGAGCCCGCCGACGGGCTGCGCGGTCGACCGTTCGCATTCGCGCTCGTTGTGCGCAAGCGCCCGCGGAGATTCCTGCACGGACACAGCGACCCGCAGCGCAAGGAGAGCAACCTCGACACGTCCGCCGCGTCCGTCCCGGCGGCCGCAGACAGCGGACGCGTGCTCGTGCTGTACTTCCAGGCATCCAGGGAGGCGGAGCGCGCGCGGTGGCTCAAGGCGCTGCAGCGATGGATCGACGGATTTGACCCGCTCGGCACGCAGCTGCCGCCGTCCCCGAGCGGATCGAGCGCGCTCGTATCGGTCGGCAGCTCGGCCAGCGGACGCGTGCTGCTGCAGTTCGTGCTCGCGCACCAGACCTCGCACCGCTCCGCGTTTCGCAAGTTTCAGCACAGGGAGGAGGACGAGACCACGCTGCTGCCGTCCCCGGCAGACCAGCGGCTCGCCAACATCATCGAGAGGGAGCTGCCGGTGCTCACGAGCCTCATCAGGGAGCTCGACGCATGCGAGGACGAGGGAGAGCTCGTCTACATCCTCGACCAGGTGCTTGGTGAGGTGCAGGAGGCTTTTCTCAGCCCGCCAGGCTCACGGCGGTCGTCGCCGGCCCCTGCTACAGTTCGAGGCGTCCGCACGCTCGTGGCGGCGGCAGGGGAAGCCAAGCTCGACTCCTGTCCTCAGTGCTGGACAGACGCCGTGAGAGTGGCCTACGCGGCCATCATGCGCGCGCTGCATGTGGCAACCAAGGCAGCCGACTCCCTTGGAGCTCTTCCGGTGGCTGCTACGTCCCTAGAGCCCCCTAGACGTCCGTGCGACTCGGACTCGGAGGCGGAGAATACCGACGCCTTCCACGACACATACAAGCTCGGCCGGCAGCTCGGAGCGGGAGGGTTCTCTGTCGTGCACGTCGCTGCAGACCGAGCAACCCGGAAACAGGTGGCTGTCAAGTGCATCGCCAAGAGAGGACTGGGGATCGCAGCTCTGCGTGCGATGCAGCATGAAATCTCCATCCTGTCGACGCTGGATCACCCGAACATTGTCCCGCTGCTGCGAGTATTTGATGAGCCAGACTACTGCTACATCGTCACGCCGCTGTGTACCGGTGGGGAGTTGTTTGATGCGCTCGTCAAGCGCAAGAGCTACACTGAGGCCGACGCGCGACTTGTGCTGCGAAAGCTCGCGGACGCTGTGGCTTACCTTCACGCACGAGGTATCGTCCACCGCGACCTCAAGCCTGAAAATATTCTGCTCAAGTCGTCAGCGCCTGGAGCGGAGATGATGATCGCCGACTTTGGCCTCGCAAGGGATTTGTCGACGGTAGAAGGCAGTCGCAGGAGGCTCACGGCGTGCGGCACACCTGGGTATGTGGCGCCCGAGGTAGTCAAGGGCGAGCCGTATGGTGCTGAGGTTGACTGCTGGAGCCTCGGCGTCATCCTCTTCATCCTTTTGTGCGGCTACCCGCCGTTTGGCGGTGCCAATCATGCCGTAGTGCTCGACAAGGTTGCAAGTGGTGCCTACGAGTTCGAGTCGCCGTATTGGGACAATGTGTCTGCTGGCGCCAAGGACCTCGTGCGAAAGCTGCTCAAGGTCGACCGCACGAAGCGCATGCGAGCTGAAGATGTAGCGAAGCACTCCTGGATGCGTGCAGATGAGAATGTGGAGTCCGCGGATGAAGGAGAGCCTAAGGGGGCAGCGTCAGATGGCGAGCAGCAGCAGTCTGACTTGATGCCTGCGCTCTCGCAGATGCGAGCTCATAACCACACGATCTTGAACGGCAGCCCTCGATTCCGCCTGTCCGATCTGGACGAGGCGGAAGCTGATAATGGTGTGGATAATGACGCTGATGAGCGTGCTCTGCTCGAGCGCGAGCTGATGGGTCTCGGTCTGGGCGGTCGCAATAGCCTTGACGGCAATAGCGACGAGGAAGACTGATAGGACAGGCCACGACAACTGTGTATTCTACCCCACAGCGCCAAAGGGAAGCGCTGTGGACACGACTGTGCACTGACTGCCCTGTGTGGACTTTTGTATTTTGTGTTGATGAACGTGTATGGATGCATTCCCGGGCACGTTGGAGCCACGCGAGCGGCAGAAGACGGGTGTAGGCACAGAGGTCGAGAGCAGACCGCAGACGTGCAGACACTTACAGTCTAGAGCCGTTTTGAAAGAGGAAAACCAGTACACTACCGCTGTAAGAGGAGATACCTCAAGTAACATGAACGCGCAAGTGCCGCCTTGCTGATCTTTGCTGCTTTTCACAGCCCCATGTCTTCTGCATCTTCTCTCGCGGACTTGGTCTGCGCCACCTCTCGTCTCATGAGCTCACAAAACGTGCCAAGGTCCATTGCAGCTGAAAGCAGGAGATGAAGATTTTCGACTGCAGATGCGTGCTGCCCATTGCGTAATTTTTTGAGCTGTTCGCAGTGAGCGAAGAACTCTTGAGGCGTCAATTGCTCGCGCTGCAGGAACTCTTCGACGATGTCCGTGAACAGCTCCTCGTATTGCTGGTTCGTTGTGGTGTTAGAATTGAAACGTGAGCAAAGATTCAAAGGGAATCCACGCACATTGAAAAGATTGTGAACTTCGTGGGCATATTCTCCTCCATCCATGTCGTGTTCGTCGAAAATTTCGACGTTGCTGCAGCTCAGATGATAGAAGCATCAGAGAATGGAGTTGAGAACGAAACAAACACGACGAATTACCTTCGGCAAAAGCTTTCAAATCGCTCTTCAATCTCATCTACTGAAATTGTCAGCGACCAATGCCACACACAAACCGGTGGTCTTCACGCACTTTGGCCGCAGAAGGCCACAAGCCGAGCAACAAGCGCGTCTGAGCTTTCGGCAGCAAGGATCACCTCCTCCATCACGGTCAAACCAAAATGCCAAAAATATGCAAAGGTCTCTACTCGTTCGCGGTTTCTCACTTTCGCCTGCTTCCTACATTTGAATCTTGCTAAAGTACTGCACAAGGCACAAGTTGTGGTGCAGCAACTGCTGCAGGCGACCCCACTGTTCCTGCTGCTGTGCACCCAGAGCGTCCGCACGAGCCAACAGCTGCGAGTCCGCCACCAGGAGCGACTCGTGCAGCTTGAGGAAGCGGTTTAGGTAAGCCTGCAGCACCTGGAAGTCGCGTCGTGTGGCCATCTCCTCGCGCACAAAGTCGAGGAAGACACCAAGAAGCTGCTTGCCTTCTTCGTCAAAGTCGCCCATGCACAGCGTGCTCATTTCGACATCGACTGCCGACGCCGACAGTGACTGCAGATACCGTCCGACAGGCGAGAAGCGCGAGAACTGCATCGGGCCGTTCTGACCCGAAGTGGTGGGCGGCTTCGCCGAGCACTCTGCCAGCAAGGTTGCCAGTTTGCAACGCGAAGTGAACATACCCGCCGTCTTAACAATGCGAGAGCCCTCAGCCACAGGCTCGGCAGTCGGCGTTCCAACCTCACCATCCGTTGCGTCATCCCCGTCTTCGTTATCGTCCTCATCGCCCCATGCCTCGTCGTCGTCCCCTACGCCCCAACCTTCCATCTCCTCATCTTCGTCCTGCTTGTCCTCTTCCTTGGACTTCTTCTTTCCTTCGTCCTTCTTATTATCCTTCTTCTCAGCCGGCTTGGCAATCGGCACGAACGTAGGATGGACATCGTCCTTACGAGCCGTCTGCAGGAAGAAGGGAGCCTTTTCCGGCGCCTTGGGCGGCTCAATTGGCTTGTTACGCTTCTTGATCAGTTCAAGGTTGAACAAAGACTGCCAGAGGGCCCGAGGAGCCGTCGAAAGCGTGATGAGCGACGCATCCAGCGGCTCAACGGGGGCTGTGGGGCCATCGGTAGGCTTGGTCTGTGCATCAACAGCCTTCTCAGGAAGTTCCTCGTCAACGTGACTATCAGCTGACAGGTGTGGGTTCTTCTCGGAGCCAAAGCCAAGTTCATCTGCGTTGTCCACTTCGTTCAGGATAACCGGCATATCCATGAGTACAGGCTCACGAGGCTCAGTGTCGAGGAGCACATCAGCAAAGAAGGCACGGTTGGCCCACAAGAAGATGCCAACGTTGCCAACGTGCGTCGTAGCCAGAAACTCGCCCGTGGGCGAAACAGCCAGACCCGTCACAGGCTTGTGGAACTTGATCCAGTCAACACACTTGCCCGTCGGCAGGTCCCAAACGCGCAACGACGCGTCAGCCGACGAGGAAAAGAGCCATCGAGCGTCGTTGCTAAAGTTCACGTCCGTAATGCGGTGCGTATGGCCGGCAAAGCGACGAGCGAGCTTCTTGGTGTTCACGTCGTACACGCGAAGCACATTGTCGTCGCACACAACGCACAGCAGGTTGGAGTCACGCTGGAGTTCCATCTGGCTAACAGGCGAACCCACATCAAGCTCATACGAAAGAGTACGCTTGTTGAAGTTCCAGAACTTCAGCTTGCCGTCGATTCCAGCCGACACAACGAACTGGTTGAGGGCGTCCACGATCACGGCACTAACAGGACCGTTGTGTGCGTGATGAAGGTTGTCCTCCTCCTCAACGGGTGGGGCTGAACCAGGTAGCATGAGCGAACGGATAAGCTTAGCCTTCGGCGTGGCGCACGTCGGGTATGATCCACGCTTCTCTCCCGACTGCATGTTGTACTTGTAAATGGCGCCTCCAACACTGCCCACGAGTGCGTAGTTACCACACGTGCTGATAGCCACACTCGTGGCCTGAGTCTTCTTACGACGAAGGTCCTCCTCACTGCCGAGAGTCACGCGGTCGCTTGGATCAAACTGACGCAGAATCTTCTTGCCAATCGCACGGTGCTCAAAGCGCCACACATACGCAGCAATCTCGTTCTCGTGGCATGTAATAACGTTGGACCAATCGCGCTCGCGCGTCTCCATGGCCGCGAACTGAGTGATAGGAGGGAGCTTCAGGTCCTCGACGCGCACGTGCATCTTCTTGGCACGCTTGAGCATCGGACCCTGCGAAAGCTCCGTGCTCTGCTGCTCGCGCGCAGTATGGAACACGCGGAAAGCGCGATCCTGACCAGCCGACAGAATCTGGCAGCACGTGCCATCCGCACCATCCGCCATCGTGGCAAGGGTATTGTTTCCATAGTAACGAATGCGTGTGGGCGGCGCCTTGTGGCCCTCACGCGACTTCAGTAGTCGTGCACCGCTGCCATTGAGTGCGTCGAAAATCCACATCTTGATCGAGTTGTCAGCTCCTGACGTTAGCAGGATCGGCTCATTAGGGAGGAACACAAGCGAAACAACAGCGCCGTCATGCGCGTTCGCGATCATCGATTCCAGGCGCTTATCCTGTAAGTTCCACACGGCAACGTCTCCCGAAACGGAGCCAGTGACCACAAGCGGCTGCGATGCCCCTGTGTCAGTGCGGAACGCGATGGATGTCACCTTGCTGCCCTGCTGCTGAAAGTCCATAACCAATTTGTCGTACTGCAGGTGATGGAGCACAAGTCGACCGTCGCCAAGACCAATACCCACAACATCCACCGCGGGACTTTGCTCGAGCGATACGACGGGCGACTTCCAGCCCTTGAAAGTGTAGATACACTTCATCTTGCGCACATTCCACAACTGCAATTCACCCTGCTCCGAGCCGACGAGGATCTTGTTGAGGTAAGTGGACGGGTGCACCATGACCGTCGGCGTGAAGTGCGCAGGGAACTCAATGCGGTCCATCAGTTCCATCTCCCTGTTCTCATCAAAAGGTTAGGGCGACAACGACAACACATTCCAACAAGCGGCAGACGTACTCGAGGTCCCAAATGAGGATGGTTCGCGCATCATCGAGCGAGAAGAGCACATTGCCAACCACGAGGAGCTGTACGAGCAGCCGTCCTCTGTCAGCTCAACCTTCCCACGACCACCTCATCGCCACTAGCACTGAAAACGCACCTGCTTGATGGCGCCCTGGTGGCCTGTGAGCGTGGCGACCTGCTCAACGCGCTTCCAGACGAGCACGTGACGGCCGCAGGCCGTGAACGTGTGCTGCTTCTTGGGCAGCACCTCTAGCGCAGCGATGCGCTTGGGCATCTGCGGCGACACGAGCACGGGCGTGATCTTGTCGCACTTGTAGACCGCGAAGGCCTTGCCGAGCGAGGCCGTGGCGAAGCTTGCCGCGCCCATGCCATACCACCGCAGCGGGACGTCAGCGTCTACGACGAGGCCGATGGCGCGGAAGCTCTGGAGCACGCGGCTGTTCTGGCGCCGCGCGAGCGCCGCGGTCGCCTGCGTCATGGGCTTCGGGAGGTCGCGGAGGCGCTGGGAGGCGAGTGGCGAGCGCTGGGGCCGCGTGGGAGGCGCGCGGAGCGGCGGCGGGAAGGCCGGCGGCAGGAGATGGAGACGCCACCAACCAATTTTGACTGGAAACCCTTGGGTCGGCGGCGATTACCCCGGTTTAGTGACGGTCATGAGGACGCGAAACGACGCGAGCGAGGATTGACACGCGAGTGGTGACGAATGAACCAACGACATCTACTGATCTACTAGGCGAAGGCGGCTCGCTTCCTACTTCTCTTAACGCGTGCGAGGCCACTATGGTCAATGCTTGTCTTAGGTTGAGGCAGAGGCGGCAGCAGCAGCAGCGGCAGCGGCAGCGGCAGCGGCAGCGGCGGCGTCACCAGGAGCCTCGATGTCGCCGTAGGTGAGCGCGCGCTTCTCGCCGACCTTGCCGAGCAGCACGGGCGCCAGCTTGTGCTCCAACAAGCGGTACGCCAGCGACTTGCCGAGACCCTCGGCTTCGTGGCGAGGGCCCGAGATCGACTCTGTAGTGCATGCAGAAGCGTACAGTGAGCAATTGGACGGATTTTCAGCGATTGCTGCGCGACAGAGACGTACCGACAACCGACTGTGTGCCGTCGCGGGAGAGCACAGTCGCGTTCAGGGTCAGCGTGTCGCCGTCCAGCGTCGTATTCACACCCATAGCGATCTGACCAACCAGCATGCGTCAGGTAATTAGGTTGATCTCCAAGAGGGGGAGTAAACAACGCACCTGGCAGCCGCCCTCGAGGTAGTACAGCAGGCTGCGCTCGGCCGTGCAGAGCTGCGCCGACGTCTCGTGTTCGATCTTGGACAGCATCTCCAGCGTCTGCATAGCAGAGCAAAGGTGTCACCCACGGCACTGCTAGCATGGGGCAACAGACAGGGCCACCCTACCTCCTTATCATCTGCGCGACACTCGATGCCAATGCTGCCCTGGCCAACACCATATCCGAATGACTCGACTGGTAGAACCTGATAGTGGTAACACAATCCCACGATTAGCTCCCAAAAACCAGGTGGCATCAACAACCAACATGAGAAGTGGCGCACCTCGTCGATGCGGTCTCCAAGGCCGCCGCGGCGGAAGCCGCAGGCCGCCACGATGATGGCGTCGAAATCGTCGTGCTCGTCCAGCTTGGCGAGGCGCGTCTGGATGTTGCCGCGGATGGTCTTGATCTCGAAGGTCGGGTACTGGCTGCGCAGCAGCGCCTCGCGCCGCAGCGAGCTGGTGCCGATGATGCTTCCCTTGGGCAGGCCCGCGAGCGTGGTGATGCCGTTGGCCTTGTGCTTGGGGTGGATGATGGCGGCGTCCTCGGGGCTCTCGCGCTTGCAGATGGCGCCGAGCACGAGTCCAGGAGGGAGCGCGGTGGGCATGTCCTTGAGCGAGTGCACCGCGAAGCTGCTGGCGCCCGAGAGCAGCGCCTCCTCGAGGCTCTTGGTGAAGACGCCTGAGGTCGTGGAGGTGCCGAGCACGCTCAGGTGCTTGTCGAGCACCTGGTCGCCCACCGTGTCCTCCTGGCCGACCACGAAGTCCACGTCCGGGTAAAGCGCCGACAGCTTGCCGATGACTTCATTGGTCTGCACCATGGCCAGCTGGCTCTTGCGCGACGACACGAAGATGGTGCGGCGGCCCTCGGAGCTCATGGCGCTGCTGCTGGAGCTGGAGCTGGTGCTGTGGGCGTGGAGAGCGACTCTGCCGGCGGTGCAAGTGCTGCCTTCGTGGCCTGTTGCGATGTGTCACGATGGGTGCGCCGCCTTTGCGGTGCCGGGCATTATCCTCCAATCAAAACCGTTCCAATCCACGTAACCACCTCCTCATTCGCTGTAATTCTACCTTCAAACCCCAGTGATTGGCTGAAAATGGAAGATTTCCCTTGGCCGGAAAGTGCACCGGCAAGAGGGCGAGATGGCGGGCGGAGCGCTCTGGCGCGGCGCGTGGCGGCGGCCGGCGGCGCTGCTGAGCGCGCAGCGGCGAGCGACAGGCGCGCGGGCGCTCGTGGAAGTGCAGGCGCGCGTGACGCCCATGGTGGCGCAGTACTTGGCGCGCAAGAAAGAGTACCCAGGCGCGTGGCGCTCCGGCCTCCGGCTGATTTTTTCGATGGGGGCGGAGGCTCACGCGCGATGGCTGCAGACTGCATGCTGCTGTTCCAGGTCGGAGACTTCTACGAGTTCTTCGGGGACGACGCGCGACGGGCCTCGCACGTGCGTTACGCGCGCTGAGTTGGGGGAGGTGGCCGCGTGACTGACGACGAGTGGGAGTAGCTGCTCAACCTGGCGCTGACCAAGAAGTCCAAGCAGGCCACCGACTTTGAGACCATGTGCGGCTTCCCGCTTGGCTCGCTGGACTCGTACGTCGAGAAGCTGGTCGGTGATGCTGCAGGAATTGAGGCTGCTTAGACGAACAATGGCGCACTCACAAAGAGTGGACATTGACTGCTTCAGGTCATGCACCACGGGATCAAAGTGGCCGTCTGCAACCAGGTAGAGGTACGACTTCGACTTCAGACAGATACGCCTTGCATAAAAGTCAACTAGAGCTGCCCTCCTCTGTTTACCAGAGCGCGTCGAGTGCTAGGCAGCGCGGATACAAAGCACTCGTGGATCGCCAGGTTGTGCGCGTAGTAACCCCCGGGTCGCTCGTAGAGGACACGATGTTGACGCCCGAGGAGAACAACTATCTCGCATCAGTCTTCCCTGGTGCTGATAATACGTGGGGATTGGCGTGGGCAGATCTGTCCACTGGCGAATTCGTATCCACGACGGCGACGAGCGACAAGCTCGCTAGCGCCATTCTGAGGTGCTCTCCGAAAGAGATCTTACTTCCTGCGACTTTGTCTCCACGAGCTAGTGACAGTGGTGAAGACGACGAAGTTGTTACACTAATTGAAGCCGCGCTTCCCGCTTCCTGTGCGCGAACTTTTCGACCGAAAGAAAGTTTTGATCGTCGAGGATATGCACCACAGCCGCGTGTGTCTGTGCCAGTATCATCAGTGATGGAGCTTGATCCTGCTGAGCATGCCGCGGTAGCTGCAATTCTGGACTATGTCAAGTTCACTCAGCGCAGTGCGACACCGTTGATCAATGCACCGCTCCACGTCGAATCGTCGGACCATATGATCATCGATACAAGCGCGTGGCGATCTCTCGAGCTAGCAAAGGTACTTGGCGTTCTCACGGTGGGTATTTGACCGATCTAACGACAAGCATTGAATTTGATACAGTCGCTAGGTGGAACCAAGGTGTCAAGTCTCCTCCAAGCGATCGATGACACCGTCACTCCTGGAGGCTCGCGGCTATTAGCTTCTCATTTATCGTCACCACTCATGAACTTGCGCCTACTTGAGAGGCGTCTTGAAGCAGTCGAGTATTTTGTTGAAAACGAACAATTGCTGCGAAAGGTTCGCAAGCAACTCAGCGATGTCTTCGATATGGAGCGCAGTCTGCAACGTCTTTCCGTAGGAGTGGCCACTCCAAAGGATTTGAAAAACGTGGCAGCTACGATTACTGAAGCAGGTAGACTCTCCAAGCTGATCGATAGTCACCACATTGGGATCCAGAAACGATCACCAATGCCTATACCACTACCAGCTCTTGTGCAAAAGTGGTGCTCCGGTGAACTGAGCAACGACAGCGAAAACATTAGAGGAGTCGCTGCAGATATCCATGCTGCACTGAAGGAGGACTACACTGCCCTCAATTCACGTACCGGATTCGTTCGCCCAGGATACTCAGCTGAGTTAGACAAATGGCGACATATTCTTGCGGTTGATTCCCAGTCTCCGGAACGAGCTGCACTCCAGACGAAGTATCGAGAGCTGCTGGGGTCGACTCGGTTGCGAGTGGTGTACCAGGCTGAAAAGGGGTTCTTTATCGAGATCCCACACGAGGAATACGCCAAGCTGTTAAAGCGGGATCACAACGACCCGCTTAAACGCGAGCTTGAGCGTTTGGCGATGATTCAGTCCCTAAAGAATAGTGCGCGTTTTCGATCACAAGAGCTGCGTGACTTGAACCGTGACCTGATGGAAGCCGGGATTGAAGTCACACGAATTGAGCTAGAAATATTTGAGGAACTGACGAAGCGAGTACTCGACGAGCTTGCACCACTACAGCAAACTGCTCTTGCGGTTTCGCAGCTCGATGTTGTTTGCTCTCATGCTCAACTTGCGTTAGATTGCAATTTGACTCGCCCTGTGCTTGATGCTAGCCGCGAGTTGCATATTGAGGATGCGCGTCACATGGTGGTAGAGGCGGCCCATATGAAGGGTGTGAACTCAAGCTCTATTGGGGGCGGTCGAATGCGTGCATTCGTTCCAAACAGTCTTCATTGTGGCTCTGGTGGCTCTGAAGCAAGTTGCTGGGTGTTGACTGGCCCCAACATGGGAGGCAAGAGCACATTTCTGCGCCAGAATGCCCACTTGGTAATTCTTGCCCAAATGGGGAGCTTTGTTCCTGCGCGTTTCGCTCGCATCGGCCTAGTTGACAAGCTATTTTGCCGTGTCGGATCGGCGGACGACTTGGCATCGGACAGGAGCACATTTATGGTCGAGATGCAGGAAACTGCAACAATCCTCAAACAGGCTACGAGTCGCTCCCTTGTGCTAATGGATGAAGTTGGTCGTGGGACAGCAGTGAACGACGGAGTAGCCATCGCCACGGCAGTGCTCGAGTCTTTGAGCGCTCGCCAAGTGCGCACTCTCTTTGCTACTCATTTCACCGCGCTTCACGGGCTCGTTGCATCGCAGTACCAGTCTGAACTCCAATTCCACCGCATGGAAGTGCTTGAGAGGGCTCAAAAATCGAACAATGCCGATGGTTTATCTGGCAAGCATCTTGTGTTCTCACACCGAGTCGTGCCTGGACTTGCAGATCAATCATATGGAATCAATACTGCAGCTCTTGCTGGATGCCCACCTGATGTGGTTCGTCGAGCTGCTGAGGTTCTGCAACAGATATCTGGCGTAAACTTTGTAGCCACGGGTACCTTGACTTCCAGTGAGCTAAAGGCTGTAGAGCAACTCCTCGCCATCTCGAAGACGCTAGAAGTCGACCCTGACGTCGTGTTAGAAACCTGTAGTGATCCGGTATACTCGCAACATCTGGTCAGGCGCATTCAACGGCTTCTTCTTGAAGTTGAAAAGCCAAATGCCGATGAAGAAATGCACAAATGATCAGATTGTCCCCAGACTGCCGAAATAGAGTTTTTGCAGGAAATTTTGAGTTCGCTTTGATTCCGTCCCCGCTGATCGTTCGATTATGCGATTTCGTCGGTCATTCGTATGTCTGTGTCAAGCCCATAACCGTGTCAGGCCCATAGCTGTAGGTCAGGATGGCTAAAGTGCGTTCGCTCTTTGGGAATCACTAAGGTCTGCTCACACTTTCAAAAAATTCACAGTGAGTACACTTCTTCTGGAACCTTCTTTACTGCCTCAATCAAGTTTAGGACGCCAACTTCCACCACCACGAGAGCACACTGCAGGCACGCCTTCCGTGCCGACACCAAGTGGGCAGGCACTGTTCAGGTGGTGTGCATATGGGCTTGTTCTCGGACTGGACGAATCCGCTTGACGGAAACACAGGGTGCATAATTTGAGACCACGAAGGCTACTCCGTAAAGAAAATGTACACGAACGGCGGGGCAAGAAATATTCGGTCGCTCTTTACGGGTGAGGAGTTCGTGGCCTTCAGCGAACTCGACTCTGTGGTGTGTGATACCGAACTCTCCCAATTATCGTGAGCTGTCCTCGCCTCGAGCAGATGGACGCCTGCAGATATGAATGGCGGCTATATTGCAACGATTGATGACCAAGGAATCACATTAGTCGAGGCATTTGACATGTCAAGTATTCGTTCATGCAAAGGCTTCAAGGGCAACGCCACAAGAAATCTACACTCCTAGATTGTGTCCAATCTATTTGATAAGCTACTACACTAGTTCATAGCCATGTTTCAAAGAAGACACATTTTCGTGATTCTCATTCAATCGCGCGTTGGGGGCAGGAACAGTTCATTCATCGATTAGGAGCCAGCCTTGCGAAGAGAGGGCCCCCGAGGCAGCCCAGGGATGCGGTGTGGTGGGTTAAAACCGCAGGCGAGCCAGGAGGCCGAGCCTATTGATCCCTTCCGCGTCGCCGAGGGCCGAGTCGAATAATGCTTGAGGAAAGCCCAGCAAGGGAAAACGTCGTTAAGGCTTCAACTCAACTTCTACAACATAGCGAATACGCGCCTGAGCCTCATTGAACACGACAAACTCACTGTAGTTGCTGCAAGTGTTGGGCTTGAGAATTGTGCCAGAAAAACCGCTAGCTGTTTCGTAGCTTTCCATGTGATACCGCCGAATTTTGAATTGGTCAGAGGAGGATCCAGTCTTCCGCGTAATCAACAGGGTCGTATCGAACGGCTCCCACGTTGACTCGACCGTCTTCATGAGCTCAATAGTCACTTCTTCATACGAAGATGAAAAGATTGTGGAGCCCTTTCCTTCAAGTTTCTCTGTATTTCCAGGCTGCAGATTCTGGGCATAAACGTCAAGCCAGTTGACAGCAGTTCTGGAAAATTCGTAGGAGTTCGGTTCCAACCACTTGCCTCCTCGGAGTTGTGAGGCCACCCAAATGTGATGCAGCGGGACCTCCTCACCGATTTTGCCCACCTTGCCAATTGGCACAGCCGCACCGCTCACGGTGGAGATGACATCGAACTGTGGATTTGGCACGTTATTGCCGATAGCATGAACGCTGTGGAATCCCTTCGGTAACTCTTTTTGGCTCGCGTAGCATCCTTCGGAGATCGGATTTCCAAGCGATACTTCTGCCAATAGCAAATAGAATTTCCCGCTCTGGCTTCCAAAGTAGTTTGAGTTTTGAGCTTTCACTGGATGGTGTTGATCGCAAAAGCCAAGACTCATTTCTGACACATCGGCGAAGTATATGCCGCGACCATATCGACTTCCATTTGACGGAGCATCAGCAGGAGAAATTCGCAGGCCTTGCAAAAAGATACTCATCAAGTTTGTTCGCCGAGTTCCGTGCCATAACAGCCGATTCGCTGAACTATCTTCGTTTGACAGCCTCCATGGGGAGTTGTCGCCATTCAAGTACTCATGCGTTCGCTCACGCTCTCCTCGACGCTCCAACTCACAGATTCCTGTCACACGATACTGCTTCCTCCGACTCTTGCGAATACCGTTGAAAAAATATTTGGTGAGCAGCTTTGCCTCGCCGCACTCACTTGACAAAGCCAAAACCTTTACTTGCATTGCTCGCACGCAGTACTCGAGCGGATGAATCATTCGCTGCCGAAGCTTGGCACCAATCAGGATCTTGAATAACTGTTTGATCTCCATGAGGTAATGTACGCGCTCAATCTCCTCGTTGACGTTGATCACCGTGTTGAGCTCACGCACAGAACGTCGACTTCTACTCTCATTGTATGGCATGATCTCCAAGTAGCGGCTGCACGTTTCGGAAACGGTCTCTACCAATTTGACGCGCCGATCAGAGAGCTTGACGAGACCCCCCGCTGTGTCGTCGGTGATGTTGTCACTGACTTCCTGAATCTGCTTATCCAACTCGGAGAGTTCCTCAAGTTCAACTTTGATCTTTTGAAGTGTGGCGACTGCTGTTGAAAGCTCGTCCTTGACGGCTAGTGGAAGATCACACGAGTGCAATGATGACCAAGATGGTGCCGACAGTTGCAAACTTCGGATGTCAGTCACGGCAAGCAATAGCCGTACTGCAGACTCCGGATATTCAGTCGTAAGCGGCGCAAACGGAGGCTCTCCTGTGCCATCCATTGCATCATCTTCACCGTTTTGCACCTGACGCGCATGTAGCACTACCTCTTCGGCAATCGATCGCGTCACATTCTTGCTTACATTTGTGGAGAAATTCACGCGCCGTACCAAGTTGTACTTTTTGTCCTCACGAGTAAAGGTTTCGCGCTTGTCCCAATCGTTACCCGTCTTCGAGCGGAAAATTTTCTTGAACTCCTTAATGGCTTCCTCGGCGGACTTGAGCGGTGTGTTCTGGAAATTTCCCACTTCACCAATGCGACCCCAGTTTGTAAACACAATGTACAGCTTCTGGACCTTGTCGTGCACAACTTGCAGACGGTAGAATACGTTGATGCCGAATGGACCATGACTGGTGTCGACCTTGGTCAGAAGTACATTCAGCTCGTTTCCAGTGGGCATGTTGTTCTCCTCAGCAGGAGGAGGAGACGATAGAACATAGCTACCTTTACTCGCATTGCAGTGGTGATTCACAGTGACATAATTGAGAGTCTCAGTGATCAGCTTAGTGTCTTTGCACTGCTGAATAAACTCCGCTGAGTCACTCTCGTAGTCTGGTGGTACATGCCATTCACTGCCGTTGTGTCTGACTATGTCATTGTTGGGTGGCGACACGCTCTCGATTCGAAGCGCCTCCAAAAACACAGAGTATTTCTTCTGGAGAGCTTGAATCAGGCGTCCAGGTCTCTCCTTCTCGAGAAGGCTGATAATCGAGCGAAGATGAGATGAGGTCGGTGATTTGGCTGCAAGGACAAGGATGCGATATAGCGGGCTCTTGTCCTCGAACGATGCGAAGCCAAAAGTCGACAGCGCCACATGTAGAGCCGTATCTCCAAGCTGATTCTTCTGGCAAATAGCCTGCGCAACATCAGCCTCATCGATTTTCATCTCATATTTTGCAGACGCGTCCAGGTTCTGAGAAGTCAACAAGTTCTGCACCTTCAAATAGCCGCCGAGCACAAGGCGCAGCTCATCTGGCATATTTCGCTTCAATAAGTGCATGATCACAGTGTTTCCTTCGTCGTCCGTCGTGGACACTAATGCGCCGTACTTGATAAATAGTGCCATCAAAGCCATTCGAAGTGGTTTGTGCGAAAGGTACGACAGCCACGACAGAACAGGTAGCGATGCTGTCTTCTCGAACAGTTCCTTCTCTGTTGCATCTCCACCACTGTTTATTACCTCTTCGTTTCCTGTTGTGGACTCCTGGAGCACATCAAATGAAGGAACAGTCTCGGTAATTCGAATTCGGTTTGGATCAGCGCCACTCCGGAGCAGCATTTCAACCCAGAAGCAGAAATCCTTGTTCGTACCAACACTCTGGCTGAAACGCTGAAGCAAAGTTGAGAGAGCACAACTCCCATCACAAGATATGGAAGTGGCATCGGCACGCTGAACTCCAATAACATAGTCCAGAGTACGATACAGCCGGTCTCGATCTTGCGCTCCGATCCGCTTGAGTGCGAACAAAAGCGGCGATTCGCCTGACCGAGTAAGCTGGTTGATGTTGCCTTTGTGATGAAGCAAGAAGTCCATGACGTGCACGTTTCCCACCTCCGCTGCATAGTGAATCGCTCCGTTCCCTCGAGCATCCAAAGCCATAGTATCAAGCCCATTGTCCACCAAACGCCACGCAACATTCTGCGCGAGGTGGTTAAAAGGGTGGTCCAGCTTTGCCAAGAAATGCATCAAGGTCTCTCCTCCACTGGCAGCACTTGGGTGAGCAAGCAGGTGACTTTCCCTTGATACTTCCATACGACCCATCAGGTTATTTGCGAGCGACATATCACCGACCTGTAGAGCATCTTCCATGGCTTGTCGCCGAGAGAAGTCACGACTTAGCAGGAGCTGACAAGCACCAGCCAAATCGTACTTGAGAGCGTAGTAAAAGAAACTGTGCGTCGCTACAACGTCGTGGTTTGTTGGAGAGTTCTCAGTCGATCTTTCTCCAACCAACTCTGTAATGGATGCTCCACTCTGCATTAGTGTCGCAATCGTCGTTGGCTGGCGACACTCGAACGCGCAAGCGAGAGGTGTATAGGAGTCCTTGTCTTTTAGCTCCAGCGCGACTTCTAATGCATCTCTTGACTTAAAACTCGCCAGCAAAGAGGATAGTGACACGGCAGCGCCAGTTGCTGCGGCCAGGTGAAGAGCTGATCGGCCAAGCTCATCTTGTGAAGTCACACTGATTCCCCTTGCTTCAGCAAGATTTGACACAGTCTCGACAGGATCAGTCGCGGTGCCGGAGGGAATAGTACCAAGTACCTTCAAAAACGCATCACGCTTCTTCTCATCGTAGTCCATAGCTGAGCACTCCGACTCATTGCTATGCTTCTCATCGTACTCGATATGCCAGTCCAAATTGACTTTGAACAACGCAAAATGCAGTGGAGTACACCCAAAGTCATCCGCAGCATTTACATCTGCACCGCATAACATGAGGAAACGCTCCACCTCGAATGAAGCCTCAGCAGCCATGGTTGCGCTGTTTACAGCGAAGTGAAGTGGGGTTCGTCCGACTGCATCACGAGCGTTGGCGAGGCTACTACTGCTTTCGTCGCAATGGATGAGTGCACGAAGCAAGCGCAGGTCGCGTTGCTGGGCAGCGTAATGGATTGGTGTTCGAAGCCACTTGTTTCTCGTACCAATCGTACCTTTCACGTTTAAATCATCGAGTAAAGCTTCCATCACTTCGGCTTCTGCTATAGAACTTCCAGAATCATTTGGTGAGAGAGCTGGTATCGCTGGCGTCGAGCCAAACGTAGAGTTTGTCGTGGTGCTAGGAGTGCTCGCACCAAAAGGAGCTGGATTTGGTACACCAAAGCCAAATCCTGATGTGCTCGAAGAGCCAAACGGAGATCCAAACGGTGGTGGTGTACCGAATGCAGAGCTACCACCGCCAAAAGGAGAGTTTTGTGGCTGCCCAAAGCCAAATTCCGAATTATGGGTGTCAGATTGATGTCTTGACAGTGTCGATGTAGGCGGGTCTTTAAGACCATACGATTTCTTGAGTTTGGTGAGCGAACTATTCTTCGTATCAAGAGGCGTAAACTTGATTTTCCCTGCGTGAGGATCAACCAGCTTCACGGAATACTTGGCCTTGATCGCCGCTAGCAGCGGTGTGTTGCCATTCTTGTCTAGTAGCCTAGGATTAGCGCCATTCGATAGTAGTATCTTGATACTTGTGGCTCGCTTCAGCTCAACAGCAAGGTGCAGAGGTGTTTTACCAGTCTCATCGGCATCGTTGACAGAAGCACCCGCAGCAGTCAGTGTAGCAAGCAGCTCGTCGTTATCAACACCCAATGCAAGATGAACGGGGGTCTGGGACTGTTTGATGCTGATGCACCCCACACTTGCACCATTATTCAGAAGAAGCTTAACCATTCCAACGTCATTCATTGCTGTTGCCCGAATCAATGGTGTCTCTCGTAGTGGTTGAGGTGGCGAGCAATTGCAAGGCCCCCACTCGATACTTTGCTTTGAATTGCACTTCGTACATATCACAGACGATATATTCGGATCCGCACCCTTCGCAAGAAACAGTTCAGCGTCATTGATGTTGCGGTTTTTCACAGCAATCAGCAAAGGTGTGTCAAAGAAACTGGGGTCTCGCGAGGTCTCTGGCGAACCGTATCTTTTATTCGGTGGCCGGGGATCCGCCAACTTTCGCTGGTCCACTATATCCGAAAGAACCGACGACGGGAGAGCCTCAAGCACCACCTTGAGCAAGTCGTCACCAAACCAGCGTTCTTGGAGCTTGGAAGAGTTCAATTTCAACTTGCGCTCACACGCAAGATGTAGTACAGAACACTGCACGCACCATTTTCGGTTATGACGCTTCCCATCCTCTGAAATGTATGGCTCGTTAAGGTAAACCCATTCCATAGCAAGCAGCGCTTCTCGACTAGAAGTGTGTTTGGCAAAAACTGCCACCATATCAGAGTAGTCTCGGTCTAGCTGCTTCTCTCGCTCGAATCCATAGTTGCTTGGAGCGGATCGAAGACTTCCACGTTCATTTTTCAACACTGTCATCAAAGGACTCAGACTATTATGATCCTTTGCATTCAAGAGTTCTGGTACGTCTGGGCAAGCAGAAATCACCTCTTCGAGTGATTCGCGAGACACAGAGTCTCCACTAGCCAGACAGTGGAAAATGTTTCTTCCTCCTTGACCACCCCGATTAAAGTCGATTTCTGAAGCACCAAACTTGGAAAGCAAGAGTGAGAAAAAGCCGGACTTTTTCACGGCAGCAGTTTGCCAAGCACTCATCCCATCGCTATTTGGAATGTTGAGATCAACCGTCGTCTCGTCAATCAGCAGCTGAACCACTTCACGCTGTTCACGTTGAATTGCCAAATAGATGGGCTGATCGTGATATCGAATGCGGCCACCTTCATGGGTTGGCTCGAACTTAAATATTGCGCCGTGTTTCAATAGCAAACGACAAGCTTCAAGAACAAACTTTGCAGAGCCTGAAGCAACGGCATTGTTCCAATAGTTGAATCTCCGGAGAAGGGCTTGAAGTGGGTATTCTCCATTCGTGTCACAGATGTTCGGGTCCACACCGTGCTTGAGGATGTAGGCAAGTTGGTCTTTATCCGCTGAGAACTTGCACTGTAGAAACAGTAACGTTCTGCCTTCGTGGTCTCGAAAGTTCATGAATTCCTGCTTCACATCATGCTCTAATATGTAACGCGAACAGTGCGTCAGACTCTTCAGCATAGCCGAAATTACGGGAGGCACACCCCATGAATTGTGGCTCCAGAAATCAGCGCCGGCATCCATGAGCAGCTCAACGCACGATAACCACCCATAACTTGCTGCATAGTGCGCCACAGTGTTGTCCGAAGTGTCGAACGCATTCATGTTGGCACCATGATTGATGAGGATTGCAGCAATATCCGTGTGTCCATTTTTGACAGCGAACATCAGAGGCGTCTTCTTTTTCCTCGTCGCGGAATCAACATTGGCTCCAGTATCAAGCAAGGCGACAACAGAACTCATATGTCCATACTGTGCAGCGATACACAGAGCTGTCAGCCCACCTGTCGTAGTGGCTTCAACCGAGGCACCGAGTTCCGCGAGCTTCGTGATCACAGAGGAACAGTCGTGCTTTGCAGCATAGTGGATTGGTTGCAATCCTTTTTGACATTTTGCATTGACCACAATTCGAATGAGATCATCCGATTCTGCGGCAGCATGTTCAAGGATAGCTATCGCGTTCTCTACGCGTCGCTGCTGCAGAGCACACATTATTGGCGTGAGACCTGCTTTCGTCTTCAAATTGAGATCACACCGCTCCTTCATCAGAAACTTCAATGGTGCAGGGCCTTCACATACACTGGCGAAGTGGATCGCATAGTATCGCTCGCTGTCACAATAAAGAGCCCGCTCATCGCCTGCGATAGCCCAGAGCGCCTCAAGATATTGTGGATCGGGGTTTATAGCCGCCATGTGGAAAGTTCGGATACGTCCTAGATATGTCCGAGCAATAGCAGAAGTCTTGCGCAGCTTCTTTGGTAGTGTCTCTCCACACAGAGACAATACAACCGAGTGGAGCTCTGTGAACCCCCATCCATGAGAAAGTATTTCCACCATTTTCCGCACGAGCTTGTAGTTTCCGGCACGAGTGGCTTGTGCAACCAGAGAGCAAATATTTCCTTCATCCCAAGAGTTTGATGGGTACATGACACTTAGAATCTTGATCGAAGCCGAGCTGCATCTCCAAAAGAAGTCGTCATCCTGTGGCTCATCATCAACTCTCTCCTCCTTGTCTTCAAGGAGTGCCTCATTACCCTCCTTGCCACCACGGCTCGCAGCAATTTCTCGTGGAGCCTTGTAATGTTGGAACCTGCTACCTCTTCCGCTTCCACCAGTTGAGTGCCCAGGCAATGATATAGTTGGTGGAGGTCCAGTCTTTAAGTCTCCTTGCTTCCATAGCAGAGCCACTGCATCAACATCGTTTGACTGAATAGCATAATGTAGCGCTGTCATCCTGACATCCACACTTTGGTAGGCGTGGAAACTCTCCAGGTGCTTCATCTCGTTGTCATCAGAAGTCAGAAGCCGGAGGAGCTCATAATTTTTCGTGAGCACCGCGCGGATCACTTCGCGACTACCGCACATCGTATTCGACGAAAGTTCGTGTGCCTGGGTTCCCCGAAGCTCTCGCGGTAAATACTTCGAGGCATCGACAGTTGCGTGGTGAGGCGGAAGCAATAGCGTTTGCTGCGTCTTTTTCTTCCTAGGCGCTTTTCTGCCGCCGCTGCCATCACCACGACCACCAGATCTTATACTTGCTGTCGATGATCTGATCTTGCGTTTCCGAGGCTTGACAGGAATTTCTTCTTCTGAGTCTTCTCCATCACTTTTCGTGGCATCGCCCTTGGCCTGACGTAAACGTCGTTGGATCTACACCAGCGTCAGCCCACACTCCAACACGTCGCGATAAGCATGAAACTTACCCGCTGCTGCGACTTGCTCGTAATCGAAAACTTCCCAGAGGCATCTTCGTTCACAAGGACGTAGCACAGGAAGGTCTGGACCTCGACCAGTTCCTCATACGCGTACTGGTAGAGCCCGTCCTGCTGCAAGTCGAGCCACGTGACGCGCACCGCGGCCTCGTCATCGTCGAACATGTCGTCCGTAACGTCGTCCAGCAGCTGCGCGATCCAAAACTCCTGCCTCTCCGGCTCAGCCGAGGCTTGCGCCTCTGGCGCGTCGTTCTCCTCCGTATCCGCAGACTCCACGCTCGCTTGCAGCTCCGCTCTGCGCTGCTTGCGCGTCCGCACGCTCGCCCCCTCGCCGTTCTCCTTGCGCTTTCGCTTCCCCTTGCTCTTCTTGCTCTTCTTGGCTTTCTCCTCTTCCTCGCTCTCGTATCCCGCGCGAATCGCGACGAAGCTCAGCGCCTCCATCACAACGGCGTCTGCCTCATCGTCGAGCGCCTCGCGCAGCTGTTTGGACGTCGCTCTGGCCATGGCGAGCGCTGCTGGAGGCCTCGAAGGCCTAGAATCGACCGTCGGCGACTGGGAAAGTCCGGAAATGAGCCTCGTGCAGCCCTCGAGCGACTAACAGCAACTAACGGTGCGTGATGCATGGCCGCCAGCTGGTAGGCGACGGGACCCACAATGACAAGTTGCCTTTGACAAGCACTCACGCGTGTCAAGCGAATATCACTGATACATGACTCATACAGTAGTATGCCGTTCGAGAGGTTATTGTAGAGCGTTGAAACTCGGTGTCATAGGCGGTCATTTGATGATGTTGAGAAGGATATGAAATAGAGTAGGAATAGTAATGACTCACTCGATGACTTGGTGACCTCCGCAGTGACCCGTTATTGATCTCCCCCTGGAGATGGTGCATCTTGCAGGCGCAGTTTGAGTTATTTTTGAGATGGCTCCATCGCAATGGTGAGACTGGTGACTTCCTGAGTCCGCCATCATGTGGCTCCCCAGGCTCCAGGCGATCGCGAAGAATGTCTGGAATGGCACCCAAGTCATGCAGAAGGGTGAGTATACCCCAGGAAGAGTACTGGCACTACACGAGTATTCGATGACCACGCCGTGGTGGCGCATCGTAGGAGTCATCCTCCTCACGCCTCTGCCCGCCTCATTTACATTTGCCTTCCCGAGACAGTAAATTTGAACGCCGCCTTGCTCGGCATGCATCACAACTGGATATTTTTCGGTCGCTTTTTTCTCTCCTATGGTATGTGGTGCATCCTGCAGATGCATATGATCAGCTCATGGATGCCTATTATCTCAATCTCAAGGGTGCAGATCACTGTAAGTGCAATGGTCGTTGCTACCGCTACTACGGGTATGGAACTACTCTTAGCTTGGAGTATTGGATTTCCTATCCCCTTTACTATCCATTTGCTAGCCACACCTTATCTGATGTTCATGCTCGCTGTGCTCGCTGTTGCTTGGTATCCGTATGTGCGTCAGAACCCGGCTCTGCTGTGGGCGATTGCGAACGCAGGCTTAATTGCTGTTAGCCACGGACTTGTAATCTTCGGCTACCCAGTTTTCTACTATCAGTTTATCAAGATAGATCCTGGAATTCCGAGCGTTGCTTTTGCATTGCTCTTACCAGTACTCAAGCTTCTTGGTCGAGTCATATTCTATTATCTGTGCTGGTCAGCAGCAGGAGATCGCCTAACCATCACAGTGGCCTTCAATGCAGACTTGATTAATGCACTTTACATTAGTTTCACGACCCAGCACCAGCCGTCTCTGATTACGACCTCGGGACTCATGATCGCAAATGCAGTACAGGTAGCATCTGCGATGTGGAACATTAACAACCTTCGCCAGCAACTCATTGATGCGACACAAAAGATCTCTCTCTCTCTCTCTTACAGCACGAAAAACATACAACTACCTATGAACTCGTTGTTGCCACAAACACAAACACGCTTTCTCGGGTGCTTAACATTTTCCAAAGATATGCCGCGAGCCATGCGCCAGATGAAGTGCGTTCTCCGGAATTAATCCAGTGGCAATCATGGAAACGCTGCAGGTCGACAAGCGCAATCGCGCCAATTTCGCTTGGAGCAAGCCCATCGGCACCAAGGATTGCAACCCAAGAGTCTATCGTTGGCAATCCCATCGATTTAGCGCCACAAATTGAGCAACTTGAACGATCGTACGCGGCTTTAGTGTGCAAGCTCATGTATGTATCCGAGTTTGCCATCCTCGCAGCGTTTGTGGAGGTTATCACACCAATCATTTACTGTAAGTGGACTGCTTGAGTATGAAGTTGTAGAGTCAATCTGACCATAGCTGCTCAAAGCATTGTACCTGGTCATCATCGGCCGCATGCCGAACCGACGATTTTACGAACAGTTTGCCAGTATGGACTCGACGCGTCTGACCAACACGGTGCTCAATGTTCTCCTCTACGGTCTTGTGGAGCTCGTGGCGTTTGTTACGTTGAGTCGAATCCTCAAGCGCCGACTCGGGTTTTCGACCATCCACCAGCTTGCATTCGTGCTCGATCGACAGGCAAGTCACGTACAAGACGCAGTATTCGCTTGATCATTATGGTAAGTGCAGCTGTTGTATATTTTCGCGAACAAATGTTTGAATTCGCTTCATTGTTATAAGTGTCGACTACACGTTTAGGTTTGCATGGCTGAAGGGAAATTCAGCTGAGTAGCGCGGGTTTGGTCATATTGCACAGTATTCTATAGTCATATGGCATTTAGCTAAGCGGGACATCATGGGAGTGCCATCAGAAGCTGGTATAGCGATAAAATCTCACTCGACAGACTCATCGTCGTGTTGACAGTACGCCCGTATGCGAAACTGTCTGCACATGCTTTGTAGCTCAACAGAGAGCTTGTGGACTTTTGTTTCCTCGACGCTTGATAAGCAAACCAAATTGGAATGAATACACTTCGGGTTTGTGCCATACACCTAAAGAACCAAAGTTCCCTTGGGCCTGTAGCGCCAGCAGGAAACCTACTGCTACTGCTGCTGCAGCAGCAGCAAAGTCCCTGCCGACAGGTCTCCGAGACGAAGGCGGCGCCTCTTGTGCTGCGCGTGTGGTCGCTGGAAAGCGCACGACAACTGGTTGCACTGCACGTCGATGATCTTGAGCTGCGACGATCCCGCACTTGGAGAGCTTTCAGGACGAAGGCAGCGTGCTCCCGTAGTCTTTCTGTCTCGGAAGACGACTGCGCAAGAGAAAGCACAGCGTGCAGCGTGTCGACCGCCGCGCGCTCCCTCATCCGCTCTCGAACTCGTGCACGTCATAAGCCACGCGTGGCTACCTTGACTTGGATACGTCGCGCTTGACACCCTTCTTGGCCGATCACCCCTGCTGCTGGCTTGACAGACTCCGATGTCGCCGCGGCGAAGGTATTGGAAGGGTCTGGAGGCTTGGAGCGGGGCCCCGGGTCGTGACCCGAGAAATGCGGCCGCTTGGACTCCATCTTGCAAATTCACGACTAAGGGGAAAAGCACCATGCGAGTCGAATGCCGAGAGCGCAAGTTGAAGTCTTCCAGGTTTCATGACATCGCTCCCTTTTCACTTGCGAAATGAATTGATAGTCAGGTGAACTCCATCCTCCTGCCTCAATCGTTCAATAAGAAACAAGCGTGTCATGCAGAGACTATCGCTTGCAGTTCACGTGCTAATGTCGTAAGATACGACGTTGGGAACCAAGGGGTTAACGTAAAGCTCGAATTTCTTGTTCACCTGGCGTTCACTGGCACTGGGCACCACGAGAAGACTTTGAAGATGGCTCCCAATTTCCATGAACGCATCGAGATCTGCAGCCTTGAAAATGGAACGGCTGGTTTGGACATCAACAGCCTGTGAAGAGCATTCACATTGACATATGTGTTGCCTCGTAGATATTGGGCTTCAGTGCTGGGAGAATCTGGCTTTGATGGTGGTGGTGCTACTGCTGCAGATTGTGGATGCTAGAATGCAGTTTTGTATAGGTAGAAGAATAACGGTGAATTCAGTGAGGGGATGCAAGGTTACTTATTGTCTACCAAGTGGTGAAGTGCATGCTCCTACCGTGGCTTCGTGGATCTCGATGCAATAGAGGCGTCAATGAGCTTGTTTTCGATCACCTGCAGCATCAGCGCTTGCTTCTGCTTGCAGACCGATACCAGCAGTCTCATTAGGATACCGATCTCACAGTGTTTGTCTTCAATTCGCCCGCGATAGCCGGTTTAAGTATCGAAACCGTGGTTTGGAGTCGCACCTCCATGACTGAACCAGTCGGCATATTTCAAACAAGCACACCTTTGGATCGCCGAGTAACTTTTCAATCCCCCGTGCAATTTGATTGGGTTCCTGAGCACCGACTGGAGCCTCCTTTTCTCCATTTCTGCCTTCGAGCGTTCCTTGAGCTCCTTCCCATTCGCTTCCTGGTTTGTCATCGTCACGCTTGCGCTTCAAAGTTCGAAGTTGCACCTCTAGTTCTTCGACTTTGCTCCGCAGGTACTGTATCCCTTCCTTCTGGCGCTGAGTCGAGCTCTTCCGCTTGGCCAATTTTTGGCTTTACGGTCTCTGGCGCTGCTGAAGACGTTGCGAGGTAGCTTGATGTGCGGTCGACCGCATCGACAACGCTCAAAGGCTGTGGATCGCCAGGCGGTGGCGGAGACCAGACCAGCGGAATGTCGCCACCACTTGAAAAGAGCGCGTCCAGTTCCGCAAGCAAGTCAAGCGGGTCGATACCATTAATCTCGCCCCTAGCTGTAGGACGCCTCATTGCCAGTTGACACCGCAGTCCTCCTCATGTTGCTGCTCTACTGCGCGTTGATGTCGTTGCAAGTCGCGGTTGATTATACCATTTGTTTCGGCAGCGACTACTCTAACGGCTCGCGTGGCTTGCATTCACTCAGCTTTGTGCGTTTATCACTCGGCGATTGGCATGACAAGTGATTTGAGGTGGATGGACTTTTCTCGAGGAGTGATTAATGCGTTCCCAGCCTCGCCTTTGATACGTTTGTTGCTCAGGTATTCGAGGCTGCAAGGTAGAGGATTCTCAGTTATCGCACTAGAGTGCTTCATCCCTTGGCAACGTTCTCCAACATGGAAACGAACGAGCTAGCCACTGGCCCAATACTTCAAGGAACCCCCAGTTCTTGCGCTCGCAGGACTTTCCTCTCCTCGCGACAGTTGGTGGAGCCAACAATGTTTACAAGCTGAGGGTTGAGAGACCTCCATTGCTGCAAGATGAAACACGGAGAATTGCACATTGGGCAAAATACCCTCATGCACCGAGCTGAACAACTTGCTTATGATCGATACTCCATCGCAGCTGACGGCCGTGCTGTTGTTTTGCACTCGAACTTCCTTGAAGATTGATCGATGTCGCCCGAATGTGTCGTATGCGGCCAACAAAAGCTCCTTTGATGGCACAAATGCTGGTCGAGGTGGGCTTCTGGGCGGCGTCCGCCGACGACCGGAGCGGTCTCCCGCTGCCGCAGAGCCTCGTGGACGCCTCGTGGTTAGCCTCACTGCCTCTAGATGATCGCCAAAGGCTCCGCTGGTACCTGACGGATGGCGCGTTCGTCGAGAGCCACGAGTTGGCGTTCAGCTTCTGCCGCTTTGGCTGCGCGTTGGCAGTCGAGAAACCAGAGGTCATGGGCGCCTGCACGCTCACGGACGGCGCGTTTTGCTGGCCGGAAGGATTCTGGCACTATGTGGAGCACCACGGCGTCAAGCCGCCGGCAGAGTTTCTGGAGCATATGTGGAGGAATTTTGGGAAGCTGAAGGAGGCAAGAAGGGCTGTCACTGGAAGAGAAGACGAGGAGGACGAGCTGCTGTTGTGGGATGAAGTGGAGCAGGCTCCAGGGGTGATGCCCAGCGGCATGCAGCAGTGGATCAGGCAGTACACGACGCTTGGTGGGGGCAAGGACTCGTCAGCGACTCGCTGAGAAGATCAGGGCCGACGAGATAGAGGCGAGCTGGCAAGCAGCAGAGGCATCGCCCCAAAGAAGGATGAGAACCGCGCACAGTAGATGGAGACAGGAGTCCAAACGAGGGCATCGGATCGCACCTTTGTTCGTGTCAGAGGCCAGTCGCTTTCTTCCTCTCGACCATGGGGACACTCACGTTGTAGCTGCAGAGTCGAAACAGTCGATCGGGACAAATGGACGAGCTCGATCTGCTGCGTTCCAGTCGTTTCCTGCTCTCCACCGCGTATCAATCCCTTCATCCCCACCGAAACCTTGAGTTCAACTTGGTGCCACGCCAGCCACGCGTTCCGAGCGTCCGATTGGTCGGATCCTGCCGGTCGTGGCACGCGTGGCACAGCTCGAGTTCTCATTTCTCACTCGGCATGGAGGCTCCGCGCGCAGTGTCGGCCAGGTGGACGGTGCGCGAGCCCGGGTCAGTGGCGCCGCCCTCGTCCGACGACTACGCGTCGTGGACCGTGGCGCAGCTGCGCAAGGAGTGCACGAGTCGGCGGCTGCGGCTCACACGCGCCACGCCCGCGGCCGAGCGCGTGCGGCTGCTGCAGGCGCTGGACGCGCGGCGAGAGGCCGACGATCGGCACGCGGCGGCGCTGAGCACTCGCAGCCTGAGCGAGCACGCGGGTGCACGGCTGGCCAACGTGCTCTTCTCGGACGCGTTCTCGCGGCGGCTGGCGGCGTTCGGGGTTGAAAGTGAGAAAAATGAGAATTGGGAGAGCGGAGAGCTCGACGAGTTCTGGGTCGAGGTCGCCGACGAGTTCAACCGGAACGCCGCCGAGCATGGACAGCTCGTGAGCGACAGCTGCGTGCTTGAGGGCGTCGACCCTGGGCTCGTGGTCCCGCACGATGCCAAAAGGCTCAAGAGACTGTGGGAGTCCATGACCAGGCAGTTCCTTCGGGCCACGAGGCAAGCACAAAAGCAGCAGCGGCGACATCCGACGCAACAGCATCAAGACCAAGAGCACGACGTAGACCAGGATGAATTCTTCTCCCACTGCCACGGGTCGGTGAATGCCTTCTACCTGCACGAGTGGCTGCAGGTGAAACCCGAGATGCTGCCGGTCGTTGAACGCGGCGTGCTGCTGGGAAATGCGGCATCCGCAGCGATCAAACGAGTTTTCACATCGACTGCTGATCGGCAGAATGGGACCGTGGCCTCCACGATGGACCTGCAGGAAGCAGAGATATCCTCAGCCTCGAACACGTCGTCGCAGGAGCCGAAGACCAAGCGGAGCAGGCAGGGCCAGCTCGAGACGGTCACAACCAGGAATACTTCCAAGACTGAAGTCGTGTCCGAGCAGTCGACCATTGACGAGCTTCTCAAGCTGCACCAGCTGATCGGTTTTCTGGAGGATCGCATCGACCAGCGGAGGGCGACCGACAGTCAGTGCTCGGTCGAGTCTCTAGAGATGAGTCTGGAGTTGTACCGCAGGAAGGTAGCAAAGCTGGAAGATGCCTACCGGGAGGCGATGTAACTGTCAGAAGGTCATGTATGCTACAAGTGGCTGATGTTATTTATTTCGTGTGGCGTGGAGAGCGAAGGGGGAGTGAGACTGGTTTGAACTAAGGTCTGATGCATGTAGTCGCCAACCTTTTGGAGTTATGGGCAAGCTGCGCATGACCAAGGACAACTTTGTCGACGGCTAGGGTAAAGTGGAGTCGTTTCTCCTCATTTCTCGAATTCTCATATAGCAATCCATGAGTTCTCAGAAAAACTGGGTCGATTATGGTACCACAAGTCCGACGAGTGTCGATCACTTGAATAGTTCTCACAAGTAACACCTTACAACTAGAAGCGAGCGGTAGCTGGGGGTGAAGCTGTTTGACCATCAGAAGTCGTCAAAGAAGACGCTTTCCACATTTCCATTGGCGCGACTGACACTCTCAGAGACGAAAATGGAGACGAAGATACTTTCGATGGAGCAGATTCTGCTGGCTCATCTTGCTGCGTGTTCAGTGGTGGACGAGGTGCCATTGGAAGCGTCGTTGCTTTTTGCCGGATTAGCGTGTCTAGTGTCATCTAAGCGGATGCCGTATTGTAAGGATGAAGTCAGATGAAATGCACCAAACTTTACCTTACTTACCGGAGCCTGTCGAATTTTACGGCCGGACTGGTATGTTGATGGCAGATAAGTCGCTTTCGGTAGCATTATTCGCTTTCGAGCAAAAGTAGGCGATATACCTGAAACTGGAGAAGAACCGGATAACTTTTGCTGGATGTCGAAGTACCACTCAAATCAGCATGTTCCTACAAATTAAGCTAGCAGTTTCATCAAGCTCACCTTTTGCTGCTGAACCACCTCGTGGTGGTATTGTACTGCGGCTACAAGTTGCTTGCGTGTGAAATCTCGCCCAAGCAAATGTTTTTCAAGCATATCTGTGGCGTGATCAAGTGCCTGTGGTTCTCTCAATTCATCTTGCTCAAGCCTGAGTTTACTGTACGGACTATCGTCGCCGAAATAGCTTGTTGGTGATGAAGAATCTACTTTGTTACGTGGCGATGACAGAGGGAGTGTTAGCAAAGGAAGTGGAGGTTTGTGGTGAAGAGATTTGCATGCTCGTGGGCTTTGTGGTTCGTGTGCTGACTCATAGCTATTCTGCTGTTGCTGTTGCTGTTGCTGCTCCTCACGACGCTGCATCGTGGAGAACAGTTGTTCATAAAATTTCAACTTCTTGCTAAGACTTGCATTCATGTCTTCGAAGAGTTCTTTTTCTTGTTGTAACTTTCGATTATCTGCTGCAACTTGGTCCATTCGTTTGACTAATCTTTCAAGCTGCGTACTTTGAAATCGTAGCTCGATCTGAACGCGTTCGTTTTCCTCCACCGTCCGCTGTGTCGTTACGTCAAGCTGCTTCCGCATTTGCTTTTCCATCGACTGCTGGCAAGCGAGAAGCTCGACCTCTTTTTCCTTTCGTAATCTTTCGTTTTCAAACAAAAGTTTCCGCTCCATCCGAAGCGTAACTTCTTCCTTTTCCGCAATTTCCGTAGCCAGCATTGACTCCAAGGTGGCCAAACGAGCCTCGAACTCGTGCTTTTGCTTCTGAAACACTCGCGCTTCTTCTACGAGCGTAGCATCGCGAGCAATCTGAGATAGCAGTGTTTCGCTTTGTACACGCTTCTCATCATATAAGCGCTTATATTCCTGCTCCTTGCAGGTGTCGAGAGCGTGAAACAAGGGCTTTCCGGCGTTTAAAAGCGACATCCGTGCTGCTCGAGCCTGCTCCCCAGTGACCTCTTCTCCGACTCCAGGTGGCGGAATCGGTATCTTTCCTCCGTTGATTGTCTCCAATAGTGAAGCATTGATGGCCTCAAGATCTTTCACACGCCCATGAAGCTCTTCGATTCGTTTGGACTTGAATGCTAATACACGCTCGCGGTCTTCGATATTGACTTCAAGGGAAGCTTGCAAATCGGCTACTTTCTTTTCGAGCGCCGCCGTCTCTCGCTTCAATCTGTCACTTTCTTGCTTAGTCTGGGCCAGCTCTTCCTCAATTTTCTGGTCATGGAGAGCACGGAAGGCCACAGTCTTGAATTTGTCTGTGGCATCTTCTCCGTCCGTCGCGCCAAAGAAGTCAGCTGCGGTGCGGACCGCACCACCACTAGCTGCCATGATGTCAATCACTTGTTGCACTCAAGACAAGCAATGATTTTGCTGTGAAAGCACCCACAAACTCTCTAAAAATACAGGGTGTCTATTTGTTTTTCGTGTCATGATATGGCTTATTGCCTACTGCCGCAAAATGGGAGGGATAAACTGATGACCGGCGCTTGGTGGGTCTTCCTCGTCGTCACTCCACGAGTCAGCATCGTTGTCAGCATTTACAGTTCCATCGCTCTGTCTTGGCTTTACTTCTTGTTCGTCGTCTGAATCTGGGCACAATTGCAGCGGAGGTGGTCGCCATCGCATGATCAAGCCGTCTTCCCCTGCTGAGTACAGCTCCTGTTTCGAACCTCGATAAACACACGCAGATATTTGCTCATAATGAGCTGTTGAGCGCATCAGTGGTCGACCGTGGTCACCAAACACACTGTACGCATTCAGTTCGCCGCGCTGCCCATTTGGATGGAACACCACTGTGCTGCCCCAAGCATCAGCTTCTTGGACGACCGCCATTTGAATGGGACGCGAAGGCAGCTCGTTCTCGACATGTTCGTAGTTCATGAACTGATGTGCGCCAGTGGAGCTATCCCAAAGACGCAAAGCCTGATCCAGCCCACTGCTCAGCAGGTGATGTCCGTTGGGTGTGAAGGCCAGCGCGTTCACAGCTCCTCTGTGCGCAACTGCAAACGACGTCGAAGCCGCGGCATGCGGGTCGTTTCGCTGTTGTTGTGGTCTCAGTGCTGTTTTGGTAATGCTCCTGGGAAGGGCGCGATCATGCGAACGGAACGGATTGGTGCTCGGCCGCTCTCTAGATGACCCGTTGGTGGCGCTATTAGATAACATGCGTTGTCGCTTTCTTGTGCTGCCGCTTCCTAGTGACGAGGCAAGCCCTCGCTTCTTGGTGGCATCCGAATACAGACTCGACCGCCCAGGCACAACAGCCGGACCCTCGAGGTTCAAAGCGAGCAAGCACGCGGTGGACCCCGATCGGCGAATGTCCCAAAGTCGGATCTCGCCGTCGCGCGCTCCTGTCGCCAGCACGTTCTCGTCCTTTGGCGACCACGCGAGCGTCCACACCTCATCCTTGTGGCCCAGCAGACTGTGCACCGCTGCACTCACGTTCATATCACACAGTCGGACCTCTCCTTTCGCCGTGGCCGCAGCAATGAGTGAGTGCGTGGAGGCGGCGGGCGAGAACTTGGCGCAGTAGACTCTCGAGCGCAGCGCAAACTGGCTCACTGCCACGAACGCGTCGCTGTCCCAGAGCTTGACGTGTCCGTCAAACGCGCTGGTCATGAAGATGCCGCCGTCCACGGGGTACCAGTCGACGCTGGTGAGTCCGTACTGCAGCGCGGCTCCCTCCGTCGGCTCCCTGGCCCTCGCGACGCACTCTGGCTCAAGCGGGTGGTTGGCATCGAAGCTCTTGCTCGACCCCGCTTCGTCGCCCGCGCCGACGCTCACAAAGTCCTGGCGGCCGTCGCCCACCGCCGCGTCCAGCGCGCGCAGGTCGTAGAGCAGCACGCGCGAGCGCGACGTCCCCACGAGCAGGAAGCGCTCGTCCACCGGGTCCAGCGCCAGCGCCCAGGCGCGCGACGCCCGCCGGTACAGAAAGTTGCGCGCCACGCAGCGCAGCGAACGCGCCGCCTGCGCCCGCTGCGCCGCCTGGAAGCGCGAGCGCAGCCCCGCCTCGCGCTCCGCCACGTACGCGAAGGCCGACCCCATGTTGCCCTCCATCTGCACTTTCTCGGGAGTGGTGGGTCTCTCGAACAGCATATTTGCCGCTGACTATGGCTGGTTGCAGGTATAAATATATGCTGTTGGGGAGGTTGAAGGTGTGGTTTGACACGAGAGGGGGTCATTTTGAGATCTGACAGGTCGAGACCACGTCAAGATGAGCCTCAAACTCTACGGCTTCATGATCAGCCAGCCCACGCGCGCGGGTAATGAGGCGATCTATGCGGTGCTGACGTATGTGACGAGGCGCTGATGGCTGTGGCGTGGCTGGTGGGGAGCAGCCGCGTGGCTGCTCAAGGTGAAGGCGCTGCCGTTCCAGTTCGAGCACGTGCACCCGCCCAAGGACCTGACGCCAGAGTTCCTGGCCATGAACCCCAACGGACTGGTCCCCGTGATCAAGGACGGCGACTTCACCCTGTTCGAGGGGTGCGTTCGCGTCGTCCAACGCCTCTGTAGCTCTGGGGACTCACGGCGTTGACTGTAGTAACGCCATCATGGCGTACCTTGCGGACAAGCACAAGTGGACGGACGTGTACCCGACGGACCTGCAGGCGCGTGCCAAGGTCAACGAGTACCTCAACTGGCACCACTCCCACTCGCGCCACGCCACCACACGCGTGCTTCGACCGCTGCTGCTTGAGCGTGCTGGCAAGGCCACGCCGGCGACCACCGAGGATGCCAAGAACGTCGAGGCCACGCTCGACAAGTCGGTCAAGATCCTCGAGAAGTTCTTCGTCAAGCCCTACGTCGCGCAGAGCGAGCAGCCCACCATCGCCGACTATGCGTGCTACTGCGAGTTCGACCAGATTGAGGCCATGGACATCTTTGACTTTTCCAAGTACCCCAAGACGGCCGACTGGATGAAGCGCATGAAGGTTCGTCCCTCGCTTGAAGGTGGTATCGATCATAACTTGAGCTGAATGATGTTGCCATGACCAGGAAATTCCGCATCACGATGAGGTGCGCACCGACATGAACGGGTTCTTGTCCAAGTTCGACTGGAAGGCGTAAGCTCTTTTGGTCGCGGAGGTGTGATGCACACACCTGCTTGCCGGATGTGAGGGCAAGCATTGAGTTGTCAATGGAATGAAGGGCAGTTTCTGCCTTGTTGAAAGACCACATTGTGTTCACATTACGCTGACGGCTTACTCGCGTCTGAGAAAGCTCGCTCCATCCTCTTACAGCGACGAGGCTGCCTCGACACGGTTGACTAGCTTCCCGATCTTCTCGATCTCGATCTCAACCAGGTCGCCAGGCTTGAGGAACACCTGTGGGTTGCGCGCAAAGCCGACACCCTACAGTGTCATCACGCAAGTGTGCGTTAGCAACCAGCTGATCATTAACCTAAGGTGTCATAGTTTTTTCCTTACCTCGGGCGTTCCGGTGATGATGACGGTTCCTCGCAGCAGGGTCGCATCCTTGGAGAGCTCGCTGATGATCTTGGCGACGGAGAAGATCATGTCGCCCGTGTTGGAGTTCTGCATGAGTTTCCCGTTGAGGCGCGTGGAGATGGCGAGCGTCTGCGGGTCGGGGATCTCGTCGGTGGACACTAGCACGGGTCCGAGCGGGCAGAAGGTGTCGAACGTCTTGGAGCGGCACCACTGTCCCCCGCCGCGCTCAAGCTGCCACTTGCGCGAGGACACGTCGTTGGCGGCCGTGTACCCCGCGACGAACTTGAGTGCGTCCTGCTCGCTGACGTTGCGGCAGTCCTCCTTGAGCACGACGGCGAGCTCGCACTCGTAGTCGACCTCTGGCGGGTCCATGGCGATGGACGGGATGACGATGGCTCCCCCGGGTCGCTGCACCGTATTGACGCCCTTGGTGAACAGCACAGGCGTCTTTGGCTCGGGCATGCCCGTCTCCTTGGCGTGCTTGCGGTAGTTGAGCCCAATCCCCAGGATTTGCGACGGCGCAACGGGCGCCAGCAGCCGCGCGACCTGCGCGCGCTCGCCCGTGAGAACGCGCGAGCCCAGCGGGTCGTCGCCCTCGACCAGCAGCGCGGACGTCGCCGTCAGTGCGGGGCCTTCGGGCATTCCGCAGCGCGTGACGCCGCGCTCGTCGACGAAGCGGATGACGCGTGAGGCCACGCGGCCGGCGGCGGAGGGCGAGGCGGCCATTGTCAGCGGGCGGCGCAGCATGCAGGGGGAGGAAGCGGATCTGCAAGTGACGGAGGTTGAGGCCGCGGAGATGTCGTCGACATGGGCGATTACGACATGCGCGGTGATTGGCGCAGCCGATTGCGGCGCGCACGCCCATTGGACGGTATTTTTAGACGGGTCAACACCTTGCAGCGAGATTACGCGGTATCTCTGTTACATCAGTTCTCTGCGGGTTTTTAAACTGCAGTGTAATGATATAGGTAATATTGAAAGGATACACGCATCCAGGCGGTCATTCTTGAATCCGCCGCCGAGAGCCCAGTCGAGATGGAGGTCGTGCTCGTGCCCGTGCTGTCCGACAACTACGCGTACCTGTTGGTGGACCGCGCCCACGGTACGCTTCGCCCTCTCTTCTTGCTTTGGGGCCGCTCCGGAGCTTCTGACGAGCGCGAACGCAGGCGTCGCGGCCGCTGTGGACCCCGTGGAAGCCGAGAAAGTGTACGCGGCGGCCGGCGAGCAGAAGGTGACGATCGCCTCCATCCTGACGACGCACTCGCACTGGGACCACGCGGGCGGCAATCGGGATCTCGTCGAGCTCATCCAGGCCCGCGAGTCCCGCCAAGTTGAAGTGGTCGGTGGACCAGTGGCCGGAGCGGTCGAGGCCGCGACCAGGCAGGTGACGACCGGGGACGTCGTGGCCGTCGGCTCGCTACAGGTCGAGGTGCTCTTCACGCCGTGCCACACGCGCGATCACGTGCTCTACAAGTGCCAGGATGCGCTCTTCACGGGCGACACGCTGTTCGTGGCCGGCTGCGGACGCTTCTTCGCAGGCACGCCAGCCGAGATGCACCACGCGCTCAACGAGGTCGTCGCCAAGCTGCCGGGGGAGACCAGGATCTTCTGCGGACACGAGTACACGGCCAGTAACCTGCGGTTCGCGGCACACGTCGAGCCCGAAAACGCAGCTGTCAAGCAGAAGCTGGACTGGGCGCTGCAAAAGACCGCGGCGGGAGAACCCACAATCCCGTCCACTGTGGCCGAAGAGCTCGCCACAAACCCGTTTATGCGTGTCACCCAGCCTGCAGTCCAGGCGTTCGCCAAGAGCGAAGATCCCGTCGAGGTTATGGGCAAACTGCGCGCAACCAAGGACAACTTTGTCGTCGGCAAGGGCAAGATCTGAGCGTTTGAACTGTAGCCCTGCTTTTCCTGGCGCTCGTTCACCATGCAGTCGTAAAGTTTATGCATTATTCCAACGCCACCTTGAGTATCAATCGTGTGCATCTGCCATAAAACTAGCTCAAGCTCAGCGTGAGTATTGAGAGTTTCGTTGTCGATTCACTATGGCATTCGTCGACACCAAGCGATCAAGTATCCAACACAGAAGCATTGACATTGTTATCCGAAAAGACGATTCGAGTCGTACTGACGAACAAACTCTCTCCGACAATTATCAATGAAGGTGAGTGAAGGCGACCAATTACTGCAACTCTACGACCGCAATGACCAAGCTCTCGAGCGCTCTTGCGAACAACGCGCCATACCCTCCCTCCCCCATCAAAATTCGTCCGCAATGCATTTGCTGGTCGCAGCGCCCGCGTACCATGTCGCAGCCGTGCGTGGGATGCGCTGAAGCGCGTCCATCCCCGGAGTGACTTCGTCGACGTCTCCTGTGGTCGACGTGAAGTTGACGTAGTACAGACCGTAGCGCTGGACGTAGTTTCCCCACTCGTAGTTGTCAACCAGGGACCACGCGTGGTAGCCGATGACGGGGATGTAGTCTTCCGTGATGGCCTTGTAGATCTGCTCGAGATGGGTCTGGAAGTACCAGAGCTGGTCTTGGTTATCGATGGTCTCGTTTCCGCACCAGCCGCTCTCGGTGATGAGGATGTCTGCGGAGCGGTCGTACGCGTGCGCGAGGTGGAGGGTGTCACGAAGACCTTGCGGATACCCGTTGAATCCAGAGCACTTGGCGTTCCACTCGCCTGCCCATCTGGCTCCGTCCACATATCGTGACGCATCCACCCCCTTGTCTCGAGGCCATCCCTCAACTAGAGAGGTGCAATTGGTCGTAGCATTGGCTGAGCCGCAGTCCGTAATGAAAAACGAGGAGTAGTGGTTCAGCATGAAGAGATCATAGGATCCCTTGACGAGAGCGGCTTCTGCCTCAGTAAAGTTGGGAAGAGCAGACCCAGCACGCTCGTGCATGATTGCGGGGTAATCACCAGTCGTCAGTGGTTCCACCCACCAGCCGTAGTCGAACGCAAAGTTGCGCTCGGCGGCGGCGATGTCAACAGGATCGGAAGCGTTCAGTGGGTACACGTTGTCATAGCTGAGTGCGATCCCGATGCGCGCACTTTCCTGCACAATTCCCGCTTCTTTCAATTGGCGGAAGCGTTGGACGGCAGAGCCGTGAGCGAGGAGGACGTTATGACCCGCAGTGTATCCTCCCCCAACAAGCATTGGTGGGGCAAACCCCATGGCGTACCCGCCACCAACAAACGAGAGTGGCTCGTTGAAAGTCGTCCAATATTTCGCCTTGTCTCCAAACTCCACGAACATGAGCTCTGCATACTGCGCAAAGTACTCGATGGTCGACGGATCCAGCCACCCGACTTGTTCCAGCTCCGTTGTAAGCTCATAGGGCATATCCCAATGGAATAGCGTGACAACGGGTTCGATATTGTTTGCGAGGAGCTCGTCGATCAGGTTGTGGTAAAATTGGATGCCGGCGTTGTTCGGGACCATGCGTTTGGTGTCGTTTTGCCACGTCATGACGCGTGGCCAGGAGATCGACAAGCGGAATGAAGAGTGTCCATCTTGGGCCATGAGTGCAACGTCGTTCTTGTAGCGATGGTAAAAATCGTCTGCCACGTTTGCACTCGCTCTCGCTTCTGGGTGTTCATGGGTGTAGACGTCCCAGATATTGCTGCCCTTGCCGTCTTCGTTCCAGGCGCCTTCGACTTGATAGGCGGAGGTCGCGGAGCCCATCAGGAAGTCATCGGAGAAGCAGCGCATAGCCCAGGTGCTGGCGAGAGAAGCACTGCTGAGCAAGGCAAACAAGGTTGGTAGGTTCATCAAGCTTCGGTGTTAATGCTTGGCTTGGACTGGAGGTCGAGCTTGCGGAGAGAAGGCAAAAAGGAAAGTGAAAGTTTGGGCGATCGAAGCACTGCTCTGGGTAGAACATAAAGGTGAAAGGAAGTGGTCTCCATAGCTTTAGCTTAGAATATTGCTCATGAACAGGCCACTTCATCGGCCACACTTTGACTTTCATACGCAACGACAATGAGATGAGCAAACAGGTCTTCAATCGCGCTCACGATTTCATTGGTGAGGAATCTGTTCGGTTGAATCGTTAGTGTACCAATCTCCAAATGTCAGAAAAAGTGTTATATCTCGCGTCAATGACATCGATGTTTGTTTTATGTTGTCGCGGCTTACGGTTGAGACGGATTGCGCCAAATTTGCCATCACTCTGCATGGCAGCTTCAACTACAATTGCACATGTGAATCAAGTTGGCTGACGGGCAAGGATGTGAATTGAGCCAGACTCCTTGCCTCTGCAACCGCTGTACTGAGGTCAAGGATGAATTGGCATGCGATTAGAAACTTACGCAACGGGTATTGGGCATTACGTATACGTACTTGGCTTTATGGTGTGTGAGCGCAGCTCTGTGGACCCGTGAATGCCTACGGGTTCCCTTTCGATCCGCTAGTGCTTCAGCGAAACAGATCAGCACTTTCCAATTTCTACTGCTCGGTACAACGCGTCCTCCACTCCAACAAACATCTAGCATCCGGAATCTAATGAAGACACCGACCGTTCTCACAGTTGTGGGAACAGCTATTCTCGCTGGTGCACAAGCTCTACGCTGCTTCTCCGATGACTTGCCCGTCAGCCAACTTGATTCACATGTGCAATTGTAGTTGAAGCTGCCATGCAGAGTGATGGCAAATTTGGCGCAATCCGTCTCAACCGTAAGCCGCGACAACATAAAACAAACATCGATGTCATTGACGCGAGATATAACACTTTTTCTGACATTTGGAGATTGGTACACTAACGATTCAACCGAACAGATTCCTCACCAATGAAATCGTGAGCGCGATTGAAGACCTGTTTGCTCATCTCATTGTCGTTGCGTATGAAAGTCAAAGTGTGGCCGATGAAGTGGCCTGTTCATGAGCAATATTCTAAGCTAAAGCTATGGAGACCACTTCCTTTCACCTTTATGTTCTACCCAGAGCAGTGCTTCGATCGCCCAAACTTTCACTTTCCTTTTTGCCTTCTCTCCGCAAGCTCGACCTCCAGTCCAAGCCAAGCATTAACACCGAAGCTTGATGAACCTACCAACCTTGTTTGCCTTGCTCAGCAGTGCTTCTCTCGCCAGCACCTGGGCTATGCGCTGCTTCTCCGATGACTTCCTGATGGGCTCCGCGACCTCCGCCTATCAAGTCGAAGGCGCCTGGAACGAAGACGGCAAGGGCAGCAATATCTGGGACGTCTACACCCATGAACACCCAGAAGCGAGAGCGAGTGCAAACGTGGCAGACGATTTTTACCATCGCTACAAGAACGACGTTGCACTCATGGCCCAAGATGGACACTCTTCATTCCGCTTGTCGATCTCCTGGCCACGCGTCATGACGTGGCAAAACGACACCAAACGCATGGTCCCGAACAACGCCGGCATCCAATTTTACCACAACCTGATCGACGAGCTCCTCGCAAACAATATCGAACCCGTTGTCACGCTATTCCATTGGGATATGCCCTATGAGCTTACAACGGAGCTGGAACAAGTCGGGTGGCTGGATCCGTCGACCATCGAGTACTTTGCGCAGTATGCAGAGCTCATGTTCGTGGAGTTTGGAGACAAGGCGAAATATTGGACGACTTTCAACGAGCCACTCTCGTTTGTTGGTGGCGGGTACGCCATGGGGTTTGCCCCACCAATGCTTGTTGGGGGAGGATACACTGCGGGTCATAACGTCCTCCTCGCTCACGGCTCTGCCGTCCAACGCTTCCGCCAATTGAAAGAAGCGGGAATTGTGCAGGAAAGTGCGCGCATCGGGATCGCACTCAGCTATGACAACGTGTACCCACTGAACGCTTCCGATCCTGTTGACATCGCCGCCGCCGAGCGCAACTTTGCGTTCGACTACGGCTGGTGGGTGGAACCACTGACGACTGGTGATTACCCCGCAATCATGCACGAGCGTGCTGGGTCTGCTCTTCCCAACTTTACTGAGGCAGAAGCCGCTCTCGTCAAGGGATCCTATGATCTCTTCATGCTGAACCACTACTCCTCGTTTTTCATTACGGACTGCGGCTCAGCCAATGCTACGACCAATTGCACCTCTCTAGTTGAGGGATGGCCTCGAGACAAGGGGGTGGATGCGTCACGATATGTGGACGGAGCCAGATGGGCAGGCGAGTGGAACGCCAAGTGCTCTGGATTCAACGGGTATCCGCAAGGTCTTCGTGACACCCTCCACCTCGCGCACGCGTACGACCGCTCCGCAGACATCCTCATCACCGAGAGCGGCTGGTGCGGAAACGAGACCATCGATAACCAAGACCAGCTCTGGTACTTCCAGACCCATCTCGAGCAGATCTACAAGGCCATCACGGAAGACTACATCCCCGTCATCGGCTACCACGCGTGGTCCCTGGTTGACAACTACGAGTGGGGAAACTACGTCCAGCGCTACGGTCTGTACTACGTCAACTTCACGTCGACCACAGGAGACGTCGACGAAGTCACTCCGGGGATGGACGCGCTTCAGCGCATCCCACGCACGGCTGCGACATGGTACGCGGGCGCTGCGACCAGCAAATGCATTGCGGACGAATTTTGATGGGGGAGGGAGGGTATGGCGCGTTGTTCGCAAGAGCGCTCGAGAGCTTGGTCATTGCGGTCGTAGAGTTGCAGTAATTGGTCGCCTTCACTCACCTTCATTGATAATTGTCGGAGAGAGTTTGTTCGTCAGTACGACTCGAATCGTCTTTTCGGATAACAATGTCAATGCTTCTGTGTTGGATACTTGATCGCTTGGTGTCGACGAATGCCATAGTGAATCGACAACGAAACTCTCAATACTCACGCTGAGCTTGAGCTAGTTTTATGGCAGATGCACACGATTGATACTCAAGGTGGCGTTGGAATAATGCATAAACTTTACGACTGCATGGTGAACGAGCGCCAGGAAAAGCAGGGCTACAGTTCAAACGCTCAGATCTTGCCCTTGCCGGCGACAAAGTTGTCCTTAGTCGAGCGCAGCTTGTCTGTAACTCCAAAAGGTTGGCGACTACATGCATCAGACCTTAGTTCAAACCAGTCTCACTCCCCCTTCGCTCTCCACGCCACACGAAATAAATAACATCAGCCACTTGTAGCACACATGATCTTCTGACAGCTACATCGCCTCCCGGTAGGCATCTTCCAGCTTTGCTACCTTCCTGCGGTACAACTCCAGACTCATCTCTAGAGACTCGACCGAGCACTGACTGTCGGTCGCCCTCCGCTGGTCGATGCGATCCTCCAGAAAACCGATCAGCTGGTGCAGCTTGAGAAGCTCGTCAATGGTCGACTGCTCGGACACGACTTCAGTCTTGGAAGTGTTGCTGGTTGTGACCGTCTCGAGCTGGCCCTGCCTGCTCCGCTTGGTCTTCGGCTCCTGCGACGACGTGTTCGAGGCTGAGGATATCTCTGCTTCCTGCAGGTCCGTCATGGAGGCCACGGTCCCATTCTGCCGATCAGCAGTCGATGTGAAAACTCGTTTGATCGCTGCGGATGCCGCATTTCCCAGCAGCACGCCGCGTTCAACGACCGGCAGCATCTCGGGTTTCACCTGCAGCCACTCGTGCAGGTAGAAGGCATTCACCGACCCGTGGCAGTGGGAGAAGAATTCATCCTGGTCTACGTCGTGCTCTTGGTCTTGATGCTGTTGCGTCGGATGTCGCCGCTGCTGCTTTTGTGCGTGCCTCGTGGCCCGAAGGAACTGCCTGGTCATGGACTCCCACAGTCCCTTGAGCCTTTTGGCATCGTGCGGGACCACGAGCCCAGCGTCGACGCCCTCAAGCACGCAGCTGTCGCTCACGAGCTGTCCATGCTCGGCGGCGTTCCGGTTGAACTCGTCGGCGACCTCGACCCAGAACTCGTCGAGCTCTCCGCTCTCCCAATTCTCATTTTTCTCACTTTCAACCCCGAACGCCGCCAGCCGCCGCGAGAACGCGTCCGAGAAGAGCACGTTGGCCAGTCGTGCACCCGCGTGCTCACTCAGGCTGCGCGTGCTCAGCGCCGCCGCGTGCCGCTCGTCGGCTTCTCGCCGCGCGTCCAGCGCCTGCAGCAGCCGCACGCGCTCGGCCGCGGGCGTGGCGCGTGTGAGCCGCAGCCGCCGACTCGTGCACTCCTTGCGCAGCTGCGCCACGGTCCACGACGCGTAGTCGTCGGACGAGGGCGGCGCCACTGACCCGGGCTCGCGCACCGTCCACCTGGCCGACACTGCGCGCGGAGCCTCCATGCCGAGTGAGAAATGAGAACTCGAGCTGTGCCACGCGTGCCACGACCGGCAGGATCCGACCAATCGGACGCTCGGAACGCGTGGCTGGCGTGGCACCAAGTTGAACTCAAGGTTTCGGTGGGGTGAGCTGCATTTGATGAAGCAACAAGCTGGGGAGGAAAACGTTGGGCATTGGCGTTTAGACGAAGAGAATGAACATGGGAAGCAGATCACGTCGATGCATCTGACTGGAAGGAGCCATCATAATGCACGTTGCAGACTACAAACTTGGTAGCATTTGAACCTGTTCCTCCAGCTGATTTCTACTCCTAATGCTGGCCAGAGCGCCAGATCCTGACTTTGGTCGCGTGACGAGCTTTCCCGTTTTTGCAGCAACAGATTCTCTTGCCTTTGTCGTTAGTTGCGTCGACTGCGTCGTGGCGTACACATTTCGATTCCTGAGTACCTCTTGGGCGTGAAGATATCGGCGATTCTCGTGGCGCACCATACTGCGCAGCAGCTCGTCTTCGTCCCTAGCCTTACTAACTCCGTTTCTCCTCGCCTGCTCAACTTCATTGTCTCGCTGTGCAGTTTCCTTCGCTTTCTTCGCTCTCTCGTTGTGAGCATTTGTGGTTCGTTGGTTTCGTTCTTGCCGCTGTACGCGTTCGTCGGTGATCGCCGATACCTGCATCGCAGTTTGTCGCTCCCGCACTTCTCTCTCTGCTCCTTGCTCAAGCTGATCGAAATGACTCTCTTCCAGGAGGTTTTTGGCGGCGCCAAGGAACATACGTTTCTTTGCAATCTCTTCCGCCTCTGCCTTCAGCGACGCTGCTTGTGCCTCTCGTGCTGCGCGTTGCTGCTGAAGCTTCTCCGCTAGCTTGAGGTTTCCCTCTCTTCGCTTTGCCTCAATTTCTTCCTGCTTGGCTCGTTCAGCAGCCTTTCGACGTTCGCGATGCACGGCTGACGCGCTAGCTGCTGCTTGGCGAGCTTTTGCCAATCCACGAGCCTTATCTTCAAGCATTTCTCGTTTTTCAGTCTTGTCAGCAATGATGTCTTCTCGTCTTGATGCTTCCCATGCGAGCTGTTCTGCCTTCCGCACGTCTAATCGTTCTCGTAGCTCGGAGAGCGACATCTCTTCCAACAAACCGAACTGCATAGTAGACGCCGGATCAAACACTGCTACATGCTCACGATGCACACGCTCGAGTGCGCGGATTTGACGAATGAGATCCTCACGTTGGGCCTTCTCGATGGCATCCTGGGCTGCTCGTCTCTCTCGTTCAGCAGCCAGGAACGTCAAGAGCTCTTCTCGCTGCCGTTTATTCTCCTCTTTTACGCGGTCTTCTGCTTCTCGTGGTGCCACATCTCGTATCTGCTTTAGCTCTGAAGCGTTCTCACGTTGAGCGTCGAACAATTCAGTATCCAGCCTTTCCTTCTGAGCGAGGCGCTCGTGAGCTTCCGATTTCATTTGAAGCGCAAGCTCTCGGTTCTCGAGTCTGGCTCGTGCTGCAGCCTCAATAGCATCGTGCTGAGCCTGAGCCATCTCAAGACGCCTCTTTTCGATTAGTTCCCGCTTCTCACGCTCGTCCTGGGCTTGAGCCTGCGCCTGCCAGCGGTAAAACTCCATTGGGTCTCGCAGCTCAGCTTCATACGCCCGCAAAATCTGCGCTTCTTTTTCCTTTTTCTTCTTCAGCAAGGCATCTTCGCGGAGAATCGCGGCAGCATTCAGTTTGATCGCTTCACCAGAACTGGGTGACGTATTCAAGGCTGGCGCAGGTTTTGCCTTGAAGTCAAATTGCAACTCCTTGGCTCTTGCAGCTTCAACTTCTTGTCGAACTTGCTCCAGATTGCTACGAGTACCGCTCTCGAGTTTGAATTCGTCCTTCGCCGCGTACTTAGTAGCTGTTTCGCGCTGGATGCGCTCGCGTCTCTCGCGTTTCTGCTTCTCTAACTCGGTCAATGGTACAGCATTAAGATTCGCCGGCACCGGGGCTGCTTTGACTGTTTGAGGAATCGCAATAGGCTCCGCGACTCGACGGGGTTTTGGCTGTGTGATGTTTGGGGCCATTGGTACGGTAGGTTTCTTCTTCGTGATGCCAGTATCAGCTATTGCCTCCGGTGAAGCGTTGCTAGAACTGCTAGTGCCAGAGCCAAATGCTGTAGTGTGGAGCTGCGCAAGAAGCGACTCAATCGATTCTGCTCGGCCTTTGCGCATTTTGGCGATGATCTCAGTGTCCACAAACGCAGGATCGAGAACCTTGATCCAGCTTTCGCGCAGCTCGCCTGATAATTCACTTTCATCAAATAGGAACGAAAGCAAAGCATGGGCGCTTGATGCTGCGATAGCTCCACATGTCACCAATGCTCCAAAGCGAGTCCCTCCGATCTCCTCAAGTCGAAAGATGGCAAGATAGGAGAGCACTAGGTAGGCTGTGTAGTCCTTGCGACTAGCACCTTTGCCGGCGCTGACCTCGAGGAATCGTATAAGAGCAGGCCGGAGCAGCTCACGGTATCGGAACGACCCATAAAAGACTTGCTGAAGAAAAAGCTGCTCGCTTGGGCTTGCATTCGGCAGAGCGAGCAGCTGTTCTTCCGCATGGGCATCGACGGTTGTTTTCGCAGGGTCGAACGAACGGATGATTTGCTCGCATGCAGCAAGCAGCTCCCTCCGCTTCATGGCTGAGTTGGTTCGGAGAAGAGATGAAGACCAAAGCTTTGCCTACAGGAAAGCGTGAAAGCCACTATTTATACTTGGTGCATTGCGGATGCTGTTGTCACGAGCTGAACATGCTGCTTGGCATGGCAAAAAGCTGAAATAGACCTGCACACGCCTGCATGAATGCTCGACCTGCAGACTGCTCTCGAGAACGACGATACCCTGCATCAACTACCACCTCACGAAGGCTCCACAGCAAATACAGAAGAAGAGATGGCGGCGAGCTGATGAGCAAGCGATTCAAGTCCTTACTTCCGTGTTATCGTCCTTTACAAAGAGGAGCAGCGGTCGGGCGGGAAGGGCCCGGCGGGCAGGCAGCGAAGGGCACAACACCCGCAAAAGAGCGTCACGCCCCAGCACCTGCAGCGAGCAGCTTTGAGCTGCAGCAAGGCAGCTCAGAAGCAGCAGTCGCGTCCGCCGGCCGCCGTCACGGGGTCTCTTCATAATTTACGAGCGCGGCTTCTCCTTCTTCTCCTTGTAGAGGGCCAGGAGCGAGACGCCCGAGACCTTGACGACCTTGAAACGCACACCGGGAATGTCACCGACGGCGTGGCCGCGGCGACCGAAACCGGCGATGAGCACCTCGTCGTTCTCGTCGACGTAGTTGAGGCAGCCGTCACGCGGCACGAAGGCGGCGATCTTCTTCGAGTTCTTGATGAGCTGCACACGGACCGACTTGCGAATGGCCGAGTTGGGCTGCTTGGCCTCAATGCCGCTGTCATCACGCGCCACTACTCGTTAGCCCTCGTCCGTCCCTGCTGTTTAGCCTAAAACATTGCAGCACGCACATCTTCTCGAGCACGATGGCCTTGGCCATGGAGGAGCCTCCGAGCGGGTTGGCCTTCATGGCCGTCACCGAGTGGCTCTTGTTGTAGGACTTCTGCGCCCAGCGCTGCGTGCGGCGGTGCACGCGCAGCTTGCGCGCGCAGCGGATACCGGAAGGCTTATCTGTGTCACGCAGCGCGTCGTCAGTCCCTGCTGCTGCCTAGTGCTCGTTTTTCCATGTGGGGCCTCTCGGCCGCTGTTTTGGCCCAAAGCTGCGCCTGTAGGCCGCTTCAGAGGCCGCGGGAGGAGCCGCCGGCATCGCCAGCGACCGCAGAACAGCGCCGAGAGGCCCCAGACACACGAGGGAGGCCGCCACTCACGCTTGCTCATGTTTATTCAGACGAGAATCGGAATCTACAGCGCGGCGGAGAGCGCTCTGCAGTCAATAACCAGCAGCCACTGGCTGCCGGAAATGACTGGAGCGAGGGACCTCGGGAGGTACCGTGGAGGACAGCGGGACACATTAAGATGGTACAGAAGGGGCTGCTATTGAGAGTGGTTGGTATAGACAGTGATTGGTGGAAAAGACAGTGAGCGTACCGGTAGAAATGATACATGCTCTTCAACACGACCGCCTTCGTCACAGATTCTTGTGTTTGTATGCAATTGACTCCTACACCTGCTCGACCTCGACGACGTAGCGGATGCGGGCCTGGGCCTCGTTGTAGACAATGTACTCGGCGTACGCGGGCAGGTTGGGCCGCACGACCTCGTACTCGGGCGGCACGCGCGAATGGAAAAAGGCGTTGCGAAGCCGCTGCGCAGAGTAGGAGTACGTGGAGCCGTTCGTCTCGATGCGCACGCGAACGATGGCGTCGCAGGCACCGCTCGGCTTCTTCTCACCCGCGTCACGCACCTTGCTCATCAGCTCCAGCGTCACCTTAAAGTCGTCCCATGCATAGGTCAAAAAGTGTTTCTTCTCGGGAGCCTCGCCCGTGTACTCGACCGTGTCGCCGACTTCGGACTTGTCGACAAACCCCGACAGCGTGTCCTGCGTCTCGGCCGTGAACACGGGGTTGCGCAAGTACCAGACTGTAGGCGTCGGCTCCAGTGCAGTCTTCGCCCACAGAGTGTCGAGCGGATACTTGACGCCCCTCTCACCCACTTCTCCAAGGTGCAATACGGTGCCAGCCTTCGGCGACACCAGACACCCTGCTGGGTCTGGCGCGTACTGTGATAACGCGCGAACGCTCTCAAGTCCCTCGGGGATATTCTCGTAGAACGTTGGTGCCCTAAGCTCCTTCGACTCGCCCAGCGTCACTTCGCACAGTAGCATGTAAAACACCGTGCGCCGAGTTTTCTTCTTCGACTTCGTCGGGTGCTCACTCTCTATCGTCGACTCGATACTGTACGGAGATCCACAGTAGTCAACACTCTTCGCCGACACATCGGCAAAGTACACTCCTTTTCCATAGGCGTATCCTTGGTGCGGAGCCTCTGGTGGCGCAATTCGCAGCCCTTGCGACAGAATACCCATCATGTTGGTGCGTCGTGTGCCATGCCACAGCAAGTGCGAGTGTCGGGCCTTGAAACTCTCATGGTCATCCAGGAATGCCAGGTAGCGCTCTGACTCGCCGCGGCGCTCAACCTCAAAGATGTTTGAAATGCGGTATGAAGCGCGTGAGTGGCGTCGGATACCGTTGAAGAAGTATCGCTCGAGCAGCTTCCCTTCGTTCGCTGATGCTGGAAGCGGTAGCACACGCACTTGCAGTGCGTCATAGCAGTAATCTAGAGGATGTACGATAGTCTGCTTCCGCTTCGCACCAAGCACAATCTTATACGTCTCCATGATGTCGATCAGCAGCCGCAAACGCACAATCTCCTTGTCGACATCCTCCACAGAGTTGAAGGCGCGGATCGATTCACCAAACGCGTCTTCATTGCACGGCATGATCTCGTAGTATCGGCTGCTCATCTCGCTGACACGCTCCGTCATGCTCTCGTGCTTGCTCGAAAGATCTGCGAGTGCTGCCGAGCCAGCTTCAGTCACATCGCCGCTCACCTTGCGTAAGTCTTCGCTCACCACGTCACGCTCCTTGATAGCTTCCCGGATGTCCTGCAGCTTGGCGAGTGCGCGTTTCATCTCATCCTGATTCGCCAAAGGTAGGTCGTCACTAAACTGGCAGCCTTCCGTTGCTGCAAGCTGCAAATTGCGAATGTCCGTGATAGCCGTAAGCATCTCGCGGACACTCTTTTCTGCAACCTCGGGGTTCGAGATCTGCGCGAACGATGGCGCGACAGCCTTCTCGCTTGACTCCATGGCCTCTGCAAACGACATCGTGATCTCCTTGTCCAGTGTAGTGTGGTGTACCTCGCGCTGCACGAGGTTGTACTTCTTCGTGTGCTTGACAAATTGCCCTCGCGACTCCCACGCGTTACCGGTCTTGGCCTTGAAGACCTTCTTGAATTCGCTTACTGCATCCTCCTCGGAATGGAACGGCGTATTCTGGAACTTGCCTTCCTCGCCGATACGACCCCAGTTCGTAAACAGCACAAAAACACCCTGGATCTCATCGTGCGCCAGTTGAAGCCGGTAAAACACATTGAGTCCAAATCGCCCGTTCTTCACGTCTACCTTGGTCAACAGTGCGTCCAGCTCCTCGCTTGGCTTCCCACCAGGAGGCATGTACACCCGAGACCCCTTACTCACGTCGCAATTCGAGTTTACAGACGGTTCGATACGTTTGCGCTTGATCTTACCAGCTGCCTCGCATTCTTTCAAGTACGCCTGAGCATCTTCTGAGTAGTCTGGAGCGGTAGCAAACATTGCTTCATCCTGATCACTATCGACACCACTAAAGAATGCGTCTTCCTTGTACTTCTTGACCAACTCTGGAAACTCACGCTTCAAAAAGCGGAACATGAAACGAGACGACTGGTCGCGGCAGTAGTCAAGTGGTGTTCTCCCATGTTTGTCCTTGGTGGTTAGTATTCCCCCAAGGTCCAAGAGCGTTCCAAGCATTGCGGTGTTCTCGTACGACCCATACTCGAGTGGCTGAATAGCAAAGTGCGTCGCCGTCTGTCCATTCGCATTAGTTTGGGCAAGCGCGTGCTTAATATCAGCTGGTGGCACATGGACAGACATCACTGACTCGTGCAGTTTATCAGTCGGGTCCGACACGAGCTTCACTTTCCCAAGAATCAAGTCGACTTCGGGTGACAAATTCTTACTCACGAGGTGCATCAGCACCGAATTCCCGCGGTCGTCCGCCCCTGTGACATTAGCACCGTAACGTAGCAGCAGACTCAGAAGGCTATACCGCGTCGTAGCGTGCTTGGAGTAGACTACTCGGATCAAGGGTGTAATCTTGCATTTGGCCGCCGACGAAGTCGAAGGCAAGAGTTGTGCGTTCTTGTACAAGTCTTTCTCTGTATCGCTCTGCGACTGAAACGCACTATTGGGGTCAACACCGCCCTTTAGCATCTTCTCGACCCACTCAAAGAACTTGATCTCACTATCAACAGTTTTCACAAACCGATCTAGGAACGCCGAAAGCATATTCGCTCCGTCGTTATCACATGCGTGCATGTTTAGTCCAGTACGCGTGTGCACAAAATATTCAAGAAGCTCAAGGACCTTGGCGAATGACAAGTTGCAGCCCTTCTTCAGCATGTAGAGTAATGGTGTCTCTCCACGCTCATTGGTAACATTTAAGTCGCATCCATTATGCAGCAGGAAGTCCATGAGGTGAATGTTTCCATTGCGCGCAGCATAGTGCAGAGCCGTGTTGCCAGCCTCATTCGGTTCACTAACACCAACACCAGCATCAACCAATGTCCACGCGATCTCTCTCGCAAGTTTTTCAAACGAGTGCGATTTAACCTTGGCCAAAGCGTGCAGTAATGTATCACCCTTGTCGTTCGTCTGCACAAGTAACGCGTTTGTGGAGCCAGAATCTGTACCAACAATAAGATTACTGGCGAGCTGGAACTTTCCGCAGCGTACAGCGTCTTCAATGGCTTGCCGACGGCTGAACTTGGCATTCAACAGCATGTGACAAATTCCAGTAAGCGAGTGGCTCACGGCATGATAGAAGTAGCTGCGTGTCTTCACACTCTTTTTGTTCTTCTTGTCTTCGTCAGATGCCGCACTCGCATCACCATCAGTCGCCTTTGCCTTGACCTGAATCCTACCAGACACGTCTGCGTGATTCTGTAAAAGCGTCATGATGGTCGTCTGGCGTAGATTTAACACAGCATAACCTAATGGAGTGACTGACTCGTGGTCTGTCAACTCCATGGCTTCTTGCTTGGCGCGGTCATTCTTGTGAACTGACAGCAAGGATGAAACGCTAACAAATGCCCCAGTTGCAGCCGCAAGATGTAATGGAGTCCGACCCAGAGCGTCTTGTGCATTCACTCGGATGCCGTGCGTGCCTACAAGATTGGAGAGGGTCTCAACAGGATCTGTCTCTTCCCCAGGGATTCTGGCAAGCTTCTCCAAGAATTTCTTCGTCTTTGTGGCCTCGTAAACTTCTGGGTTGGCTTCATAGTCGTCATCAGGCGAAGCATTTGCCCCAGAGTTTTCGTTCTTCCGTGCGCGGGCATCCTCATCGTACTGAATTTGCCACGCGAGGTCAACTTTCTTCAAAGCAAAGTGCAATGCCGTGAGACCAAACTCGTCCTGAGCATTCACATCACTGCCGCACTGTAGCAAGAAGCGCTCGACATGAAACGCAGCGTCCGGACTCATCACGGCAGCGTTTACAGCGTAATGGAGCGGAGTGCGATTGAGATGATCCCGCATTTCGACAGCTTTCTTTTTGTCCGCGGCAGCATCAACCAGGGCTCGTAGTAATGCTAGATCACGGTTTGCTGCAGCAAAGTGAATTGGCGTCCGGTTAAACCCATCGCCATAGAATACAGCAGTCTTGGCGCGAGGATCACGGAGCGCGACAACAATTGCAGGCTCAGAGCGACTACTCTTGGAGCTTGACCCACTCGGTGATGAACCACCTGAAAGCTTGGTGTACTTGATCTCTCCTTTGTGCATCTCTTCAGGCACGATGGTTGATGCTCGTGTCTGCACAGCCACATGGAGAGGAAGAGCACCTGCAGTATTAGGCTTAACCATGCTGGCGCCACTCTTGAGCAGAGATCTTGTGATGACTGCATTATTGTGTTGGAGTGCTAGGTGCAAGGGTGTGTTTCCGGTCTCCTTTGCAACACAATCAACATTCGCACCATGTTTCAGGAGAACCCCAACAATATCCGAGCGGTTTAGCTTCACGGCAGCGTACAATGCCGTCTCAGCAAGCTGGTTCTTTTCGCAATGATTTGAGCAAGGCTGAGCCGACTTGGGTACGGAGGTTTGCCCACTGGTGAAGAATGCGATCTTGCAGGACTCACACTTTACTGAAGAATGGTTCGGATTGGCATTGTTCGTGAGCAAAACACGAACTGTGTCAATATCACCCGCATCGACAGCAAAGTCTAGCGGGGTCTTAAAGTTTGTAAAATCCGGGTAGTTGACGAGTTCCTTATCCAAAAGCTCGGGCTGCTTGTGGAATAGCAAGCCTAGAGTGTTTTCGCCAAACCACTTTAAACGTATGTTGCGGGAATCAGCTCGTAATTTACGGTTGGCGGCAAGATGAAGAGCCGTCTGGAACGTCATCTGAACGGATGGTCCCTCTACTTCTCCCTCGGCATCATTGACTTTGTCAGCGAAGGCAGTCGTAGTGTTAGTTTGGCGATCTTCGTCTTCGTCTTCTTCTTCATCATCATCGTTGTCGTCGTCTTCCTCCTCGTCATCGTCTTCTCCGTCGTCACTTCCAGTATTACTTCCAGAATTACTATGCTCTGTCTGAGAATCGGCATTGCCGTTGTCTTCGCCTTCAATAACACTTGATTGGTTCTTTGACTTTTCAGCCAAATGTTTGACGTCTGATGCTTTGACTGTCTGAATGAATGCCTCCACGTCTGCAGTATACTCGGCAAACAGCCCTACTAGGCTTGAGTATTTTTTGTCAGCACTCTTGTAATCCTCCAACTTATCCGCCATACTCGGTATCGACAGATCATCCGTTGCAGCCGGTCGCTCGTTCATGAGCAATAGCATGAGTGGACTGAATCCCTGAGAATTCTTCGCTGCCATCAGCTCTAGTGCATTGGTACATTTTGAAACGACTTGAGTGATAAGTTTGGGAGAAATGAAGTGCAGCGGATTGTTGCTTGCAACAACATGGAAAAAATTTTCCTTGCCTTCAATACCCTGACGCCCGCTGAGTTCAATTGTTTTCTTGTTCTTTTTAGAGCAGCTCTCAATCAGTTTTTTCAAGAAGAAATCCCCATCGTCTCCGATAGAAGCCGCAGTCATCCACGCGTCCGATCCATCGGATGATTTTGCACTTGGATCTGCATTGAACTCCACCAAGAGAAGCTCGAAGATCTCTTGTTGTCTGCCGCGGATAGCGATTTGCAATGGCTGGAACAACGCATCGGCTTGAGCACCCTCCGCATCTCGGGCAATTCGGACAGGCAAGTCGCATTGTGGAGCTGCTTTATGCTCAAGCAGTAGACGCACTGCGCTCAAATAGAAGGACAACTCGTCAGCTTTTTTCGGGGCAGCTGCGTCTTTTAGGGCTTCTGTTGCTCTCGAGATGATCGCAGCTAGCGGGTACTCATTTTCAGCGTCACAAATGTTTGGATTCAAACCCTTATCAAGCAGATACTTGATCTGAGACAGATTCTTTGAGTGTTTGGTCTGTAAAAAGAGCATTGTGCGTCCTTGGCGATCACGGAAGTCGAGGAACTGCTTTTGAGTATCGCGCTCAAAAATGAACTCTGCACATACCTGCAGTTGCTTGAGAAGCGCGCAAGCAAGGGGTACAAATCCCCAGCAATTGCGAGACCAAAAGTCCGCGCCGGCATCAGCTAGCAACTCAAGACTTGATAGCCAACCATAGCTGGCAGCATAATGCACTGCACTGTTTTCCGATGTGTCGAAGGCATTCACATTGGCACCTGAATTGATCAGATACGCCGCGATCGTTGTATGCCCGTTCTTCACGGCATGAATCAGCGGAGTTTTCTTCAGTTTATCTCCAGCATTCACTTTCGCACCGTGTGCGATAAGAATCTTCACACATTCAAAAGAGCCACTCTTTGCCGCCAAGCAAAGTGGTGTCGCTTTGTCAGCGCAGACGCCATTTGCATCTGCTCCACTTGCAAGCAGCTTTTCAAGAACCTTGGCGCATCCATGCGCGGCAGCATAGTGAATTGGCTGCTGAGACTTCGTACCTCGTTCAGCCACAAGTTGTTGAAGGACCTCTGTCCCTTCTTTCTCGGCATGTTCCAGAATGAGGACAGAGTTGTCTTCGCGATATGCCGTGATGGCGCACATCAAAGGCGTCAAACGTGTTTTGGTGCGACCAAACAACGAACAGCGGTGCTCCAGCAAGAACTCCAAAGGAGCGGTTCCTTCACATGCAGCAGCGTAATGAATTGGCTCGAACCCTTGGTCATCTTTGATGCTCCCAAACTCGTTTCCAGAAGTTTCCCAAAGTGCCTCTAGGTACTTTTTGTTGGGATTGATTGCGGCAAGATGGATTGGACGAATCCGTGTCTGATGAGCCATCTTGACCGCGGAGGCACTACGAAACTGAGGCAGCTCTTCATCGGGATCGGAAGAAAGTACTTTGTAATGCAGCTCGTTGAAGCCACTTCCGCCGTTTCGATGAAGAGTTTCAACCACCTTGTAAAGGAGTTGATAAAGTCCGCGACGAGCTGCGTGGGCGATGTTGATTAAGGTGTAGTAGCCTTTGTTCCAGTCGCCAGTGGGGAACAGTAGCGTCAGCATGCGAGCGCTCGAGTTCCGGCTCTTCCAGATGCAATCTCCAGACAACTCGTGAGCCGGGTAGGGCCACTTCGACGTTGCATCTTCTAGCAAAGCATTGTTGCCTTCTTTTCCACCGCGACTCGCGTTGATTGCTCGACGATTGTAGTCGCTAAACGCACTTGTATGCTTGCCCGTCGAGTGCGACGGGAGAGCCACTTCTGGGTCTTGTGCAAGCTCCTTTTTCTCAATCTTGGATGCGTTGACTAGCATGGCGGCAGCAGTCACGTCATCTGCATCAATTGCGTATCGAAGTGCTGTCATAGTCACATCGACGCTCTGTGGTGCATTGAATGAGCTCAGCTCTTTGTACACCTTCTTGTCAGTCGTAAGCTTCTTGAGCAGCTTGTGGTTCTTTGTCACCACCGCCCGGATAACCTCACGGTTCGCCGTACTCACGTCATCTTTAAAGGAAGTGTATGGCTGCGAGCCGTGGATCTCTCGATCCTCGTACTTGTCAAGGTCCACAGATGTGTACAACGGAGGGATATGGAGCGCTGCCTCGCGCTTACTGAGCTTTTTGGTGCCAGATTTCCCACCACCACTGCGACCGCCTTTTTTGCCACTTTCTGCCCCCTCTCCGAGACTCCGTGTCTGGCGTTTGAATAGCGATGGAGGCGGGCGCTCATCGTCGGCCTCTTCTTCGCCCTCAGCAACCTCTTCGCCCTTGGTCCGCGCAAGGCTGCGCTGCACTCTCGCGAGGGACTTTGGCGTCAACTCCAGCGTCCCATCCGGCATCTCGCGCAGGTAGACGTGGCACAGGATGGTCTGCACGTCAATCTGCTCGTCATAAGCGAACGCGTACTGGCGGTCGTTTCCTCCGGGCAGCTTGTTGAGCCATGTAGCGCGCACGATAGCGTCGTCGTCATCCAGCATGTTGTCCGTCACGTCGTCCTGGAGCTGCGCAAGCCAAAACTCCTCGATAGGTGCAGCTGGCTTCTCCTGCTCAGCAGGTTGCTCCACTTGCTCCTCTTCCTCTTCAACTTGCTCATTCTCCTCGTCTGCTTCATCGCTCTTGGCCCTGCTCGAGCGCCTCGTGGGCTTTTTCCCTCCCTTCCCCTTGGTCGAAGCCTCCGTCTTGGCCTTCTTGCTCTTCTGCGCGCCCGTCTTCTTGGGTCGTCCCCGCTTGCGCTTGGGCGGCTCCTCCTGCTGCTTCTCCTCCACCTCCGTGGACGCAAACACGGCCACGAATGTTTGGGCGGCCATTGCCACATCCCAGTCCTCCTCCGCCCATTTTCGCTTGCCCACCACTGCCATTTCGCCCCGGAGCTCTCTATGCAGCTGTCGTCTGTGGTTATGGAGCGTCTACAGCCTCCTGCAGGTGTCTGGAGGCGTCTGGAGGCGCGTGGGAGCGGCGGAAGTGCGGCGAGTGCCAGCGGGTTGGCGTGCGTTTCCGTTCCGGATCGGGTGTTTCAACATGGAGTGAACCCAGACGAACACTTTGGTGGCTTGGAGTGAAGTGAGCGCGTTTTACTTGTGATTTGTATGTTGCAAGGACTACTGGGATGCACAAAAGTGAGTAGGGTAATTACTCATTGCCTTGACAACTGACAATCTCGTTTCACAGCTGGCAACTCTCTTTCAAAAGCGTTGGCTTGCTGGACGCGTGCGATGCAGGAAAAGCGACTGCAAGTCCTCGGGCACCAAGTCGTGGACGGCAGCTAGCAGAAGTGATGATCTAGACGAACGCAATTTGCTTGATGGCCTCTTGCCGCAACTTCTCTCACTCGAAGGGTCCAACACGAAAGAAGGTACTTCGCTGCACTTGGCTCCCCGTTCACATGACTACTGTTGCGAAGTTGAGCAAATCGTCCTATGACGTTGGCACGCGTACTGAAGGCGAACTCTGGACATTCAAAAGCTGAAGAAAGGAGACCAGCTAGGTATTTGGACGCAATCCGCCCCCAAGCAAGGCAGCGAATGCAAAAAAATGGGTTGGGATGCCGCGAGGGCAGAGCTTAAACCAACCATAGAGGTTTGGATACGCATACGCGCAATCCCGTCCTTGTCGAGGGAGATGCTAACCGTCTCTCGGCTCAACGAACACAAATTTCTCAGAGCAAAAACAAACATATAAATGGCTGCAACTTGGTGCGGACATCGAAACCCCCGCACAACCGCATCACTTGAAAATTGTATACCCCTACCTCCTCCACTCAAAACACCTCCCTCCTTATATACACCCCACACTGCTATATCAAACCCTCCATCACCCAATACAATCACCTCTGACAGGTCAAAACTTCAATCACAATCACTTCGCCAAAGTACGAATCCGCGCGAACAGCTACGTCAACGTACGTCACTCCATCATCTCCAGCCGCCATCCGCGCTGCTCTCTCGCTGCTCTCTCGCTGCTCCTCATGGCCCCCGCACGCCTGGCGCGACGCGTCGACGAGCTGCTGGCGCTCGTGGCCGCGCGCGGCTCCCACGCGGGCGCAGCCGCCGCCGCGCCGCTCGTGGACAACCTGGTCGCGTTCTCCGGCGGCGTCGACTCGTCGCTGGCCGCCGCGCTCGTGCACCGCGCGTTCCCGCGCTCCAGCGCCGCGTGTCTCGGCGTGTCGGCGGCGCTGCCACGTGCGCAGCTGGAGCAGGCGCGTGCTGTGGCGCAGCACGTGGGCATCGCGCTGTGGGAGACGCCGACCACCGAGGCTGCGCTGGAAGGATACGTGGCCAACCAGGGCCGCAGCTGCTACTACTGCAAGACGACGCTCTACGCGACCATCAACCAGGTCGCGGCCTTTGCGCACGATGAGATGAAGAGGCAGTGGCAGCGCCAGGGGCTGCGCGCGACGGAGGAACCGCTGAGTCCCGTCATTTACAACGGAACCAACGCCGACGACCAGAAGGACCCCACGCGAGTCGGTGCGTGCACAGGCGCACTCGCTGTCTAAGGCTGCTGCGATCTTGAATCTAATGCTCGGCATTCGCAGGCCTCGTGGCAGCGACGGAGTTTAAAGTCGTGAGCCCGCTGGGCGGGCTGACCAAGGCCGAGGTGCGCGAGCTGGCCAAGTTTTTGGGCCTCCCCAACTGGAACACGGCTGCGTCTCCATGCCTGCGATCGCGACTGCAGTTCGGAGTCGAAGCCACGCAGGTTTGTAAGAATACCCACCGTCACATTTCGCTGGAGGTATTGACAGTTTTGGTTTGTTTCAGATGCATCTGCAGCGCGTTGAGGCATCTGAGGAGTTTGTCCGGCGAGTCGTTGGCCTCCAGCCGCACATGAACATGCGCGTGCGCTTCCTGGCTGGCAACCGCGCTGCTGTCGGTAAGCAGATGATTTGCACGCTTGTACTGGTGTGCGCATCGATTCTCTAATTACTCTTTTGTCTGCGTCAGAGCTCGATCGGGAGGTGCTGGATGGCGCAATGGAGCACGCGGACACAATCCAAGCGGAACTGTGCAGACTCGGTGCGCCACTCTTAGCTACGGTAACCATTGCAATCCTGGACTAATGCTCCCATGTTGTTTCTTGCAGGTTTCACCGCAGTGGAAATCCGAGCATTTCGAACCGGCAGTTTGAGCGGCTACACAGCACCCTCCGATGTCGTAGAGCACACAGCAGCTATTGCAACTGCCTAGAAAAGCATTAGACACGAACCACATCCATTGTCATCTACGTTGCCTCGACAGCAGTGCTCAAGCCTACTGCCTGACTTTGACTGATCTCTGCCCAATCTCTTCCGCTTTCTAAATAGCTCTCAGAGCCGTGTCTACAGCTCGTCTCGCTCATTCTTCTTGGACTTCTTGGACTTCTTCTTCTTGGACTTCTTCTTCTTGGACTTCTTGGACTCCTTCTCTGCCTCCTCGTCCAGCAAGTCACGGTGCTTCTGCTCCTCCGTGATGATCTCACTGAGCAGGTCATCGAGTGACTCATCGTCCTCTTCGGCATCGACAACAGCAGAATCTGCTGAATCCTTGAGATCTTCCAGTGAGCACTCGTCCTTGAGCTCTGGGACAGAGCCCAGTGGCGCGGTGCCAATTCTCCCCGACAAAACGCCCTTCAGGAACGCACTAACGTTGTCCTCGTTGAACAAACCAACGTTGGTGGCGAAGCGCTGCTTTGCCGGAGAGTATACTACCACAGTCGGCATCTGGTAATGACCGACACCAAAAGCGTCAGCAAACTCACCCTGGCACTTGCCGTTCACCCACATGAAATGGTACGGCTCCCGGTTCTGCTTGCTCAGCGCAGCAGCACGAGCAAGCACCGTCCACGACTTGGTCAAAGGAGATTCAGGGTCATTTAAGGTGTCAATGTGTTCCTCAAAGAACCCGATTGCGCAAATCTTGTTGCCACTGCAGAGCGACTCCATTGATTCCTTCGTCACGTACGGCAGCACCGACGTCGAGGAAGCAGCATCACTGGCAGCCACCTCGTCAGCGTCAATGTCGTCGATGTCGAGGTCATCACGCGGGTGGGGGAACTCCGATAGCACGTTCATGAGGAAACGCATCACGTTCGGGTAGTTGTACGGACCAGCGATCTTCTTGTCGTACTTTGCGACACCGAACGGCTCCGTGTTGTCGATTTCTTCAACCTCACCAACAGGAGGAACCAAGCACAGCAAGCTCGCACTCTCGGTCGGGCGGATGGTGAACTGGGCCTTGAGCTGTGCGTCTGCATCCCGAAGTACCGCAACCTCCATCTTTTGAGTTGGGAACGACATCGCCATGGACTTGATCAGAGCTGGCGTTTCGACCTTAGATGTAAAGAAGAGAACGGGCATCGTGTGCTCCGCCATCGCACTCGAGACAAACGCCTGGAGCTCAATGCTGGAGCCAATCGGAGTAGTTACGTCAGGGATCGACGCAATCGCCACCTCCTTTGCTGCCTCCAACGTCGGGAACACCTCCTCCAGTACTTCAGCGCGCTTTGGCCGAGAGTGGTCGTTGAGAGTGAGAGGGAACACACGGATGCCAGTTCCGTACTTCTCGCAAAGAGCAGCATCACGCTCGCAGCTGACTGCGGCAATGCCGACGATACCAGCCTTCTTCTGCAACTCGCCAAACGTTTTGGTCCAGACCTTCTTGTCGAGCGCAGCCTCTTCCTCTGGGGTAACAAATGCCACAATCCAGACGACGTCTGATTTGATCACCTCAGTCTCGAAATCTGCCTCCGTGAGGAAGACAATTGATCGCATCATGCTTCCCTTGGAGGATCCAGAGGCCGTCTTCTGTGATACGTCATCCTTCTTCTCGCCAGCAAAAGGCTCTACAAAGTTCTTGAGATCAGCAAACTTCCTCATCTTGCTGGCGTTGTCCTGGATGTAGCGCTCGCTCTTCGACTTGATCACCACCAACGACGGAACCTTGTCCAGCTTCAAGTGTGGCGGCAATTCGCTGTCATCTTCCACCTGGACAAATGCGAACGAGAGCTGTCGGTCGTGGAATTCGTTCGCGAGTCCGTGGAACAGGTGCGAGGGGTCCTTCTGCTTGCTCACGAGTAGCACGACCGCGCCGTTCTTGCCGTGCTTGTCCACGTACGCGTCGATCGCGTCCGGCGTCGCTCCAGCCGGCAGCTTGTGCACAAACTCGGTCGGCACGCTCTCCTTGATGACCTTCTTGAACTTGCGCGCGTTGTCCATCAGCATGATGTCGCCCACGAGCGCCTCACGGTAGCTCGTGCCCGTGTACGGGTTCTCCTTGGGCGGGTCCATGTACAGCACGAGCGCGGGCAGCGTCGGCACATTCCACTTGCCCGCGAACTTGGCGGCCTTGTGCGGCGACAGGTCGGCGATGGAGAACGTCACGAGCCCCGCGAGCTCGTCCTCCAGCGTCTGCAGCGCCGGGTACGCGGCCGCAGCCATGGCCGCGAACTGCTCGGGCTCCAGGTCGCCTTCATTGTCATCGGCCTGCTCGTCTTTGGGCTTCTCGGCCACCAGGATGAGCGCGTGCAGCCGCGAGGAGCGCTCAATGGCCGCCACGTCATCCAGCGACGTCACCACCTGCAGGGCGAGCGTAGCGCGCGCCAGTAGCGCGAGGGCGAGCGCCAGCAGCAGCAGCAGGCGCATGGGGCTCGACAAGTTGCCGCTTGGTGGCCTTTCTGGATATGCGACTTGGATTCAGTATGCGGCCACGTGGCTGCCGACCAGCGTATCTTTCTAGAACGTTGGCTGCTTGTGTGATTTGCGGAGGATGTGCGGCTAGATTTGGGAATTTTGAGAAGGCGGCGGATTCACGCGCGTTGCCTGGAAGAACGGACTATACAAGCGTGGCAGGAGGTGATGGATGCAGGCGGGAGGTGATAGCTAGAGCGCGTCGATGGCCGCTGCGCACTCTTCCAGGGCAATCACGAGGTGCTGAAGACGCAGGACGAGTCGGGTGCGGCGCTCCGAGCTTCAGAACGCTAGAAAACGGGTCTGTAAGGTATGAAAAAGCGCTCGCAATGGTAGGGATCCTGCGTGCACGTCAAAAGAGTCGCCGCGCTCCTCTCGAGCGCAGCGCCACGTCCACCAGAGCGTCAAGCATAGCACCAGCTTCATCTTCACGGGCACCCACGCGTCTTGTTGCTAATTACGCCCGCGGGCATAGCTCTCTCGGCCACAAAACCTACTTCTCGACCAGGAACCAGTCCTTCTTGAGCACGCCGTTGATCCGCTTCTCCTTGCCGTCCGTCTTGCCTGCTCGCAGGTCCACCGCATCCAGCCATCAGCCCCCAGCCCAACCTTCCAGAGCCCAGCAGCCCCCAACCACAGCGAACGCACCGCGGAACGTGAACTTTCCGTAGACCTTGCCGTGCTTGAGGTCCGCCGACGGCCGCACGCGCGTCACCTCCCAGAACGAAGGCTCCGCGTACTTGGCCCAGATGCCACGCGTCACACGCGCGCCCAGCCCGTACTGGCGCGTGGGGCTCAGCACCTCGAAGGCGTTGCGCAGGCTCTTGCGGACGGCCGACATGCTGCGCGATCGGTAGTGGCGAGTGCGGCGGGGCCACTAACGCCGGGAGCGGGTTTTTGGCCAATCGAAAGAGCGGAAATGAATATTGGACCAATGAAACGCAACGGGCGAGTGTATTTTTTAGCGGCGATGCCTGTAGGGACAGACGGATGGACGGGCACCGTGCGGCATGACACAAGAGATCACAGCTTGGACGACGCGAGCTTGAACTTCTTGAAGAACTTGACCATGGGCGCCAGCATCTCGTCGTGGAGCGGCACCTCCTGTTGCCCGAGAAAGAAATGTCAGTCGTTTCAGGATCAGGGGGGAATCACAAGCCATAACCTCCAACATCAACAAGCCATCTCTAACCTTCATGCGCTTCAGCCACGCGGCGCAGCGAGGGAAGTCGCGCTCGACGTTCTCGAGCAGACCCATCACCTCCAGCTGCACAACCTCGTTGTAGCACGACAGGTCGGCAATGGTCGGGTGCGTGTCGCTCACGAGGTACAAGTTACCGTGACGCAACCAGAACTCGAGGATGCTGAAGATGCCATTGATGACCTCGTCCTTCTTCTTCAGCATGTTCTCGGCACCGCGACTGCCGCGACCGATGTTGATCATGAGCTGGTTGAAGAAGATCTCGGAGCTGCGGCGCGTGTAGTGGTGATGCCAGTTCGTGTACTCGTTGATCTGCGGTCGAACAGTTCGCTGTCAGTTGGTTTTGGGCCTCATGACATGCAAAGCAGCCACCAGTGACGCACGCGAGCGCGGATCTTGAGGTCCTTGGGGCACCATTGATCCCACCCATGCTTGTCCGCCAGGTAGATCATGATGGCGTGGCTGTGCAGTAGTATCACCTCCATCAGCAAGACTCCAACAGAGACGTTCGACCTCTGACGACGCCAACACACCTCTCAGTGAGCACAAAGTCTCCGTCCTTGAGCACGGGGATCTTGCCGATGGGGCTCATGGCCAGAAACTCGGGCGTGCGCGACTGGCCCTTGCCCGAGTCCGTGTACTTGTAGTCGATCGGGTGCTCATGCAGCTTGATCAGCCAGTGCACTGCGTTTGTCGTATTTTGTGTCAATTTTCAGCGAGCGGCCATTTCTATTTCACCGCGACTCACCAGCGCGCGATGGCTGGCTGATAGGACTCGCGAACAACTGCTCGCCCATTGCGACGCCACGCGGGGACTCGATTGACCTGCTTGCTACGCGGAGACTTGGAAACTGACGGAGCCCGTTCCGCTGTTGATGCATCAGCCGACTTGAAGCTCCTCGTAACCTTGTTAAATGCATGGTTTTATAAAATGATATACACTATAACCTCTGACAATAATTAATTACAATAAGTGTAGAAGCTACAAAGGTGAAGAACGACCTTCGCTAAACCTTCAGATAACATTCAAGTCTGCTTCAAGTTGAAGTGAGCTGCTCATTGCTGCGAGTGCTGCGCACTCCATGAAGCGAGCAGATCTTCCGAGAGCAGCAGCGGCGCGTCCATCTCGCATTTTGACGGTGTCGATACATGTAGATGAGCTTCGGAGGCAGTTTTCTAACCTCTACTTCTCCTTTTCAACGAGAACAGCTCTGCGGAGGGTGTTGTACGGTTCTGCCAAATCATTTTCTCCTTACCATGATAGTGCTCTCTACTGAAGTGGAAAGATGGCATATACTTCGGTATTGGTGCCAGATAATTATTGGGCGTTGTCGCCTTCGGCTCCCACTGGTCGGGATACCCGACATGCTCCTTGACGATGTGAGCTCGATCGTAGTTGAACGGAACCTTGTGCTGCGGTGATGTTAGGTGGATTGAGACAGCTGAGCGTGTGGGAGGTGTGGTTGTTACGAGATGCACGAAAGGCGGTATTCGCATTATTTAGAGCGTCGGCAACGACGCGTCATTGTATGGAGAATCGTTCGGCAATGTAATGTTGGAACAGTTGGCAATGATTCTCAGTGCTTGAAACGCGCAGGGCGTAGTCCGCGATGTGACGGCAAATAGTGGACTCGATTGATGACCCTGTTGCAGTGGCAAGTGGCAATGAATTGTCGGCGAGCAGAAAGCCAATTGCAAAATGACTGTGACGAGCGGTGACTGTGGCGTGTCGAGAGGACAGGAAGCGGATCATCAAAGTCGTCAGTTGCCGGCAAAATCGAGGTCATGGGTGGATCTTCCGTGAGCGGCAGCGTGAGCACCCTGAGCGGTGGAAGCGAGTCGACAACATGTGACTTTTTTTCTGGCGGCGCGAGCAGCTCAGCGTCTGTCGATACTGGCGGGTCTTTGTCGGTGTCTGGCGATGCAAGCTCTTCGACTGCCGACGCCTCGGCGCGTGTGTCGAGTGGCGCGAGCTGGACGACGAGTGGCGGTGTGTTCGTGTCAAGCGCGACTTGCGCGAGCTCCGGCACGGTGACGCTGTCGAGTGGGTTAGCGAAGCGTCTCTGCCGACTCCATTGTCGTATCGATGTTCTTGTACGTTGCCGACGGTGGTCGCGTGGTTGTGTCTGGTGGCTCCAGCTCGACGGGGGCTGCCGAATTGGACTTGATCTCTCGCGGCGCGAGCTCAACGAGCACGACGTCGACGAGCTCAGTGGCCAGTGGCGTACTACTCGTAGGTCATTATATTGGTTGGTACCATGAGATCAGTGTAATCTCAATGTCGGACGGCAGCTTGGAGGAACAATGACGGTGTTGATTGGAGTTGGCTGAATGAGTGCCTGTGAGTTGGCATCTGTGGCGGCGTGTTGCGAAAGTGGCGAGCGGTGACGATATGCCCAGACAGCAGACGAGTGCATCCTGGACGTCATCACAATGATCAGTAGTGCTGCCATTGCGAACAGCAGCAGAGGTGGTGTGTGTGGCAGTCGAAAGTAGCAACAGACCGATAGACCGTCTATCTGTCCTCATTCGATCCGACATAGTTTGAAGCCCTATCGCGATCCATTTCATTGACTGATCTCACACTTGTCGTCAGGTTCTTACCCTTCACGCGAGGGTTTTTGCAGCGATTCAAGTCGACGCAGAGCGCAGTCGAAGTCTTGCAGCACCTCTTCGCGATTGTCAAGACTGCAAAAGTTTGCGGAAATCCAAGCAAACGGCTTGCTCAGTATTGAGCACTTTTTGAGCGCTGAGAGATATCGCGTCGGAGAGGCACTACATGCGCCACTGTTGCGTCTAGTTGAAATGCTGATGCCCATGTACGATACCATTCAGAGTTTCGTACTCAGCATCAGCAAGCAAAGCAATCATTCCTCCACATGCGGTTGTCCAGTACAATTTTTTATTGCGTGTGAACGTCTACATGTTCGTGCATCGATCCACGCCCCCGTGCAAGCGGGTCGGGTACCCCCAACCATAAAGCGAGCCGCCAGGCGAGAACTGCCACCAATGTTGACGAGGTCTCGGCATGTTGAAGTTCAACAACTCTCCACAGGCGCCTTGGTGTCGCTATCACTCACTGAAAAGGACAACTAGAACCAAGAATTCACTCCTCGAACGAGGGCGTTGAAGGTGCGCGCCAGACTCTCGCGGAATCCCGGCTCACGCATCTCGAGCTCTAGGATCTTGACCTGGAGGGAGTTGTTATCCTCTAGGAGACGCTTCAATATCGTCATCATTTCTTCGAGTTGCCTCGCGTATCGGTCCGAGTCTACGTCAATGTCGCGCACTTGCTCCCTTGGAATCCTGACCATCAGCGCCTCGTTCATAAATTTCACAAACTTGGGCGGCAGCGGAGTGACTGCGTTCTCTTCCTCATCGAGAGCTTCGAGCATTGGCACCAGAGTAATAGAAGTCGTCTTGACGTCCATGGTGTTGATCGCCGCGACGATTTTCTTGAAGTTCTCCTCGTTCTCCGTGATCATCTTGTACTGCTTTGGCTTGACGTTGTTGATAACAACAGAGAACTTGAGGTCCGGTACATCGATGGCCTGAATTACTTGGTTGAATGTGGTGATGTCTTCTGGTGACACTCGACCGTTCGTGAGTGTGGCGACGAAGAAGAGCTTGTACACACCTTCCTTGCGCAGCGCTCTCTCAATCTCTCTTGCCGCTTTCTTCCTTATTTCGACGTCGGCCAGGCCCGGCGTGTCCAAGTACACGATGCCATCAGGTGTGGTGCACTCCTGGAGGTTACAAGTCAACCCCGTCCCGAAGCTCAGGCCAGAATGGAACTCTTGGCGACCAAGCATGCAGTTGACGAGCGTACTCTTGCCCACGCCTGGGTTGCCGAGGAACAGCCGATACTCGGTCATTGGGAGTCGAAGCGAGCGTCAGAAACACTTGAGGTGGTGGTTGGGAAAGTGTGGGAATGACAACATCACGCAGAACGAGAGGACCCTGCCACCGACAGCATAGGACGCTGTGAGAATGCCATGCAGGCATCTGCCATTGCAACCCATTGGGCGACTGGTTGCATCGTTGAGCTTGGGTGAATCACTCAAGATATCGAAAGAAAAAAAAAGTTGGCTCGCGCAAGATCTGGGTTGCACCAGTTCTGAACATGTAGAAATCGTGTCCCGAGTGAACATGAAGGGAGCCTGAGCTCTTGCCCCATCTCCAACCAACACACTCTTGTCTGACACTAGCAGACTCCTGTTGGATGTTCCTTCAGACAAGACTGTGCTCAGACAAGACATTTGATGAGTTGAGTTGTTCTCCGGGACATTTTTTGGAGCAACCAGTCTCGTCTACCTCCTAGGTGGACTCAAGCACAGATGCTAGAAAGGACAAGTGGTGAGCTTACGTAGTTATCCACTCGTGAACGTACCGGTATTCACAGCCACTGGTGGCTAGTCCGAACGAAAACCGTTGCCCACCACGCCATCCTCACCCACCCACTGATCCAAATCTCGTGCGCCACCGCCACCTCAACCATGACGACTGTCGTTACTTCAGAGCATGCTGAGGGGCACTGGACTGCCTGCACCACATCTGAGTCTCCCGCTCATTGTGGTTTCTCACCGACGCCACTCAGCTCTTCTCTCGCATTTCGCACGCATCGCCTCCAGCATGCAGCGTTGGCTATTCATGGGCAACCCCGGCTCGGGCAAGAGCACGCTGCTCAACTGTCTACTCAAGCGCGCAGAGTTCGACGCCGGTCTCAGCTTCGGTAGCGGCCGCACGCAAACCACACAATCCGAGCAATGGACTGACGACATCGTCCTGGTGGACACTCCCGGGATTGCCGACATTGAAATGAGCGAAGAAGCCTGTGACGCAATCACGGCAGAGCTCAAGCACGGCGGCGTCTGCAAGCTCTTCTTTGTCGTGACAATGCGCAACGGCCGCGTGTCGCCCGAGGATGTGGACACTTGCGACAAAGTACTACGTTCTATTGCAGTGCAAGACGCCAAGTTCTCGCTGATCGTCAACAACGTGCAAAAGCAGCAGTACGCGCTGGTCACAGCCAACCAGGAGAATCGTGACCGTGCGGTGGCCGGATTCGGGGGCGGCGAATTCTACCCAAACTCAATTGTGATTATCCCTGCGATGGCGGAGCTTGATGAAGAAGATAACGCCGTTGTGGAGCTACCAGACGATGTACTATCATTCTTTGCCGCAGCTCCAACGTGTGAGATCCCTCCGTCAGCCGTTGGCGAGATCAGAACGAACGCAGATGCCAACCAAGCCAAGAGGGATGAACTAGCTAGCAAGATATGCGCGTTGCAACATAAGAAGACCGGCTTGCAAACCCAGTTGGTGTCGCTGCAACAATCGGCGCTGCTGCAGTCGAACCAGAGCGATTCACGAGCAGTCAAGGCGAAGCGGAGTGCCATGCCGCAGCAAGACGTCTGCCGATCGAGTGGCGAAGCAGCTCGCGGTCCGTCGCACACCAGCGTGGCGCAGACCCAGTTGGCTTTGGAGCACCAACCGGATATGCGTGACTTGCTCGGGGTTTCGCAACCGGCGCCTCTTTGTGCACCACAGTCGCAGTGCAAATGTGGCTATACATGGACACCCGACGAGATCACAATGGCGCAGTATTGCCCCGATTGTGGCGCAAAGAGAGGAGAGGTTGCGTCGCTGCCTTAGAAGGTGCGAGCGTCAACTGAGCAGGTGTTGGCTCAACTCCGCAACTCGCTCCCCCCAGTCAACGCCATGTTAACCAAAAAGTGGATTGAACCTCATCTCATCTGTTCACGTTTGCATTTACGACATTGATACAGTACATCGTGTTGAGAATTCTGCGCCGTGAGCTAGTGCGCCGCTCCTGCATGCACTGCAACGCAATGGCCAATACCGGATAATGTCAAACAGCCCCACTTGTACAACCGACCAAAAGCTCTACAAGAAGCGTGGAGTATTTTTCACATCGCCTATTTGAGCTTTTCCGCCTTTGCTCTACGCGTTCAAGGGACACAAACATTCAATTCCCGAGCATGTAGCAACTCCAGCCAGGGACATGGAGGTTATCGAAAGCAAAATTAACAGCTCTGCTCGTCCTTACATCCTACACTCGGCAGCAGGTCGCTCTGGAGACTGGTCATTCCAACTCTCACTAAGGCTCCTCACTGCAACAAGTCCTCGGATGGGTTAATTGATCCCAAGCGCGACGGTAAGCCAGATCTTAACGCCAAGCATGGCCACCGTGTAGAGTGTGTCCCAAAATGTTGGCTTCGCCAGAGTCAGCGCCTGAATCTTGGCATCCGCAGCTTGGTTGCTGCAAGTATAGGTATTGATCAGATTCTGTGCGCTATTCACAAGCGAGCAGAAGGTATTGGAGCCCTCTGGGATTGGTTGCACCACAGCAGGATCGAGCAGGAAGCTCGGTATATGCTCTCGGAAGACGCGTACAATCTCCAGTGGCAGCTCAACCAGTGCGTTTTCTTCTTCACTGAGTTGGGGCAACTCCGGCACGAATAGAATGAACGGTGTGGTGAATGGACCACTGCAGATGCTCGCCGTCACAGCCTGAAGTTCTGCCCCACCTTCCATGAGCCTCTTGTACTGCTCACGCTGGACATGGTTAACGATGACCGCGAAGGGGACGTCGGGCACCGTGATGGAGCTCAAAATGGTGTTCATCGTGGCGACGTCCTCGCCACGCACGCGCCCGGAGCGTAGGGTTGCCACGAAGAATAGCTTACAGGCTCCGCCTGCAGCTAGCTGAAGCCCCTTGGTAATCTCGGTTTTTGCCGTAGTATGCAACGTCGTATCTGCAAGGCCCGGAGTATCGATGTATTGGATGCCGTTGCGCTGTGCCGATTGTACCCGTGACGTCTTGCCCGAGCCTAGGCTGAGACCGGCGGGAAAGATGGGCTCGAGTGCGAGGCAATTGGCTAGCGTGCTTTTGCCCGCACCAGGGTTTCCGAGGAAGACCCAGCTCTGCATGCTGGTGGGGTGAGATTGACTGGTTAGATGCAGAAGAATATTCGAACTGAGTGGTGCTACGCAGAACCACAACTGCGAGTTTGGACGCCATGCTGTGCAGTGAAGCACGCGCCACTTCTCCGCACCGTCTGCACGGCTACGACTCATAGTGGCCCGACGCCTGTTACCCATCGACGACAGAAAACATACAAGATCGGTCTGGTTGCGTATGTACCCAACGTATTGGTCAGCGCTTCTATTGGTTTCCAATGGCTGCACGCTGGTGAATTCTTCATATGGTGGCGGGGGATGGAGAGAAAAGAAAATATCCTGGGCTCTGTGAGTTTTCCAGCTACGAAACCGCGTATAATCTCTAGAGCCCTCTCCGTCAACTCATCCACCGCTCGGTTTGCACACACTAGAGGCTCAAAGCTGCACCGTCAGAAATGGCGGAGGTGAGTGGCTCGCTGGATTCGTCGAGATGTACGAGGATTTAAGAGGAAAGGAACCTGTGTGTAGCTATCACTGCCAACCCGCTAGCTTCTTCGACATCACTGGACTCAGTGTGGCCGGAGCAAACTTGCGATTCCCTCCACGAAAATGAGCGACAGTTCGGCTTTCCCCACACCCACCTCACTGCGCTAAGCCACCCTCGCCACGATGGAGCACGTGCTGCTTCTCGGGAACCCTGGCACTGGCAAGAGTACGCTGCTCAACAGCCTCATTGGAACCATCGCATTCCAATCGGGCATCAGCCAAGGCGTCGGCCACACCCAGTTCCTCCAAGAATACCGTACCAATGGGGTGACCTACATCGATACTCCTGGCGTCGCTGATGTTGCACTACGACAGTAAGCTGCGACGGCGATCACTGCGGCACTACGCAAGCACGGTTCGTACAAGTTATTTTTTGTCGTCATGCTTCGCAGTGGGCGGGTGCAGCCCGAAGACATCGTGACTATCAACAAGGTGATCGCGTCAGTGGACATATCGCCGCTGCCGTTCTCGGTGATTGTTAACAGCATCCAGCCCGCGGCGTACCGTCGCATCCTTTGTGACCAGCAAGCTCGTGCAGCCATCCTAAAAAGTCTCAACTCGAGTCGGTACTCAACCGAATCCATCTGCTTCCTCCCGTCAATGACCGAGCTGGAGGAGCAAAAGAATGCCATCTTACGACCCTGCCCCTCCTACTTCGTCGAGTTCGTGAATCATGCACCGCACGTTTTCATTCCACTGGAGCGCGTTCGGAACGTGACCCTGCACCACGCCGCTTTTGATCAGCTGTTCGCAGAAGTTGAACATGAGATCGAGCGACTGACCCGCGATAATAACGCGCGGAACGCACAGCTCCAAGGATCTCATCAACGTTCAGGCTCTGGTGTTGGTACTTCGATTGCTACGGGTGTTGCTGTGGGTGTCAGTGCTGCCGTGCTATGTTCGGTCATGAAACACTGAAAGATCCAAGCGTCAACTCTGACTGTGCCAACCACTGTCTGCTCGACTATCATGCTTGCCGGCTCTGAATCAGAGGCACCCTTTGAAAAAACATGTTACTGCATTTTAATAACTAGGGAAGATGGAGACGATGGAGACGACAAAGGCGAAGGAGACGGCGGAGACTAAGGAGACGACGACGACGACAGACAAACCAAATCGCGCGACTTTCAAAGATTCCGTGAGTGGAAAGATCCACTGGCGTTCGCAAGCGAGCGCTGGTGGAGTTTCATAGCCATCTCACGCCCCGGGACGCGTGCCCATAACCACTGCACCGAGATGCCAGTACGGGATACCTCATGTGCACTAAGAGTTAATATTGGAAAACGGTTGATACGTGATTCAGGTGCCATACGCTGCATCTTCAAGAGATGCATGGCACACCTCTTCAACAACAACAGCAACAACAACAGCGACGACCGAAAGTTGCGTTCACACGACAGCAAAGACCCAACCATGACAAGTTCACCTATGCGAGCATTGCCGCGGTGCTACTTGGTCCCAGTGCTGTTTCTGACATACACACATGGACACCACTGCCGAATCTTCGGACGGTGTCGGTCATGTTGCCTCCGCAACTAATAGTGTCCACGTCATTCTTGGCGCATATCATGGTTCTCATTGCGGCTCAGTTTCTGAAACTTGTCACGAACAGCACCCTATTCGCGCCACATGTGCTAGATGCCACCGTACCATATTTTCCAAAGCGACCGATATTGACCCACTCGTGCCTCCAGATGCAGCCACTTAAAACACAAATCCTCCGTTCTCCACAGCAGTAATCGCATCATTTGACTCCACGCTTGCTGTACCGCTTGTCCTCGCCTCGCTTGCACCGCGACCGCTCAGGGAAGAGTCACCCGTACCCTCGATCTTGCAGGTCACAGAGGACGTCGACGATCTGCTTCCGAAACACACTAACGGTAGACTCACCGATCGTCACAGCCACAGTCACGTTGCTGCCGCTGGTACAGGAATGCCCACACTACTGCGCGAAGAAATCATGACTGGCCCACTCGCTGACAAGCCATCGCCACTTGCCACAGCTACAGAACCTCCAAGCGAACAATCCGATGGCTTGTAATTTATGTTCATGCCATGCGCAAGGGGTCCTACACCGATTGCGCTGTCCACAAATCCGCCTCGCAACATTTCGTCACATTACCCAGATGATGCGAACACCGCTTCCATTGCTTTTTGAGCCAAGCCGTTTTCCAAAGTACTCGATACGCTCCAAGTCACCAATGCTCGACTAGGCAAAGAATCACCAACCACACGTGTCGCTGCTCACAGCTGCCCACCAAAGCAGCACCTAGTGTAGACGCAGCTTCATGCTGGGTCTACTCAATGGGTTGCTGGTAAGCGCGAGTGACGAATATGAATCTGTTGCATGCGGCGAACCGTTGCTTCCAGGCTAGCAGTGTGTATCAATATAATGAATACAAGTGTAGATCATAGTAGTTCGTAGGACTGGACCCCCGCAATGACGTAGAGGGAGAGCCAAGCGGTATCTGGTGCATGATTTAGTGGGGTGCCGTTCAAATGGTTCTGTACGATGTCAAGTAACAAAAGTTGCCAGCAAACCGTAAGAGGAAGAGGGGATATTGCGTTGATTATGCTAGTACTTCTGCAGTGGTGGAGGCGACATGCCGATGGGAAAGCAGCAGAGCAGGCATTCGGGGTATTGCACAGCTTCCATGTTCATAGCACAGCCGAATGTAGCCATGACTCATGTTGAAGAGGGCGAGTGACCGAGGCGAGTCGGACGCAACAAATGATGACCGACTGCTCCTGAGCGGTCACTTCAGGTGGCTGCTCAATGTTGCATCCACCCTCGCACGGCTCCAGAAATACTCTGTCGGATGCTCTCACGATCCTTTTCGAGCGCCGAGAGCGCCATTTCGGGCGCCGTGTAAGGCGTATCCGTTTTTTGGCGACAGGAATAGCGCTGCTCCTCGAGTCTCTTCTTGTCGCTACCCGTCGCCGCCCTTGCTGCCGTCCTCCGTTCAACGAGAAACGAACGTGCTGTTGTGGTGCCGCCCACACGAGTGTACTGGGGGCTGTCCGTCTAGTGCAGCGAGCTCGGTCCGACCTGGACGATATCATCAACGCGACTTCTCTTGCCGAGGCGTAAGCGATCGCACCTGCGCGAACGGCGGCAATAGCGAAGCAGTCGCGCAGACCATCCAAGCCAGAGGTCTTCTCGGCGCCGTTCTCGGCCGTCTCGGGCCCGCCCGTGTCCGAAGTCCCCGTCGCGAGCTCCTCGAACAACCCATCGGAGGCTGGTAGCGGTGAGCGAGCGCAGCGCACGGCGAGCGCCGATTCCAACCGAGCGGCGAGCACGCTCCGCGGCCGAAAGAAGAAGCAAGAGCCGCCTCGAGGCTCCGAGGAATCAGTCATAGTTCGTAAAACCGGTGACAAAGAGGACCTGCGCGGGGCCAAGCCCGTGGCCCCGCCAGGGGTCCCCGCACAGGGCACGCTGGCATCTCTCTTTAGTGGGAACGGGGCTGCCGTGGATGCACGAAAACCATTTGGTAGCCGAGTTAGCGCGTCAAGTGCTCCTCTCGCCGGAGATAGGGCATCAATGTCTCGTGGTTCGGAGCTACCAGGTGCAATGAATAATCAGGAGCGAACTCATCAGCGCGTTTCGCGGATCTACCCGCTCACCGAATCGGTGTGCGTCTCTCAGAACAAGAAGACCCCGGTCGAGGTAAAATTCCACCCCATCACATCGTCCTTTGTCAATGAGCCACGACTGGAGAAACTGTATCAAGTCACATTCGCACGTGAAAACTCGCCTCGATCCATGAAAATCGCGTCAACGTTCTTCTTTCTCTATCTCCTGTTCACAGGGGCAAATTTAACGAATCTTTTCTCATCAGACTCCAAGACACGGCGCGAAGCACTCAATTACTGCTTCCTCGTTTTCATCCCGATTCTTCCGATCCCATTTTTCATATATCTCAGCCGGCGACGCCAGTTTGAGATCCAATTCCAGCGTATATACACCCTCATCTTGCTGTGCTGGTGTTTCTCCATCATCGCCGGAGGGATGTTTTCGATGCTAACTGAGTGGTATAGCTACGTAGCAAAAGACATCAAGATTGTAATGGAAGAGCTCAATATCGCAGATGCAGACGATCCAACCATATACTACCTCAACTCTACCTCGCGTCCAGACTGGCTATTCAAAGCCATCTCTGGCACGCGAACGGAGGTACTGCAAGTCTACACACGCGAGATCCTTTTGCCATCAGCAACCATGAACATTAATTTGCTGCGCCTGGTTATGGTGTTCGTGTTTGTACCGCTGCTGCGCATTGACACTGTCCACTTCATAGTGGTGGGCATCATCACAATCGCATCGTACATCGCGCTCACGCTTATTTACTATCCCGTCACGGATTCGACGCCATTCATCCAAAACCGCATTCTCGTGATTTGCTTTCCGATCATGTTTTCCGCAGCTATGTTGATGAGAAATCGCGACGTCGACCGCGTCGTGCGCCAGGACTTTCTCCATGTGTGGGCAGTAGAGCTCGAGGCCGAGAAGGCCACGCGCGAGAAGAACTTGATCGCCGAGGAGAATCGTACTCTCAAGCAAGAACTCGCGCAACGGGACACGGAATTCAACTTAGATCTGACATCCCCCTTGCATTCGCTACTTGCCGAGCTCAAAGCCTTTCTTGATGACGTCGACATGAGTGAGCAGGATACGCAGCGCGGTATGGCTATAGTGCGCAACCTGGCCAAGCTTGACACGAATCTGTTTATGCCGGATATCAGCGCACAGATGAAATCTGAGAAAGAGGTTGATAGTGACACAAAGAACTGGGCTCTCTCGGTGCTTGCACGAAAGGACTACACGGGTGTGGCTCGTACCACAGCTACCACATCACATAGCTCCCACTCGAACAGCGATCCGCGTAGGAGTTATAAGGACGGTCGACTGGAGTCTCGGTCTCAGATCATTGCACCACTCATAGAGATGCCAGCCTGGGAGGATGAGATTGTTAGCCAAGTGAAAGTGCGAATACAGCAGGATGGGTGGGACCTGGACACGATAAAGATCGCTGAGATATCGCAGAACCGACCACTTATGTACGTGACCGCAGCCATGTTCGAGATTCACGAGCTGCACGAAGAGTTTCGAATCGATCGGATAGTGTTGCGCAACTTTCTTTACCTTCTAGACGACGGCTATCTGGCAAATCCTTACCACAACAGTAGTCACGCCGCAGATGTGGTCAACTCAGTAAACTATCTGATAACGCGGCTCGCAGACGGCCAGATCCGAGACACGCTCACAAATCTCGAGTTCTACGCTGCGCTTGTGGCCGCAGCGATCCACGACTTCCGGCATCCAGGCAAGTCCAACAACTATCTGATAAAAGCCAAACACGACTTGGCGATCCAGTATAACGACCGCAGCATCTTAGAGAGCATGCACGTGGCCGAGACATTTTTTATTATGCGGAACCCGCAGTGTGATATATTCGGACGAATGAAGGACAAGCCGTACCGCGAGATCCGAAAAGCTATCATTGAGATGGTTCTGAGTACAGACCTGTCGATGCATTTACAACTTGTCGGCAACCTCAAAGCGCTACTCCTTCAAAACGATCCTGCAGCCTCTGCAGGAGCAAACGGTGCTGCCGGCTCCACCAAGCTCGTTACGGATCCCATGATGATCATGAAGGTTGTTATCAAGTGTGCCGATATTGGTCACGCAGCCAAAGAACGAAAGCTGCACGTGATCTGGTCGTCGCTCATCATTGAGGAGTTTTTTCTCCAAGGGGATAACGAGCGCGCTAATAACTCGGATATCTCACCGTTCATGGACCGGCATTCAGAGAATAGCGCCAAGGTTCGTTGCACATGCGTTTTCGTATTTGAGTTGGCGATTTTTCGGCTGATCCGTCTGTGTTTCAATGTGCTGCAGAATCAGGTGGGGTTCTTCGAGTTCATCGTACTTCCGTTCTACGAGACTGTGTCACAAGTTATATTCGCCCCCGAGTTCTCTGTGATTCACAACATTGCCAAGCACAATTACAGTTTGTGGAAGGAGTCGGACAGGAGACAGCTCTCGTCCATTGTGGCCATCAAGAACGAGGTCTTCCTCAACGACAAGGTCCAGGTGCCGTAGGTGGATGTGGAAGCCGGCTGTAGCCCTGCTCTCGTCTATCTATTGCTACAGCTCCGGACACACTGCCCCCGTTCGTCGTTTCGTCTGGCCTCTGCTTTCCTCCCCCTAGACGCTCCATTAACGCTCGTAGATCTTGGCATGGTGTTGCGCTGCATTGTACACTGCTAATAAATAACAGCTACTTCCCCAGTGTTTACTTGGCGGTGAGCTTACGCCGTGCACTCCTCGTCTCATTCGTCAAGGCGTGTCGACGTACTTGTGCACCAGCTGCTGGCATTGGCGTAGTCAATCACGTGGAGTAAACGCAAAGATGCCTGAAGCAAACCCAGACAGCATGATTGGGACATTGCTGCTGCTCGGTTTATGTCCGTTATCTAGCTCATGGCGGCGTAGTGATCACTCCGCGTGCGGGCAGGTGTATACGTCGAGGAATGCCATGGAGCTCGGTTGTCGCAGCGAGTCGGGAGCTCTGCAGCTCGGTTCATTCCCGGATTTCCTGTGTCCTTGAAGACCCCGAAACAGCCACCAAGTCTGCGATGTCGACACCAAAGCTCTACGCAAACCTCATCAGCCAGCCCTGCCGCGCCGGTACGCTGATGCGATGACCCATGTCAACTCTTGCTGTGCTAATGTTATTGAGTACGTGGCGCAGTTGCCTGGGCCCTTAAGGTCAAAGACACCGAGTACGAGATGGTGCTGACGGCGCCAGGTCAGCCAATTATGCAGTCGGAGGAGTTCAAGGCAATGAACCCGAACGGCCTCGTGCCGGTCCTCAAGGATGGTGACTTCGTGCTCTTCGAGGGCATGGCCATCCTTCCCTACCTCGCTGACAAGTACCAGTGGACCGACCTCTACCCGACGGACGCGCAAACGCGTGCCAAGATCAACGAGTTCCTCCACTGGCACCACACCGGCACGCGCAAGTTCACGCTCGAGATCGTGCGTCCCGAGTTCGCCAAGAAGTTCGGAAAGGCGACCCCGAAGGATCTGATCTTCATTGAGAACAAGGACAAGCTCATCGAGCAGCAGTTCTCGCTGCTTGAGGCGTTCCTCGACCACGACTACATTGCTCACACGGACGCCCCGACGATCGCTGATTACGCGGCGTACTGCGAAATCGACCAGCTCGAGACCATGGGCTACGATTTCTCCAAGTATGAGAAGGTGTCGGCCTGGATCGCGCGCATGAAGGCCATCCCGTTCCACGACGAGATCCGTGAGCCCATGAACGGCATGTTTGCCCAGCTAGGTTTCGCCGCAGGGAAGGCATAAACTGCTGCAGCGTGATCAGCAGCATGTCCTACGCAATGTTGACGACTACCGTAACAGCTTGAAATGAGCTATTTCAATTGTTGAAATCGTTACGATAAATGAATCGGCATCTAGTGCGCGGCTTGAAGTTGATTGGCGACAAGCGAGCGATACAAGCCGTCGGATAGACGCATTAGCTCTGCATGCGTGCCCTGCTCCACAATCACTCCATCCTGCGTCACGCAGATCAAGTCTGCACGCTGGATCGTTGACAACCGATGCGCCACCACCACCGTCGTGCGCTTCTTGGCCGCCATCAAAGAGTCCAGTGACGCCTGCACCACACGCTCACTCTCGTTGTCCAGGGCACTTGTCGCCTCATCCAACAACAGCACATCCGGGTCACGTAGAATGGCTCGTGCAATGGCAATGCGTTGCTTCTGTCCTCCCGAGACTTGAGCACCACGATCTCCCACTTGCGTGTCGAGGCCATCAGGAAAGTTGCTGATAAAGTCGTATGCGTTAGCTTGTTTCGCCGCTTCAATGACTTCTTCGCGCGTGGCTCCGGGTTTTCCCATCGCGATGTTCTCACCGATGGTACCTGAGAACAACACTGGTTCCTGACTGACGAGAGAGATGCGATCACGAACCCAAGGAAGGTTGAGCTCTCGAAGGTCAACACCGTCAAGAGTTACACGGCCGGCATTCGGGTCGTAAAACCGCTCGAGAAGAGAAATCGCCGTGCTTTTACCACTTCCGCTAGCGCCGACGAGAGCGACAGTTTGTCCGCTCTTGATAGTGAGGTTGTAGCGAGAGTAGACTTGCTTGTCTGGACGTGTTGGGTACGCGAATGAGACGTTCTCGAACACCAAGTCGCCGCGAAGTGCGTCGAGCTTGAGACCAGCGGTTGATGTCGCATCGATCGGAGGCACACGATCGATCGTAGAAAACAAAAAGTGAGCTGCCTTTGCCACCTTGGACTTGCCGGTCTTGTTCTGGGATGTCGACGCAAGGGACCAAGATGCCATCATGACTACCGACTGGACCACGTTGAAATCGGTGAAACTAAGCTCGCCCTTTGTCATCATGACGCCTCCCAACCAGAAGACAAAAGCCGTCGTCCAGAACAGAATTGCTTGCGCAGCGCCGTACGATATTCCCGTGATAATACCGACTCGCACGTCTGCGCGGTTCGACGTATCGAGCAGCTCGGCGTAGATGTTACTCACGCTCGTTTCCATTCCAAATGAAGCCGTCGTGCGGATTGAGCTGATTGCCTCGCTCAAGATTGCATCAGCCTTGGCATCAGCATCGTTGAGCTTCTTACTGTTGAAAGACCCTTCCATCTGCTGACCCTCAATGTACCCGTTGAAAATCATGAAGGGCAGCGTTGCGATGGCACCAAGCGTCAACTGCCAGCTGTAGAAGAAGCTGATGAGAAGGGCAACCACCATAGTCACACCGCTAGTAAGTTGCTGGTTGAGCACGTCCGATGTGACCGTCTGCAGCACATCCGTGTCAGACGTGATACGACCGACAAGGGCTCCAGACGCGTGCTGAGGAAGATCAAACCATGCGATTTCTTGTCGAAGCATGGCCGCAAACGTCGAGCGGCGCACTCTCGCGATTAAACGCTGAGATGTAACTCCAAAACTGTAGTGCTGGGTTGTCAGAGTGACGCCAAACAAAACGCCAAGCAGGAAGCATCGCACAGCCCATGTGCTAGCGCGAGACATCATCTCCGATGAAGTGTAGTCATATCGAAAGAGCAAGGCCATGATCTGACCAAAAACCAAACCCACAACAGGGTACGCAGCGCCGGTGATCAAGCTGCTGATGAAGCCAACAAGAACAAACTTCCACTCGATAAGAGTCATCTTCCACAGACGGCCGACGGGAACCTTGTGCTTCGGCGCCCGGTCATCGCCGTCATCTGATTCATCATCTGAGGTCGTGCTCGAGTGACCTTCCTTCACTTCCACTTTTGAGTGGCGCGATGACAACCGTTTCGATGACTGGCACGAATCGACGGGGATTGAAGTCTCGGCAGCCTCTAGGGATTCACCAGGATTCGACATGCCAGTCGTGCCTGCCTCAGTATCCTGAGCACGGTTTTGAGCGTTCACAAGGGTCTGGTAATGACCATTAGGGATTTTCATGAGCTCATCGTGAGGTCCAAGCTCAACGATAGAACCTTCGTGGTGCACCGCGATACGAGTCGCATTCCGAACTGTCGACAGTCGGTGCGCAACAAGAATTGTCGTTCTCTGCGTGCTAGAGGCAAGGAGCTTGTCCAACGATCGCTGAACAATGAGCTCACTTTGCGTGTCCAGCGCACTCGTAGCCTCATCCAGAAGCAGAATACGCGGGTTCTTGATAATGGCTCGCGCGATTGCAATGCGCTGCTTCTGCCCACCCGAAAGCTGCGCGCCACGCTCTCCAACAGGAGTGTCGAACTTGTCTGGGAAGTCCATAATGAAATCGTACGCGTTCGCCATCTTGGCAGCCTCAATCACCTCGTCGTCGGTAGCTCCAGGCCGACCATGACGGATGTTGTCCATGATCGACATTGCAAACAGCGCCGGTTCTTGGCCGACCAGCGCGATTTGCTGGCGAAGCCAGTTGACATTAAGATCACTGATGTTGTGGCCATCAAGAAGAACCAACCCAGCAAGTGGGTCGTAAAATCTCTCGAGCAATCCAACGATGGTGCTCTTGCCGCTTCCACTTGGTCCGACGAGCGCAACGGTTTCTCCCGGTTGGATGATCAACGAGTACTTCTTGCATACCATCACATCCGGTCGAGATGGGTAAGCGAACGTGACATCTCGGATTTCGATGGCTCCTTCGATGTGGTCAAGCGTCTTACCAGCCGATGAAGTGGGATCAATCAGTGATTCACGATCGATAGTGCTGAAAATGCTTGCAGCGGCTGCGCGAGCGGAAAAAACTGCCTGGATGCATGGTCCCGCCATGCCAATAGTGAAACCAGCCATCACGATCGAAAAGAAAACCGTGATAATCTGTCCACCATCGTAACATGACTTGTCACCACCATTGAACGTGCACTCTACATCGTGTCCGTCAAGGAGATCACTTGAAATCTTCCACGCACCAAAGTACAAGCCACCAGCGTATACGCACGGCATGCAGAAGTAGACTGCACCGTTCCCCCACCCAGCAGCGAGCGCCTTCATAATTCCAGACTTGGTAAGTTTGTCAAGAACTTTGTCAAACTTCTCGAGGGTGTGCTGAATTCCGTTGAACATGTGAACCGTGCGGATGTTCGAGAGTGCCTCCTGTGCCACGGCACCAGCCGCTCCTTGTGCCTCAACGTTGACCTTGGTCGCTTTGCTGAGTGCAGCCGACGAAAAGTACATGCTGAGAGCAATAAAGGGCATGAAGGCGAGCATGACGAGCGCCAATTGCCAGCCCTTGACGAGACCGATAATCAGTCCTGAAATGATAAGCGCGGTGTACCGGATCGAGTCGCCCATGCGACTGCCAATAGCATCCTGGATGGTCACAAGCGCTCCCGCCGCGCGCGCATTCAGCTCCATGGGTTCGTTCATGTCGAACCACGCGATTTCCTTGGTCAAAATGGCATGGGCGTAGGCGCTTCGAATGCGCTTGACTTGGCGAGCACCGGCCAGGGACCAGCAGGTCATCTGCACAAACCCCGCGACGAGCACGAGTACGCCGAAGAGCGCGTATTTGACCACGGTCGGTCTCACTTGGCTCGAGATGGACTCGCTCGACGTGCTGAGTCCATTGAGTGCGTCGCCAAACAGTACGAGCTCTAGGGACAGCGAGACGCCGATGACTGCGGCTGCTACTCCTCCCGCAGCCATGAGCATGTAGTCCGTGCGGTCCGCATACCGGAACAGCGTGAAAAAGGAGATGGAAGTCTCTGGCTCGGCTGTCTCCTGGGCCTTGACCTCGTCATTTCTCGGCGTCTCGACGCGCTTGAAGTCAACGGGAGACCGGGGAGAGAGCATGGCTGCTCGCTCGGCCGCAAGTCGGCGAATGAGGTCGCTCTCGTCGCCTCGGGACGCTCACACATCATGCCCCGCGACTGGCCCGCGTGATTGCGGGACTCGCAATCGAGGTCATGTGGTGTTGTACCGACCACGAGCGCAATGAGCAAGGAGGCCCGTGATCAGGACCATCATTCTAGATGAAGGGCTGTTGGATCATCCAACAGCCCTTCATCTAGAATGATGGTCCTGATCACGGGCCTCCTTGCTCATCTTGGATGCGCTCCCAATCTTTGATGCGACCAGTGAAGGAGCGAGCGGGTGGAGACCGTGGGCCGTCGAGAAAGAGCGTGAGTTGTTTCTTTGGGGCGGCCAGATGGGGCCAAGACCGTCAAGAAGCAGCGTGAGGTGTTCCAGGTGGGACCAACGTGGTATCATGAAGAGGCTCACTCTGCTCACAGAGATCGTTCCGAGCTGCTAGGAGAAGCTTCCTGGTGGCGTAGATCCTCTGCAACAGACACATCCCGCACATGCCTGAGGTCGATGCACAACCGTCAAGGGCGATGTCAAAGCCGACCAGTGTCCAGTCAGGAAACTCGCACAGGACCGAGGTGAATCAAACAGAACACCTAGTGACCCCCGCAAACACACATCTGACTTTCCCTACTTTTAGTTGGTTAGAGAGCCTACAACTAACAAAACGGGCTCTGCTCTCTCCCATTCGCCATCCCATCATCAACGACGCATCGTTCACGTCGAATGATGCTTTCGAGAGGACGATCGGCAACCTGTCGCTAGTTGATAGCGTAGAGTGACGAACATCATGACCTTGAGATCCTAAGGAGATAAAGCCACTCCACAGGGATGATGGATGGATGAGCAAGCCTTGGCCTATTCAAGCTGCAAGACAAGCCAGACAATTACTCAAAGAACCTCCTCTCACGATCGGTGGATAAAACAAGTGACGCCGAGTTGGATGAAACCTTGCTGTCTTTTTACGCCTGGCAGGAACCGCCTAGCAGTCGCCGCCAACCACTGTTCGCTCGGGAAACCATCGCTCGCAGGTCATTACAAAATCATCTTCAGCGGGTCCTCCACGAGCTCCTTGAAGACCGCGAGCCACTGCGCGCCAACGGCGCCGTCGATCACGCGGTGGTCGCACGCGAGCGTGGCAGTCATCACCTGCGCGTACTTGTAGATCTGGGTCGCGTCCGGGTCTGGATGGTTCGACATACACAATATGGGTCAGCATCGTGAACACGGCACGCAGTGTGCGTGGACATCAGAAACCGCTCGTGACACGGCAACACAACATACCGTCGTTGGGGACGACCTTCTTCTCGATGGCACCCAGGCCCAGCAGGCAGCCCTGCTCCGGACGCACAATTCCCGCGAGCGACTTGACGTCAAACATGCCGACGTTGCTGATGGTGAAAGTACCCGTGGCGAATCGCCACAGGTACTTTCACCACTGGCGATGTCCTGCATCGTGGGTACTACGCCACGCCACTTCAACTTGGATTCGTAGACAAATGAATTCAACAGTGTTAAGTCACGGTTCGTGATCACAGCTGTTATCCTTGGTGGGGTTGACGCTCCCTGCTCTGGTGTGGGGGATTTCCTCGTTTTCATTTTCAATTCGTCACGAACTCTCCAGATCGAGCCAAAAGACTGCAATGGTGGAGAAGTTGTTGGCAAGTCCCATCAGCCCCCCGGCGCGCGCTGGTAAGTTGTATTCACGTTGGAATCTCCACTGTTTGAAAATGAAGGAATGACATACCAAGTCATACGAAGTGCACTGGCTGTGCAAGCTGCATGAGTACCCGATCGACTACAAGTACACGGACGTGATGAAGAGCGAGTCGCGCACGCCCGAGTTCCTGGCCATGAGCCCCATCGGCAAGATCCCCGTGCTCAAGGACGGAGACTTTGTGCTCACTGAGAGGTGTGTTGGCGTCGTCAGAGTGCGAACGTCTCTGTTGGAGTCTTGCTGATGGAGGTGATACTACTGCACAGCCACGCCATCATGATCTACCTGTCGGACAAGCATGGGTGGGACCAGTGGTGCCCCAAGGACCTCAAGATCCGCGCTCGCGTGCGTCACTGGCGGCGGCTTTGCATGTCATGAGGCCCAAAACCAAACTGACAGCGAACTGTTCGACCGCAGATCAACGAGTACACGAACTGGCATCACCACAACGCGCGCCGCAGTTCTGAGATCTTCTTCAACCAGCTCATGATCAACATCGGTCGTGGCAGCCGCGGTGCCGAGAACATGCTGAAGAAGAAGGACGAGGTCATCAATGGCATCTTCAGCATTCTCGAGTTCTGGCTGCGTCACGGTAACCTGTACCTCGTGAGCGATACGCACCCGACCATTGCCGACCTGTCGTGCTACAACGAGGTTGTGCAGCTGGAGGTGATGGGTCTGCTCGAGAACGTCGAGCGCGACTTCCCTCGCTGCGCTGCGTGGCTGAAGCGCATGAAGGTTAGAGATGACTTGTTGATTTTGGAGGTTATGGCTTGTGATTCCCCCCTCAACCTGAAACGACTGACATTTCTTTCTCGGGCAACAGGAGGTGCCGCTCCACGACGAGATGCTGGCGCCCATGGTCAAGTTCTTCAAGAAGTTCAAGCTCGCGTCGTCCAAGCTTTGATCGTGCGACAGCTGGTAACTGCATTAGCTTCGAGCCACACTGCATATTCCAGCCCTTATGTGCACTGCGACTTGATGCTGCAATGATAATCCATCACTGCGATCTGTTTCAGAGGAACCAGCATCATGGCTAAGCACACAAACCTATTCAGATAATACTATAGGAGCAGTGCCAGAGTTTGAAAAGCTTTCGCGCCCTTGACCAGTGAATGACCGTACGAAGGTTGTAAGCCATCTAGAAAAAAGCGTGTTATGCGGGTGATGAGAGTTCCTTCGCTGCCTTGTAACACAGTGCACTAATGGAGGTGTAGATTTGTGAGGCCGATAATCGGGACAGTAACTGTCGGACCGCGATTGCTCACATGCTGTCACAACCATGCGGTTCATGGACGAGCTGCTGGGTACAGACTTCAGTTGACTGGTATCTCGACGTCCGCGAGACGTGCGTTTCGCGTCGTTCAAGGAGGCCATGGAGAGCAGCCCCAACACATTGGTCGACAAGCTATTGTGCACTCACGGCGGCCGATGAGTGCAGGATCTGCGACCTCGTGGTCACCAGTAACGTGCTCATATTCCCTGACTGTCACTAGGACGGTGACTCTGGTAAACAGAGAAGGCACAAATCGGTGATGGTGTGCACGATCAGTCCTTGAATATCCGGGAGTCCGTAAACTCCAAAGCAACGCCTCGACATCCACACCTTTCCCTTTCAACTCTGCTTCCTCCAGGTGCTGAAGACACCCAAAGTTCGCCCTAGTGCTGGTGGTATTGGAACTTGCCGTAGGCTTACTTGAGAATCACCTTGTCAATGTGCACCAATACTCTGCCACTGCCTCCTTGGTCTGCAACCTGTCATCAACGAATCCTAGATGTTGCTCACGTTGTGCTATCGTCAGCGGACTCATCGCGATGGGATGCCCGATTATGACGTCACTGACGTACCGCACCGACGTTCACGCGCGGTAGTCCTGCTACTACAAACCGCTGGTCATCGTTTGCTGCAAGCGATGTCATCATAGATGACTGGTGCAGTCCACTTCAACTTCGATTCGTAGACTAATGAGTTCAACCGGGATGTGTCACGGTGTTCGTGATCACAGCTGCCATTCTGGGAGGAGGTTGACGCTCCCCGTCCTGGTGGGAACTTCCTCGTGCTCATTTTCAATTTGCCACGAAGCTAGCAGATCGAGCCAAAACACTACAATGGCGGAGCAGTTGTTCGCAAGCCCCATCAGCGAGCCGTCCCGTGCTGGTGAGTTGTTTTCACGTCGGAATCTACGCTCGTTAAAAGTGAAGGAATGACGCGCCACGACAAATGCAGTGCAGTGGCTGTGCAAGCTGCATGAGCTCCCGATCGACTACAAGCTGATTAACCTTGGGAAGGGCGAGACGCGCACGCCCGAGTTTCTGGCCATGAGTCCAATCGGCAAGATCCCCGTGCTCAAGGACGGAGACTTTGTGCTCACCGAGAGGTTTGTTGGGGCCACCTTTAATTCAACGTAGTCGATGCCCTATTGATCAAGGTGCCACAACAGCCACGCCATCATGATCTACCTGTCGGACAAGCATGGGTGGGACCAGTGGTGCCCCAAGGACCTCAAGATCCGCGCTCGCGTGCGTTTCTTGTAGAGTGGTAGCGCAGCAGCAGAAAACTGACTTCGAACTGTCCAACCGCAGATCAACGAGTACGCGAACTGGCACCACCATAACGTGCGTCCCAGCTCCGAGATCTGCTTCAGCCAGCTCAAGGTGAGTCTGGGTCGTGGAGGCCCAAGCGACGAGGACAATCTCAAGAAGAAGGACGAGGCCATCAAGGGGATCTTCAGCATCCTCGAGTACTGGCTGGGCAACGACAACCTGTACCTCGCGAGCAAAACGGACCCGACTATTGCCGACTTGTCATGCTACAACGAGGTCGTGCAGCTCGAACTCATGGGTATGCTCGAGAATGTCGAGCGTGACTACCCTCATTGCGCCGCGTGGCTCAAGCGCATGAAGGTGATTGGAGAAATTTTCAATGTTCGCGGATTGGTCCGCCACAGGAACTTGCTGCTGGCTAACGAGTCTTTGCATGGACGACAGAGCGTGCCGTTCCACGACGAAATTCTAGCGCCGATGGCCAAGTTCAAGACCGAATTCGCCAAGCACTAACGGGAGATCAGTGATCGCTCATGCTTCGAGGGGCAGACCCTACAAGGGCAACCACTAAGCAAAATACACAGCAATTGCTCTAATCAGAAAAAAAAGGTTGAGGCTAACAAATTGCACGGAGTCCGAAGTTCACTCCAATATCAACCTCAACACATCGCTGACGGCAAAAAGTACTTTCGAATGCACGTGTGGGATTTCAATGAGTGTCGCATGGTGATGTATGACGACCAGCATGACGGTGATCAAAGCATTTAGATCTGCAGCAGATGAAGCTGCCATACCATACTCCAGACTCTCAAGAAATAAATGATGGATGGATGAGCAAGCCTTGGCCTATTCAAGCTGCAAGACAAGCCAGACAATTACTCAAAGAACCTCCTCTCACGATCGGTGGATAAAACAAGTGACGCCGAGTTGGATGAAACCTTGCTGTCTTTTTACGCCTGGCAGGAACCGCCTAGCAGTCGCCGCCAACCACTGTTCGCTCGGGAAACCATCGCTCGCAGGTCATTACAAAATCATCTTCAGCGGGTCCTCCACGAGCTCCTTGAAGACCGCGAGCCACTGCGCGCCAACGGCGCCGTCGATCACGCGGTGGTCGCACGCGAGCGTGGCAGTCATCACCTGCGCGTACTTGTAGATCTGGGTCGCGTCCGGGTCTGGATGGTTCGACATACACAATATGGGTCAGCATCGTGAACACGGCACGCAGTGTGCGTGGACATCAGAAACCGCTCGTGACACGGCAACACAACATACCGTCGTTGGGGACGACCTTCTTCTCGATGGCACCCAGGCCCAGCAGGCAGCCCTGCTCCGGACGCACAATTCCCGCGAGCGACTTGACGTCAAACATGCCGACGTTGCTGATGGTGAAAGTACCCGTGGCGAGGTCCTCGGCCGTGAGCGTCGAGTCGTTGGCCTTGGCGACAGCCTCGCTCGCGGCCTTGCTGATCTCCGACAGACCCTTGCGGTTGACCTTGGAGAGGACGGGGGCGACCGAGCCGCCTGCCGCCGTCGACACAATCAGGTTCACGTTGACGTCGTTATACTGGCGGATGTACGTGCCCTTCCAGACCGAGTTGGCGGCGGGCACCGTGCGCATGGCGAGCGAGGCCGCGCGCACAATGAAGTCGTTGACCGACAGCTGCTCGTCCTCTCCGCGGCCGGCGTTCAGGCGAGCGCGCGCGTCGAGCAGCTTGTCGATGGTCAGGTCCACCGTGAGGTGGTAGTGCGGCACATCGAGCTTCTGCTGGGCGAGCTGCGCCGCCAGGGCCTGCGCCTCGACGCTGATCGGGTAGTCGACGTAGTCGGCCGTGGCCGTGGGGGCGGCAACAGCAGCCGGTGCAGCGGCAGCGGCAGCCGGAGCAGGAGCCGCCGCCGCAGCAGCCTGGGGCTGCGCCAGGCCGCTGGCGAGCGCGGCATCGACGTCCGCCTTGAGGATGCGGCCGTGCGGGCCCGAGCCGTTGATGACCGCCAGCACGGCGCCCGACTCGCGCGCGATCTTCTTGGCCAGCGGACTGGCGAACACGCGTCCGGACGCGTCAGCCGCCGCCGGAGCCGCGGCCACCGGAGCCGCCGGGGCCGGAGCCGCCGGGGCCGGAGCCGCCGCTGCAGGAGCAGCAGCCGGGGCCGCGGGCTCCGCTGCGGGCGCGGCGTCTAGCGAGAAGTCCTTGAACGCGGCGACGTCGCTGGGCTCTGCGACCGTGACGAAGATGGGCTCTCCGACCTTGATCTCTCCCGATCCGGCGGGGCGCAGGATCTTGGCGAGGATCGTGTCGTCCTGCGCCTCAAAGTCGACGACGGCCTTGTCCGTCTCGACCTGGCAAATGACGTCGCCTGCCGCGATGGCGTCGCCCTCCTGCTTGTTCCACTGCGCGATCGTGCCCACCTCCATGGTCTGCCAGTCGCGCACTCGTCAGTCGCGGCCCCCAACACGCAGCAGCAGCAGCAGGTTGCGCACCGGAGACAGCGCCGGCAGCCCCACGACCTCGTGGTCCGGCAGCGAGCTGAACGCGCGCGAGAGCGAGCGGCGCGCGTCCACGGCGGCCACGCGGGCCGCGGCGGTCGAGCGCAGGCAGAGCTGCACACACACACAGCGCGCGTGAGAACTATACGGCCGCAGAGTGGATCGTGATCGACGGCGCGACGCACATGGAGGCGCTGCATGTCGGCGGGCGGGGGGATTTTCTCGATTGTTTCTGCTTGGTGGAGGGTGTGAGCGGCCCAGATGCGCCGAGGCAGCGCGGGTTGTGGTCCGGAATATGAGGTGGATGTGGTGGATGAGAGGGGGGAAATGAACAGGTTGATGCGGGACGAGGGTGGCATCGCGCGCGTGATGCGTGCGTGTCTCTGGCTGGGGAATGAGTGACGGGAGACGTAGGAAGATTTGGGGCTTTGACGCGGTTCTATGAGGCGTGGAGGAACGGAGGTGACGGAAGGCGTAGGAGGATGGTGACGCCGCGTCACGGCGCAAGATGACGCACGTAAAGTCGTGTGGACCACTCCATCTGCACTTCAACATCATGGTCGTTGCTGGTCAGGAGAGTTCGAGTCGTCTAAACATGGCGCCTTGATCGAATGGCACGGCCCATGTATTTCTGTCGGATCGTTTCTTGAGGATGAGACTGCGCAGCCTCAGCTTGATACTTGGCAAGGTCAGCAGCTTTTCTCTCCGATCATTGCAGCATTTGCACTCCACCGCACAAGCACCAAGCCTCCTCCTTCTCTGACAAAGTCCAAGTCGCCATGGGCCGCAAGAACAACAAGAGCAACAAGCAGGCCCAGGCCCAGGCTGCGCCCGCCCAGCAGCCCGCCAAGCAGGAGCAGAAGGCTCAGCCAGAGAAGAAGACGCAGCAGGCGACGCCCGCCGCCAAGCCGCAGGCTCAGGCAGCTGCCCCGCAGCAGAAGCCCCAGTCGGCCAAGCAGTCCAAGCACGAGCAGAAGGCGCAGCCGGCCAAGCAGCAGGAGCAGGCCAAGCCGCAGTCAGCCAAGGGCAAGAAGGGTGGCAAGAAGTAAACAGGTCGATCAATGCGCACCAAGTCGACTAGATCAGCCGCGGAGACTGCAGTCACCGCAGAATTAGACTCTAGCGACAGCGCTCACAACGGTAAACCAAAATGTATCAATAGTGGAAACACGCTTCAGAGGAAGTCAGACAAGCAACTCTTCATATCAGCACACTGCTTGTATCTGCGTCATGCTATCGAGCACACGACGCGCCTACTTGCCCTCGACGTACGCCTTGGCAAGTGCCACCGCCTCGTCGACGTTCTCCGTCGTCTTGGCCTGGCCCGTGGCGTTCAGCGCGTCCTTGCCGCCGCCCTTGCCCTTCATGACAGCCATGGCGTGGTTCACCCACTGCCGCGCGTCCAGCTGCTTGCCCTCGGCGTGCTCCTTGCTCACCTGCGTGAACGCCGCCGTCTTGTTGGCGTCCGTGTCCACGCTCACGATCATGAAGCTACCCGTCGGCAGGATCTTGCTCATCGCCTCTAGCATCTCACGGCCGAGCTTAGCGTCCGTGCCAACGTCGAACTTGACGACCACGAACTCCGAGCCAGCCTCCTTGGCCTTCGTGGCAGCAGCCGACGCGTCGCGCGCGCCGTTTGCCGCACGGGCAGCCGCGGCCTCCTTCTTGATCTTCTTGACGCGGTCCACCAGAGCATCAACCTTCTTGCGAAGAGCGTCCTTGGTCGGCAGCGAGATGAGAGCACTGTCCAACACGGGCTTGAAAGCCGCGACGCTGTCGATGAACTCGTTACCGGTCTGCTTGTCAATGGCGTCAAGCTGAGCCTCCAGTTTCGCCGCGCGCTGCTCCGCCTCGTACGCGAGATCGCACGTGTACGCGGACACACGACGGATGCCCTTAGCAATCGCTCCCTCCTCGTACAGCACGAACTTCTTGGCCTCGCGAGTATTCTTCAGGTGGGTGCCACCGCAGAACTCGATCGAGTAGTCGCTCCACGAACTGTTCTCCGGGTCCTCAAGCATCGGAGCAATAGGCTGGCCAATCGACACCACACGGACAATGTCCGGGTACGTCTCGCCGAAGACGGCGCGCAGACCCTGGATACGCTTGGCCTGCGCCTGAGCTGAGTCCTGCGTAAACACGTCGAACTCCTTCTTGATGATGTCGTCGCAAATGGCCTCCACCTCCGCGAGCTGGTTCACCTTCAGCGCCTTGTTCGTCGTGAAGTCGAAGCGCAGACGCGTCTCATCCACCAGCGAGCCGCGCTGGTCAACGGTCGTGCCAAGCACCTTGCGCAGCGCGAAGTTAAGCACGTGCGTCATCGTGTGGTTCGGCGCGATCTTGCTACGGCGCGGGTAGTCGACGCGGCACTCAACCGAGTCGCCAACCTTGATGGAACCCGAGGTAATCGGGCCCATGTGCATCACGAAACCAGCGTACGACTCAACCGAGTCGACGTCAATCTTGAAGTCACCGCTGACCAGCGCACCCGTGTCGTAGATCTGGCCACCCGACTGCGCGTAGAACGACGTCTTGTCGAGGATGACACCGACGCGCTCAAAGTCACCACTCTTGACCTCATCCACGAACGACGAGCTAGTCTCAGTCGTGGCGAAGATCGCGACAACCTTGGCCGATGGAGTAATGTTCCACTCGTACTTGGCGAGGTCGTCCGTGGGCTTAATGTTCTTGCTCGAGAGCGTGCTCGTCTCGGCAGCCTCAAGAACAAGCGGGCGGGCACCCGAGTTGCCGCCCTTCTTGCGGTCCAGCTTGGAGCGCTCGCTCTGGAGCTTCATCTGCTCCTCGTAGCCCTTGATGTCGACCGTCATACCCTCCTCCTCGGCCATGATCTGCGTCAGGTCGATCGGGAATCCCATCGAGTCGTACAGGAAGAACGCGTCCTCACCGGGCACGATCAGAGCCTTGCCGCTCTCACGAATGCCCTGCGCGATCTTCTTGAAGCGGTCAATACCCTTGTTCAAAGTGCGGCCGAACGACTTCTCCTCGTCCAGGATAATCTCCGTCACCTCAGCCTGCTTGGGCTTGAGCTCCGGGAACGCGTCGCCAAGCATGTCAACCACAACCGGCACGAGGCCCGACAGGAAGCCACTCGGAGCGTTGAGGAACTGCTGGCCGTAGCGCACAGCGCGACGCAGGATACGGCGCAGCACGTAGCCACGGCCGTCGTTGCTCGGGATTGCGCCGTCCGTGATCGCGAACGTCAACGTACGGATGTGGTCCGCGACGACACGGTACGCCATGTCGCGGAGCGTCGGGTCCTCGGCACCAAGCTTGCCCTGGTACGCATCCGCCTTTGTGACCTTCTGGATAGCGGCGAACAGCGGGGTGAACACGTCCGTGTCGTAGTTGGAAGTCTTGCCCTGCAGGATCGAGGCAAGGCGCTCGAAGCCCATGCCCGTGTCGACGTGCTTGCTCGGCAGCGGCACGAGCTTGCCGTCCTGCTCGCGGTTGAACTGGATGAACACGTTGTTCCAGATCTCAATGACGTCCGGCAGGTCGGCGTTGACGAGCTTGGAGGCGTCGCGGTTGCCGATGCGGTCGTAGTGGATCTCCGTGCAGGGACCGCACGGACCGACGTCACCCATCTCCCAGAAGTTGTCCTTGCAGCCGAAGGGCAAGACGCGTTCAGCAGGGAGGTAGTTGAGCCAGATCTGGCGCGTCTCCTCGTCGGCGGGCAGGCCCTGCTTCTCGTCTCCGCCAAAGTAGGTGGCGTAGAGGCGTTCCTTGTCAATGCCATAGACCTCGGTGAGCAGCGTCATCGAGTAGTGCACGGCCTCCTTCTTGAAGTAGTCTCCAAAGCTCCAGTTGCCGAGCATCTCGAAGAACGTGTGGTGGTAGACGTCCTTGCCGACGTCGTCCAGGTCGTTGTGCTTGCCGCCAGCGCGGATGCACTTCTGCGAGTTGGCGGCGCGCTTGAGCTTGGCCATGGGGTGCGCGGGGTCCACCTGTCCGAGGAAGATGGGCTTGTACTGGTTCATACCGGCGTTGATAAACAGCAGCGTGGGGTCATCCAGCGGCACCACGGGGCACGACGGGTAGAACGTGTGCTCCTGTTGCTCGAAGAACTCAATGAACGTCTGGCGGATGCGCGCGGCCGGCCACGCGTTGCCCGTCGCGTCCAGCGCCGCCACCTGCGCCTCCAGCTGCGCCACGCGCGCCTCCGTCGCCCCCACGGCCTGCTCCGCCGCCGCCACGCGCTGCTCCAGCCCGCTCATGCTCCTCTCGCTCCACAGGTCGCTCTCGCCTCGGCGGATCGCGGAAAGTGCGATAATGAGGGCGGGGGATCCACCCGATCGGGTGGCGGAACAATTTGGGCCAATCAGAGCGCGGGATCGAAGTTCGGGATGGGTTGATTCGCGGAAAAGAAGCCGAGGAACGCCACGAGAATTTGCGAGGACTTGGGATCTGTCAGCGACGGTACCTACCGTATCGCCGCGAACGCGCGGGTGATGGTCTAGTCGAGGACTACTGTCGCGGTCATTAGACAGCGCCCGGCAACCTTGCTGCCGTCACTAGCGGAAAGGCGCCGCCATGGCGGAGCGGCTGCACGCGGAGCTCGCGGCGCTGCCGGCGCTGGGCCAAGTGGTGCGCTGCTCGTTGGTTCGTCAGTGTGTGGAGGGGGCAGGCGACTGACTGGCGGTGGCGCAGTCGGCGGCGCAGCTGCGCGATCTGGCGTGGAAGACAAAGGAGCTGGTGCTGGTGGCGCTCTTCAGAGAAGTGCGGGCTGCGAATGGTTGCTGGTAGTGGGCGTGGGCTCGTGGCTTACGATGGAGAGCTGCGTTTGCGTGTAGAACGCGTCGTCTGCTGCGGTGGCGGAGAAGCTCGTGGTGCTGGCGAAGGACCGGCGGCTTGAGCGCAAGGCGGAGAAGCTGGCGGACCCGGTGTAGGGGACGCAATTGAGATGTGGAGATGTAGATGGCAGTTGTGATAAGCGGTGCTGGTGCGATTTGATGACAGTGATCGCGATGCAATACGAAAGAAGGAGGAGAGCTTCCGGTCCGACTTTATGCAGATTGCGGCGACCGAACTTGCGGTATGTGGATACAAAGGGTGAACTGTTTGGGCTCGTCAATGCTAACTGATGAACATGGGTGACTAGCGCCTTGGAGCACCAGCTCTCATCACGTGGCAAAAGCTCGTGTTCGACAAAGAGTGTTGTGCCCAAGCATTTCGCTTGCTGTTGACCCGGATCAAGTCCTCTCGGCGAATATCGAATCGAGGGAACAATGAGGACAGCATTGAAAGTGAGGCTCCACGGAGGAGAGTCTTGCGGCAGCATAGCAACGAAAGCTCAAAGGGTGGGGATGAAGAACCAGACAGCTCATCGGTATGGAGCGACGATCGAAGCGAGAATTCAAGCCGATTGGGTACCCGTGCCTCAGTCACGCACATCAACGCAAAACGCTTTCCTACCAAACGATCGGTGGTTGCATCCACCGCATCCAATCGCGACTGGAATTTTGATACAATTTGCTCTTCCCCACGCGAAGAAGATTACGGTGACGAGGTTTCCGAGAATCAATCTGTTCATGCACGACCCGTTCCTCCCAGCTTCACAGGGCCAGGTATCTCTGTTGAGCGAACAGCGCCAGTCCGCCAGTCATCTAGCTTTGCAGCAAAGTTCAAGAAGAACCAACTCCAAATGTTGCAGCACGAAAACGCGTCGCTGACAGAAGAAAATGCGAAGCTTCGACAAGAGATTGAGCATTTAGAGTCTCTGGTTGCGCTGCTTCAAGGCACAAATGGAGCTGGCAATAACGATGGGGCAATGGATACGTTTGATACCCGACGAATGAGGCTTTTGCAAGCTCAAAATGTTCAACTGCAGCGTCAGATCAGCATTTTGGAAGATACTATCAGCGGGTTTCAACAGGCAGAGGCAAGCCTGATATCAGTAGTTCACCGCTGGAAAGATGTCGTCGAAACTGCACAGCAAGACGCAAAATCTGCGGGTGCTGACCAAAAGAACGGTTCTGATGCCTCTAAGTGGATGTTTGCAGTGCCACATCAGCTATTGACGGAACTATCACGCGTGGAAGAGCACATTCATAGTGCATCTCTCTCAGCTGGATCGTTGAATGAATCGAAGCTGCGAATTGGCGACCGCGAGGCTAGTTTTCTACGAGACAATCAAACGAGTGTTCAAATGAGTGATCGGTACGGCGGTGATCGCTCTGCATTGCGTCAGCTGCAACCTAGCCGAGTAAAGATACTTGAAGACCAGCTAGCGCGAGTTGGAAACAAGTTGACAGTCTTTTCGATCGAAGTCCTTGAAACCGCTCCGCTCCCGAGCGCAACCGCTGATCCAATAGATACGGGTGACCCAGCTGCAACAGCTTCCGAGCTTGTCAAGTCAATCAAAGACCTCCTACTTGATGTTGCAGCCTTTGGAGTAGTGGTTCCAACCCCATCTGCGTCGCTCTCTTTTGACTACGATCGACTCCCTGTAATTGAACAAAGTATCAAGGTGGCCATGCCCCAAATTCTAAAGGCTTTCAGCATACCTACAAGTTCGATGAGTATCAAAGAGCGTGATAAGCACATCAAGATTTTACTCAAACAGCTCCAGGCGTGCTATTCTGCAATTGAAAACGACGCAAAGATTTGCCGCAAAGAAGCACTGTACTGGAAGGGTGCGTGGAGAACACAAGCCGACCTCGTGAGGGATCTTGTTGGAAAAGTGAACAAACTCGGCTACAAGAAGCTTGCCTGGATCCACGAGAACATTATGCAGCCAATGGGGGCAGTGGTGCACGCTTTTGAAGGCTTTCAGCGCGCTCACCAGGAAGGCACTACAAGAAACAATCCGTTTCTGCCACTGTTAGTGGAAACCCTGACTACTCAGCACGCACACTTTCGTGAGAGCCTCGAACTGTGGCAAAATTACAGCCAGTCAACGCAATCAACACTTGACACTCTCGTCGACGACTTCAAGGCTAATCTTGAAATGCTGTCAAGGGATCCTAAACAAGATCGCTAAGCTGATGCGATCATGAACCATCGATACATTGAAGTTGGGAACTAGTCCGCTCGAATCACCACAGAGTTAGCTCGAAATCTCTGATCGTAGGCGCTCGATGTCCTGCTGGAATATTGCGGCTCGATCAAGCATGGAACAATCCGATCCGCATGCAATCCCAATGCTGATTTTAGATTAGGCAACAACAAGAGTATGTCAATGCACCAGTAGAGAGATCTGCCATGCTGTACAATATAAGTGCAAAACTTACATGGATAGCGCTCTCTTGACGTGTCGATTCGCATCCTCCAGATACCCCGGTTTGCTAGAGGACTCTTCGAGCATCAGCTTTGCGATTTGCAAGTGAAGTAAACCTCTAGACGGCAGCTTCACGTCAGGTACGATCCATTCCGTGGCCTCCAGCTCGCTGATGAAGAATGGAAGTGCCCGCGGTTGCCCCGAAAGCGCAGTGACGTCAGCATCCATCAGAAAGTTCCCTATATCGCGTGAAATGTTTGCGATAAGTGTATTCCTGGGATGCGCACAGAGCTCTTGTCGTGCAACTCGCCAGAGCTGCTGATGCAAGTCCCATCGCTGCTGTGGTGGGATATTGCTGTTAGCCAGTTGCTGCTGCAAGCTTTGCACCGAATCTTGGGATCGCAAGATGTCAGCACTACTTCGACTTGCTCCACATTTCCAGCACTTGATAGCTCCCTCCGCGCGCTCAGGGACGACCAAAGTGCCTTCATTGCATCCGCTACACGACAGTCCATCGAGGTACCAGTCTTCGGTAGCAAGCTCACACCTGGCGCAGTCGCAGTCGAAGAAGTACGACTCGCGGAGAGCTCGGCGGCGTTTTCTGCTCGACTCAAGAAGCTCAACGTATGACACCTGTCGGTGGCCATGCGTACGTTAGCGAGTGATCAGCTGCTCTGACTGCCACGTCGACCAAGCTCACTCACCGTCAGCTCCTCGTCCTTGGCGATCGGTCGTATGGCGTGCACGACCATTTCCCTTCCGCGAAAGCCGACGACGCAGTTGGGCTCGCACGAGTGGTTGAAGAGCGCGCCATGGGGGAAGAGTCCAATCCCGACTGGGGTGTTGGCGTCGTCGCAGATCGTGAAGGCGTTGCAGTTGACTCGGCAGAACAGCCTCACGACTCGCTCCAGCAGCTCCCCGCGCAGCTCCTCGATCGATTTCTTGTCAACGTTGAGCTTGGACCTCGCGAGCACGGCCAGCACGAGCTGCGCCATCTCTCGGAACTGCTCGAGCTTGGCTGGCTCGTGGTCATCCACGTGGTCCCGCAGTCGCTCGACCTCCCGCTTGGCCTCTCCCCCCTCCTTGTCCAAGTACAGCCGCGCCGTGAGCCGCGCGACCAGCAGCAGCGTCTGCGGACGCTCCCCCACGCCGCGCCAGCCCGCGCACTCGCGCGCGTGGCCGCCCTCGGCCCAGTCGCGCTGCTGGCAGCGCCGCGAGCAGTAGCGCAGCAGCTTGCAGCCGCCGCAGCGCGAGAGCGCGGGCGCCCGCCTCAGGCACCAGCCGCAGGCCACAAGCGTCGCGCAGGCCACCGGCGACGTCCGCAGCACGCGCGCGCCCTCGCGCAGCGCGCGCGTCGCCAGCGCGCGTCGTCCTTTCCTGGCGTCGCCGCCATCTTCCCGGAAGCAGCTCATCCCGCCGAGTGGGTCCGAATCGCACTGCACCGCTCGTTAGTATACATTTTATATTGATTTTAGTATGACGTGCCAGTATATATGGTGCGGTCGTCCTCCTGGCGGGAAAATAATGCCGCCGCATTGAGTGTCGATGCGGCTCCCCTCGCCGCCGATGGCGCCGCCCGCGGGCGACGAGCAGCCCGAGGACGCGGCCGTCGCGCTGGTGCTGGAGATGACGGCGAGCTTCGACGCCGACGGCTTCCAGCAGCCGTCGCTGGTGACGCGGCAGGAGGTGGCGGACGCGCTGGCCGCCGCGGGAGGAGACGTGTCGGCCGCCGTGGACGAAGTGCTGAGCCTCGCGGCCATCCGCGCGCTGCGTGTGGACGAGCAGCAGCGTCGGGAGCAGCGCGAGGGCGAGTCGCGACTGCAGCTGCACGAGCTCTGCGAGGGGCTGGGGATCAGCGAGTGCAACGCGTTCGTGCGCGCGCTCGAGGCATTGCCAGAGGCAGAGAGGGACGACGTGCTCAGCACCAACGGCGGATTCATCCAGCAGCTGCTGCTCGCCATGGACGAGCAGGACATGAACAACGACGACGACTCGCTAGACAGCGGCGACAACCAGGAAGAGGACGAGCACCCGCTCGCGGCGCTCATCGCCATGTTCCCCTCCTATCGTGTCGAGATCATTGAGGACGTGCTAGAGCAGCACAAGTACGACGTGCAGGCCGCGGCTGAGGCGCTGCACAACCTGCGCGCCATCAATCACGTGCAGAGCTTCGCCTCGGTCGTGTCGGCGAGCACCAAGGCCGCGCAGGAGCAGCGAGAGCTGTTTGAAAACGGACCGGCCACCGAGTCGCTCGGGGACTTTCCGGCACTGACCAGCAAGACGCAGCAGAAGAAAATCAAGCGCGTGCAGCGGCAACGCACGCAGCAAATGAACCAGCGACAGCATGCGGTGGCGGCCTCGCAATTGAACCGCCGGCCACCACAACATCGTGGACATGGAAAAGGAAATCGAGTGAACCACTGGGATGCGTCCCACGAGCACCACTCGGCGACAGCTCCAACACCCGCCGAACCTGAGCAGATTGAGTCCGGTCTCGCGTCGCAGCTCAAGATTGACCGGCTTCATCGGTTGTTGCCCATGATCGACCGCAACGTGATTCAGACAGTGAGTCGGAACCAGCAACCATTGGCAGTCAGTGCGCTGACTCTTTGTTCTTGGTGTTGCAGACGTTCTTTCTCAACGGCGGGAGTTCCAATGCGACGGAAGCATCGCTTCGTGAGATTTTCAACGTGCCTCTAGCGGACCGGACCATTGCCCGCCCGCCCACCGTTGAGGAAATCGCTGAGGACGAATCAGCTGCGGCCTCAGCAGTAGCAGCAGCGGCAGCTGCAAGACAGAAGGCTAGTCCTCGTCGTGAGTGGTCGACTGTTAATCACCGTCGCCGAGTGGATGACTCGCGCAAGGAGCTGAGCAACCGGTATTGCGAGATGCTGAACTCATTCCGTCGAAATCGTCATGCGATGGCAGCGGATCATGTCCGAAGGTACGCTCGCGCGAGTTGACTCCACTAGCTATCACATCGAATTAATTTATCTCTGTATTGCCCGCAGCTTGAGCAAGGCACGCCAGGATCTTCGCGATGCTCAGAGGGATCTCGCTCACGATTTCTTCGTTGCGCACCAAGAGCACCTAAAGTGGGTTTTCTGCTTATTTCGGCTCTTTGTCTCTTGAGATCGGTTCTTGATGTGTGCCTTTATTTTTGTTGTTGTCCTATAGACGTGCCCAACCATTAGACCTGCACGGCATGATTGTGATGGAGGCGCTGCAAGTTGTGCGCGAATCGATCGATTTCTGCCGGGAGCACCGCATTCGACGCTGCCTGTTCATCTGTGGTGTGGGTCACCACTCGGTCAATGGTAGGCCGCGTATCCTCACGGCTGTGCGGCTCTCTCTGGAGCGCCGAGCGATCGACTACCGCGAACTGCACGGCATCGTGACTGTTTTCCCTTTGCGGTCACCCACCTCAGGCTGAGCGGTTTGCATTTGGGTTTGATTGTATGCAGTAGAGTTTCAATGTGTAGAGCCAGTGTCTCCAGAGTAGTGGGAACGTGCTGAAGCTGTCCGTGCTCAATTGTTCAATGAGGTTTTCATCTGATCTGATTGAGCTCCATCTCATTGATTCAGACCTAAATTCCCCTCCTCATCTTGTGGCCAAGCATTAGAACTGCGAAGATCCACGCCACTTCGAGCGCTACCGGCTAAATGACCGGTGTGAGTGCGATTGGATGCTTGCAGAGGTAAATCTTCAAGTCCCTGCCCAAGCTGCAAATGCCGTCACTCCCACATTTAGCTCAGGGTGTGTCAACTCACGCTATTCGAGCGATGGCGCGATGACTATTGCCAAGATTCAGGCATAAGAACGAATCGTTGCACGCTGCAAGCACTGCACCCATTCATATCAAACTTGGTTTGTTTAATGCTAGAAAGTCGCGAGAAGGCTTGAAAGCCATGTTTTGCGTGCATAATGAAAGTCTCCTCAATTCAAGTAACGCTAGTCTGCACGAAGATCTCAACGATTTTCATTCCATCAAGAATGCAACCCATCAAGTGTCGACACGCTGTTATTTTCATCATTGCGAACGTCAAGCGCACCCACGTAATTTTAGGCAGTGGCTGCTTCAATCGGCCAACAAAGCCTCGCGGCGAGCGTCGAGCAGACTGCCGATCCTTTATTTATAAAGCGCTGGTCATCGCCCAATGCGATCAAGAGATCGGCTGTTGTTGACAATGGACTTGGTCATGGGATTGTGCTCGCTCGAGGTTCAGCTGATGGGTCTCATGCTATCAAGACCGTGTGGGCTCTGACAACCTGAGGCAAAAATGGACTGCAGCGCGACTCAAATTCAAGCGTCGAGAAGCTTTTCAATGACCTCTCGCTATCGGACGAGACAGCTCCTCTTGCCGGCCCCCGATCCCATTTATTTCCCAAAACACTCGCGACCAGCGCGGCCAATTCGGGGCTGCCCTCACGCTCCATACTCGCCCGTGTCTCAACCTGGAGCGCGGTGTGAGGCGGGTGTTCAGTGAGTCGAAACCCCACGTCCGCACTCGCTGAAAGCAGACATGCCGATCGTCGCAGTCCCCCGTTCGGCAAGTGACCGCGATCGCTCCTCCACGGTGCTAGGATTGGATATCCTCGCCCGTAGAAGCTCATTCAACCTTGATTGGATGACTTGCGTCAACAGTAGCTACAGCTCCGAGTCAACTTACGCCTCGACGCCAACTTCTTCGTCGCTGTCCTCACGGAGCCAGCGGTACACGAGCACCGATACGGACGCGATCACAGGAAGGGAAATGCACCCGACTGAGCTCCCCGTGCACTCGCTCGAGGATCAATTCTGCGGCTGGCTGTGGATGCGTGGCACACGATTGGGCAAATGGAGGCACAGGTACTTCTGCCTCAATGGACCTGTGTTGACGTACTTTGTGACGTTCCCGTCCGAGGAGTTTCTCAAGCAGGCTTCGCCTCGCGCAATGGGCGTCAGGGCGGCTGCAGTCCCTGCTGTCCATTTCGGGGACGGTTCCCAACCTCGCGGAGTGATTCGTGTTGCCCACGTTGATGACACCGACACGCGCAGTCGATTGGGCTTCAAGATCTTTGGTGCGTGCGGCAAATCGATCGAAATCCGCGCACATGGAGTCGACGAGCGGAACCAGTGGCTCCGGATGCTCAAGACACCTGCGCGGCGCAAATCCCGCGCATGGTCAACTGGAGAGTCTCCTCAGATCGCCGTGAATCTGTCGGTCTTTGACCCGGACGTCGTGTGCATTTTTGATCGTCAGTCGATCACAACGCAGCGCAGTGGGTGGTTGGTCAAGCGCTCGGGGGTATTGCGCCGGTGGAAGCGCTACTTCTTCGTCGTTCAAGACAGAATGCTGTCGTACTACACGAGCGACAAGCCTCACGATGTGCCGAGAAGGCGAGGATACGTGCAATACGTGCAGCCTTCAGATGAAGACGAAGACTCGCTCGAGCTTGTGGTTCGCATCGGAGAGCGTGGAGTTAGCAAGCCGCGGCCACTGCGGATGCGGTTCGAGACGCGAGAGGACCTCGAGGGCTGGCGCCAGTCGCTGTTGCTAGCGCTAGCGACGAGCGACGAGCAGCTCTCACGCTCATCCGCAAGCACCTCGGCCATGTCCATGTCGGGATTCGCTCCGGCGGTTTGAGCTGGCGAAGGTCGATGAGGCAAGCGTCGGGGCGTTGGGAATCGCGACGCAGTACAGCTCAGAACATGGAGCGCACACCAAGCGCTGCAACTAGAGATCGTAGCTCAGTATTTATAGGCGAGGGTGCGATCGAAGCGCCCTCGCGCCATGCAAAAGAGCGAAACAAGAGTTTGGCAGACTTCGAGTTGCTCGTCGCCATCGATCGGATGCATTTGGATCGCAATCGACCATAGGGAGCCTCCTACGTCACCTGGATGGGTTACAGCATCTGTGCCACGCTTCTGCGATCCATGGAGAGGCGCCAGCTGATGTAAACCGTGCGGCTTACGTCGCCAAGCACCACAAGTGAGTGCGTGGAATGGGCGAATCGAGTCATTCATGACGAGAGGAGCACCGCATTTTCATCCCAGTGCCAATACCGGTAGAGCAGACGACAGCGTTGCTCGACTTCATGAGGATTGAGCTCAAAGCGCGATCGAGCCACAGGCCAATGCGAAGGCCTGCGAGCGCTGACCAAACTTCGCGGTGATCAAGGTGATCGTGGAGTTGATGCCTCGTACTGTATACGGTTCGTACAGTACGGACTTGAGGAGCTCTTGCCGTCATCATCCAACTGTGTAATCTCACCAGTGGAGCGCGTATAGTTTCATATTTGACTTGGAAATTGTATGTATGGATAGCTTCGGAGCATGCGACAATAATTATCAAGTCAGTTGATATATCGTCCGTTTAAGTTGTCAAACATATAATATAAAGTAAGTGCTTAGCATATTTTGTACATTCATATAAGTCAGCATCATCCGGATAATTTCCGCTAGTATACGCGTGCATCCGCCGATTTGTCTGACTAGTGGCAGCAGCCAGTTCAGCGCTTGATCTCACTCACCTCATCAGCGATCACCGGCCGGCGCCGAATTCCCGAGCGCGTGCGTGGCTGTCCACCCTTCGTAGGTCGTCGTCCCGGCGCAGATGCGGACCAGAACTCGTTTTCGCACGTGCATCGACGGCTGTGCTCTCTGCTCGTTCAGGTGTGGATCCGACTGAATCACCGGCAGGACAGCCATGGTCGGTTGGTCGTTCCAGTCTCCATTTGCCAAGTTCTCGCGCAAGTCGAGCAAGTCCACGAGCAGCAGCAACAACACCAGCCCAACCGCCATGTCCGCCGTCAAGCTCTACGCCAACTGGGTCAGCCAGCCTTGCCGTGCTCGTACGTCTTCTGTCTGAGCTGCTGTCTGCTGCTATTGCCTCGAGAGACTAACTCTTGCGATCGATAAACAGTCGGATGGGCTCTCAAGGTCAAGGGCGAGGACTTTGAGTGGGTGCAGACGGATTTCAACGGCCCGATCATCACCTCGGAGGAGTTCAAGAAGTGGAACCCGAACGGCCTCGTGCCCGTCGTGCGCGACGGCGACTTCACGCTTTTCGAGAGCAACGCCATTTTCACCTACCTCGCTGACAAGTACCAGTGGACCGACCTCTACCCGACCAATGCCCACGCGCGCGCCAAGGTGAACGAGTTCCTCCACTGGCACCACACCGGCACGCGCAAGTTCACGCTCGAGATCGTGCGTCCCGTGATCGGCCAGAAGCTTGGCGCTGCCACGCCCAAGGACCTCGAGTACATTGCCAACATCGACAAGCTCATCGAGCAGCAGTTCTCGCTTCTCGAGAAGTTCCTTGACCACGACTACATTGCTCACACGGACGCCCCGACGATCGCTGACTACGCGGCGTACTGCGAGATCGACCAGCTCGAGATGATGGGTTACGACTTCTCCAAGTATGAGAAGGTGTCGGCCTGGATCGCGCGCATGAAGGCCATCCCGTTCCACGACGAGGTGCACGAGGGCCTCGATGCGTTCCTCAAGGCGATCGGGCTTCGCGCTACAGCGCAGCCGTAAGTTAGGTGGCCTTGAGCGAGCTATCGCCGCAATAGTTTGTCATGTAACGTTTCAGAACATGCTAGCATTTGAATCCTACTAGCATCAAAACGGAGGCACAGGAGATTCGTTGAGCATTGCATTCAACCGCATCGAATAGGAGGATGGCATCCATTACCAAAGATCAACACTTGACGCTGCTCCTCCCCACGGGATGACCAAGCGCAATTGTGAATATGTTTGCACCCCCATGTGTGGAAAAGACTTTCCATCCGATCCGACAAGGTCCCTCTCCTCTCGCGCTCGCTACTCTCGCTGTTGGCTCAAGCTATTTCGTCAACCTTCCTATCCGCAGGAACTTCCTGCCACGCACATAGCACGCGGCGTTGCTTGGCTTTTTTATTGCAAATCCCCTCGGCTGCTCTCCCCCTGACCGATCCGCTTGATTTGGCTCCCCCGCCTGACCTCATTCTTCGTTTCGCGCATCAAGCAGCAAGTCCTCTCCTCCTCCTCCGAGTGCGATGTCCACCCTCACGCTCTACGCTAACCTCGTCAGCCAGCCTTCCCGTTCCGGTAGGACTGCAGCTTCCAGGATTGCTGCTTGTGTCGGAATGTAGCTGACGTGGCGGAATGACACAGTGGCTTGGGCCCTCAAGGTCAAGGGAGTTGAGCACGAGTTTGTGCTGACGGCGCCCGGTGGCGAGGTCATCAAGTCGGAAGAGTTTCTGGCAATGAACCCCAACAAGCTCGTGCCGGTGATCAAGGACGGCGACTTTGTGCTCTTCGAGGGCATGGCCATCCTCGCCTACCTCGCTGACAAGTACCAGTGGACCGACCTCTACCCGACCGATGCCCACGCGCGTGCCAAGGTCAACGAGTTCCTCCACTGGCACCACACCGGCACGCGCAAGTTCACGCTCGAGATCGTGCGTCCCGTGATCGGCCAGAAGCTTGGTGTCGCCACGCCCAAGGATCTGATCTTCATTGAGAACAAGGACAAGCTCATCGAGCAGCAGTTCTCGCTTCTCGAGAAGTTCCTTGACCACGACTACATTGCTCACACGGACGCCCCGACGATCGCTGATTACGCGGCGTACTGCGAAATCGACCAGCTCGAGACCATGGGCTACGATTTCTCCAAGTACGAGAAGGTGTCGGCCTGGATCGCGCGCATGAAGGCCATCCCGTTCCACGACGAGATCCGTGAGTCCATGAACGGTTTTTTCACCCAGTTCGGTCTCACCAAGCCGTAAGAAAGCGCACACAGCAAGGGGTGGTAGCAGTTGACCAATTCCTAGCAGTTGTAAACAATGCACAAGTTTGAGCGTTTTCTTATTGATACGATTGAAGCTGGTTGGCAACAAGCGAGCGATATACGCCGTCGGATTGACGCATTAGCTCTGCATGCGTGCCCTGCTCCACAATCACTCCATCCTGCGTCACGCAGATCAAGTCTGCACGCTGGATCGTTGACAACCGATGCGCCACCACCACCGTCGTGCGCTTCTTGGTCGCCATCAAAGAGTCCAGTGACGCCTGCACCACACGCTCACTCTCGTTGTCCAGTGCACTTGTCGCCTCATCCAACAACAGCACATCCGGGTCACGTAGAATGGCTCGCGCAATGGCAATGCGTTGCTTCTGTCCTCCCGAGACTTGAGCACCACGATCTCCCACTTGCGTGTCGAGGCCATCAGGAAAGTTGCTGATAAAGTCGTATGCGTTAGCTTGTTTCGCCGCTTCAATGACTTCTTCGCGCGTGGCTCCGGGTTTTCCCATCGCGATGTTCTCACCGATAGTGCCTGAGAACAACACTGGTTCCTGACTGACGAGAGAGATGCGATCACGAACCCAAGGAAGGTTGAGCTCTCGAAGGTCAACGCCGTCGAGAGTCACACGACCGGCATTCGGGTCGTAAAACCGCTCGAGAAGAGAAATCGCCGTGCTTTTACCGCTTCCACTAGCGCCGACGAGTGCGACAGTTTGTCCGCTCTTGATAGTGAGGTTGTAGCGAGAGTAGACTTGCTTGTCTGGACGTGTTGGGTACGCGAATGAGACGTTCTCGAACACCAAGTCGCCGAGAAGCTTTTTGACTTGCAGAATTTTACCAGATGTAGATGTTGCGTCGATGTTCGGCTCGCGGTCGATTACGGAGAAGATATTTGAAGCCGCTTTTTGTGCTTGGGCCTTGCCGGTCTCGTTTTGCGCAGATCCTCCGACTGCGATCATACTAATCATGATCACAACAAGCACCATTGTGAGATCTTCAAACGCGACATGGCCATTGGAGACGAGAAGTCCACCTAGCCAAAGCAAAAATGCCAAATTCCAAAACATGATTCCCTGCGCCACTCCAAAAGCGACCCCGGAGATAATTCCGCTATGGATGTCAACCATTTTTGCCATGGCGAGAAGCTCCGAGTATCTCATGCTCAGATAGGTTTCGAGACCTAATGCAGCAGTTGTTCGAATCGAGCCGATTCCTTCGCTGAACACACTCGCTGCCTCAGCATCAGCATCGTTGGCCTCTTTGTTGTGCAACGTGCCGTGGAGCTGCTTCATCTCCATATAAGCGCTAAAGACGAAGACGGGTAATGTTGCTACCACACCTAGAGTGATTTCCCAGCTGTGATACAAACAAATAGCGACTGCAATGCCCAGTGTTGCGATATTAACCAGTGTTTGGTTGAGTAAGTCAGACGTTGCCGACTGCAGTAGTGTAGAATCCGATGCGAGACGCTCGACAAGAGCTCCCGATGTGCTTCCAAATGAATCAAACCAAGCGATATCTTGGCGAAGCATTGAGCAGAAAGTTGTGTTACGGACGCGCGAGATCAGTTGCTGAGCGACCATCCCAAAGCCGTAGTGCTGTACTAAGTGCGACATACCGAAAACAACTCCAAGAATGACGAACGCCCAGGTCCAAACCATAGCATGAGACATCATTTCATCCTTGTCGTAGTCGTATCGGTAGAAGAGTACGACGAGGTTCGCCAGAATAACACCCCAAGCAGGGTAAATCGCCCCATTAATAAGAGCCCCGATGCTACCTAGAAGAAGAAATTTCCACTCAAGCAGTGTCAACGACCACAGTCGACGTGATGGCATCGGTATAATTTCTTCTTCGGCAGAATTTGTGACGGAGCCACCCACTTTATCGTCGTTTGAAGCAAGCTTGAAGCCGAAGTCGTTGTTGTTTGCTGGGACGAATGTTGAACGCGCGCTAGTGAGTCGGTCTACAGTTGATGTCTCCCTTACTTCGCTCGCTGAGAGTACTCCTTCTTGCAACTCAATCAAGCGTCGATAATGGCCTCCTCCGATCGCCACTAGCTCATCATGTGATCCAATCTCGACGATCGTACCATTATCGTGGACAGCGATCCGCGAGGCGTTCCGAACAGTTGAAAGCCTATGCGCAATGATAATGATTGTTCGACTCACACCATTTTCAGAACCGAATAGCATGTCAAGCGATTCCTGAACCACTTTCTCGCTGGCTGCATCAAGAGCGCTTGTTGCTTCATCTAACAGCAGGATAGACGGATTCATCACCAATGCTCGAGCGATCGCAATGCGTTGCTTTTGTCCACCAGAAAGCTGTCCTCCACCTTCACCAACATGTGTAGCGAACTGATCTGGAAACTCCATGGTGAAGTCGTAGGCGTTTGCCATTCTTGCGGCGGCCACGACTTCGTCATCACTGGCATCTGGCTTCCCATAACGAATGTTTTCGAGTATCGAAGTGGAAAACAAAACAGGCTCCTGTCCAACAAACCCAATCTGCTGTCGAAGCCACTTGACATTTAGCTCACGAAGATCATGCCCATCCAGTAGGACACTTCCTTCTGTTGGATCATAGAACCGCTCGAGCAGGCTCACAATTGTACTCTTCCCGCTTCCACTGGGTCCAACCAACGCCAAGATTTCGCCTGGCTGAATGTTGAGGGAATAGTTGCGACACACAAGCACGTCGGGGCGTGATGGATATGCAAACGCCACGCTGCGGAATTCGACTGCACCACGCACCTGGGTCAAGACCTTGCCCGCTACCGACGCTGGATCTATGCGTGACGGACTGTCAATTGCCTCGAACACTCCAACGGCTGCTGCACGAGCCGAGGTGATCGCCTGGAGGCACGGGGCACCTTGTCCAAGCGCCATTGCTGCTGCCATGACGGAGAAGAATACAGTGATGACTCGTCCACCGTCGTAGCACCCCCACGCGCTGGCTTCACAAACAGCATGCCCACCTTCTACAAGCTGGTCGTTGGATATTTTCCAGGCCCCAAAGTACATGGCACCAGCATACGAGCAAAACGTGGTGAAGTACATCAATCCTGTCCCCCATCCAACGGCCACGCTGCGCTGCACTCCAGCTCGAGCTGACAGTCCCTGAGCCTCTGCGTATTTGTCTTGAAAATGCTGCGTTGCGTTGAGGGTGTGCACAGTGCGGATGTTGCCTAGAGCCTCTTCTGCAATAGCCCCCGCTTGGCTGTAGGATTCGTGGCTTGACTTGGTAGCACGAGCGAGTACTTTAGTTGCGATGAAGATGCTGGCTGCTACAGCTGGGGTGCATGCAAGTATGAGTAGAGCCAGCTCCCATCCTCTCCAAACACCGATGGCAACACCCGAAGCCGCCATGGAGAAGAATCGGATCGCGTCACCCATGCGGCATCCGAGTGCTTCCTGGATTGTCACAGCTGCTACGGCGACTCGTGTGACGAGCTCTCGAGACTCGTGCAAGTCGAACCACCCAATGTCCTTGGATAAAACGGCGAAAACGTATGCTCCACGTATCCTTTTGGCTTGTCGAGCTCCTGCGATGGACCAGCACGCCATTTGAACGACGCCACAGACGAGGACAAAAAGACCAACAAGGACAAAGTTGAGAGCGACGCGGTTCACGTCAGCCCGCATGTCAGCGTCCAGCGTCGACACTTCGGCGGGGTTGAAGGCGTTGAGTACATCACCAAACAGCAATACCTGCAGCGGCTCCGACATGCCCGCTCCAAGCCCACCGAGCGTCCCAACACCCATGAGGAGGCAGTCTGTTCGGTCTGCGAACCGAAACAGCGACCGAAGCGAGACCGCATCGTTCGTGTGGGAGGAGTCAGTGATCTTGGCAGAGACTTTGGCGGACCCCTGCCTCGGACTCTGGAGCTCAACATACTGGTCGGATTGACTCATGACCAGACAGAAGGAGCCTGGTGTTCGAATGGCCTGCTCGAAAGTGAGCTTTGACGGTGGCAACGATCTCTCGAGACTCGACCTAGGGTCGTTTGGCGACTGGCTGATGCGCAGAGACGAGTCTAGGGTGGCGCCCATCCCCAGGGGTGGTCGAGACCTCGGAGGACAGTCTCCTGCGCGCTGATTGGGCGGATCGACGGTCATCGGCAGTGCCCGCAACAGGTGCAACGTGTTCGCTTATGAAACTCCCGGCCGGTACGGTACAGCTAAGCTGCTTGATGTGTGCTTGTCCGATCGGATCGGGAGCCTCTTGGCTTGAGTTTTTTGAAACGAACGCCTGCTCATGCTGATTCATTGTGGTCTCAAGTGCGACTCTCAGTATCATCAACATCATGCAGCTTTGCAGCACAGCACGGACCTCCAATCGATTTGATATGTTGAGCTACTCTACTATCTCATGCATTGCAGCTCAGACCAATATTCCCGGCTGCCTGGAGTAGGGGTTTAGCTGCGAGTGCCGGATCCGGGTGTCGAAGTCCATGCTACCATTAGTGCAGCTGCTCAGCGTGCTACCATTGGCGAGGTAGACGCTTCGCCCGCCCTTCTCGCTGCTGTAGCTACTGCTTACGGGAGTCACAACGATGTCTAGTCCACATTCTGGGTTGTGCTCATCGTCACTGCATCCCTCGAGCTCACAACGGCGCGCTTCAATCGCGCGCACAATATGGATTTGAGCAGCTAATCCGCCCGAGAAGAGCACCAGCATGCCTGCGAGATATGCCCACCACGTGCCAGGGAAGGCGTGAGCCCAGCTCATTCCGCTTCGCTGGTCGTCCCAGAACGCATCCAGTCCGCTTGCGTTTGGGAATCCGCCCGCAAAGTACCCTATGGCGTACGTGATGACCCCTGCACCCGTCCAGCTGGTTGCTGCTATCAGCACGAGTCGCGCACTGCTCCAGACCGCGACGCCACCGAGACCTCCGAGAATGAGAGATAGCACTACTAGAACCATGATCGGGTCGGTAGTGTTCAGCGGACGCCCGATGAAGATGAAGAGTACGTATGCGAGCACGACACCAGCCGCAGCGCCGACTAAGCACACGCTGAGGCGAGCGACGGAGAGAGCGACAGCCGCCAGAATAATCCCTCCGACTAGGAATCCCATCCAAGACGCAACCACGGAGTATGACCAGCCCACCAACGCGCTGTCGACAAGAGTTGCGAAGGCGTAGCCTCCGAGGATGAAGGCATCGATGAAGATGATCGGCTTGATGTAAAGACTTCCAACGATGCCGAAGAAGCAGCCGAGCAGCAGCATCGCAGTCGCCACGAGCGCGGGGCCTTGGGTAATACTCTCAGACATGCTCAGGTCGTCAAGCACCCCGGTCACAGTTGCAGACGACACATTTGACGAGAGGTTCTCTTCTACCCATGAGGAAGAATTTGACGACGACGAAGACGACGACTCTGACGAAGCACTCGCCACAGGTGCGAGTACTATGAGAGATGCAGCAGTCCTGACGAGAGTCGACGCGATCCAAAGTCTGTGGCGGCGCTTCATGTTTGAGCAAATGCGGCGTTACCTGTCTGTTTGAAGACTGCTCGGGGAGACGAGCTCTCGCAAGGGCCTAACGCATGAGGCGAAACTGCGGTGAGCAAAGCTCAGCCAGGAGGTATGAATGAGCGGTAGAGAGACTCCGAGCAAGCAATGGGCTCTGAAATGGACGGCGGTGATGAGGCGGTGCCTCGCGCAAGTTACCAAATTCGGAGACGCCACTTCATCGCTCTGCGTCTCTGCCATTGAGAATCGTCAGGGCTCTTTTTGTATGCAAATCTATGCTATACTTCCGATCTTCTCTCCTCGGCACACTCGCCGCTGTCTTTTTCTTCTCGGTGAGCTTCGTGACGCTGGGCTAATTGATACGTGACGAAGAGCTGAGTTGCGACTCCGACCAGCGCCAATGCCAAGAACGCCGCGAAAAATCCCCACCACGAATTCGGTACAGCGGCTGACCAGGAGCCGCGTAGCTTGGCCTCAGCCCAGAACTTGACGAGCTCAAACGTGGTCGGGAATCCCCCAGTGAAGAACGCGATACCGAACATCGAAAGCGCGGAACCTGCAATACTGGAAGGGACGATAACTAGTGCGGGATGGGGATCCTTTGAGCCCGCCATCATCACACCCATGCCCACTCCCAGCACAATCGCCAACAGGACGAAGTGGTCCCAAGCAAGATGCACGATGAAGGCGATGACGACCCCCAAGAATCCTCCGAGAAACCCATATGCGACTCGCTCATGGGAACTTGCGGCGACGGCGCCAATCAATGACCCCGCTGTCAAGAAGCCGACCCACGACGCGAGGCCTGCTAGCGCTGGGAATGGATACGACGAATCTGATGAGAGGATAGAGTCGCTGTCGCGAGAGACCGCCGAGTCGACGACGCTGCTTGCTATCGCGTAGCCGCCACCGATGAGCGCCCCAAGGAAGACACACGCACGGAGGTATCGCCGTCCGACAAATGTGAGTGTCAACCCCAACGCTATGATCGCAAGAGCGATGACGCTCGCAGCGAACGCGATGTTGGAGTCGCTGAAGTCATCGAACGCTGCCGAGACCGTGCTTTCGGCGCTTATTACCGTCACCAAAGATGCGAGCGCTACAGCAGATCGACATGCCAGCATCGGATCTTTTGCGGAAGAGATGGAGAATGGCAGAGTGCTGCCATGGCGACGTAGATCTTGCTCTGAACGCCTGCCGACCACGCACCCTGTCGTGGTGGCTTCCGCACCCTTGCGGGCAGAAAATGATGGAGGATGCGCTGTCATCCACCTCGAAAGGCAGAGAGTCGATTATCAGGATGATGGGCTTGTGGCGGTGCCACTGTGGTTCATGAGCTGACGCTGACCAAGATGCATTGCATTGCAGTGCCCTCCGAGCCATTGATCGTGGACTCTATCTACATGTACGTCTACGACTTCCAGGTGGAGCTCTTGGACGCCGAGAGTTCGAATGGGAAGAGCGGTGCTCGCGGCACAGCGCGCATCCCGCGGCACGTGTGGACGGAGATCTTGGCGTTGCGCAGCGTTTGCAGCGCAGCGTCCGTGCCGTCCAGGTCCACGGCTGTGACGCCGAGCCAGCCAAAGCCAGGCAGCTCGATCTCCACGACTGTTGTGCGCTTGGGTTTCTTGGGGTTCTTGGCTTTGCGCTCGACTTCTGGGGTAATGTAGTCGCGCATGTACACGTTCTGCGAAAAGTTGAGCGAACCTGTAAAGCTCATGGCATCCAAACCGCGAGGAGGCGACAGTAGTCCACCAGCGTGCTTGATAAACTTCTCGTCCGCCGCTGTGTTCATCATCGACAACAAGGTCAGGAAATGGCGTCCATGCAGAGCAAGCAACGCAACTTACACTCGGTTTTGGTTAAATGCCCAGGCAAAACGCCGAACCACGAGAGGAGCAACAAGCTCTTATCGTTGTCCGACTTCTTCAGCGACTCGTAGTCAAAGCGAATGAGCCCACCGAGGAACAGGGTGCGCCCGGGATTTACCCGAAATGTCGTCACGTCCAGTTGCTTGGTCGGGAAGACGTTCGTAAGCCGTGCTGAACCGTCCTGAGCGAGTACCTCGACCAAACGCTGACGCTCGACATCGGCAATGAGACCTGGGGTATCCAGGATGTTGAATACTTCGTTCTTGAGCATGACAGGCAGGTGCTGAACCGCGAGCGTCGTGCCCGGCAGCGGAGACGTTGTCATCTCGCGGCCTTCTTCGCCACTCTCTTCAACCATTTCAGGGTCTTCACCCGGCGCCACATACAGGTCTGAGGCGATTTCTCCGTCTTCGGGCCTTGGAATGACGATGTCGTCAGACGCGTCGAGGTTCAGCAGCTCACGCGCGTTCTCGTCTTGGAGCTCTTCAAGCGAAACCTCAGCAAGTTTCATGTACTTGCGGTGGTTGTGGTGCCACTTGCGATCCATGAGGAAGCTCATGAACGAGTTGAGGAACGTCGACTTGCCAACGTTGGCGGCGCCGACAACGCAAATGTCGCGGCCTTTGCGGTACTTGCGCACGTCGGCCATGATCTCCCGCATGCCAATGCCCTTCATGGCGCTGACGAGGTAGACAGCGACAATGTTCTCGATTCCAGCAGCACTAGAAAAGCCACGTTGACAGACAGACTCGGTGGTTAGAAGACATAGAGGACTTGCCAGCAACACCCACCACGCAAACGTACGCAGCCTCAGCCTTGATGCGGCGCATGAGCCTCCGGATGCCAGACTTTTGCGGGATAAGGTCGCCCTTGTTGACCACGAGCATGACGGGCTTGTTGCCGAACACGTGGCGCGCCTTGGGCAGCAGGCTGCCGGAGATGTCGAGGATGTCGACGAGCTGGATCATGAGCAGGTCTTGCTCGCGCAGCTCCATGACGCGGCGCTCGTACTCCTTGTAGGGCAGCTTGGCATCCGAGATCTTGCCGTACTGCGTCATCTGGAAGCAGCGTTCGCAGCGCAGTCGCTTGAGCTCGCGGACGTCGCACACGTTGTCCAGCAGCCTGGTCGGCAGGTATCCGACCGCCTTGGGGTCTTGGTGCTGCAGTTCGATGCCACAGCCGCTGCAGGTCCAGTGCTCCATCATCGCCACGTGGCTCAGCACTCGCTCAACACCCAGCGGCTGCTTCCCATCGCCCTGCGAGGCTGCAGTCGCGACGCTGCGGTGGTGCGTGCAGCCAGCAGAGCAAACGTGCGGAGCGCTCAGCGCCGACTTTGCCGCCTCCGCACGGCCGCCAGACGCAAAACTAGCGCCTGCAACTGGCACGAGCAGCTGCAGCGCACGCTGCGGTGTGTTTTGCGCAGCGCCACGAGCCAGCGCCGCCCCCAGGCGCGAGCGCAGCGCGCCTCGAGTCGCCGCCACCAGCATGTCGACCGGAAGATGCCCCGCTCCACCCGATAGGTTACGTTGGAGGGTTACGAATCGACGAGCTCCGTAACCTGATAACGCGGTTTTTGCAGGGTCTTCATAGACGCGCTAGCGTTCATGTAGACGACGACGACCTGCGAGCTGGAGCTTTCATTATCAATCTAGCACAACTGGTAGCACTCGTTGGGGAGCCATCTTCAATTATCGCCTTGTTGTTCGCCACTGTCAGCTGTTCAAAGCCCGTTGCGGACACATCTACCTCAATCCGCTGTCATGGACTTGCCGAGTGTGCCACGGGCTGGATTCCAATCTGTTGCGCCGTCCGTCCGCAGGCAGTTGCAAGGTTTTGTTCCACTGCTGGTCGTCTCAGACCCGGACCGGACTATCTTCTGCTACTCGGATTCGTTTGCAGCCCGTACACCATACTGAGCGGATTTTCATGGTCCTCGAGCATAACAGAATGACGTCGACCGGGCCATCCCGAAGCGCCATTTGCACAAGCTCTTGGACGAGGTGTGGCTGGATCTCACATTGTGAAGCCACGCTCGCCGAGCGTATTTAGCGGGTTATGTAGACATTCGAACCAGAAGATGCCATACTTACCTGTCCTTATTGGTCTATCCGTGACGGATCGTGTCAGAGCACTTCAGTGCCACCAAGTCAGTTCACGACAAGTAGCATCGACCGCGTCCATGTGCTCGGGCCTGAGCCAACCCGCCGTTAGCGCGAAGCGGTCGAAAGCAAGGAGAAGAAGATCTGACGATGTCAACCGACAACCTTTATTTGCAAAGCATCCTCGCGCCTTGCAAAATCAGACGGAATTGATCCAGAAAGGCATGTCTCGTCATGTGTAAAGTTCACGCAAAAAGCCACTGAACTATAGCTGGACACTTTCTTCGCTTTGGTTGAGAAGGATTTAGCGCCAGAGTGTTGAATTTACGTGACAAGACTCAGACTTGCCTGAATTCGTGAGTTAGTTTCATCATGTAGTGACGCAAGTCACGGACACAAGCGAACTTGACAAGATCAAGTATATCTTGCGAGGAATGCCTGCCTGCAGGCTTAAAGAAGTGCAATGCCGTCGCTGTGCAACATAGCTGAAAGTCGTAATCACACACAAATATTGCAACTAAAGTGATAGGAGTCGCGATCATGATGGCCACCAAGATTTTCAACATTACCTAGCGAAAGAAACTCGCCAACACATCAACGAAAGGACCTGAGCCGATCAACATTGAATGCGTACAAGTCCCATATTGGAAAGAATCACACCGTTGAAGCCTCCACTACAGTTCCTTTTGTTTTGGACTGTGGTCTATGAAATACAATGTACGACCACAGCAAGGAGGGCGCTGTTTCAACAAGTATTTCAACAGGAATTTTCAGGAGGTAACCTATGTGGAATCCAATATCAAGGTGCATCAATAGGAGTTTCCGGCGCTGCTCTTAGTCAGTGAACCAAGTCAATACTCATCTGGAGCTACAAATAACAAACTTTCAGCCAGCCAAGTTGGACATTTCAATATCCCGTGCTCGATTGACCAAATGCAACGAAGTTGAAACTCCCTTTCTGTGTAAAACAAATCAGTTCTACCTTGAATGCGGAGCTCTTGTCGGACTACACAAGCAATGCTGACGTATTTCCGGAATGTCCAAACCCGAAGGCATTGCCATTGTGGATCTTGACTTGGATGAAGAAGTTTTCGTCATCCACAGACTTCTCAAACGTCGAAAAGCTCAGACGTAGCCAGAAGAGATCATCAAGTCATGGCATGGTCAACCAGAACAAGGCACCAATATCCAACACGTTTCGCAATCGCGTCAAATCCTAAACGGTTTTCGCCGCCACCAAAGCGAAGTCATTTCGGGAGCGAATGCTGTTATCATGCCGACGCGCTGCCAGTCAGACCTGCGAGTTCGCACCGTGGCAACCAATGGCACCGCGCCAGCTCACGCTCGCGCAAACACAGTGCGCCATCATACAGATGTGCATACAGGAGCAGCGAATGCCAATCCGACAGCGCGAGCGTCGTCAGCGCACACATGCTCGGCAAAGAGCGAAATGGGACCCAGCACCATAATGACACAACATACAAGCATTATATGGAGGAAAATCAAACAAATCTTGCGTGTAGGATGAGCTTGGATGAACGCTCCAAGAAAGCGCATGAGAGGCCTGCACTTGGTTCTTGTGACCGCATAGTGAGATAACAGCATTTTCAAATTATCGAGCTCCAGAGAACGCGCCGTCCTTCGGCAAGTCCCCACACAGGAATCGAAGACGCAGATGGCGGTCAGACGCGTGGGCTACGTGTACGACGAGCGGTTCATGTGGCACAATCCGTGGAGCATCCAGTCCTCGGCGCTGATGCAGCCGTTCCGCCACTGGGAGTCGCCCGAGACCAAGCGCCGGCTGCACGCGCTGCTCGCGGTCTCGGGCATCCTCTCCAAGCTGCACGCGCTGCAGGCGGTCGCGCCAGCGACGAAGGAGCAGCTGCTGCGCGTGCACACGCTCGAGTACGTGGAGCGCATCGAGCGCGAGTCGCAGAGAGATGAGGGAGGCAACGCGGGGGAGGAGGCGACCTTCTCCAAGTTCGCGTTCGACATTGCGTGTCTCTCGGCGGGAGGCGTGATTGCAGCGGCAGTGGCAGTGGTGGAGGGGCAACTGGACACGGCGTACACGCTCACGCGTCCACCTGGGCATCATGCAGAGGCTGATCGAGGCATGGGCTTCTGTCTGTTCGGTAACGTGGCCATTGCGGTGCACCACGTGCTGGAGACGTATCCGACGAAGCTCAAGCGCGTTGCCATCGTCGACTACGACGTACACCACGGGAACGGAACGCAGCAGGCCTTCTACGAGGACGACCGAGTGCTGTTCATCTCTATCCACCAGGCCAACAACTACCCTGCCGACAGCGGCTCCATCGAGGAAGCTGGGAGTGGGAAGGGTGAAGGACTCAACGTCAACGTTCCGCTTCCGCCAGGCTCGGGCTTTGGCGCGTACGAGTACGCCTTCCAGCGAGTGGTCAACCCGGCACTTCGAGCTTTCAAACCCGACATGATCTTCGTGTCGTCGGGCTTTGACGCCAGCTACGCCGACCCGCTCGCAGCGATGATCCTCAGCAGCAGAGCGTTCCGATTTATGGCGCGAGAGTTAATGACAGCCGCGACCGAGTTGTGCAACGGGAAAATCGTCTTTTGCCACGAGGGTGGGTACTCGGAGACTTATGTGCCGTTCTGCGGAGCCGCTGTGATTGAGGAGATGCTGGGTATCCAAGACAGCTCGCAGCAAATTGAGGACCCATTCCTCGCCGAAGCTGAGCGATGGGAATACCAGGAGCTGCAGGTCCACCAGCGTGGTGTCATCGACCGGGTTGTTGAAAAGTTTACTACTTTGATTGGGAACTAGCTCGCAACACAGCTCTGCAACAAGTACGCAGGAATGTCATAACAATCGCTGGTGCAATTGTAGAGCGGTAGTTGCATTCCATTACTGTGCGTGAGTAATTGGAAATAGTCCAGCAAGGGGAAGGCTCAAGACTCAGAGAACCCATGTCTCAAACGCCTGATAGCCGCAGCTTAGGCAAGCACGTTGCCAGCAGTCATGAACTCGCGCAGCGGCACGTGCAGCTCGTCGTGGTACGGGATTTTCTAACGCATTCGTCGTCGTTGCAGCACGATTAGCATTTGCATTCATACTCCTCGATAGTCAAACATGTCACGAACCTTCATGCGCGCGAGCCAGGCTGCCGTCTTCGGGTACTTCTTGGCGTCGATCAGACCCTGGTACTCCAGCTGCACGTACTCGCAGTACGCAAAGTAGTCGGCGATCGTCGGCGCATCCGTCTGCGCCACAAAGTCCTTCACCAGGAACGTCTCGAGCAGACTGACGATCTTGTCCACGATCTCGTCCGTCGTCTCGACGTATTTTAGTTCCTCCGCGGTCGCTGCGCCAGAGTTGGCGTGGATGTGCGGCACAAGTATGCGCGGCGTGGCCCAGCGCGCGTTCGTGTGGTGCCAGTGGAGGTACTCGTTAACCTTGGCGCGCGCCTTGGGCTCGGTCGGGAGCAGGTCCGTCCAGCCGTACGTCTCGCTCAGGTACGTCAGGATGGCAGCGCTACATCACCGTGGACAATGGGGTGAGTTGTTGTCGAAGCACACGAAAAAGACAAAGGCACTCACCCCTCGAAGAGCGTAAAGTCGCCGTCGGCGATGGCCGGGATGAGCTTGTTGGGGTTAATGGCGATGAAGGCCGGGTCCGAGAACACGGGACCACCAAAGTCTGCCTGCACGAGCTCATGGTTGACCTTCTTGACGCGCAGCACCCACTCGACGGCGCGGCTGGGCTGGCTGATGAGGTTGGCGTAGAGCTTGAGCACCATCTTGGGCGGGAGGGCGAGCGGCTTGCGAGGGAGGCGGCGAAATCGAAAGTGAGATCGAACGAGGCAAGGGTTGCGAAGCATCTAGCTGTCACCATTGGTCCACTGGAAGGGTCATTCTGATGATGGGCTCGTAGCCCATGAACAGCTTGCACCATGTATCTCACCCCGATTGCTGCTGCGTCGGATTTGGGATGTGCACGATGAGTGACCATTTATTCGACTTCGAAGCAACAATCACTCATCTGTCGGAAGAAGATTACGATCAGCCAGCTCACTTCGCTTGACCTTGGCTAGCAGCACGATTCCATTGGATGGTTTTGAATGCAAGCATCTCACGTTCTGCTGTGTCTCCTGTATCGAGCCACGTGCTTGATGCGTCAGATTTGAGATTTGCAGATGAGTGACCATTTGGGTGATGATTCCGCAGAGCCACGCGGGGTCAAGCTGTCCGACCACCGCCACGGGGGTTCTCAGAGGTTAAAGTATGGATCGATCTTGGACTTGTACGTTGCCTTCGCATAGGCTGTAGGGAGGAGCTTGTCGAGCACGTTCCTTCCCAATATTTGCACGCGAGGGTTGTGCGGGAACTCGTACATGGTATGGTGCACCGTTCGTACCAACATCAGGTCGGGGTTAAGGGTGATAGTGTCAAGAATCACTCCATAGCCCCGAGCAGGATCTCCTTGATTATCTGGGTGAGCATTCTCCAGTTTTAGAATCGAGACTAGCTTATTGTTGATTGCAAGGAGCGAGCGTTGTATTACAGCTTCGTCGAGAGGATTGTGCTCCATAAGCTTGAGGATTTTCTCGAACGACCACTTTTCGTTTGGACAATGATGCTTCTGGCGCATCTTGCTCTTTGCCATCACCAAAAAGTATGCGTCTTCGTCCTCAATTCGCTCATACTTGTCGTGAAATGTTCCTGGAATATCGTTTTCGACTATTTGTGGTGAGCACGGACGCATCGAGAGAGCATACAACGGAGTCACAGGTGCGTTCATCCATCCTCTATGCTGATTTTGGGTATTGGACTTGACACCCAGCAGTCGACTCGGAGTTACGTCCAGGAGAGCAAGAATGACACTGTAGTTGGGCACACGCGCACTGGCTGCTAACACGAGAGCTCGCAAACCTCGGCGCTCTTTCTCGTCGCCTAGTGCCACGGCAGAGTGCTCTAGCAAGATCTTCACAGTTCGAGCGCTGGTGCCTCGAGAAATGGCAACATGTATGGGGAGTTCTCGCTCAGCGTTGTAGGTTTCGCAACTCTTGGGATAGATCTTGCACATGCGCTCAATCAAAACTGCGAATTTTTCGTCGTCTTCGTCGATTTGGTTGCTTGGTTTTGATTTTTCTCTGCGATGTTCAACCGCAAGGTGCAAAGGAAGATTTTTACCTGGCTGTGTCTGAATGGAGCAAGACTCGGGCATTCGGTCTAGAAGCTCTAATATAAACTCGATATAGTTTGGCTGATGCATTAGCATATAATGAATCAGCGTAGTATTGGTCGTTTCGATAGTCGTCGCTTGTAGTAGAGATGTGTTGCCAAGGAGTTCTCTTGTTCTTTCCACAAAATTGCGCAATACTGGCACCGGAAGTCCGTATTTGATAGCCAAGTGAACAGGTAGTAGATCATTTGCAGGGTTTCTAGCAAGCAGAGCGCCAGGGTAGAGACGGATCAATTCCTGAATTAGCCAGCTGATTGCATCAATCGGATTGTCCCGATGCAGATTAATTTCGACATAGGTATCTGCCGCTTTGGTGAGCTTCAGCTCCTCAACAGAGTTTAGTGCGACGTGCACAGGTAATTGATGTCGCCTGGTCGGTCTCTTGCACAGTTCCTGTGGTTGATAGAATCTAAAAAACTGCAGCACAACTGTCTTCGCATAGGCAGAGTTGGGTAATGCAGCCAGCTGGGAAACACAGAGATGGAAAGCAGATTCTCCGCGTTTATTATGGAGAGTGACAATATCGATTCCTCTTTTCCCCATCGTGTTGCCGATTTTTTCGAGTATCCACCGAATAGCAAGGATACTAGCTTGGTGTTTTGTTGCAATGTGAAGTGGGGTATCTCCACATACGGTTTTCATCTCCCAAATCGATGGTTCCGATTCAGAACCTTTTCTGATTGGAATTTTTCCTTTTGATGGGACGAGCTGGTTTAACAAATCCAGGAGGCCATGTCGTAGGCGCCGTGATTCACGAAACGCCAAGTGGAGCGGGGCCATTCCAAATGCATCACGCTCTACCAGCGCTTCCGGATATCCACGAACAACGCCGCGTAGTGTACTGAGAGGAAACTTATCGCCATTCCGCACTAAATAGTGGAGCGGAAGATTTTTTGCGGAGTCACTGCTGCGTTGGCGCAGTTGCCGAGGATGGCGCTGAGCAATCAACTCTACTAGTACTCTGTCACCATCGCGAAGAGCGAGCCAAATATTGCTCAGCAGACGCTTGTGCACACATTCGGCTATGTCAAATAGAATCATTGCGCTCGGTGCAAGAAGTGGTCGGTAGCCAGAATTTGATGTGCATTCTTTCGCAGTCACACGGAAGTTGCGATCGTAAAAGGTCGCCTTTCGTTGCATCTCAAGTATTTTCTTGCGAAAGTGGTGAGTTTCAGCCTTGGAAGCACAGTCCTCAAGATCGTACGGCTTGACAGATCCCATTCGACGGCGATATAATGGGCGCTCAACGTGCATCTTCAGTGTTTCTTTGTCAATGTAGTAGTAAAATGTTGTGTGCAAGTCAATCAACACATCAAAACGCCGCTTTACCATATCAAACATCCGCATTCGGGTCACAAATCCCCGTGCAAGTTTTTGAATTGCTTGTGCTGCATCAGGTGTGAAGAATAGGTGAGCTCGTAAAGTGCGGATCAAGTCACTTACGCAGGAGACAACTTCTGGCTCGATAGACGACACATCTAGACGAGATGCGCCGTACTTTCGAGGGCCAGTAGGCTTGAATGCCCAGCGTTGGCGTCGCAATGTGTCCACCCTTCGTTCTTCCTCTTTTTCTTGCTCAAGCCTCGCAATCGCATCTCGTCGGTTCTTTCCGCGCGCGATGAACTCAGCTTTCCAATCACCAAGGTAATCGGCAAAGTCGTTTAGTGAAACTTTGAGCGCGCGATCTTTTGCCAACTCTAGCGCGACTTCGAGTGACGCATTCATTTCTGTAAAAGATGCCGATGTGCGGTGCTGTTGTGCGCTTTTCGGCTCAATCATAACATCAGCTGTCGTGCCGTTGATGGATTGGTTTGTGGTTGTCACGCCCTGGACAACACCGTGGATAGGCTGAAAGGCATTCCAAAAGGATATGAACTCGCTGAGGCTCACCTGTCCATCACCACTGACATCAATCGCGCGCATCATTCCCTTCAGCTGTTTGCCACTCATATCGTGTCCAAGTGCTGTTGCGAGCTGCCGAAGCTCGTTTTCATCCAAAAAACCGGATCCGTTTGAATCAAACGCTTTGAACAGAGCCGTGATTCTCTGTTCCCTTGTGCTTGCTTCATCGAGAGTTGCTGGGGTGACAGCAAGCTTTCGTCGTTGTTTCATCTTCCGCCGCTTTTCTTTAGCAGCAACCAGCTCGCGCTGTTGCTGTGCCACAAGCTCAGCTTTCGCACGCGCTTTTGCCTCCTCTATAGCCTGACGCTCCAACTCTGCTGCCTCAAAACGCTCATACCACTGAAGGAAATTATCTAGTTGAACCTGTTGTGTGATACCTTCCACGAGCTCAGAAAGCGCCGACCGATAAGCAAGTCCCTTGAGGTGGAACGGTCCAAGCAAGCTAACCAGTCGAGGAAGTAAGTTGGACTCAAATGCAATTTGAGGCTCACTTAGCGTCTCAGTGTTCGCTTCGTCGTAAACTCCTTCTACAAAGATAGCGGCGCCTGCATTCTCTAGGTATGAAGTGCACAATTGACGCTGGTGAATACGCTTCTTTTCTAGTTTGGTAGCTTCAGTCTCATCCTCTTCGAGCTCCAGTTTGGTTCTCCACCAAAGTTGGAACTCCTCGAGGGTCACTTCTCCATCCCCGCTCGTGTCCAAGATGCTGAAGAGGTGCTGTAATTGTGACTCACCTATCGTGTCCTCCTTATCACCTCGCGTAACACCAGTAGTAGTGGTGGTTGCTCGACCAACGAGAGCACGATAGAACGGTCGAAATTCATCAAGTGTGATGGCCCCGCTTTCATCAGTATCGTATTGTCGAAATAATCGCTCAACTCTTTCACTTGGGGTTAATATCTTGCCTGGGCTTGCTGAGGCTTCATATGGTGATGATGCGTTCAGGCCAAGCATGTCTGCCATTTGAGCTGCCAGGTTTGGTGGATCCCATTGAGTCGCACCACTGATTTCGTGGTAATAGTACACTTGACCTGAAGTCTCGTCAACAAGCTGCTCCCATCCGCGTTGGTCTACTTTCTGCACACTGTATTGAAACCAGCGCCGTACAACATCCTCACTTAAATGAACTGGGTGCTCGTCAACGTCTTGCTCTAGGCAGAAATGGTCACGAATGTTTTGAATTGCAGCTTCAAGGTGTCGTCGCCGCGTCATTGGGTGCTGCAGCTGGATTAGCACTCTCCAACAAGTTCTCAGGCTCCACTTCCGTTCTGAATCCGCTTTTGATTCGCTTGGTTGTTCTTCTCCTGCATGCCACAGCTGCTGCTGCTGCTGCTGCCATTGCACATCAAGATACAGCTCAATCTTTTTGTCCCAGTCGAGCTTGCTGCTAGGAAACAGAGTTGTGAGCAAGTCGGCAATTCGCTGCTCCATATCCGGGTGATTCCATCGCTCTCGGAGCGTGACCACGTTCCGAAATACCGACGGTAAGTCGCACTTGAGGATCGGTTCTACTTTCTCCCAGGCCTCCAGCATCTCTCCTGGCGGCTTGAGCCTCGAACGCCTCTGAAAAGGAGAATTGGTCGTCCAGTATCGATTAAGTGCTTCCCACGTTACTCCTTGCTGCCCACCAGAGGGGTCTACCTCGCTCATTATCCCCAATACGCCGCTCTCCACACCATTCACTGGCTGCCCGATGGCCATGCAGAAGTCTTGAAACTCGGCCGGGTCCAGTACACCTGACGAGTCGTCATCACTCTTGTCAAACAGCTCCTGCAGCACGTAGAGGTCTGTGGGGTTCTGCTGCTTGTCTCCTTCTTCATTCAGCAGGAATGCCGGCGTGCCGTCTTCCGGTAGTGCCAGCTTAAGCGCTCGCCTGGTAGCCTGGGCAGCCAGGTAGGTCCTGAGCGTCTGCACGAGGCGCGGGAGCTCCCAGCTTGACTCGCCCGTCAGCGTGTTGTAAAAGTAAGTGGTCGCCACGGGCTTCATGCCGACGCCTGGCGATGGACTCAACTCGATGATCTCCTCCCACGCTGGTTGTGCCGGCGGTCGCGCGTAGTTCTCCTGCGTTTTCACACCCAGACGCTCGTCCATGAGCGCGCGCTCGCGCAGCAGGTCGCCCAGCAGCCAGGCGACGAAGTCGTGGCGCAGGATCTGCATCTGGTTGCTCGCGTCCAGTGCCACCATGAGCCGCTGGTGCTCGCCGTCGTCGCGCACCGGCCGCCGCATTCGCGCGCAGAGCTCGCGCAGCTCACCGAGCGGTACGGCGGCGCCATTGAGTTCCGGCGCTAGTTGCTGGAACACGAGCGCGGCCTCGGCGTCCAGCTGCCAGTACGCAGCCGCGTATGCGTCCTCGTCCATCGCCAAGCCAGGGCGACCAACTGATCCGTCGACCGTTGGTGAACTGTTGGCGACAACCGACGGTCGCAACCGCCACAGATGGGTAAATGTGTTGCTTCCTCTGCGAACATGTCGTGGCCACGCTGGCGTTGAGCTGGTGAAGGCAAAATCGAGTCCCCAAGCGCGTTGACGTCTTTCGAGCGGGAGTGCCAACACATTGAGTCCCAGCAACTGCTTGCTAATGCTCGCACGTACTTGCCCACTTTGGAAGCGAGGAAAACAGTGGAGGTCGCGTCACTCGATACTTGCCACAGCTAAATAACATGCGCATTGCTTCCGGGCTTTAGGCGACGTGGTTCTGGGATTCGGAGGACTTTCGGAGGTGTTGTGCGACTTGTCGGCTCAACCCGCCGTGGAAGAGGAAGTTGGTGCAGACACTTCGCCGCATCTTCTATCGCGATGACTGCATCGTTCCTCGCGCAAGTCACGAAGGTCTTGCCGCGAGGCTTCTTGGTCATTCCGATCAATAGTCTCCGCGATACGTAACCACGAGCACCTCATGGTGATTCGGATCCGCATTGGTCTCCTGCTCAGCAGCGTCCTGCCACGCGTCTGGCGCGAATTGTCTAGATCTTGTAGATGCGATCCATCCTGCGGGTCCCCAGCTCCAATTGCGCCCGCCTCCACAAGCACAGCATGAGTGTGGCGAGGGAGAGAACGCCAAACGATGAACTCCAGCAACAACATGACCTCCCCCACGCGGAGTTGCTTCATCAGATGTCGCGCCGCCGTTGTCCTGAAGAAGACCGCCATATGGTCCAGCTCCCGCGTGTTCAGGAAGCTCCAGAATCCCACGCAGCAACCCAAAGAAGTCAGCGTCGCCGCGAAGTCCGTTGCCATCTTGCCGTGCGCCATCCCCAGTCCCTCCGATCCTTCCCCCCACGTTCACCAGCCGCCCGTCCCTCATGAGTCCAACGGAGACCGAGCGCTTTCAGCCTTCGACGCAGCCTCGACGCCCTGAGATTCGCTCGCTCCCTCGTCTTCACGCGTTCAGGACGGCGAGCGTCGCCTTTGGCTTCAGCTCTCGTCGCGTTCGGCCCCTTGGCGGCGTCCAAGTCATCGGCGTGGTGACCAGCGCCGGCGGGAAAGGACATCTCACATGAGGGGGCTTCAACGTGGACAGCCGCGTGGGGAAACCCTCTCTCCGATCCTATGCGATTCCACAGTTTATCCCTTTCAAAGACTGTTAAACCCACTCTCCACATGCATTGTTTAACAAACGGTAGAATCTATTGTCAAAGGTACATGATTTTATACAGACCGACCTGCACCTTCGCGTGCGAGGTCCAACGCTCCAACGGACCTGCACGCATGGGGCGGTCGGCGTGCGTGGCATGAGCGTGCGTGGCGACGTCGTATGGGCCGCCGGCGCTTCTCTGGTCCTCCCATCCCCAACGGGAGGGATCCAGCGGCTCCTGCGCCCGTGCGCCGCTCCCTCCCGCGCTCACTTCCGATCTCGCCGCCTCCCTCGCAAGCCGCTCGCCCTCCCGCCCAAGATGGTGCTCAAGCTCTACGCCAACCTCATCAGCCAGCCCAGCCGCTCCGTCGAGTGGGCGCTGCGCGTCAAGAAGGTCGACCATGAGCTCGTGCAGGCAGACTTTGGTGGTCCCGTGTTCTCGGACCCGGCCTTCATCGCCATTAACCCCAACAAGCTCATTCCGGCCATCGCCGACGGCGACTTCACGCTCTTCGAGGGGTGCGTGGCTGCGCTGTGCCACCTCATGCTGTGTTGTGTTGTGCATAATGGCTCACCGCTCTCTCTCTCTCTCTCTCTCTCTCTCACTCACTTTGGCAACAATGCAGCGCCGCCATCCTGACGTACCTGAGCGAGACGTACGGCTGGACGGACCTGCTCCCGACCGAGCCCAAGGCGCGCGCCAAGGTCAACGAGTACCTCCACTGGCACCACACGAACGCGCGCTGGGCCACGCCGCGTGTACTCGTGCCGCACATCCACGCCAAGGCCGGTGCGGCCACCCCCGAGGACACCAAGTACGTTGAGACGACGGACGAGATCGTGGACAAGATCGTCGGTCTGCTCGAGACGTTCCTGGTGAAGGACTTTGTGGCGCAGACGGATGCGCCGACGATCGCCGACTACTTTGCGTACTGCGAGTACGTGCAGCTGGAGTACCAGGGTCTGATCGACGCCAAGAAGTACCCGAAGACGGCTGCTTGGCTCGCGCGCATGAAGGTGTGTTGCATTCGTGACGCTCGATGGCGCAGATGCAATCGCGGATACTAACTCTACTGCTGTGGCTGCTGCTTGACGCCAACAGGAGATCCCGCACCACGACGAGATGCACGCGCCGCTGCGCGAGTTCATGGCCGCGACCAACGTGCTGGCCAGTCCGTAGGCTGCTCCCGTCGCTGCTGCATCCGGTGGAGTTGGTCCGCAGCCACTTTGCAGATCCGATCGATAGTTCATTGCGCAGCTGTTGTTTAGCTGGCTCCGCAAATCGTAATGGAGTCCCATCTGTCATTTCATAGCTGTGCTCTCGATTGCATCGTCCTCTTCGTCGGAGAATCTCCGACCATGTCACCTCGGAGTGAATCGCTGCGCCTCCTCCATCGCAAACAGCCGCGTGGGCATCATCGTGCACGGACCACCGCCATGATGTCGGCGGCTGCTGTTGGCATGGAGCACTTCGTTCCCAGTCTGTCCCAAGGTTTCGATTGTAGCAAGACAACCATGTCACCCCCAAGTACAGAGTGGCTTTTGCTGACGGATTGCGTGGATCAAATGGCCAACTCGTTGATGATAACCATCATCGTTGATGCTGTCACCACACCTGACTCACCATAGCGCGTCGCTGAAGTGAGTAGACCGAATAGTCTCTTTTTGCGGTTAGATTGTATTACCTATCAGAATCAATATCATTTATGGACAGACCATCAGTAAGGTTGTATGCACGTTGGACCTAGCGTCAAGTAGCCTTTCACAATGAATACGTCAAACGTGATGCACAGGGGGAGCGACCTTCGGTAGACATTCGGATGACATGTCATTCCAATCGCGCTTCAGTCAAGTGGAGGAGGACTTGACCTGTTCGCCTTTGCCTGCGGCCCGGCGCATCCAAAGAGTATGCATGCAGCCTAGCAGACAGCTATCAATGAATCACTACGCACTACGTGGAAATGCATTTGTCTCTGATGTTGTAGTTGTAGAAGCTAGTGCAATATGAAGTACCGACGCGTAGCAGCGACATCGTGACCGAGGAGCGGGATGGCGAACGAATTATCAACGTAGACTGTGGTCGGCAACGTCGAGGTCACTGTCGGTCTCAGACTAAAGATGGGAGAAAGTATGGCGGTGGTGAGTAAAGTTACAATAATGACTAGCGGTGGATTGTTATTGGCATGGTTCTCGACGGCAGCATGCAGCACAATTGGCGCGAATGGATCGGTATCCATGCAGAGGGGCGACGTTCGCAGCATCAACGTTGCGACAGCATCTAGTGCGTATATTACAGTGAGTAGCAGAGTCACCAGCGCCGACAGCAATGGTGTTGTCCGCGCGATTACCGACTCTTCCCCTATGAATACGTCGGTCGCGGTGTCCTTGAAGTCTGGTGGTAACTAACATAAAAGACGCTATAAGGAACGAACAACCCGCAGACGTGGCGCCGTCACAGGCACGCCCCAAGTTGCAACCGCTATCGATAGGAAGTTGCCGCACATTGTGTGCGAAGACGGTTGGACATCGGATGGATGTCTTTAATGTAGTTGACCACGAGAGAGAGCTCGTCTCAAGTGCGCCGATGGGTGGTGCGTCTTGCTCTCACTTACAGTATCTGGCTGGTAGGGAGGGATCTCCATTGACAGAGTTGACTTGACCGTACATCGGATAAGCCGTGTTGGAGGTGGTGTTGGGCTCCGCCTGATTATTATGTTGGTCTGAGACGACGAATCTCCGGCTGGAACTCTGCCTTGGCAAGCTCACCAAACGGGAAGTGTCTCTATCGCATGAAAGTACAGTAGTCTCATTGCTGTAGATCGTGCCAAACTAACGAATAGGAGCAGAGTAAGAGCAGAGCAAGAGCAAGAACTAGTTGGATCACAAAGGAATGGAGGTCGTCTCTCTGTTTCTGTTTCGTTTGCACATGCATGTATGTAGCTATGTAGGATTGTCAAACGTCGCTCCAACTATCCTATCCAACTGAGGCAGACGAAGCGATCGCGTGTCGAAGTGATGAGGACCATCATGGGGGAAGTCAGTGCGTCGTGGTGGCGTTGTCGCTCTGGAGTCCATCCACGTCTCTATAGTCCCAGGTCGCTGAGTCCCGGGTGGTCGTCAGGGCGACGACCCAGCGGCCAGTGAAAGAGGCGGTCGGACTCGTCGATGAGCACGTCGTTGATGCAGGCGTAGCGATGGGCCATGAGTCCGTGCGCGTTGAAGACCCAGTTCTCGTTGCCGTAGGAGCGCACCCACTGGTTGCGCTCGGTGTCCAGCCACTCGTAGGCGAAGCGCACGGCGATGTGGTTGTCGTTGAATGCGAACAGCTCCTTCACGAGCCGGTACTCCCCCTCGCCCGCCCACTTGCGCGACAGGAAGGCCTCAATCTGCTCGCGGCCCTCGATAAACTCGCTGCGGTTGCGCCACCGGCTGTCCACCGAGTACGCCAGCGCCACCTTCTGCGGGTCGCGCGAGTTCCACGCGTCCTCGGCCGCGCGCACCTTGACGATCGCCGACTCTCGCGAGAACGGCGGCACCGGTGGTCGCGTCTCCTGGGATTGTTGAGCCATTGGAGCTGGTCGGGAGGAGGAAGAGGTGAAGGACTGAGAGGAGAGCTTGACTGCTGGAGAGCAAGATTTGAAGTGCGGGACGACGATCGGCAGCAACGAAGTCCAACCACCCACGAGCTCCTCAATCGAAACGGACGATCCGAAAAAGCGACAGCAGCGCACACGATGTCGCCAATGGCGACTCTCCAACCAGAATGCAGACGAACGCCACGTACTGTGCCGGTGCGCAATCTGGGAGGCACCTGGTGGCGCATGAGTGCAGGTCGTTGAGGAAGTGACTGACTTGAGGTCGGATTGCGACGCCAAGACTGCGTGCGAATCGACATGTCTATCGGTGCGGAACAGTATTCCTGTCTTCCTGTCTTCCTGTCTTCCTGTTGGAGCTTGTCGACCAGCGAAACTCTTCGTACGATCACTCATATCGATCGCGGTTGCAACTCGTAGCGTGCAAGTGCTGACCGCCACGTCTGCGGGTTGTTCCTTCCTCGTAGGAAGCTGCCGCACATTGTGTGCGAAGACGGTTGGACATCGGATGGATGTCTTTAATGTAGTTGACCACGAGAGAGAGCTCGTCTCAAGTGCGCCGATGGGTGGTGCGTCTTGCTCTCACTTACAGTATCTGGCTGGTAGGGAGGGATCTCCATTGACAGAGTTGACTTGACCGTACATCGGATAAGCCGTGTTGGAGGTGGTGTTGGGCTCCGCCTGATTATTATGTTGGTCTGAGACGACGAATCTCCGGCTGGAACTCTGCCTTGGCAAGCTCACCAAACGGGAAGTGTCTCTATCGCATGAAAGTACAGTAGTCTCATTGCTGTAGATCGTGCCAAACTAACGAATAGGAGCAGAGTAAGAGCAGAGCAAGAGCAAGAACTAGTTGGATCACAAAGGAATGGAGGTCGTCTCTCTGTTTCTGTTTCGTTTGCACATGCATGTATGTAGCTATGTAGGATTGTCAAACGTCGCTCCAACTATCCTATCCAACTGAGGCAGACGAAGCGATCGCGTGTCGAAGTGATGAGGACCATCATGGGGGAAGTCAGTGCGTCGTGGTGGCGTTGTCGCTCTGGAGTCCATCCACGTCTCTATAGTCCCAGGTCGCTGAGTCCCGGGTGGTCGTCAGGGCGACGACCCAGCGGCCAGTGAAAGAGGCGGTCGGACTCGTCGATGAGCACGTCGTTGATGCAGGCGTAGCGATGGGCCATGAGTCCGTGCGCGTTGAAGACCCAGTTCTCGTTGCCGTAGGAGCGCACCCACTGGTTGCGCTCGGTGTCCAGCCACTCGTAGGCGAAGCGCACGGCGATGTGGTTGTCGTTGAATGCGAACAGCTCCTTCACGAGCCGGTACTCCCCCTCGCCCGCCCACTTGCGCGACAGGAAGGCCTCAATCTGCTCGCGGCCCTCGATAAACTCGCTGCGGTTGCGCCACCGGCTGTCCACCGAGTACGCCAGCGCCACCTTCTGCGGGTCGCGCGAGTTCCACGCGTCCTCGGCCGCGCGCACCTTGACGATCGCCGACTCTCGCGAGAACGGCGGCACCGGTGGTCGCGTCTCCTGGGAGCTTAGAAACCGGACTCCTACGGTCTTCAGAGGGCTAGCTCGCTCTCCCAATAGAGTTGAAAGTCGAACACGAAGAGCCATTGATGTTGGTCGGGAGGAGGAAGAGGAGGAAGGCGGAAAGGAGAGCTTGACTGCTGGAGAGCAAGATTCGAAGTGGGACGACGATCGGCAGCAACGAAGTCCAACCACCCACGAGCTCCTCAATCGAAACGGACGATCCGAAAAAGCGACAGCAGCGCACACGATGTCGCCAATGGCGACTCTCCAACCAGAATGCAGACGAACGCCACGTACTGTGCCGGTGCGCAATCTGGGAGGCACCTGGTGGCGCATGAGTGCAGGTCGTTGAGGAAGTGACTGACTTGAGGTCGGATTGCGACGCCAAGACTGCGTGCGAATCGACATGTCTATCGGTGCGGAACAGTGTTCCTGTCTTACTGTCTACCAGTCTGTCGCTTTGTCGGACCCTCCGTTTCAACCGAGGAGCTCGTGGGTGATCGATCGTCACTACTGCTGATCGTCGTCCCGCACTTCAAATCTTGCTCTCCAGCAATCAAGCTCTCCTCTCAGTCCTTCACCTCTTCCTCCTCCCGACCAGCTCCAATGGCTCAACAATCCCAGGAGACGCGACCACCGGTGCCGCCGTTCTCGCGAGAGTCGGCGATCGTCAAGGTGCGCGCGGCCGAGGACGCGTGGAACTCGCGCGACCCGCAGAAGGTGGCGCTGGCGTACTCGGTGGACAGCCGGTGGCGCAACCGCAGCGAGTTTATCGAGGGCCGCGAGCAGATTGAGGCCTTCCTGTCGCGCAAGTGGGCGGGCGAGGGGGAGTACCGGCTCGTGAAGGAGCTGTTCGCATTCAACGACAACCACATCGCCGTGCGCTTCGCCTACGAGTGGCTGGACACCGAGCGCAACCAGTGGGTGCGCTCCTACGGCAACGAGAACTGGGTCTTCAACGCGCACGGACTCATGGCCCATCGCTACGCCTGCATCAACGACGTGCTCATCGACGAGTCCGACCGCCTCTTTCACTGGCCGCTGGGTCGTCGCCCTGACGACCACCCGGGACTCAGCGACCTGGGACTATAGAGACGTGGATGGACTCCAGAGCGACAACGCCACCACGACGCACTGACTTCCCCCATGATGGTCCTCATCACTTCGACACGCGATCGCTTCGTCTGCCTCAGTTGGATAGGATAGTTGGAGCGACGTTTGACAATCCTACATAGCTACATACATGCATGTGCAAACGAAACAGAAACAGAGAGACGACCTCCATTCCTTTGTGATCCAACTAGTTCTTGCTCTTGCTCTGCTCTTACTCTGCTCCTATTCGTTAGTTTGGCACGATCTACAGCAATGAGACTACTGTACTTTCATGCGATAGAGACACTTCCCGTTTGGTGAGCTTGCCAAGGCAGAGTTCCAGCCGGAGATTCGTCGTCTCAGACCAACATAATAATCAGGCGGAGCCCAACACCACCTCCAACACGGCTTATCCGATGTACGGTCAAGTCAACTCTGTCAATGGAGATCCCTCCCTACCAGCCAGATACTGTAAGTGAGAGCAAGACGCACCACCCATCGGCGCACTTGAGACGAGCTCTCTCTCGTGGTCAACTACATTAAAGACATCCATCCGATGTCCAACCGTCTTCGCACACAATGTGCGGCAACTTCCTATCGATAGCGGTTGCAACTTGGGGCGTGCCTGTGACGGCGCCACGTCTGCGGGTTGTTCGTTCCTTATAGCGTCTTTTATGTTAGTTACCACCAGACTTCAAGGACACCGCGACCGACGTATTCATAGGGGAAGAGTCGGTAATCGCGCGGACAACACCATTGCTGTCGGCGCTGGTGACTCTGCTACTCACTGTAATATACGCACTAGATGCTGTCGCAACGTTGATGCTGCGAACGTCGCCCCTCTGCATGGATACCGATCCATTCGCGCCAATTGTGCTGCATGCTGCCGTCGAGAACCATGCCAATAACAATCCACCGCTAGTCATTATTGTAACTTTACTCACCACCGCCATACTTTCTCCCATCTTTAGTCTGAGACCGACAGTGACCTCGACGTTGCCGACCACAGTCTACGTTGATAATTCGTTCGCCATCCCGCTCCTCGGTCACGATGTCGCTGCTACGCGTCGGTACTTCATATTGCACTAGCTTCTACAACTACAACATCAGAGACAAATGCATTTCCACGTAGTGCGTAGTGATTCATTGATAGCTGTCTGCTAGGCTGCATGCATACTCTTTGGATGCGCCGGGCCGCAGGCAAAGGCGAACAGGTCAAGTCCTCCTCCACTTGACTGAAGCGCGATTGGAATGACATGTCATCCGAATGTCTACCGAAGGTCGCTCCCCCTGTGCATCACGTTTGACGTATTCATTGTGAAAGGCTACTTGACGCTAGGTCCAACGTGCATACAACCTTACTGATGGTCTGTCCATAAATGATATTGATTCTGATAGGTAATACAATCTAACCGCAAAAAGAGACTATTCGGTCTACTCACTTCAGCGACGCGCTATGGTGAGTCAGGTGTGGTGACAGCATCAACGATGATGGTTATCATCAACGAGTTGGCCATTTGATCCACGCAATCCGTCAGCAAAAGCCACTCTGTACTTGGGGGTGACATGGTTGTCTTGCTACAATCGAAACCTTGGGACAGACTGGGAACGAAGTGCTCCATGCCAACAGCAGCCGCCGACATCATGGCGGTGGTCCGTGCACGATGATGCCCACGCGGCTGTTTGCGATGGAGGAGGCGCAGCGATTCACTCCGAGGTGACATGGTCGGAGATTCTCCGACGAAGAGGACGATGCAATCGAGAGCACAGCTATGAAATGACAGATGGGACTCCATTACGATTTGCGGAGCCAGCTAAACAACAGCTGCGCAATGAACTATCGATCGGATCTGCAAAGTGGCTGCGGACCAACTCCACCGGATGCAGCAGCGACGGGAGCAGCCTACGGACTGGCCAGCACGTTGGTCGCGGCCATGAACTCGCGCAGCGGCGCGTGCATCTCGTCGTGGTGCGGGATCTCCTGTTGGCGTCAAGCAGCAGCCACAGCAGTAGAGTTAGTATCCGCGATTGCATCTGCGCCATCGAGCGTCACGAATGCAACACACCTTCATGCGCGCGAGCCAAGCAGCCGTCTTCGGGTACTTCTTGGCGTCGATCAGACCCTGGTACTCCAGCTGCACGTACTCGCAGTACGCAAAGTAGTCGGCGATCGTCGGCGCATCCGTCTGCGCCACAAAGTCCTTCACCAGGAACGTCTCGAGCAGACCGACGATCTTGTCCACGATCTCGTCCGTCGTCTCAACGTACTTGGTGTCCTCGGGGGTGGCCGCACCGGCCTTGGTGTGGATGTGCGGCACGAGTACGCGCGGCGTGACCCAGCGCGCGTTCGTGTGGTGCCAGTGGAGGTACTCGTTGACCTTGGCGCGCGCCTTGGGCTCGGTCGGGAGCAGGTCCGTCCAGCCGTACGTCTCGCTCAGGTACGTCAGGATGGCGGCGCTGCATTGTTGCCAAAGTGAGTGAGAGAGAGAGAGAGAGAGAGAGAGCGGTGAGCCATTATGCACAACACAACACAGCATGAGGTGGCACAGCGCAGCCACGCACCCCTCGAAGAGCGTGAAGTCGCCGTCGGTGACGACCGGGATGAGCTTGTTGGGGTTAATGGCGATGAAGGCCGGGTCCGAGAACACGGGACCACCAAAGTCTGCCTGCACGAGCTCATGGTCGACCTTCTTGACGCGCAGCGCCCACTCGACGGCGCGGCTGGGCTGGCTGATGAGGTTGGCGTAGAGCTTGAGCACCATCTTGGGCGGGAGGGCGAGCGGCTTGCGAGGGAGGCGACGAGATCCAAAGTGAGCGCTGGTGGGACCAAGTTGTGGGGTAAGAGCTTCAAGCTTAGGAGCCGCTGGGATTCGCCACCCATGGGGATGGGGATCCAAAAAGCGACAGCAGCTCACATGATGTCGCCAATAGCGACCCTCCAACCAGAATGCAGACGAACGCCACGAGTGCAGGTCGATTGAGGAAGTGACTGACTTGAGGTCGGATTGCGACGCCAAGACTGCGTGCGAATCGACATGTCTATCAGTATTCCTGTCTTCCTGTCTTCCTGTCTTCCTGTTGGAGCTTGTCGACCAGCGAAACTCTTCGTACGATCACTCATATCGATCGCGGTTGCAACTCGTAGCGTGCAAGTGCTGACCGCCACGTCTGCGGGTTGTTCCTTCCTCGTAGGAAGCTGCCGCACATTGTGTGCGAAGACGGTTGGACATCGGACGGATGTCTTTAATGTAGTTGACCACGAGAGAGAGCTCGTCTCAAGTGCGCCGATGGGTGGTGCGTCTTGCTCTCACTTACAGTATCTGGCTGGTAGGGAGGGATCTCCATTGACAGAGTTGACTTGACCGTACATCGGATAAGCCGTGTTGGAGGTGGTGTTGGGCTCCGCCTGATTATTATGTTGGTCTGAGACGACGAATCTCCGGCTGGAACTCTGCCTTGGCAAGCTCACCAAACGGGAAGTGTCTCTATCGCATGAAAGTACAGTAGTCTCATTGCTGTAGATCGTGCCAAACTAACGAATAGGAGCAGAGTAAGAGCAGAGCAAGAGCAAGAACTAGTTGGATCACAAAGGAATGGAGGTCGTCTCTCTGTTCCTGTTTCGTTTGCACATGCATGTATGTAGCTATGTAGGATTGTCAAACATCGCTCCAACTATCCTATCCAACTGAGGCAGACGAAGCGATCGCGTGTCGAAGTGATGAGGACCATCATGGGGGAAGTCAGTGCGTCGTGGTGGCGTTGTCGCTCTGGAGTCCATCCACGTCTCTATAGTCCCAGGTCGCTGAGTCCCGGGTGGTCGTCAGGGCGACGACCCAGCGGCCAGTGAAAGAGGCGGTCGGACTCGTCGATGAGCACGTCGTTGATGCAGGCGTAGCGATGGGCCATGAGTCCGTGCGCGTTGAAGACCCAGTTCTCGTTGCCGTAGGAGCGCACCCACTGGTTGCGCTCGGTGTCCAGCCACTCGTAGGCGAAGCGCACGGCGATGTGGTTGTCGTTGAATGCGAACAGCTCCTTCACGAGCCGGTACTCCCCCTCGCCCGCCCACTTGCGCGACAGGAAGGCCTCAATCTGCTCGCGGCCCTCGATAAACTCGCTGCGGTTGCGCCACCGGCTGTCCACCGAGTACGCCAGCGCCACCTTCTGCGGGTCGCGCGAGTTCCACGCGTCCTCGGCCGCGCGCACCTTGACGATCGCCGACTCTCGCGAGAACGGCGGCACCGGTGGTCGCGTCTCCTGGGATTGTTGAGCCATTGGAGCTGGTCGGGAGGAGGAAGAGGTGAAGGACTGAGAGGAGAGCTTGATTGCTGGAGAGCAAGATTTGAAGTGCGGGACGACGATCAGCAGTAGTGACGATCGATCACCCACGAGCTCCTCGGTTGAAACGGAGGGTCCGACAAAGCGACAGACTGGTAGACAGTAAGACAGGAACACTGTTCCGCACCGATAGACATGTCGATTCGCACGCAGTCTTGGCGTCGCAATCCGACCTCAAGTCAGTCACTTCCTCAACGACCTGCACTCATGCGCCACCAGGTGCCTCCCAGATTGCGCACCGGCACAGTACGTGGCGTTCGTCTGCATTCTGGTTGGAGAGTCGCCATTGGCGACATCGTGTGCGCTGCTGTCGCTTTTTCGGATCGTCCGTTTCGATTGAGGAGCTCGTGGGTGGTTGGACTTCGTTGCTGCCGATCGTCGTCCCGCACTTCAAATCTTGCTCTCCAGCAGTCAAGCTCTCCTCTCAGTCCTTCACCTCTTCCTCCTCCCGACCAGCTCCAATGGCTCAACAATCCCAGGAGACGCGACCACCGGTGCCGCCGTTCTCGCGAGAGTCGGCGATCGTCAAGGTGCGCGCGGCCGAGGACGCGTGGAACTCGCGCGACCCGCAGAAGGTGGCGCTGGCGTACTCGGTGGACAGCCGGTGGCGCAACCGCAGCGAGTTTATCGAGGGCCGCGAGCAGATTGAGGCCTTCCTGTCGCGCAAGTGGGCGGGCGAGGGGGAGTACCGGCTCGTGAAGGAGCTGTTCGCATTCAACGACAACCACATCGCCGTGCGCTTCGCCTACGAGTGGCTGGACACCGAGCGCAACCAGTGGGTGCGCTCCTACGGCAACGAGAACTGGGTCTTCAACGCGCACGGACTCATGGCCCATCGCTACGCCTGCATCAACGACGTGCTCATCGACGAGTCCGACCGCCTCTTTCACTGGCCGCTGGGTCGTCGCCCTGACGACCACCCGGGACTCAGCGACCTGGGACTATAGAGACGTGGATGGACTCCAGAGCGACAACGCCACCACGACGCACTGACTTCCCCCATGATGGTCCTCATCACTTCGACACGCGATCGCTTCGTCTGCCTCAGTTGGATAGGATAGTTGGAGCGATGTTTGACAATCCTACATAGCTACATACATGCATGTGCAAACGAAACAGGAACAGAGAGACGACCTCCATTCCTTTGTGATCCAACTAGTTCTTGCTCTTGCTCTGCTCTTACTCTGCTCCTATTCGTTAGTTTGGCACGATCTACAGCAATGAGACTACTGTACTTTCATGCGATAGAGACACTTCCCGTTTGGTGAGCTTGCCAAGGCAGAGTTCCAGCCGGAGATTCGTCGTCTCAGACCAACATAATAATCAGGCGGAGCCCAACACCACCTCCAACACGGCTTATCCGATGTACGGTCAAGTCAACTCTGTCAATGGAGATCCCTCCCTACCAGCCAGATACTGTAAGTGAGAGCAAGACGCACCACCCATCGGCGCACTTGAGACGAGCTCTCTCTCGTGGTCAACTACATTAAAGACATCCATCCGATGTCCAACCGTCTTCGCACACAATGTGCGGCAGCTTCCTACGAGGAAGGAACAACCCGCAGACGTGGCGGTCAGCACTTGCACGCTACGAGTTGCAACCGCGATCGATATGAGTGATCGTACGAAGAGTTTCGCTGGTCGACAAGCTCCAACAGGAAGACAGGAAGACAGGAAGACAGGAATACTGATAGACATGTCGATTCGCACGCAGTCTTGGCGTCGCAATCCGACCTCAAGTCAGTCACTTCCTCAATCGACCTGCACTCGTGGCGTTCGTCTGCATTCTGGTTGGAGGGTCGCTATTGGCGACATCATGTGAGCTGCTGTCGCTTTTTGGATCCCCATCCCCATGGGTGGCGAATCCCAGCGGCTCCTAAGCTTGAAGCTCTTACCCCACAACTTGGTCCCACCAGCGCTCACTTTGGATCTCGTCGCCTCCCTCGCAAGCCGCTCGCCCTCCCGCCCAAGATGGTGCTCAAGCTCTACGCCAACCTCATCAGCCAGCCCAGCCGCGCCGTCGAGTGGGCGCTGCGCGTCAAGAAGGTCGACCATGAGCTCGTGCAGGCAGACTTTGGTGGTCCCGTGTTCTCGGACCCGGCCTTCATCGCCATTAACCCCAACAAGCTCATCCCGGTCGTCACCGACGGCGACTTCACGCTCTTCGAGGGGTGCGTGGCTGCGCTGTGCCACCTCATGCTGTGTTGTGTTGTGCATAATGGCTCACCGCTCTCTCTCTCTCTCTCTCTCTCTCACTCACTTTGGCAACAATGCAGCGCCGCCATCCTGACGTACCTGAGCGAGACGTACGGCTGGACGGACCTGCTCCCGACCGAGCCCAAGGCGCGCGCCAAGGTCAACGAGTACCTCCACTGGCACCACACGAACGCGCGCTGGGTCACGCCGCGCGTACTCGTGCCGCACATCCACACCAAGGCCGGTGCGGCCACCCCCGAGGACACCAAGTACGTTGAGACGACGGACGAGATCGTGGACAAGATCGTCGGTCTGCTCGAGACGTTCCTGGTGAAGGACTTTGTGGCGCAGACGGATGCGCCGACGATCGCCGACTACTTTGCGTACTGCGAGTACGTGCAGCTGGAGTACCAGGGTCTGATCGACGCCAAGAAGTACCCGAAGACGGCTGCCTGGCTCGCGCGCATGAAGGTGTGTTGCATTCGTGGCGCTCGATGGCGCAGATGCAATCGCGGATACTAACTCTACTGCTGTGGCTGCTGCTTGATGCCAACAGGAGATCCCGCACCACGACGAGGTGCACGCGCCGCTGCGCGAGTTCATGGCCGCGACCAACGTGCTGGCCAGTCCGTAGGCTGCTCCCGTCGCTGCTGCATCCGGTGGAGTTGGTCCGCAGCCACTTTGCAGATCCGATCGATAGTTCATTGCGCAGCTGTTGTTTAGCTGGCTCCGCAAATCGTAATGGAGTCCCATCTGTCATTTCATAGCTGTGCTCTCGATTGCATCGTCCTCTTCGTCGGAGAATCTCCGACCATGTCACCTTGGAGTGAATCGCTGCGCCTCCTCCATCGCAAACATCATCGTGCACGGACCACCGCCATGATGTCGGCGGCTGCTGGTGTTGGTCGGATCGAACACTTCGTTCCAGTCAGTCCGTCCGCCAGTCCCAAGGTTTCGATTGTAGCAAGACAACCATGTCACTCCCAAGTACAGAGTGGCTTTTGCTGACGTACTTGTTGATCATCATCATCATCGTTGATGCTGTCACCGTAGCTGACTCACCGAGCGATTCCATTTGAATTGGGCGGCAAATCAAGTATTTGATCTTTGTGATATCTGTTGCTTTGACTCGTACTGCGTGCGGAGGCAAGTTCCTTCATGCTCCCATTGCTCGTCAGTCCGTGTTGAGTTGCAAACCGAGATCCACATATCCCATGGCTTCAACTAAAAGTATGCCATAATTACATAAACCACTCCACCCATATAAAAACCGTAACGTAAAACCTCCCCCCTCTAACGAACACCAAATTGTCACACGTACCTGCCACCACGTCACGCGTTAGGAACCCGTCGGCGGAAAAGAAGCTCCCCATAGTCGCCCCCACAGTGAAGAAGCGAGCGAGATCGCGAGACAGGCGGCCGCTCTCGCTCGCCCCCGCGCGCGCCATGGACCAGGGGCCGGGCAACGGCCGCGTGCTCATGATCGTGCGCGCCAACTCGCCACGCAACGGTGAGCCGGGCGGCGGCGCGAACGGCGAGGCGCTGCAGGCGATCAACCTCGGCGCGCTCGAGACGGACTGGCGGCAGCAGCAGTTCCAGCGGCAGCGCATGCAGCTGCTCAGCATGGCCATCTTCCTCTGCTTCATGGTGCTCTTCTTCGACAACCGCGCGGGCGACTCGCGCCAGACGCGCACGCGCGTCGACACGTCCGGCCGCAGCCGCTACGCCGTGCCCCACGACGCGCTCAACGACTCGGACCGACTCACAAAGGTGCACGCCTTTGAGGACGTGCTGCACCGACAGCAGGGATACAGGCTCAAGGGACCGCCGCTAAACGTCACCGGAATCTACTCGGGTGCGTGCCACGGAGGCTGGACTGCGCGCGCGTGAGAGAGACACTTAACGCTGGTGGACCGCAGGCACGTGGGAGTCGCTGTCCGCTGAGCAGTACGACGCGCACAAGCCCGTCTACACCGACATCATGTACGCGCCGTGCGAATGACTAGAGCTGCTGGTTTCGCTGACAAGTAGCACTGCTATCACCACAGCCCGTACTTGAAAGTGGACCGCGAGATTCAGCTGCAGCAGTACACGCAGCCAGTCGAGGCCGGACACACGTGGCTGTTCCTCAAGATGAAGCCGCCAGCCTCCAAGGAGCTCAAGAAGGATGTGGCGTACGTCACCGGCCAGCTGGTGATTTACGAGGAGCAGGCGTCGCTTGCGGCCACAATCTTGCCCGTGCAAGGAGTGTTCCTGAGGAAGATGGGCAAGCTCACGCTGTTTGGCAACAGCCCTGACTCAAGTGTGCAGCTGCTGTATCGCAAGTCCAAGTCGCAGCTCACGGCAAATTCTACGACAGGGACTGCATCATCAACAATCACGTCCAACAATGTGAAGGAGAAAGCCAAGCTGTCAGAGAACGACGACACCGAAGAGCAAACGGATGAAGAAGAAGAAGAGGAGGAGCTGGAGGAGGCGGCAGCTGCCGATGCAGAGCAGCAGCCAATCCCGCGCGGCGAACTCTTGAACCTCGGTGTGCTGGACGGCGTTCCTGTGGTCGAAAACATGGGTGACTACGAGTCGATTGACGTGTCGCCGCCACGGTATTCGTACGTGTCGCGCTTCCGAAGCAGTGATTCCTTCAGCGATCAATGTGTGAGTATCGTTGAAATGTCACTTGTCAACAACTCCGTGCCAATTCAAGGTGAGACTGAGGCCGAAGGGGACGACGAAGAAGCTGCCGATTTTTTGGCGCGCAGTATGCACAACATGAAGTTGACAGGGACTCTAGCAAGTGTCAACTGCGGACTCTACTTGACGATCGATGCATCTTTCCAAGAGGAGAACTTGAACGTGTTCTTCGCCAAGGCTTCACGATACGCTGTCATCATGACGTTCATCGCTATGGGCGAGATCTACTTCTTGCTTCGCCAACTCCAGATCTCAAGTACTCAAGCGACTGCGGCCAAGGTATCCTTACTCACAATCGGCCAGCAGGCGATCGTAGACTCGTACCTGTGTCTTGGCCACTTGACCATCGGCATCGTTGCGCAGGTACAATATTGCATCCTCATTGGCTCTCTCGTCGCGTACTGATATCTAACGCTTGCAAGGTGCTGCTTGTCACCAATTCTCCTCTCCAGAATGTTTTTGCTGCCTTTGCATCCGTGGCGTTCGTCAAGCTCATCATCTTCTCAGTTTTTGAGATGCGTTATCTACTCATCATTTGGAAGGCTCGGCGGCCCCAGGGTTTCTCTGAAGGGTGGTTATCACTGCGCCGCGAGCTCACGACGCTGTATTCGCGCTTCTACTTGTCCTTGCTCGCTGGGCTGTGCTTATTTTACAACTTCTCGGTACGTTTATTGGCGACCCGCGAGACATCTTGGTTGATATCTCTGACGATTTCGATGATGTTTGATGCAGAACCACCTTCCAGTCCTCGTCTTCATTTGCTACTCTTTCTGGGTGCCGCAGATCATTCACAACGTCCACCGGTGCGTTTGAAGCAATGAGATATTCTGTCGGGTTAAAATTGCGAACTAACCATTATGGCTCAGTGAGGTCCGGAATCCTTTCGACCTCGGGTACCTCTACGGTATCAGCGCCTTGCGAATGTTCTTGCCACTCTACATTTACGGCTGCCCGAGTAATTTCCTGACGGCATTCCCGATGGTATGCTTTCGCATATTCTGTTATCGCTATAGCATGATTGAAACAACTCTGACTCTTGTCGATGATATTTTGTTTTGCACAGTACGAAAGCAAGACAGACCCACACTTCTGCTACACGCTGACTGCGTGGATGCTTTTCCAAGTCGGTGTGTTGACACTTCAGCAGCGATTTGGGCCGCGGTTCTTCGTCCCCGCACGCTTCCTCCCAGTCAAATACAATTACGAGCGCCGCATCAACTTGCAAGAGCGGTCACTGCTGCGGAACGGCAGCGGAAGCGGGACGTGCGACGACGAGGACAGCTCGATCGACTGTGTCATCTGCATGATGGAGCTGGACGTCGACGCTCGCGACTACATGATCGCTCCGTGCGACCACATTTTCCACCGCGAGTGCCTGCAGGGCTGGATGCAGGTCAAGATGGAATGTCCAACGTGTCGTTGCGCGCTGCCCGAGCCGTAAAGGCGCGCAGGTAGGTAGCAAAACCCAGGGATTGCAGTCAGAATATATTACACTTCAAGGTCTTGATTGCTCGCTGCCATGGTGCTGTGGCGAGTCCTCAGGCGTGAACGGCTCAGCCACCTCACCCGCGCAAAATCAGCCCACTGTCCTACCGCCTCGCAGTGACCTAACGCCGCTGTCCACCGGTGGCACTGATGATGTCGTTGTCGGACGATGGGACCGAGCTCACGCATCGTGGTATTGCTATCTGACCAGGGAGTAGAAATGGTGGTGATTCAACTCCTTCAATGCGATGGTGACTCTGGATGCGTACTGTAAACGGCTAACACACGTTTCGACGTGATCAATGGTCGGTCGTGGCAGCAACGTGATGCCTTTACAGCTCGCCGTACCATTCGGTTCAACTGTCCGACATCATCAATCACGGATGATGTCGGTACCGCGGTCTGAACCATTAGATCTTGCTTTCACTATATAGGATCGGATCGATGGGCGGACCAGGTCCTACAGTATCCCCCGTTGGTCTCTTTGGCCAGTCAACAGAGCCTCTTCGATGAGCCGATCGATAGCCGGCGGTCGCTAGTCATGTCCGAGCTCGCTCTATACAGAGTTGGGCTGCACAGTGCTCACGTTGTCCAGCCGTCATAGCGGCGATGTCCACAGCCGCGAGAGAGCGGGACTAGCATGTCCAACGACTGCAGTGCGGCGCAGCGATCCTCGCCACATGGCGTTGTATCATGTCAGTTGAGCAGACGGTGACGAGGCTGAAGACTTGGGAAGCAACTCAGTTGCTCAGTTACCAACTCCGGTCGTTCGTGGGACGATGCACATCCAACCCCGCGCCAATCATGGAACCTGAGCAGTTCAACCACGCCTAATAGTGTGTCTACTGTAGGACGAAGCAGCCGCTGCCTGTGCTTTGAGTTGGGCCATCCCCTTGCACCTCCCCTCAGTCAGCAAGCGGGGCCGTCCACGCTGCTACGGCGGCCCACTCTCACTTCAACGCGTAGTTTGTCGACCAGCAGGCGACCATGTCCACTATTGGACATAGTGAGACCAAGTCACAGTAGTTCAGCAGCTTTCGAACTGAAAGTGCCACCTCCTCGAGCAGCGCAAACCGCGGCTCCGATCCTATCCCATGTGACGCTGCGCCGCTTCTCGCGCCGACGCCCGTGTCCACATTTAGTGGAGCCGCAGCGCTGCTTGCTGCTCGCTCTGCCGTTGCACCGATCGCCTACTACGGTACGCACTGATATCGGCTCAGCTCTCGGCGCGACGCTCGCCTCGCGACGCCACAATGCCCTGGACGCTACGCTAGACGCGGCCTCTCGTTGCTGCTGCATTGCTACGTCAATGGCTAACTGCTGACCCGCGCTGCTGCAACGATAGTCCACTCTAGCCCTCACCGTACGTCAGCTACAAGGCCTGCTGCTCCCCATCCCCGCCGCGCGGATCGCAGTTGCCAACGTCCCCGCCATGACCAAAGCGGCTCTGGCCGAAGCGCCGGCCATCAACGCCATCATGGAGCAGCGCGCAGATCAGAAGCTGCCGCTGCGGAGGCGGCGGTCCACAGGCTCCGCGAGCTCGTCAACGACATCTACGCCGACCAACGTGACGGGCAGTGCCAGCAGCGCGAGGTCGGCCGCAGCCGCGAGGAGAGCAGCAGTAGCCGCCGAGCACCCGCCCGACGCGTGCAGATACCCCAACAAGCGCTGCTACAACAAGCGTGCGCTCAAGAACAATGGTCAGCTGCACAAGTTCTGCGAGATGCACCGAGACTCTGCCAACCAGTACCAGCGGCGGCTCGAGCAACGGCTCAAGCACAAGAGGATCCAGTCGAGACTCAAGAGCCTCCAGGCTCAGCGAGAGCAAGCGGCCGCCTTAGCTGCAGCTGTCGTCGTCTCAGGGGGAGCTGCAGGGACTTCTGGAGGACTGCTACCTGTTGCAGGAGTGCCCAGAGTGGCCGCACCTATCGCTAGTGGAACGCAGAACGTGCTCGCCGTACACTACGCTGTCAACCACGGTGTACCGCTGAGTGCGGCACCAGCTCTACTGCGTTCTACAAGCGTAAGCTCGGGCGTTTCTGCCATATCTACTCCATCGTCAGCCTCCAGTCCTGCTCCTACGATTCTAGAACCGATCCAAGCTCCTCCAGTAGTGCTCACCGCTCCGCCACAGACAACTTCCACTACTGTGCCAGAGTTCGAGCCATTCCGCTACCCGGTCCCGCTCCAAGACGAAGACATTGAGTGTCTCAATCGGTTGTTTATTGAGCCGTGAAGGTGACGAGGAAATGCAAATCACTGCGACGCACCATATTCTGCTCGCAGCTCAAGAAAGTTCGCTTCACGTCACATCCAGGAAACTCTCTCTTCCTCAAGCAAGTTGGGATCGGCGACGATCACATGATCACGCTCGCTTGCTTGTGTGCTGTTTGTTTGTGGCCAGGTCGTGGCACCGAGTGCATCGTGTTAGACACCCGCGCAGCATCAACCGCTTTGCTGATGTCATGTTTGAGGGACAAATCGCATGCGAAATCATCGGTGCTGGCGCTATCATAAAGCGCGACCATACCATCGGCATGCCACAGCCAGCAAAAACTATGTATTGGACGAATAGAGTTCGACGTTGACTCTGCTAGAATAAAAGTGCGTCCGCACCAATGATGCGCATTCGCATCATGCCACTCAATATCGCGATTTAGCGCTCCTTTTTCAGTTCCGTAGCACCAATGCCTTGATTGCCCACGAGACATCGCCGGAATCCATCTTCAAGTTCTTCACGCTCAAGATGCTCACCGATCATTACGAGCTTGGACGCTCGTCGTTCTCCCTTTTCCCAATGTCCAGCAGACGGAGCGATCGTGTACGTGTCGAGCACACATTGAACGACGCACTTGGCATCCTCACCCTCCACGGACAAGATCCCCTTGATGCGCAACACTTCTGCCTTGCTGTAGCGATTCACAACTGCCGTCAACCTGCATAGCATTGCGATTATCGTTAGCAGCACTCGATGATATCACATGAGCTCTCGGCTACTCACCACTCGCTGAACGCGGCAATGTCAACTGAAGCATCTGCCTCAAAGTGCACCGTCACGATGCCATCTGTGTGAAACCCGCGGGTCCAAATGTCGAGGCTGCCATCCTCTCCATCGCTCACAAGTTCTTTCCCAGCCGCTTGCCGGAACTTGACCGCGTCAAACGTGTTCACGTTAATGATCTGCGTCATATCAAGGTCCGCGTTGCGGCACTGGTACACCGTTGCTTCTTCGTTGATTTTGCGGATAGCACGCTCGAGCCGCGCAATCTCTTCACCTCCAGCCAGATCCACCTTGTTCAACGCGACCGTGTCAGCGTACAGCAGCTGTCGCTGGAGCTCGACTGGGAACTTGAAATCGGCGGTTGTTTCGCTCCAGTATCTCTGCGTCGAGTGTGCGTCGACCATGGCGACGATCGCGTCCAACCGGAATCGCGAGGCGCGAAGCCGCAAGAAAGTCTCAATGATTGGCCCAGGATCCGCGAGCCCCGTGGTCTCCACCACAAGATAGTCAAAGCCCTTCTCGTTCGAGATGCGCAGTAGGTAGTCAACGATGCGCTCGAGCTCCGAGACGTTGCGCGTGCCGCGCGATAGGCAGCACATGCAGCCGTTCTGCAGCACGTAAATCCCATCGTCGCTCGCTCCTGCCTTCTGCTCCGAGAGCCGCCGAGGGCGCTGCAGCAGCGCGTGGTCGATGCTGATGGCACCCACCTCGTTCTCGAGCACCATGACCTTAAACGGCACGTCCGGCGCCAGCAAGATACGATTCAGCAGCGTCGTCTTGCCCGCCCCAAGAAACCCCGTGAGGATTGTCACGGGCACCACGGGCGGACAGGCTTGTTGGCTGTTGGCAGCTCCGTTCCTGCTCGCAGTCGGCCCCAGGCGCGCGAGCTGCTCGGTCTTGCGCGCGATGCGACGCGCTCGGCGCAGTTGCAGGATCCAAGCGATGGCGTTGGCGATCCAGAACGAGGCGACGAGAAGCGCGGCCAGCAGCGCCAGCAGCGGCCACAGCGGGAGCCCAGCGGGCGTTGGCGTCGCCATGAGTGGCAGCAAGCGGCGGGCAGCAAGTGGCAGCGAGCTAACGGCGAGCAGGTGAGACCGTGGGGTCTTTGCGACGAGGTTGAATGTTGGGATTTCAAGCGGGATTGTACTTATTTTGAGGGATTTTTGAATGGGATGGTGATGACGCCACGCCAATCAAATCGATGACCACTTCAAGCAGCAATCGATTTGATCGGCGTGGACTGCTTGTCAATCGGCAGGAATGAAGCGCGGTGGATGCTACTGGCGAGGACTTTGATAAACGGAATTGCATTAGTTGCTGGTGCTCTTTAGACAAAACTACTGTGGGAAAAAGCTCATGGTCGAGGACGCCGCGACTTAGAGCAGCGGGTAGATGTACTCGCTGTAGATGGGGTCCCAGTAGCACGCCCAGCCAAAGTCGGTCGAGTTGCGGTTCCAGCAGTTGTGGTCGACGTTGGGCACGAGGTGGCGGTGGATCTGGCCGTTCTCGTTCATGGTCTTGAGTCCGTACGTGTCCTCCAGGTACTCGCGCGTCTCGGTCATGTCGAGCACCTTGAGGTTCTCGAACTCGCTCGCGATCTCCTCGTAGCTGCCCACGGTTGAGTACTCGGCGTACAAACCCGTCTGGTACGGTGCCTGCACCGAGTCGTTGGGCGACGCGAACAGGTGAACATTCTCGACGCGCATGAAGTTGTCCTTGTAGCGCTTCTTGGTGGCCTCGCACGTCGACGCGTTCTCGCCCTGCGTCGAGCAGTCGATGAGGTTGTTGTACAGCGGGAAGACCGTGTTGACCTCGAGCCACGGCTCCTCGTACGGCGAGCGCAGCTGGTTGAACAGCGGGATGCTGTCCTGGCCCGCCGGGTACCCAAGCACGGCCTCCATGAGGTCACGCTGGAATTCACCGCGCCACGTGCTCTTGTCCTGCGCGTAAGTGCTCACGTTGAGCACGCTTGTCGGCACCTGCGACGCGAAGAAGCTCATGAACGTGCTGAGCGCGACATCGTCGCCCACCTGCGGGCCGTAGAAGCGGCCGTTCGCGCTCGCGGCCAGGCTCACGAACGTCTTGACCTTGTGGTCGTCCATCTCCTCGATCACGAACTTGGCGACCGATCCACCTTGCGAGTGCGCGATGAAAATGTAGCCGTCCTCGAACAACTCCGTGTTGTTGGCAATGACCTCGCGCACCTGAGCAACACCGAGCTCAGCCTGCTTCTTGAGGCCCGTGGACGTGCTGCACGCGTCGGAACAAAAGTCGAGCGTCACGAATGTGCGGCCCTCGGCCGTGAGGTTCGCGCGGTAGTTGGCGCTGTTGGCCGCGTTGCCGTTCGAGCCGTGGAAGTAGAAAATCGGGAGCTTGCTTCCAGCAGAGACGCCGGACGAGCTGGTGCCAGAGCTTGACGACTCCGACGCATCACTCCCACCAGTCGAGTACTCGCCAGAGGCGCTGTCAGAACCAGCCGAAGCGCTAGAAGAGTCGACGGCACCGGCGTCGCCACACGAAAGGCCGGCGTGGACGCCATCCATCTGCATGGAGGCAGCAGCGATGGCAGCTAGTAGGAGGCTGGCGAGGCTGGAGATCTTCATAGCTTGAAGGCGTGGAGTTCGTAGCTTGAGTGCTGGACGAGTGGAAGGACGCCGATTGATCGGTGTGAGCGCGATTTGCAGAATGAGCTCGGTCTCCTGCCACGCGAGAACGCGAGGCAGTCGGAGATGTGCTGGTAGTGAATTCAAGTGCGAGACACTCGACAACGCAGTGCGAGATGCATGGCAATGCGAGCAACGTGCACATGGAGCGTGGCGAGTCCTGCATAATCGGCCACTCGTCCCTTTTGCGGTCGTACCAACTGGTTGAAGTTCACAGCCCGATGCTCATCACACACACCTCGAACCGAATACCAGCCTGATTTGAAAAACTTTGGGAATCTATATATTGTCTATTGAGTTATAATAAATATTCTTAGTAACATGTGAAAACACTGTTAAGGTGAATGATATTCTTTAAATGAATTCATTTGAGTGATTGCTTATTCAGATGGCAAAATCGTTGCTCACGCTGCATTGACAGAATCACTGCACATGCTGAAGCAATCGAAGCAGCGCCGCTATGCGTCAAAGCTTTCGAGAGCCCTTTGAGAAAGAGAAGCTAACTCGACTGAAGTCATCGCTGAGTCGATCGCACTACAAAACCCTCTATGGCCGGAAGCGAATTTACAGAACCTCTTTAGCTCTTGAGGATTTGCCACACCGTTGCGGCCCACGCTGCGTCGTGAGGCTCATTTGTAGCGGCGCTGATACCAGAGTTGAGTAAACGCATCTTGGATCGCGTGGATGCCGCAGCGCGGCGCCTCGCCTCTGTCCTCGATTGCCGTCCTTGAAGTCGGGGCATAAACAGTGGTGCGGAGTTGCACTGGTCGACGGGCCGTGCCAGAGTGCAGTGAACTCGCGAGCACACACTGTGCACCCATCAGCGATTCGAATTATCTCCCAGCTACGGTGCTGAGTCACTGTCGGGACTCCTGCAAACACAGCAAGCTGCTGAATCGATCGCCTTTCCACCCTCACACACAGGGCACAGCTCGGCAAAGAGCTTTAGTGTGGTGACAACCTCGCGAATGGTCGGCCGCTGCACCAGGTCGAACGCAAGCATCTCCTTCACAAACGTCCAAATTGTGTCGTTCATTTCCTCTGGTCGGTCGGGGAGAGGGTCGTCACTGTCGAGCTTCTCCATGATTTCGTCCTCACCCATGATTGCGAATGGAGACTCCCCGGTGAAGGCTTCAAACACGCAGAGACCAAACGAGTAGATATCGGACGCAAACCGTGGGTTCCTCGCATCCAGCTTGCCTTCGCGATCTGTCGAGGCATCTTTTGTGCCGAGGTATGCGTGCGGACCAATGGAGAGGAGCTCAGGCGCCTTGTTGCGGATCTCATCCTCCGTCGTCTTTTGGCTCAGGCTGGCGGACTGCTGACGAATGAAAGAGAAGCCAAAATCCGTGATCTTGGCGAGACCATCGGCACCGACGAGGATGTCATTGCACTTGAGGTCGCCGTGGATCACATTCTGACTGTGCAGGTATAGAATTCCGACAGCAGCTTCGAACAATAGTCGCCACAGCTGGGGCTTGTTATCATTAAGATAGTCGATCAAGTTCCCGTTCGTACAGTCCTCGCTCACGAAGAATGGAGAGTCCGCAACGTGATTCGCGCCGTAGAGCTTCACGATATGCGGGTTTTCTAGCGTCTTCCAGACCTTGACCTCTTTGAAGAAGCGCTTGGTCAAACTCTGCTCAAGAAGCTCCTTGACGACAACCGGTGCGAAATTCCACCGCGCACGATACACTCTACCGTACGAGCCTTCCGCGAACGACTCGCCGATGATCTCGATGTCATCACTCGAAATAAACCAGCGCGGAACATCAAGATCTTTCACACCCGCAGCCTTCTTGGCCATCTCGAACATTTCGTCCATGGCGTTCAGCTTTCTCGTCGAATAACCTTGGCGATTAAACTGGAGCTTGTGCTTCAACATGTAGAGATCCTCGACAGCGTTCTTGCTCTTGACCTCATTTTCAATGACCTTGGGATTTTGGATAGCCGACATGATATCTTTCTCTTCGCGCTCTTCCTCGCTCTCGCTTTGCTTAAGTCCCTTCGGACGCTTCACCATTTGAACCCCCATGGATTTCCCAATCAACCCCACGTTAGCTTCAAGGTTCAGTAGCTGCGAGTGGGTCTTGGCGGTGCCCTCGATCGTGAGCATCTTGACCAAATGGTTGATCTCCTCCTCGATTGAGTCGAGCAGCCCGACAAGCTTGTCGTTGCGTGCCCACTGCAACACGATCATTCGCCGCTTGAACCTAGCAATGTCGGTGTTGAAAGTATAGATGACGACTTTGAACCGCGGGAGCACGGTCAGCTCAGACAGCCGGTTCTCGCTCTCAACTTGCCGCAGCAGCACCAGCAGCTCCTCCATGCGCCGCACTACCACGTGGCAGCGCTCGCGCTCCACCCGAATGTCCTGCAGCAGGTTGTACGCGGCCTCGACCGCCGCGACCACGAGCGAGCCGAGCCCGAAGCCCACGACGTCGAGCGTCAGCTCCGCCGCCACCTTCACGCACGACGCCATACCGTGCCCGCAATTGCTATAGCGCCTCGGCCTTGGGCTTGCGACTTGAGCTTGCGACTTGGGCTTGAGCTTGCCTTGGGCCGGGAAGATCCCCGAGTGAGCTGCTGGACGGAGAAGCGCAATGCGTACCCATCCGCTCATCCAAAATCGACTGAAAATCCCTCAATATATTATATTTACTGTTTCATGAATATATTGTTAATGGATAAGCATACTCCTACATATTCTATAAATCTATAATAGTTTTATTATTTTACTATTTAATTTAGACCAATCAGATCGAGGTGACGGGTGGATCTTTCCAGGACGCCAATCTGCGATCCCGCCTCATGGAGACGCCGGTGGCGCCGCTAGCGGCCGCTCGTGGGGGCGACGCGCGGCTCAGCAGCTCGCGCGGGCCGCTGGACAAGGCGCTGGCGCTGGAGCGCGCGCCGTCGCCGCTTCTGCGAGCTCCGGGGGCCGAGAACTGCGCGCGCGGCGGCCGCGAGCGCCAACTTCAAGGTGAGGACGAGGGCGACGCGGTGGCGCAGCGCGCGAGCGGCGCGCAGCTGTGCGACGAGTGCGAGCGCAGCCGCGCGCGACTCGAGTGCGACGCCTGTGGACTCGTGTACTGCGCGGCGTGCGACGCGCACCGGCACCGCAAGGGGAAGCTCCAGCTGCATGTGCGCGCGAGGATTGCGGGCGGCGGCGCGGTTTCCCCGGCCTTTGGAGCGTCGTCGGCGGCTGTGAAGGGAGAAATGGAGGAAGGAGGGGGAGATGGAGATGGAGTGGGAGCGGGAGCGTGGGGGCTCAAAGAAGTCGGCCGGTGGCTGAGAGACAACGACCTGGACGTGTTTGTCCAAGATGCGGAGACGCTGGGGCTGGACGGCAAGGCGCTGCTTGAGACTGGGAAGGTGGACGCGTTCCTGGATGCAGCGACGTGCTCTGCGTCTCGAGCGCACAAAAAGAAGCTGCAGAGGGAGGCCCAGAAGCTGCGAGAGGCTCAGGATACAAGCGAGCCAACTGCGCGACGACCGTCGGATGATGCTCAAGCCCAGGGTACAGCAAGCAGGATAGGGCTCAACCTCCACGTCGACGTGGCCTCAGACGTCGACGCAAGCAATGTTGAAACTAGCTTCTCGCCAGTCGCAGCGCTGCGAGCGCGTTTGGCACATGGACAAACTGGCGATGACGCTCGTGGACGGGTTCTGCGTCGTCGATCGGCATTTCCTGGAGCAGCCGTGGATCCGTCGTCACCCCTCACCATTGGGAACAAGGGAGGTCCAGGGCCTCAGGTGATGACGGAGAAGCGAAGTCGTAGCATGTTTCTTGGCGCAGCTTCTCTCAAGATTGACGTCGGCACACCGCCACCTGCTCCAGTATCAACCGGAGCGCCACCCAGTAACCCATCATCTATTGGGAAGCGACAGCTCGTGGGCATCGGGGCATTGGATCTTGACATGTTACAAGTCAAGCACGAGGAGAGCGCCCTCGCTGCCTCATTTGACTTTTCTGCGGAGGGGCGACTGCAAACGCAAGGCTTCGAGATCAATGTGAGTTGCTTTGATGTTGCTCGCCGGGAATGCTGATCTGATCTGACGAGTGTGATGTAAAGACGAATGGAATCGCGAATGTGCCGTTTCATACGCGAAATCGAGTACTGAGGAAGGAAGAAGCTGTATCTACTCCCTCTAGTGTCACTTCAAGCTCGATCGCGTCGTCCACAGCCTCAACGACGTCACCACCGTCAACATCAATGGGTACTCGGGAATATCTTCTCATTCTGAACGAGTTGGGACATGGAGCGGGTGGGAAAGTGTACAAGGCATTGTACTTGCCAACATTCAAGCTCGTGGCGGTCAAGGTTATTCGCGTTTATGATCAGAAAAAGCGCCATCAAATGGTTCGGGAGCTCAAATCGCTGTACGTGAACTATGTTCCGATTGCCGAAGCTGATACGGGTGTCGAGGCTGCGTGCGAGGAGCTCGTTATATTTTATGACGCTTTCACAAATCCTGAAGCTGGATCAGTTTCCATTGTTCTCGAGTATATGGACGGTGGTTCGGTAGAGGACTGTATGCGCGCGACAGGTGGTACCGGAGCTCCTGAGGCTGCCATCGCTAACCTCGCGTATTGCGGCTTGCGCGGTTTAACATTTTTGCACGAGCATCATCAACTGCATCGTGACATCAAGCTTAGCAACATGCTGATCAACCATGCAGGGCAAGTAAAGGTACAGCAAAGCAAGAATATACCGCACCTTGCAATTATGGCAAAGCTAACTTGCTCGGTGATCTAACCAGATTTCGGATTTCGGCATTTCTCGCGATCTCGAGAGCACACTAGCCAAGGCCACGACATTCACGGGGACTTTACTGTACGTGACGGATATGTGCAAGTTAATTTGGCTGAGCGCACGAGCTAACGTGTCTGCTATGCTCCAGCTATATGGCACCAGAGCGCATCAGCGGTGGCATGTACTCGTATCCGTCCGACATTTGGTCTTTTGGTCTTGCGGTGATGGCATATGCCATCGGCCGGCTACCAGTTCCAACCCAAGACGGCTATTGGGGTGTCGTGCATGCTGTGCAGGAGAAACCATCCCCGCGCCTACAAGACTTTGGACCAAACTTCTCGCCCGAGCTGTGCGACTTTGTGGACCAATGTCTCCAAAAGAACCCACACGCTCGTCCGAGTGCTGCCCAGCTGCTACGGCACCCGTTTATTCGTAACAATTACCGCTCACCTTGCGAAGGTACGACTTCCGCATTGTTTCTGGGATTCGCAGACGCGTATGGCAAAGGAGAGGACCGCGCCTCCAAGAAGCGTGCCGAACTCGAAGCTATTGCAACGAAAGTTGAGAGTTGGTGCCAGGTGCACGGAGAGTCACTACTGGCTTCCACTGCGTGCTCGTCGCCATCATCCTCTGTTTTTCATCGCGTACCGCTCGCTCAAAAAGCTGCAGCTCTTGCGCGGCAAATGCGCCTACCACCTGACGAGGTATCTGCTAGGTTCAACTTTCTCTCACGGTACTGTTCAGCCTAGTAGGACTTTTCAAAAACATGATCCAATGAAATGTTCTATGCGAGCCGAAAAAGAAGGCAACCCGCTTGCCTCGTTACTTATGCCGACGTCGACAGTGGTGTTGGCGACGGCAACGCCTTTTGGCCTGCCAATCAATATTTTGCTGCTTTGATACTCCCCCTCCGGCATCAAGCACCTGCTGGACCAGGCGAGTGACCAGGGCATCGACAATTCGAACGGGCAAAGAAAAATATGGACAAACCGAGAAACCACGCCATGAGCGATGACAACATCGCTCAGGTCTCAGGCAAGCATGCTATCATAAACCTGTCAACCAGTATGAAAACCACGACTGATCGTTTTATCATTCTCCAGCTGACAACGCAACGCCAAGCTGGCGGCCGATCTCTACCCCAGACAACCAGCGAGTGTGTCCTGATTCAGATGCTACACACCGCGCTTACATTAGCGGCGCCAGCGACAGGTACGGATGCTCGCCAGTGTTGATGTTGAACGTCGCGCACAGAGGGTTGGCAGGCATCGACGAGTTGTACACATTGCACTCCGTCTCCGGCTTGATAGCGATCACATAGTCCGCATCCTCCGCAACCAGCTTCAGACCCTGACCGATCTGAGGGTAGTACACGCTCCAGTCCTCCGCCGTCAGCGTGAACGACACCGTCGTCGACTCGCCCGCCTCCAGACTGATCTTGTTGAACTTCTTCAGCATCTTCGTCTCCGGAACCATGAACGATCGGAACGGCTGCGTGATGAACAGCATGACGGTCTCCTTGCCAGCCACCGATCCAGAGTTGGTTACCGTGACTGACACGTCGATCGCATCCGAGCTCGAGGTGACGTTATGAGTGCTGAGCGTGAGGTCCGAGTAGTTGAAGGTCGTGTAGCTGAGGCCGGTGCCAAAGTCCCATTGGTTTAGACAGTAGAAGTAGCTCCTGCCGTTCGAGCACTTGGTGCTCACGTAGTGGTTGTATGGGATGGCGACGTTCGCCTGATCCTTCGGGTACGTGATCGGGAGACGACCACTAGGGTTCACCTCGCCATACAGAATCTCCGCAACAGCCTTGCCGCCCTGCTCGCATGCAAGAAGACCGTGCACAATCGCGTGCACATTCTCCGGCAAGTCCGCAAGAAGACGCGGACGACCCTCGAACAGCACCACGATGACCTTTGTGCCAGTTGCTGCCAGCTCCTTCACGTACTCGATCTGACCGTACGGCAGCGCCAGGTCGTTGATGTCTCCGGGTTTCTCGGCGTACGTCGGCTCACCGATGACTGCAATGGTGTATTCGGCCTGAGACGCGAGCTGCTTGGCAGTGGCGAGGTCAGCGTCCGAGTAGGATCCGTTGGTGTAGAGTCCGTTGAAGTACGTGACGCTGCCATTACCGACGATGCTCTCGATTCCGGTCTTGACCGTGATACCGTACGGGAACAGCTGCTCCTGGTCCGAGTATCCTTGCCACCTATTTGACCAGCCTCCACATTGAAGACCAATGTTGTCCGCAGAAGGACCCGTGAGGAAGACAGACTGTCCGGTGGGTAGAGGTAAAGTACTGTCGTTGTTCTGGAGCAGCACAATCGACTCACGAGCGAGCTCCAGCGCAGCTGCGACGTCATCGGCGTTGCCGATCAGCTCGACGTTCTCCTCACCAGGTACAGGGTTATCGTACAAACCGATGCGGAGTTTGGTCTTGACAACACGCCGAGCAGACTCACGAATACGACTAATAATCTCGGGATCTTCACTGAGAAGAAGCTCCGAGCCATTCGTGAACGAGGTGTCAGTGGCAACCATGCTCATATCGAGTGACGTGCGTGTGATAGACATACGCACGGCCTCATCGGTGTTACGAGCCACGCGGTGCCACGTGTTGAGGTTGTTGATCTCATGGTAGTCCGATACGACGAAGCCATCGAAGCCGAGGTCGTTGCGCAGCAAGTCATTCAGCAGCTTGGAATTTGCCACCGTTGGCATGCCATTCATGGAGATGTAGTTTTCCATCGCGGTGAGCACGCCAGCATCGATAGCAGCACGAAATTGCGGCATGTAGTAGTTGAGAAGCTCGAAGTCGGTCATCACAACACCATCGCGGTCATGACCGGTCGGTGTCTTCGAATATCCGATAAAATGCTTCATACAAGCCGCGGAGCCGTTGATGCTCTGAATACCGCGGATGATCGCACTCCCCATAGTGGCAACCAAGTGCGTGTCCTCACCAAACGTCTCATATGTACGAGCCCACAGCGGGTTGCGTGAGATCTCGAGGATCGGTCCGAACACCCACGAGATACCAGCGGCTATGGTGTCACGAGCAGCAACACGGCCCATCTCGTACACAAGGTCGGGGTTGAACGACGCACCGCCGTTGATCTGATGACCGAACTTGACCGTGTTGCCGACGAAGCCGGCGCCGTGTACAGAGTCGAGACCGTAGATCATGGGGTGTCCGCCATTTTCTTCGAGCGTGATCTGTTGGATGGTGTTGATTGCAACACGCCACTGCTCAGCATCCCATGCGTACGTCCCATTGAGCGGACCGTTGACGAAGGGTGGGCTAAGGTACGAGCCGACGCCAAGACGAGCGTATTTGCGCACTAGGTCTTCGTCAACAAGGTGCGAGTCATTGAGGAGCACCGAGATGTCGATCTGGGTCATCTGACCGATGAGCTGCTGCGTGGTCATGGTCGCTACGATGGCGTCGGCTTGTGAGTCCCATTCGTCCCATGCGGATACAGCAGTGAGTCCGAGGCTGACCACGACGGCCGCACGCAGCCACGAGGTGAGCATGGTAGTCTTGCGAGCTGATGAAGAGAGGCTGGAGCGAGGCTTGTTGGAGGTAGTGTGCGCACTTGCAGGTAAAATGCAAAGTGGGTAGAGTGAGAGCTCGGTGTGCTTGGCTTTCAAAAGGACCTGGCGAAAAGGCAAAGGCTCTCATAGAGGAGTACTCGCTGTCTTGCCGACCAATCGCCTCAAGACCTCGATCTCGCCCGACAAGCTACAAGCTCCGCGCATAGTAGTGCACGGCAGCTTGTCTGCTTGGTTGAACTTGGCGCGTGTGTTGATGGACCTCACGAGATTGTGAAACGATTGTTTTTTTTTTCTGGTCATGAAACTCGACGACAATTATTGTACTGCGTTGGTGTTTACAGGTTAGTTCACAATCGTGAGCTCAGCTTCTCGATGGGTCTCTTGCCTGGATCGTGCCTGGTGTACAGTAGGCTCAGGCGCAGGGTGATATAGAATACGACTTCTAAAGTGTCTAAGGAGTGAGTCGTCCATGCTCCCAAGAAAGTGCGATGGGCAAAAACCAGGCGAACAAGCTCGACAAGTGGAAATTCTGGATCTGACTTCACCCGTTGCTCGCGCACTGGGACAATTAATCTGCACAGCACCACAACTATCAGCAGCTTAGGTAGCTTTGGCGATGACGAACAAAATGAGACTTCAGTGTTGTAGCGATAGTTTTGCAGTTCTAATGAAGTAGGGAAGATCCACCCAAAATCCAAGGAAATCTCAGTAGAGCACCAGAGTCGTCAACCTGGAGGTCTTTTCGAGTCTTCAAAGTTGAGCAAGTAAGACTTGAAGCCCCGTAATCAGGCTGACCCCGTAATCGACAAAGGAATCAAGTAGATGACAACCGGACAACTTCAAAGGATGATGAGAACGCAAAAGGTGAGTAGGACGCGGAGTGTCCATCTGGTTGAAGATCGATCATCGCGACGCCTGCTGGATACGTCTAGGTTAACGGTACGCATAGGAGCTTGAGCTGAGCTTGGCGAACACAAAAGATCGGCGTCGAACCCCAACAGACCAAGATTTTCAGGTGCAAATTCATACTTTCCTTCTCAGACGGAGGAATACATTTTCGTCTGGAACTGTTAACACCACGGCCACTGCAAGCCTCCACGTGCAAAGCTTCGCGACTTTCTAATCCCGGGAAAGAAAAGTACTCTTGATGGGGATTAACGCAACGAGTAATGAAGTTTACGGTTCCTCAAATGTTTACGAGCTCTGCAATGTAAATCCCTCCATCAGGTTGAAGTGTGCAATAAATCAACTGAAGATCGACGATTTTCGATCGCCGTGCTTTGCTTCCTCTATCACTACGCCCCTACTTCGTTGCTCAACTTCAGCCAGTCATCATTTGTACTTTTCAACGGGCAGCGCAAGGATCAAGATTTCGGTATATAAGCGATACCTTAAATGCGGCATCAAACAGATCAGTCGAATAATACGTTTCACAATCTCGTGAGGTCCATCAACACACGCGCCAAGTTCAACCAAGCAGACAAGCTGCCGTGCACTACTATGCGCGGAGCTTGTAGCTTGTCGGGTGAGATCGAGGTCTTGAGGCGATTGGTCGGCAAGACAGCGAGTACTCCTCTATGAGAGCCTTTGCCTTTTCGCCAGGTCCTTTTGAAAGCCAAGCACACCGAGCTCTCACTCTACCCACTTTGCATTTTACCTGCAAGTGCGCACACTACCTCCAACAAGCCTCGCTCCAGCCTCTCTTCATCAGCTCGCAAGACTACCATGCTCACCTCGTGGCTGCGTGCGGCCGTCGTGGTCAGCCTCGGACTCACTGCTGTATCCGCATGGGACGAATGGGACTCACAAGCCGACGCCATCGTAGCGACCATGACCACGCAGCAGCTCATCGGTCAGATGACCCAGATCGACATCTCGGTGCTCCTCAATGACTCGCACCTTGTTGACGAAGACCTAGTGCGCAAATACGCTCGTCTTGGCGTCGGCTCGTACCTTAGCCCACCCTTCGTCAACGGTCCGCTCAATGGGACGTACGCATGGGATGCTGAGCAGTGGCGTGTTGCAATCAACACCATCCAACAGATCACGCTCGAAGAAAATGGCGGACACCCCATGATCTACGATCTCGACTCTGTACACGGCGCCGGCTTCGTCGGCAACACGGTCAAGTTCGGTCATCAGATCAACGGCGGTGCGTCGTTCAACCCCGACCTTGTGTACGAGATGGGCCGTGTTGCTGCTCGTGACACCATAGCCGCTGGTATCTCGTGGGTGTTCGGACCGATCCTCGAGATCTCACGCAACCCGCTGTGGGCTCGTACATATGAGACGTTTGGTGAGGACACGCACTTGGTTGCCACTATGGGGAGTGCGATCATCCGCGGTATTCAGAGCATCAACGGCTCCGCGGCTTGTATGAAGCATTTTATCGGATATTCGAAGACACCGACCGGTCATGACCGCGATGGTGTTGTGATGACCGACTTCGAGCTTCTCAACTACTACATGCCGCAATTTCGTGCTGCTATCGATGCTGGCGTGCTCACCGCGATGGAAAACTACATCTCCATGAATGGCATGCCAACGGTGGCAAATCCCAAGCTGCTGAATGACTTGCTGCGCAACGACCTCGGCTTCGATGGCTTCGTCGTATCGGACTACCATGAGATCAACAACCTCAACACGTGGCACCGCGTGGCTCGTAACACCGATGAGGCCGTGCGTATGTCTATCACACGCACGTCACTCGATATGAGCATGGTTGCCACTGACACCTCGTTCACGAATGGCTCGGAGCTTCTTCTCAGTGAAGATCCCGAGATTATTAGTCGTATTCGTGAGTCTGCTCGGCGTGTTGTCAAGACCAAACTCCGCATCGGTTTGTACGATAACCCTGTACCTGGTGAGGAGAACGTCGAGCTGATCGGCAACGCCGATGACGTCGCAGCTGCGCTGGAGCTCGCTCGTGAGTCGATTGTGCTGCTCCAGAACAACGACAGTACTTTACCTCTACCCACCGGACAGTCTGTCTTCCTCACGGGTCCTTCTGCGGACAACATTGGTCTTCAATGTGGAGGCTGGTCAAATAGGTGGCAAGGATATTCGGACCAGGAGCAGCTGTTCCCGTACGGTATCACGGTCAAGACCGGAATCGAGAGCATCGTCGGTAATGACAGCGTCACGTACTTCAACGGACTCTACACCAACGGATCCTACTCGGACGCTGACCTCGCCACTGCCAAGCAGCTCGCGTCTCAGGCCGAATACACCATTGCAGTCATCGGTGAGCCGACGTACGCCGAGAAACCCGGAGACATCAACGACCTGGCGCTGCCGTACGGTCAGATCGAGTACGTGAAGGAGCTGGCAGCAACTGGCACAAAGGTCATCGTGGTGCTGTTCGAGGGTCGTCCGCGTCTTCTTGCGGACTTGCCGGAGAATGTGCACGCGATTGTGCACGGTCTTCTTGCATGCGAGCAGGGCGGCAAGGCTGTTGCGGAGATTCTGTATGGCGAGGTGAACCCTAGTGGTCGTCTCCCGATCACGTACCCGAAGGATCAGGCGAACGTCGCCATCCCATACAACCACTACGTGAGCACCAAGTGCTCGAACGGCAGGAGCTACTTCTACTGTCTAAACCAATGGGACTTTGGCACCGGCCTCAGCTACACGACCTTCAACTACTCGGACCTCACGCTCAGCACTCATAACGTCACCTCGAGCTCGGATGCGATCGACGTGTCAGTCACGGTAACCAACTCTGGATCGGTGGCTGGCAAGGAGACCGTCATGCTGTTCATCACGCAGCCGTTCCGATCGTTCATGGTTCCGGAGACGAAGATGCTGAAGAAGTTCAACAAGATCAGTCTGGAGGCGGGCGAGTCAACGACGGTGTCGTTCACGCTGACGGCGGAGGACTGGAGCGTGTACTACCCTCAGATCGGTCAGGGTCTGAAGCTGGTTGCGGAGGATGCGGACTATGTGATCGCTATCAAGCCGGAGACGGAGTGCAATGTGTACAACTCGTCGATGCCTGCCAACCCTCTGTGCGCGACGTTCAACATCAACACTGGCGAGCATCCGTACCTGTCGCTGGCGCCGCTAATGTAAGTGCGGTGGGTAGCAACAAGACTTGATTCGCAACTTATCGCTTGGAAAGAGCGGATTGCAATGTAGAGGTGAGATGTTGTAGTGTAAGCACTCCAGATCAAAACACTTGAACGGTACAGCTGTCGAGATCAAGATCATTTCTGTTCGCCACTGATTCGTATGTAGTTTTGTAGAATGTAGATATACCAAGTATCGACTTCAATTTAAGGTTTTGCTGCCGATGCAAGGGAACACGCAGCTTCAGCTTTGCACGAGAAGGATGCTCTTCCGCGCAAGCGTCTAGCGGTCGTGAGTCAAAATCCTGAATCGCGAACTACGCTCAACGATTATTGCATGATGAACTCCATCAAGCCACCTCAAATGCCCCACTAGTTTTCTTCTTCGAACGAGACGGCTCCTCAAGTCAGCGGTCTGCAGGACTTCCTGCTCACTCTATTGGAATCTCTCCACTCAGCAGCAATCCATATGAGCGCCTGTCCGCGAGCTCACGCGATTTCCGTCAAACACTCAAACGGCTGCTGGAACTGCACGGTCTGCCAAGAACATCCAGATCCGGCGACACGGTCGAACCCTCCTGAACGCCATCATTCGCTCATGTCAGTGACGAAAATCCGCGATGGGTTCGCTCAGTGGCGACGCCACAGCGCTGACGATTATCCCACGGCGGACCGAATGCCGGAAGCGGTCGAAATGGCGACGCTACCCGACCTCATTGCGAGGAGAGACGCACATCCTAGATCGTGAGGCCCACAAGCAGCGCCTCTGCTTCGCCTCCGGCCACCTGCGCTGGCATGTTTGTTCCAGAAACACGGCGGTCGATCCTCTCCATGCGGATCCCACGGGTGCCAAGTGTCCAGTACGTCCCACGTAAAGTGTCTCGCACTTTGGTGACTTCAATACCAATCGAAGTGATTCATCTCCGACTTCCTCGGACAAATGTCGCGGCCGCAATGACAGACAGCCTTTCATGCGCACTGCTCATGAATCATGCGCACCTGTGGTCGGAGGCTGGCGCCCAGTCTGCCACCGTTTTTCTTCGGTTGGCGCACTTGCTGAGCAGCGGGCGAACACCCTTGAAGCTGTGGCCAGTCGTGCTGGCAGCTGCCGCGGCCGCCTTGCAAGCGATATGGAGTCCTCTGGTCGAGCGCGGGTGGTTGGGATCTCCTGTCATTTCCCAACTTTCTGGCGGGCTACGCTTCGGAGGAGGTCGTGGATAGTCACCTTCACGGCTCCCAGCGAGAAGTGATCGTACACAGCCAGCCATGGACGAGCGCGCTACCTCTGTGATGGTCCGCATCGAGGAACTCCGACGGGAATCTCAAGCGCTCGCCAGACAGAAGTCAGCGACAATCGATATGGGCTCGTACGAGTCTTTGGTAGCTGAGAGCCCTACGGGTCTTGAATCACCGCGGTGGGATTGCACGGCAAAGCTCAGCACGCGAAGTAGCCGGAGCGCGAGCTGCGACTCTGCCAACGTTGGCAACAAGGTTCCTCTTCGGAGGCGCTGCGAGACCGCAACGGAGACAGCGAAGTCTGTCGGATCGAGAAGGTTGACACAATGGAGACGATCTCAACACCTGACCACCACCAACTCGCTTTCTCCGCGTCGGATGACGGCGACTGCGTACGACTCCCCGCAGTACTCGTGCTCAATTTGCGCCAATACGTCCGAATCCAAGCTCTCTGATGGCGATCGATCGCTGTTACTGCACGTCGCAGACAAGAACAGTCGGACTTTGGCGCGTCGCGCGTGTCGGATGCTTGACGTCATGTATGAGCACCAGTGCCTCCGCTCAGCGACTCGACTGGGAACCTTACTGTCTGACGCGGTTCCGACCCATATTGATGGTTACACCTTGGTCGAGAACGACTGCGGAACGAAGGTCTTTCAGCTCGATGTCAGTCGAGAGTCAAGAGAGACTCGCCGCTCCAGCAAGGATAAATCATCAGACCGGCTGCGTTTCCTCGGATTTCGCAAAGTGCGAGGCACCATAGCTGAGCTCACTGAGCTGCTCGGATCTAAAAGCGACAACATCGCCTCATTGATGAACCCTGACATGACTGAAGTGAGAAGGCTGCATGCGCTCATGGATATGTCAGAAGTGCGTCCAGAAAGTTCAGAGATCGGCGACGGTCGATATGTTGGTTTGAGCTGGATGGCGATGCAGACACCGAGTTGGTTGGGTTGGAAGAGCGCAAAGCTCCGAGACTTTTTGCTGCTGGAAGACAAGAGTAGCTTTCGTGCGCCTGACGGAAGGTACGGCTTGGTCCAGAGTCTCCACTCTGTCCAGCTCCCGTGGTGCCCGTCGCAAGAGTACACGAACTGCATCGTGCGCGGAAGCATGTACCAGAGCGGTATGATTGCAATCCCAGCCAAGGAGGCACCTGATCGGTGGCTGGACATCATGTGCGCGGTTGAAATTGACCTCAAGGGAAACATCTCGGAGAAGATCCATCGAGCCATGGCCTTCAAGCGCCTCTCGTTCCTTTCATCTCTCGACCGCGCACTTGTCGACCACCGCCTCCAGCGCATCTCGTTCATGGACACCAACCGCTTCGAGCTGACCAAGCCAGAGCCTCAGCGCCAGTGCCACATTTGCTCGAGCAAGTTCCGCGTGTTCGGCAAGGCCTTCGCGTGCCGCAAGTGCGGTGAGACAGTCTGCAAGCGCTGCAGCGTAGAGCTCCGCATCGCGTCTACCGGGCTCGAGCACAAGAAGCGGCGCGTTTGCACTCGCTGCGTGTTGAAGCGCGCCGCTCCAGACCCTGTGTTTTCACCTCCTCCTCCTCCTCTTCGCTCAAGCAGCTCGCGGACATCCCAGCGCCAGCATCGCCGATCGAGCCACGCCACGCCAGCCGCAGACAAAGCCAAAGACGCCGAGAAAGTCTTCCGCCTGCTGCGCCACGGCCTCCCCGCCTCCCCCTCCCCCGCTTCTTCCCCCCAGCCTGCCCCACTCAACCAGCGCCCCTCACGCGCGCTGACCCTGCCGCTCGCACCAATTTCAGAGGAGCGCCAGATCTCCAACCCCCAGCCGACGCCGGAATCGGCCACCGCCTCAATTGAGCTTCTCCGCGCGCCAAAACGCGCCGCCAGACGCAAAATTCGCCGCTCCAAGCGCCGGAGCGAGCGCCCGAGCGCTCCGCAGCCTTCTCCACCCGCAGCAGCGCCGTCGTCGCCCGCGAGCGCGCGCGGGAGCTCGCTGCACGTGCGCTTCCTGCAGCACGAGATCATGCTGTAAGCAGCTAAAAGCGAAATGCATCTGTCTCGTCTCGGAAACTTCAACCTGTTGGTTTCCCTTTGCATTTTCGTCCACTCCTATCTCTCTAAACCTCCTTCTGCTGCTCTGATTGGTCAAAAAGCAGCGGAATGTTTCAGACCGACTGTACACTGCCCGCTGCTTACTAGAGAACGCGCCGGGACGGACCGTCGCGAGCATGGGCGACGGCTTCGCGCGGTCGCTGCCGTTCGCGCTGCGCTTCCTGACGGAGCGAGAGCTCGAGGCGCTGGCGCTCGTGGCGCGCGAGGTGCGCGACATCGGAGAGGCAGAGTGGCGCCTCCGCGTGCTCGGCAAGTTCGGAGAGCCGCGCTACGCCGCGGCGCAGTGGCGCAAGTGCTACAAGCTGCGCGCGCACCTGCAGCTCAAGGTCGTGGACCGCGTGAGCGCGCGCGTGTACCTCATGAACGCGCGCGGAGAGACCACCTTCTTCCCCGTGCCGCAGGGCAAGACCATGATGTGCTCGCGCGAGCGCGCAGTCGTCTACAACCGCTGCAAGCGCATGTTCGACCTCTCGCTGCGCATCAATCGCTCCATCCAGGAGATTTCCGCGCTCATCGGCATGGTATCGGTCGACGAGGCGAGAGGGCTGCTCAATGAGCACATCAACCTCATGGCATCGGTCGCGTCGCTGCGCGGATCGCTCAACTTTGAGAGCGAGCTATACCCCATCTTCCCCGCGCCAGTGCTGCTAGACACCAACGCCCTGCTGCGCGCGTCCTTCACGTTCCCAGACACCGCATTCCTCGACAGCGCGCTGCTCATGATGCAGGTCTGGGTTTCCATCGACGGACTCATCTTCCGACCGCTCTCTCCGCCCAGCACGATCCACCCCACTGGCGCCGCTTTAGACGACCAGCGGCCACCGCCACCGACGGCTGTAGAGCAAGACGACAACCAGAATGGCAACCAGGAAACTCAGCAAGATAGGGAACAGGTGTTAGACGACCCCGAGGCCTCGACGCTCGTGGCGAATTCTTCGCTCACCGAGGGCAAGGACTACTCGTCGATCAAGCTCCACGAGCTGTCGGGGATGACAATCAATATTGACGACAACACGCTGCGATACCGGTTGCAGCGCGAAGAGATCTGCGTCAACGCGCTCGTGAGCAACACATACCTGCTGTACCTGTTCAATCCTCTCAACTATCGCCCGCTCGACTGGACGTACGACGCAGTGCTACAAGTGGGTGACACGCAATACGCGCTGCCCGTTCAGCGTGAGGGTGTGTTCCTCAACACGACGTCCTACGCTATGCGGGTGTTCCTATCATATGGAAAGCTCCCGGAGAAACCGGCAAATGAGGCTACTAATGGAGAAGAAGGCAGTGGTCATGTTGAGAGCAGCACAACAACCACGACCGGAGGCGGAGCGCGCGGAGCGGATGATAGTGACCCTCTCGAGATCTTGTGCAATCCGGAAGGCGAGATTTTTGCGTTCCATTTGACTGCGACCAACCGAGTGTCGCGCCAAACGCGCGTTGTTGCTTCAAAGGCATCGTGCTTTTCGCTCGTGCCCCCCGTAACCAAGCCGTCAGGATTGTCTGCGTTGTCGCTAGAAGATAAAGAGCCCCCTGCTGACAGAGAAGACCCGAACGACGATGTGTCGTCGATAGCGAGTGAAGTGTCCGAGTCTGGCGACAATGGCACACTTGAACGGCACGTGCATTTGCCGTTCGACGCCATGATCTGCTACTGCTTTTCACCGGCATTGCGCCTTCAATACGTCGAGTTTGCAATCGGCTTCGAGCCTCTCATGGATTTGCTGGGTGTGTCGGCCTTTCTGCCCACCGCTGCCGTTGCCTCCGGATAGCATTCATCGCTCAAGTATGTCAATCGTGCGAGTCGGCCTGTTTGATATTCACAGCTTCGTGTATTTCCTGCCCCCTCGACAGCGCTCGCGCAGTTGGATGCTTCACATGAGCCACCAAAATCGACAATATATTTAACTGATTGCGATTCGCTCCATCTACCAAGGAGAGATGCAATGGCCACTCACATGCGCTTCTTGGGATCCGAGCGGCGGCGAAGCACTACCACGATCGACCCAATCGCGTAGATGATTCCCGCGAAAACGATAACCACGCCACTGGTGACTAGCACCTTGTTTTTCTTGTAGAAGCGCTGCATCTGGCGCACAATCACTGGTGGCGGGTAGTAGGGCTCGCGTGGCGGTGTGCGGCTCGGGTCGCACGTGTCGTACTCGACCAGCACGCCCTTGTCCATGTTGACGCCTCGGTAGTACACGCACACGTCATCGCCACCCGAGTCGGTAATGTCAAGCACGCCGTACTGTCCTGATCCTGGAAATGCCCCGTGGCTGTATGGACCTCCCTTGATGGAACCGGGTCGACCGAGCGCCGCAGCGTGCAGGGTGGTTAGATTGCCGGGACTGTTGCTGCCATCGTCGACTGCAAGCATATGTGCGTCGCCGGCCACAATGATGATCGGCACCCACTTGTTGAGCCCGTGGCCCTTGATGTAGTTGGCGATCTCCTGCTGCTCATACTTGAAGTAGCCCCACTTGCGCTCGTCGTCGATCCACGGCATGGTGCTGCACCAAAGTATGAGCTTGATGTCCGGGTCCGTGGTCGCGCGCACGAGCTCCTGCTTGAACCAGCGCTTCTGCTTGGGTCCGAGCACAGTCTTGGACGGCATGTCTGGAGCCAGGTTGGGCGTCCGTGCAGACCGCAGGTCCGTCAGCAGGATGCGCACGCGTCCAATCGTGAACGCCTGGTGCACTGGTCCAAGTTGCTCTCCCTCGCTCTCACTCACCAGCGGGTAGTGCGGCACAAACTCTCGGTACGCGCGCACCGACGCGTTGCGTCCCGGTGCAGTCTTGTCGCTGTTGTCGGGGCCGTAGTCGTGGTCGTCCCACATGTACGCGAACGGGAGCTGCATCTCCAGCATGGCGCGGCCCGCGGGCGACGTGAACATGGACGTGTATGCATCTCGGAAGGCCCCGACGTCGTCCACGGCCAGGTTGTGGTAGTGCAGGTCGCCCATGTGCAGGAAGAGCAGCGCGCCGGGGTACTGCTGCGTCACGTGCTGGAACACGCGCGGGTCCGAGTCTTCATCCGCGCAGGACGCGAACGCCAGGCGGAAGCTGAAGGGCTCGCCCTCGGCCGCGGGCGTGCGGAAGCTCCCGCTCCTCGCCACGTCCCCGGAGCGCAGCAGCGTCAGCTCGTAGCGGTAGGCGCGCCGCGGGTGCAGGTCCTGGAGCTCGCAGGCCAAGACGCGCGTCAGCTTCTCGTCCTCTCGCAGCGGGCGGTCCGGCGCCTCAGTCGCGGCCACGACGGCGCACGCGGCGACCGACGAGTGCGGCCGCTCGTCCGCCTGCAGCGTCGGGAACGCGTAGAGCAGCAGGTCGCGCGCGTCGCAGGCGCTGCCGGCGCGCAGCCCCAGCCGGAAGTCGACGGAGTGAGACGTCAGCGCGCCGCTCCAGAGCCACAGCACGTCGTGCGCATCGCAGGCGGCGGCGGGGCCAGCGCTCGCGGCCAGCAGCAGCGATAGAAGCAGCGGCAGCAGCGCCATGGTGGCGGATCTTTGCGTGGGGAGGAGGATGGCTCGAAGGAGTGACTGGTCAGTCAGACACGATGGTCATTGATGGCTACACAAAGGCAACTTGTCGATGTCAAAGCTTCAAAGGATGCCTTTGCTATTCTGCAGACGAACGCGCTACGCCTACTACTTGGTGGTCTTTTGCTACACAAGCGAGCCATTGAGGGAAGACCAGGCTCAGATACCACCTACAGCACTTACATCAGCGGCGCCAGCGACAGGTACGGGTGCTCGCCAGTGTTGATGTTGAACGTCGCGCACAGAGGGTTGGCAGGCATCGACGAGTTGTACACATTGCACTCCGTCTCCGGCTTGATCGAGACAACGTAGTCCGCGTCCTCCGCAACCAGCTTCAGACCCTGACCGATCTGAGGGTAGTACACGCTCCAGTCCTCCGCCGTCAGCGTGAATGACACCGTCGTCGACTCGCCCGGCTCCAGACTGATCTTGTTGAACTTCTTCAACATCTTCGTCTCTGGAACCATGAACGATCGGAACGGCTGCGTGATAAACAGCATGACGGTCTCCTTGCCAGTCACCGATCCAGAGTTGGTCACCGTGACTGACACGTTGATCGCATCCGAGCTCGAGGTGATGTTGTGAGTGCTGAGCGTGAGGTCCGAGTAGTTGAAGGTCGTGTAGCTGAGGCCAGTGCCAAAGTCCCATTGGTTTTCACAGTAGTAGTACTTGTTACCATTCGAGCACTTGGTGCTCACGTAGTGGTTGTACGGGATGCCAACGTTCGCCTCGTCCTTCGGGTACGTGATCGGGAGACGACCACTAGGGTTCACCTCGCCATACAGAATCTCCGCAACAGCCTTGCCGCCCTGCTCGCATGCAAGAAGACCGTGCACAATCGCGTGTACATTCTCCGGCAAGTCACCAAGAAGACGCGGACGACCCTCGAACAGCACCACGATGACCTTTGTGCCAGTCGCCGCCAGCTCCTTCACGTACTCGATCTGACCGTACGGCAGCGCCAGGTCGTTGATGTCTCCGGGTTTCTCGGCGTACGTCGGCTCGCCGATGACTGCGATGGTGTATTCGGCCTGGGCTGCGAGCTGCTTGGCGGTGGCGAGGTCTGCGTCCGAGTAGGATCCGTTGGTGTAGAGTCCGTTGAAGTATGTGACGCTGCCATTGCCAACGATGTTCTCGATTCCGGTCTTGACTGTGATACCATGCGAGAACAGCTGCTCCTGATCCGAGTATCCTTGCCATTTCGCAGTCCAGCCGCCACATTGAAGACCAATGTTGTCCGCAGAAGGACCTGTGAGGAAGACGGACTGTCCGCTGGGTAGAGGTAGAGTACTGTCGTTGTTCTGGAGCAGCACAATCGATTCGCGAGCGAGTTCCAGCGCAGCCGCGACGTCATCAGCGTTGCCTACGAGCTCGACGTTCTCCTCACCAGGTACAGGATTGTCGTACAAACCGATGCGGAGCTTGGTCTTGACAACACGCCGAGCAGACTCACGAATACGGCTAATGATCTCGGGATCTTCACTGAGAAGTAGCTCCGACCCGTTCGTGAACGAGGTGTCAGCGGCAACCATGCTCATATCGAGTGACGTGCGCGTGATAGACATACGCACGGCTTCATCCTTGTTACGAGCCACGCGGTGCCACTCGTTGAGGTTGTTGATTTCGTTGTAGTCTGACACGACGAAGCCATCGAAGCCGAGATCGTTGCGCAGCAAGTCATTCAGTAGCTTGGAGTTTGCAACTGTCGGCATGCCGTTCATGGAGATGTAGTTTTCCATTGCTGTGAGCACCCCAGCATCGATCGCAGCACGGAACGACGGCATGAAGTAGTTGAGAAGCTCGAAGTCGGTCATCACAACACCATCGCGGTCATGACCAGTCGGTGTCTTCGAGTAGCCGATGAAATGCTTCATGCAAGCTGCGGAGCCGTTGTTGCTCTGCATACCCCGGATGATAGCACTCCCCATAGTGGCAACCAGGTGGGGGTCCTCACCAAACGTCTCATATGTACGAGCCCACAGCGGGTTGCGTGAGATCTCGAGAATCGGTGCAAAAAGCCATGGGATACCAGTAGCTGCGGTGTCACGAGCAGCAACACGGCCCATCTCGTACACGAGGTCGGGGTTGAACGACGCACCGCCGTTGATCTGCTGACCGAACTTGACCGCGTTGCTGACGAAGACAGCACCATGGACCGAGTCAATACCGTAGATCATGGGGTGTCCGCCGTTCTCTTCGAGCGTGATCTGCTGGATGGTGTTGATTGCAACGCGCCACTGCTCAGCATCCCATGCGTACGTCCCATTGAGCGGACCGTTGATGAAGGGACTGGTAAGGTATGAGCCGACGCCAAGACGAGCGTATGAGCGTACAAGGTCTTCGTCAAGGAGCTTGGATTCATTGAGGAGCACCGAGATGTCGATTTGGGTCATCTGACCGATGAGCTGCTGCGCGGTCATGGTCGCTACGATGGCGTCGGCTTGCGAATCCCATTCGTCCCATGCGGAGACAGCAGTGAGTCCTAGGCTCGCCACGACGGCCGCGCGCAGCCACGAGGTCAGCATGGTAGTCTTGCGAACTGGTGAAGAGAGGCTGATGGAGCACTTGTTGGAGGTGGTTTGCGCGCTTGGAAGTGAATGGCAAAGTGAGAGATTGGTGTGCTTGGCTTCGGAGCGGATCGAGCGGAAAGCCAGAGGCTCTCATGGAGGAGTACTCGCTGTCTTGCCGATCAAACGCCCCAAGACCTCGATCTCACCGGACATGCTATAGTACACGTTCAACACAAAATAATGCACGCCATCTTGTCTGCTTGGTTGAACTTGGCTCGTGTGTTGATGGCCATGGCGTGATTGTGGATTAGCGTTGATGGCCAACCTCTGCTGCAAAGCAACAGGATCTGTTGGTGCTTACTAAACCTGCAGTAGTTTTGATTATACCAGGATCTCACAGTGTTTACTACTTTCGATAGTACCTGCGCTTGGTCAATGCAACCTGAACCTCTTGACGGGTCTCTTGTCAATCGCGTGCAAGGCAGGGTGTGGTTTGCTGCAAAGGTTTCCTGAAGCTGCAAAGGAAGCGACGTCGGCCATCAAGACTGAAGTATGTGCATCAGAGGCGGGCGCGATGATCAGAGACCATGCGAGCGAGCACGGCGAGCGATCTCCAGTGGATTTCTGGATCTGACTTCAACGTGGTCCCGTTGCTGGCACTGCGACATCGCATGAGTGACTCGAGCGCCAGCCATTACGTGATACCGTTGTGCACAGCTCCGCTACCAGTGCTGTACACAAGCGTAGCCTCTCGGGCTTCAAATCCTCTGGCGTGGATCATGGACAAGCGAACCGCTAGCGCTTACACCTCAATGATTGCTTCGCGTGTGGGAGTCATCCATGCAGCGTCCAAGCATTCCACTCGAGCTGTGGCCCTCAACACAAGATAAAACTAGGTTTTTCGAGCTCTACACCATCGCTCATCAGAAAACGCGAATACCGAGCTGCAATCGGCCGACCCACGCATGAATCAAGTAGAAGATGACTGATCTTCACCGACGCAAATCAGAGTAGGACCCTCTGGTGTCCATCAGGTTGCAGCTCACTACAATATCGTAAACTCCAACTACGGACACCAACACATCAGTCGAAAATCACGCAACTTTCAGCTCTTGGGGGTTTCTACAACTTCAGAGCACGAATGCAGAGTTTCTCGCCTCTCCACGGCGGCAAACATGCCTGGCAATCGTGGCGACGGGCGTCTCGAACTGGCTCGATTCAGTGACTGGTCAGTCACTCGAAAGCTTGCTCCAGGCTCGTCAAGAGCTGAGACACGCCGTGCTGTACCTACGACATAAGAGCACAAGAACGGTTATCCGGATGGTGGCATGGCTACACAAAGGCAACATGGTCGTGGCTTGCCATCCTCAGCTCCGGTGACGCGACGCACTGGTCCAGACGAGCGTGGAAGCGAAACACGTGCTCAAGTGCAGCCGTCATAGCCTCTAGACGGCGGCGCAGCGTGTTGAACTGTGAAGAAGGGCGAAGTAAGAGAGATTGCCGAATCGTCACTTGACCGACGCCTACCTCGTGGTTAGCGGTGTGCAGCTCTTCAAAGCTCACACCCTTCTTGCCTTTAGATAGCGCGTCTTGTAGGGAGTGCATCTGAGTGTGAGTATGAGTGTGGTTGGGTCAGCGAATTGACCTCCTGTGTTCGGATGCGAGATAAATACCTTGTGTTGTGCTTCTAGTACAGCGCGTCGGAGGTGATCGCGCTCTTGCAACTTTTCCTGTGTAGCAAACGGAGGATGAGCCGTACATCGTCTCCATCAAGAATAGCCATCCATCGAAGCAACACACAAATACCTGGAACGCAAGCAGTTGCTGGCGCTTGCTCTCGGTCTGCGGACATACGCGCTCATCCAGCAAAGCCTATCATTCATCATCCAGCCCTTCCTTTAGTCAGTATGCATTCCAGCCAAGGAACCAGGAATTGGAACGCACGATGAGCGAGTCAAGAGCGGGGCCGTAAAATCCATGTGCAAATGTCAATGCTTCGTCATGATTGCCGCCTGGATCCGTTGATGCCGCGACCGCCTCGCGTGAGATCTCGTCAAGTTCGTCACTGCATTCTCGCAGCTGACCGAGCACGCAGCTCAATCTCACTCGACTTCTGTCCAGCGCCTCAACATGCTCCACCAGCGTCGTGAATCCACTTTTGAGCCGTCGGTAGTTGTCGTCGTCGGCTTCATCAGCGAGACTTGAGCACTCCTGTTGTTGTTTCGTTTTGAACGAGCGTCGGAAGAAGACAGCCAGTATAGCCTTGATGCTTCTCGATCGGGATTCAAGACGGCATGGAGCAATGAAAAAGTTGCTGTTGGTATTGCTGTCGCTTACTTCAGCGTTTCTGGCTCGCTCATCAATCTCGAACTGCTGCATCGCTGCTGTCACGTGGTCACTTGCCTGCTCCAACAGGTCTTGTATGCCTGATGGCGAGTGTCGAAGCTGCATGGCGCTCGACGGTAGGTCGTAAGGCGTCGTCATTGCCTCTTTCGCTGTCCTGCCTACTCCGGAGTAGTGGACAACTGTAAGTCCCCTTGGAAGCGATCACATCGAAAACAAAGCGAGCGGTTCGTCTTCTTGTTCCGTAAACTCAGGAATTCAAGCAAGAAGCTGCCACACTGGTGTCGACTCTCAGGGTCAAGCCCGCAAGTGAAGTATTTATCATTTTGTAGGCGACTGCTCTACTTCTACTACTTGACGGTCTTCAGCGTCCCAATACTTCCAAGTCGAGTCCAGTCCAAATTCAGATGTTTCAAACCACACTTACATCAGCGGCGCCAGCGATAGGTACGGGTGCTCGCCAGTGTTGATGTTGAACGTCGCGCACAGAGGGTTCTCGGCAGTTGTATTGTAGACGTCGCAGTCAGTCTCCGGCTTGATGGCGATCACATAGTCCGCATCCTCCGCAACCAGCTTCAGACCCTGACCGATCTGAGGGTAGTACACGCTCCAGTCCTCCGCCGTCAGCGTGAACGACACCGTCGTCGACTCGCCCGCCTCCAGACTGATCTTGTTGAACTTCTTCAACATCTTCGTCTCCGGAACTATGAACGATCGGAACGGCTGCGTGATGAACAGCATGACGGTTTCCTTGCCAGTCACCGATCCAGAGTTGGTCACCGTGACTGACACGTTGATCGCATCCGAGCTCGAGGTGATGTTGTGAGTGCTGAGCGTGAGGTCCGAGTAGTCGAAGGTCGTGTAGCTGAGGCCGGTGCCAAAGTCCCATTGGTTTTCACAGTAGTAGTACGTGTATGTAGCTGCACATTGAGTGTTGACAAGATGGTTGTATGGTATGCCAACGTTCGCCTCGTCCTTCGGGTACGTGATCGGGAGACGACCACTAGGGTTCACCTCACCATACAGAATCTCCGCAACAGCCTTGCCGCCCTGCTCGCATGCAAGAAGACCGTGCACAATCGCGTGTACATTCTCCGGCAAGTCACCAAGAAGACGCGGACGACCCTCAAACAGCACCACGATGACCTTTGTGCCAGTCGCCGCCAGCTCCTTCACGTACTCGATCTGACCGTACGGCAGCGCCAGGTCGTTGATGTCTCCGGGTTTCTCGGCGTACGTCGGCTCGCCGATGACTGCGATGGTGTATTCGGCCTGCGCTGCGAGCTGCTTGGCGGTGGCGAGGTCTGCGTCCGAGTAGGATCCGTTGGTGTAGAGTCCGTTGAAGTATGTGACGCTGCCATTGCCAACGATGTTCTCGATTCCGGTCTTGACCGTAATACCGTGGGCGAAGATGCTGTTGAGGTCCGAGTATCCTTGCCAACTCGTCGTCCAACCTCCACATTGAAGACCAATGTCATCAGCGGATGGACCTGTGAGGAAGACGGACTGTCCGCTGGGTAGAGGTAGAGTACTGTCGTTGTTCTGGAGCAGCACAATCGACTCGCGAGCGAGTTCCAGCGCAGCCGCGACGTCATCAGCGTTGCCGATCAGCTCGACGTTCTCCTCACCAGGTACAGGATTGTCGTACAAACCAATGCGGAGCTTGGTCTTGACAACACGCCGAGCTGAGTCGCGCAAGCGACTAACAATCTGTGGATATTCATCCAGCACCAGTTCAGTCCCATTGATGAACGAAGTGTCAGTGGCAACCATGCTCATGTCGAGAGTTGTGCGAGAAAGTGACATCAGCACAGCCTCGTTTTCGTCGCGAGCCACGCGATGCCATGAGTTCAGGTTGTTAATCTCGCCGTAGTCGGACACAATAAATCCTTCAAAACCCAGATCGGTACGCAGCAGGTCATTCATAAGCTTGGGGTTCGCAATCGTTGGCATACCGTTTACTGACACGTAGTTCTCCATCGCCGTCAGCACACCTGCGTCGACTGCAGCAAGGAATGATGGCATGAAGTAGTTGAGTAGTTCGAAGTCAGTCATTGTCACAGCATCGCGGTCATGACCATTTGGTGTCTTCGAGTAGCCGATGAAATGCTTCATACATGCGGCAGTACCATTGTTGCTCTGCATGCCTCGGATGATCGCATCCGCCATGGTAGCAACCAGGTAGGGGTCCTCACCAAACGTCTCATATGTACGAGCCCACAGCGGGTTACGAGTGATTTCAAGAATTGGCCCAAAGATCCATGATACCCCGGCTGCAGTCGTGTCCCGCCCAGCAATGCGACCCATCTCGTACACGAGGTCGGGGTTGAACGACGCACCACCGTTGATCTGCTGACCGAACTTGATCGTGTTGCCGACGTAGATGGCGCCGTGCACGGAGTCGAGACCGTAGATCATGGGGTGTCCGCCATTCTCTTCGAGCGTAATGCGCTGGATAGTTGAAATAGCTTCTCTCCACTCCTCAGCAGTCCACCAGTAGGTTTCGTTTTCTGGTCCACCTGAGAATGGCGAGTTGAGGTACGAGCCGACACCAAGACGAGCGTACTTGCGCACTGCGTCTTCGTCAACCTGGTACGAGTCGTTAAGTAGCAGGGAGACGTCCAACTGGGTCATCTGACCAATGAGCTGCTGCGTGGTCATGGCCGATACGATGGCGTCAGCCTGCGAGTCCCATTCGTCCCAAGCAAATACAGCGGTAAGTCCGAGGCTCGCCAAGGCGGTCGCACGCAGCCACGAGGTCAGCATTCTCGTTCACTAAGAAAACAGCAGGAACGGTAAATCAATGGCGCAACGACTCGAGTTTAGCAAAAGACAAAGTGATCCGAGATCTACATCGAGATGACAAGCGAGACTGCTGAGTATGATAGCCAGCACCGGATTCAAGATACTGCGTGCACACCTGGACCGCTACCGCGGGAAACTAGCGACAGAGCGATATCGAGTGCTTGGTCCGGAGAGGCAGACTTGGCGTGCCGCCTGTCGTGCTCTTTGTCGAGTTGCTTCGAGCACTTACGGCATACAAATCTGCCTGGCGCCTCGAAGACCTGGTTGAAGTTGAAGCGGCCGCGATCATGTCTGTCAATCATGGCAAATCCGAGCCTTCGACACTGTGCAAACCATATCACCACGGTGTGCAGTGACGGTACTTCGCCACTCACTGTGGCTGCTGCGTACTTGATCTCAACGAACACAAACAGGTCACGCCCCATTGCTGCTAGCAGGTGTAAAGTCCACTCCACGAATTCGCTGAAGGTCGGTAGTTTGAAGCTTTACTTTGCATGCGATGTTTCCCAGCTTCTATACAGTACTGCCGATCATGATACTCTACCCATCAATGATGGCGACAATGCCGCCGCGGTCCCTTACGGTGTCCCTAGGGTCGGTATCCTCGGATTTGTGCTCTCGACCGTTGTGCCGGGCGACTGAAGTACCTTGGAATGCTGCATTTAGGGTTCGGTTCGTCTTGCGCACGCTGGAGACCTGTCCACCTTTGTGATCACCCGTGCAACCTGTGTTGCCCGCAACCAATGGTAGGCGTTGCGAGCACACCTCATGTTCAGTTGAGGCTGTATGACTAGCAATTGCAATCATGTGAGCGAGCGCTCTGTGCGTCGAAGACACACCTTCGTTTCGTCGTTCTCGAGGTTTGTTGAATGGTCTTCGTCTTCATCAGCTTCAAGCTCCCGCTGGAGATCTGCCTCCTCAAGCTTCTTCATCTCGATCTCAGTGATTGGGCCCTTTCTGGTCTTGGCATGTTGTTCTTGCTTTAAATCGTTCTCTGGGAGCGGTGGTGACTCGCTTCCATCGCTTCTGTTGGCCCCATGATTTGCCAGGTACCGGGATGCAACGCCTCCAATCGCCATGACGGAGCTCACCACAAGCAGCAAGGCCTCGACATGTGGAGGCGGTCCGACGAGAAAACCATTGACGAATTGCGCGCAGATAGCACCCAGGCGGTTGGAGCAGTTGACGACCGATATGCCGGTAGTACGCAGCTCCAGAGGAAAGTTCTCAGCCGACAAGACCCCGAACTGAAGTGATGTAACAGTATCATCAGTGACGAAAGCGAACAAAAGTCACACCATCGGAACTTACCCCGTTCCAGGCAGATGTAGTGCATGCATTGAACAGGCACGAAACGAGCACGACGATTGTCGCGGAGCCCTCGACATTGAATGCGAATAGTAATGCAGACGCTGCTGATGAGAAAAGCGCCCCAGAGAAAAGTTGCCGATGGCCTACCACATCGATCAAATAGAGGCTGAAATGGCAGTTAGTTCAAGAGTGCACTCGACGAAAAGCTATTTGGCTATAGTACCTGACAACATTTCCAGGTAGATTAGCACCTGCAAAGAGGAAAGCATTTGCAAATGGGTTCGACATGCCAACACTCTGGAAAAGCTTGGTGATCCACGTCGACAGTCCATACGAGCCAAAGCTTAGGCAGAAGCCCGTCATCATGAGCAATGCGGTCGAGCGAAGCTGAGGTCGTCGAAAGAGGCGACCAACAATACGAACCCGTTCACGGGAGCATATCAAGTTCTCCCTTGTTTGTGCTGGAGAGGGTTGAACGGAGAGAGAGGCCTTCCGTAGTGGCTGGCGCTGCTGCTTGTTTGCGTCTTGCTGGAGCTGCACTGGTGGCGAATTCGGGGAGAGAGGACGAAGTCGGTCGCTGGATGAAACCGATCCACCGTCCTCCATCTCACTTTCGACCTCTGTCTCGGTTGAGGTTGCCGCGAGCTCGAAATGTACCCGCCGTCCAGTGTTGTTCGCGTCGTGCATCTGCTGGAGTACTCGAGATGCGCCTTCGGCGTCGCCACGACTCGCAAGGAAGTGCGCACTCTCCGGAATGTACCACAACGAAAAGACGCAACAAGTGAAGGACGGAAGGCCCACAATCGCCGCGAACCATCGCCACGAAATGTCGAGGATGCGCTCTCCGCTTGCGTTTTTCCCCAGCATAATCCACGCGGTGCCCGCTGTCATGACGCTCCCGACCATCCAGAACGAGCACAAGATGGTCACGTAGCGGCCTCTCACATCGACAGGTACATGCTCGAGACACAGAGCAGAGAGAGAAGATACCACGCCGCCCACACCTGAGAGAACTACTAGTTAGTAAACAATTCAAAAGACCTCCTACCTGTCAGCATGCCGACTCACCAACTCCAGCCATGGCTCTAAACAGGATCAGCCATCCAACCGACGGCGAGAGTGCCGAGAGGAAGGCTGCAGATGCATTGATCGCGAGTGTCGTCAGCAGCACCGGCCGGCGTCCGTACGCGTCGCCCAGCAGCCCGCCGAGCAGCCCGCCGCCGACCATCCCAGCGAACACTGCAGCCGTCAGGAAGCCTACACGCGCCGAATATCAGTGCTGTCTCTCTCCACCTCCGCATCTGTGGCTCGTACTCGACTCCCAAGGGGACAGCGCGCCCTCCGTCTCCTCGTAGACCGTCAGGATGTAGCCGATGGCGAGGATCTCGACCGCGTCCGCCACGTTTCCGAAGCCCAGGATACTGCCGCACCGCACCGTCAGCCTCGCCACACCCCCTCACAAACCGCAAAACGCCACGCACGTGACGGTGCGCCGCTGGAAGAAGCCGCAGCCGATGGCCTCGATCTCCTGCCTCGCTCTCGCTCGTCAGCCCACTTGAAGCGCTCGTTCTCGGCCCCCAGAGCGCCCCCAGACGCCGGAATTGCGCACGTACGTTGCTCACAGCCTGGCGCAGCGCCTTGACGTCGTCCAGCGCCACCGCCGCGCCCTCCGGCGACGCCCACGCGCGCACCGCCTTGGCCCCCTCGCGCGTCATGCTTCCCATCTCGAAAGGCGCCGGTTTGAGCGCCGTCGCGGCAGGGAAACCTCTTCCTTTCCGCTATGATTGGCTGAAAATTCAAATAGAGAGATATGATTGGCCGATTCTGTTCAAGAGAGGAAACCTCCCTCTACAAGAGCGCGTCACCTCCACCTGAGTTGTTGTTCTCGGGAAAGGGGGGAACGAGGAGCACCCACGTCCAAAGCGCCTGTCGACCGCCGAGCAGCAGCGCGGCAGAGCGTTCGCGCCTTCTTCCAGCCTGTTGCGCGATCGCCGCGCGCGCCCCCGCTGCGCCAGCACCTGCGCGCCGTCTCCGCGGTCCCAGCGCGCCCTCCGCGGCCTCTTTTGACCCACAACTCGCCCCGCAGCGACCGAAAGAAGCGCCGTCCAGTCCGCCATGGCCAAGCACGCGTGGCGCTCGCTGTCGCGCAGCGTGCTCGTGTTCACCAACGTGCTCTTCCTGCTGCTCGGCTCGGTGCTCGTCTCCATCGGCGGTGCGTGCTCCCTCCTCCGAGGCGGATGATGCGTGCGCGCCACTAACTCGCACCTACAGGCTACATGGTGTCGCTGCCGGAGCTGAGCGAGTTCTCGGACGGCGGCATCTCGAGCGCCATCATCACGTGCGGCGCGCTCATCATCCTCATCGGCTTCCTGGGCTGCTGCGGCGCCCAGTGGGAGAGCAAGGTGTTCCTCTTCCCGTACGCCGTGCTCGTGCTCGTGTCGGTCGTGGCGCAGCTCTCGCTCGCGGGCTTCCTCACGCACGTACACAGCTCGCTCGTCGAGGTCGCCAAGCACAACTTTGACCTGTCGGTGCTCGCACCCGCCGACCAGGACACGCTGCGCTGGATCAACAAGCGCTTCAAGTTCGCCTACAACCAGTGCGGCCTGCACGTCGACGTTGACCTCACGCTCGCTAGCGACGGCGCACACAACCTCATCGCCTCGTGTGACAACGCCGACTTTGACTGGTTCGCTGAGTTCGTCGAAGGCAACTGCCGCCTCGGCGCGCAGGAGCTCAAGCCTGGCAGCTTCTTCCTCTCGTGCGCCGGCCCGAGCTTCGGACTCTCGAACGCCGTCGACGAGCACTCGCTGCTCTGCGCCTGCGAGACGCGCATGGTCAACTGGATCAACGCGCAGTCGGTCGTCGTCGCCGTGTTCGTGTTCGTCATCGTTGCTCTCGAGGTCGCGCTCGTCGCGCTCTCCTTCTACGTCATGCACTCGCGCCGCAACCGGCGACACGGGTACCAGGATATCCGCATGCCCGTTCGACAGCAGCCGTACAACCCACACCCGCGCAACTACTTTGGTGCGCCGGCGCCGCGCTCGTATGACACCAACGCACAGTACAACCAGGGCGGGAAGCCAATGGGACCATCCGCCTAGTCGGCAAGGTCGACGAGACTAGGCATTGAGGAAGCCACATCGTCAAGAGCAGTAGGTAGGATGAATTGGGTGGAGGGCTCTCGTCGCCGGACAGGCCCTGATGCAGGATCACAAGTTGAATGTCAAGTTTTGAAAGCAAGCCCGATTTGCCCAAAACAAATTAGATTGTGCACCCCCACCTCCCAAGGGAAGAGCGCCATCACGAGAGCAGCATCCCCATTAGGTTTGCTGCACTCGCTGTCGTGGTGTTCGTGCAGATTGATATCACTCGGAATTTCACAGTGCCGTCATCGCAGATCGGTGCAGCGACAGGCGACAATTGTCATCATCCTTGCAGGGGCTGGTTGTTGTTCTAGGTGAAAACTTCTCTTGCCCAGACCTCAACGCTGTGCTGGATCTAGCGCAGTTACCCCAACTCGACACGTAGAGCAAAACTGCGAGTCACTTTCCAATCCCCAGCCTCTTCCTGATTCCTCAGCCGCGATGTTGCGGGTTTTCAACGGATCAGCAGCCCGCCGAGCTGCAAACATCGGTCGAGCCAGCTCTGCGCGTTCGCTTTCTTCCGGTGCTCCAGAGGCAGACGGTAGCCTTGTCCAGCGCGGAAGCATTAAGGATCTCATTGAAGGCGGTCCTGTGGCGAGGAATGGAGCAGGTTGGGTCGTTTTTCGTGAAATGAACGGCTGTCTGTTGACTGAGCAACAACAACTTGCCAGAGTACGTGGTCTCGAGACTCGATGATCTCATCAACTGGGGACGCAAGGGATCGCTCTGGCCGGTGTCGTTTGGTCTCGCCTGTTGTGCCGTCGAGATGATGCACACTGGTACGAAGTTACTATGGTGGCGGTTTTACTTTACCTATCGTTGGCGCTAACTTTGAATTGTGAACTCCAGCCGGTTCTCGCTACGACTTTGAGCGCGTTGGGATGGTCTTCCGAGCGTCACCACGTCAAACGGATGTCATGGTCGTTGCAGGAACGCTGACCAACAAAATGGCACCTGCTTTGCGCCGCATTTACGACCAAATGCCCGAGCCACGTTACGTGATTTCGATGGGCAGCTGCGCGAACGGTGGTGGCTACTACCATTATTCATACGCAGTCGTTCGTGGGGTGGATCGCATCGTCCCCGTTGACATTTATGTCCCTGGATGCCCACCAACTGCCGAAGCGCTGTTGTTTGGTCTGATGCAGCTGCAGAAGAAGGTGAAGGGCAACAAGTCGCTGCTGCTCAAGCTCCGAAAGTAAGACTCGGTGGCTACCATTGAGTCAGGTGCAATTGCAACCATGCTAAAATGAACACGATACTCGTTTCTTTTCTTGGAGCTATCTACTCCTCGAGAAGGCGCAAACCCTTGTATCTTGCTCAGCTACTTCTTCTGGTGATTGACGTACCGCAGAGCCAGGAGTGAGAGCAAGAGGTAGAGCACAATGTATGCCGCCGTGATCGCGAAATTCTGTGGGATTTCGCTATGCTTCATCTTGAAATACTCCTCCGTGTACTCCTTGAGCGTGATGTGACCGACAGTCTCCGGCGAATTCTTCATCGGTTGACATCCAAGCTGAGAGCCAACGTTCACGTACTGCTGAAGGCTGTCGTCCCATGTTGGAAGCTCGTCGCAATCGGCAAAAACTAGCGCGATCAAGATCGCCAAGGGGAATCGAGTAGGGGCAATCGTGTACAGCCACTTGTACCCAGCTGGGATCGCGTATGCAGGCGGACTGAACCCCATGTAGAGACTGAACACAGAGTTGATGAGCATGCCGATGATATTAGCCACTTCCTCTCCTGGAAGCGCGTACGCGAACATCTGACCCATTGTCGTCGACATCAAGATGATCAGTGACTCGCAAACCCAAAAGAGCACGCCAGCCTTGAAATCTGTGAACCCAACCATCGGGTAGAAGATGATTGTGAACACAAAAGCACTTGCAGCAACGTACGGGATCTCGACCATGACGCTCGCGAAGAAGTACCAAAACGCGTTGTACGTTTGTGACGCGCGCTCGCGGTAGAATGACGCTCGCTCTTCCGATGTGAGGGGCAGAATGCTTTGATAAGAAATGAGACCATTGAAGAACGCAGCCATGAACACCATACCAACGCCGGAGTTTAAGCCCGTGTACGAATCGTATTCCGCATCGACGAAGATGATCCCAAACAGCAGCGCCAAGAAGATCGCTGTACAGAGTCGAGTCAAATTGTACGTAGGAGTTCGCCAGTACATGCGGAAGAAGCGCTGTACCAAGAATGTCATCTGCGTCGTTGAACGAGCTGCGCGCTTGTCGCTGTACACGATCTCAGGGTGGTCGGTCGATGGCTTTGTGACCCCGCTTTCATTCAGTGACTCCTCTAGTTGTCGGTAATGCGAACTCCTGGTGAAAATCTCAACAAAGTCGATGGCGTTCGCCGATGAGTTGTTCACGCCGGCCCCAATACATTCCAGCATCCATGTAGCAGGGTTGTAGTCATCAGGGAGTGGAGAAACTCCGGGAATCGACTCGAAGTAACTGATCATCTGCCGACTTTCTTCGCCAAGCTTGCCAAAAAACACCGTCTCACCCCCACGCTTCAACAACAACAGACTATCGAAAAGTTCGAAGACATCTGCGGACGGTTGGTGAATTGTGCAAACAATTGTTCGTCCAGAGTCGGCCACCTTCCGCACTCCGTCCATGATGAGCTTCGCTGATCGCGCATCCAAGCCGCTCGTTGGCTCATCCAAGAAGAGCACGCTCGGTTGTGCTGCTAGTTCGACACCAATCGTCAAGCGCTTCATCTGCTCGACGGAGCTTCCTCGAATGATACGCTCGGCAATGCTTCGCAGCCCCAAGAGATCGAGGCACTCTTCAACCGAGTCGAACTTCGCGCTGTCAGGAATGCTGCTGTCCTGACGTAGGAAAGAGCTGAAAGTCAGCGCTTCTCGAATCGTTGCCGCTTCTGAATGAATATCCATCTGCTCGCAATATCCGGTGCATCGACGAATTGAAAGATCTGTCGCGGGGTAGCCGTTGAGCAGAATCTCTCCAGTGATTTTGCCCTCCGTCTTGCGGCCTGCAATCACATCCATCAAAGTCGTCTTGCCAGCTCCCGATGACCCCATGAGCGCCGTGATTGAACCCGGCTTAGCGAAGCCGCTGATTCCCTTGAGAAGCTCAAGCGATTCTTCGGATTGGAGGGATCAGGAACAAAGTATCGTAGGTTCCGGAACGCTACAGTTACCGGAACAAAGTTCTTTTGATGCGAGCGAACAGTGATAGCGTGCTCAATAGCTTCGCCAGAACCAGCTTGGACTGCCCGAGGCGTTTCAGCAAGCTTGTACACCTCCGAGACATCTTCATCCACGCTTTTCGTCGTATCAACATTTTCTGGACTCTCGTATCGGTTGAACTCGAGCATGAGATACGTTATGAACAGGAAGACGACATAAAGGCAGGCGTTGTAGATGATACCGTAAATGATCCAAGTCTTCTCAGTGTCGACTCCAAATAGGCTGATGTAGTACTCCCCAGCACGCATTCCATACTCCGAGCAGTGGTTCACGCCGCCGTATTCACACACATCAAGAGAGTTCGATCGGTACTCGTTGATTGCAAGCGCCTTGAGAGCCCAAGACATCGGGCTAATCCAATGGATCCAGATCAAGTAGTCGGGGATCTGGTCTTTCGTGACGATAAAGCCGGCAAATATCATGAAGAGCAAAACAGTGAGCATACCACTTGGAGTCGCCACGCTGGTGTTCGGGCACGATGCAGTGATGAAGAGGAACCACATTCCCATGCACAGTGTAGTCACGTACAAAATCACTTCGAACACGATGAATCGCTCGAAACTCGCCTCAAACCCACACACCCAGTAGATGATCGACCCAAAAATGATGGTCTCTGCGAGAGCCAAAGGAAACTGGCTAATTGAGTTTGCGAGCACGTACGATCCCGTCCTGTAAAAGTTGGCGCCGCGCTGCTTGTAGAAGATGTCACGCTCCGCCATATACGTCGGAATCTGTGACGCCTGGCCCAACGATAGGAACATCACACCCGCGTAAATCACGCCCATTACGACAGAAATCTGTGTTGGGTCAAACTGGTAAAATGTCGTGCCGTAGAGAAGTCCCATCACCACAATCATGATCAGGCGGCCAACAATGAACGGCTTGTTGCGATACGTGACCATGAGCTGCCGACGGAACAGAGTCATCGTACTCTGCCAAAAAGACTGGTGGAACATGGGCATCTTCATCATGTGCTCATTAGCATTGCGAAGTAACTCGGGTCTATGCGGTGCAGCCAAAGCGTGAACGTTCTGATCGAAAATCGCAGACATTCGAAATCGTCAGCGAACTCGCTCGCAAGGCGAGGTGGCGGCAATCCTGACCCAGACGACTTTTTCTGGTACTTGTACTGGTTGTTCGTTCCCAGGTCAAGTAGGTAGTCGGCCAAGTCGCGATCGTCCGGTCGTTCAAAGCCAATGCTCTCAAAGTAGCTTTCCACCGCGGTAACAGGGCCGTGGTACATGAGTTCGCCCTCGTTCAGGATCATCACGTCGTCGAACAGAGCCAGCACTTCCGGGGACGGTTGCAGCAAGGCAATGACCACCGTCTTGCGGAGCTTCTGAGCAATACCTCGTTGCGTGCTGATGATGTCAAAAGTTGCCGCGCTGTCCAAACCGGTGCTGATCTCGTCCATGAGTGTCATATACTTCATACCGAATTCCATCTCGCCAGTTGTCACTCGCTTGCGCTCGCCTCCTGAGATACCGCGAACCATTGTGTCGCCGACGACGGTATTTTCGCAGACTTTGAGGCCCAGCTGCCTAGTGATGAGATCCTGGTAGTTGTCGAACATGGCTCTGACGGCCTGCTAGCGCTAGGGAGTTCTCTTCTGCGGTACCATTGGACAGCAGCTCTTCACCTCGGCGAGAGAGCTCTCCACCCGTGAACGCATGCGCAAACTCGAGCGTCTCCTTGACCGTCAGCATCGGGAAATGCAAGTCTCGTTGCCCCACGTACGCCACAAATTGCGGCAGTTGCTTTAGAACTTCTGCTCGAGGGACGCTGTTGTACGTGACACTTGCCCTCCATCGTGATGTTCTTGGTCATGGGAAATCGCCCGCTAAGGATCTTCATGAACGCAGACTTGCCAGACCCGGCTTGTCCGAGCAGCAGCGTCATAGTGCCTGGGCGGAAACTGCCACTCACGTTCTTGAGGATCTCCTTGTGCACGACGTGCTTCTTGGGGCCAGCGAACGCCTTCTTGACCGTGTTGACCAGCGTTGGGAGCTCGAAGCTGTTTTCGTTCGACTCACTCACGACTACGTCAGCTGAAAGCGACAGATTCTGGAAGCGCACATCCATCTGAGGCAAGGCGCGTCCGAGAGACGACTCAATCCTGGCCGCGATATGCTCATGGAGAGCGTCGGGACCGTGCTTCAACAGAGTTTCGGCCGACTGGTAGTCGAAGTCCTTCAGCTCTTTGTCCTTGCCTGGATTCATGATTGACGCCTGATCAACCGAGCAACTGGGTCAGGACGAGTGTGGTTGGTGATGCACGGGACGCTGATGTTGCTGTTGATGGTGTGCTTGACAAAGGAATTTCCCGAATGAGGACAGCAGCGCTGCGGTTCGTATCACACGTGCGATCTATCGACGGTGTATTGAACGAGAGCTAGTGCGGCGAAGAGCGAATATACCCATCACAAGTCGAGTGAACTGCGTCAGCGCAAGTGCAGAGTGCAGCCCAAACGCTTTGCTGCCAGTCTTCCGCCAATCGGAGCTCGTTGACGACCACTCAAAGCGTTGTCGACCGTGCTATGTTCTGTCATAATCAGGTGATTCTGTCCCGCACTCCAAGTGCCACAATCAGCCGCGTAAATCCGCAATCACGTCAGTTCGAGTCAACGCAACAGTCCTCACTCTCGATTTCAAGCGGGGTTAGCTGCAAAGTTGTAGAACAAGCATGATCACTGCGATCCGAGCTGCGGTGGCAAGACCACATTCATCCCGCACCTTTCATGCAAGTCACGCTCGGCTGTCTCGTTCGCTGTCGATGGTGGCGAGCGACGCTGGAGACAACGGTCCCAAGCATGTGACTCTGTCTGATCTCATCGATGGCAGTCGAACCGCGAGAAACAGCGCTGGTACGAACTGGTCTACCTCACTCTCTGAGAAAAATCATGGTGACGAGGTCTGTTCGTCTCACCAGAATACGCTGTTGCACGACTCGATGACCTCGTCAACTGGAGCCAGAAGAGCTCCATCTGGCCCATGTCGTTCGGCCTCGCGTGCTGCGCCGTCGAGATGATGCAGTTTCGCAAGTTCTCCTGGCATCCATCGAAGCTCGCAAGCCTGGCTAAGTTCACGGCTGTTGCTGACAGTCGCACCGCGATACGACTGCGAGCGCATGGGAATGGTCTACCGAGGATCGCCGCGCCAGTCGGATGTCATGATCGTCGCGGGGACGCTGACTAACAAGATGGCGCCGGCCATGCGCCGCGTGTACGACCAGATACCCGAGCCGCGCTACGTCATCTCAATGGGGAGCTGCGCGAACGGGGGCGGCTACTACCACTACTCGTACGCCGTGGTTCGCGGCGCGGATCGTATTGCCCCGGTCGACGTGTACGTCCCGGGGTGTCCGCCAACCGGCCGAGGCGCTGCTGTTCGGTGTCATGCAGCTGCAGAAGAAGATCAAGGGGAACAGGTCGCTGTTGCTGAAGGTCCGCAAGTGATGTCCGGGGTACATTTCGTACATTCAATCACTTGTCCAGGCTGACGGTGTAAGGAATGGAGGTGTTGCCACAGGGAGCCGATGCATGCAAATCCAAGTCTTGGCTTTGCACAGTCCCTTTGCTGAATCATCCTGTGAACGTGGTCCTTGCTTCTCGGGGTACGACAGCTTCTGGAAAACTGCCCCTTTGGGATTGGCTGGTCCGCAGTGACAGTGGCATGGCTTCGTAGGCTTGGTTCCAATCTGGAGCGCCAAGCCTATCATCAGCAGCAATCGAACTGCAAAGCTCTTGAGGTTGATCCCAGTCGGTACAAAAATGCCCCACGTCGTGCAGAGACCGTCAGATCGGTGGCAGAGTTGGGCATATCCTAGCAATTTCGCCGCCGCCAACGAAATTCGGAGCCCCGATTCCTTGAGCCGCGAGCCTTTACTCCGCTGCAGCTGGTGCCGCGCCGATTTGAACAACGCGGACGTCGCATTCACATTCGGTGATCTGAATCACCACATGGAGCGAGCTCTCGCCGTCGAGTCAGCAGCAATCACACGCGGATCGGCGAGTCAGCTCCTCCCGGTTAGGCGAGCAAGCTCGCAAACACGTGTAGAAGCCCACTCCACTGAGCAGGTGTCTACAGAACCTTGAAGTCTTGCAAAAGGCGACAAGATGCTCGCAGTACAGTATACCGGTAAGTGGACGGGCGAGGCTGGTGGTGTGATCGCTGACGTAGCACTAATAATAGCGTATACAATCCTCTGTAACCATATGGCATCGTCAAAGTCATAATGTCACAGCGATGTTTACTTTATGCTGTCCACTGTAGATCTCTATCACCACCTGTCATTTGCTCGCGATCGGACCGGACCCCGCCGTCGCATAATCAACTCAAGTGAAACATATGTACGCTGAAATCAACTGTCTACCGTAATTTTTGACGTCAACTCTGTTTTACTGAGCGTACGGTACTCGTCCTTTCTGCACAGTACAGTATTGTACGTACCGTACATTCTTCGTGGTCTTGTCCCCCACCGCCGCCGCATGCAGCCACACTTCGGCTCTCCTTGGGCTCCGCATGCGCATCAACGAGCTGCTGAACGCGCCGGCCGCGGCCGTGGACGGCGGCGGCCGCCAGCGCGTGGACATGGCCTCGCTGGTGCACGCGGACGCGCGGCCGGCCATGTCCATGAGCCACATCATCCACGAGCTGCAGGCGGCGCGTCCACCGTCGCGTCCGCAGCCTGCGGCCCGTCCACAAGCTGCGGCCGCAGTGGCGCCGGCCGCAGATCCGCAGCCGGCCGCGGGGCCGCGCGGCCGCATGAGGCCGCTGACCGAGGCCGAGAAGCGCGTCAAGCAGCGCATGCTGGTGAAAAAGTCGTACTACCGCAAGATCGTACGTACCGCGGCTGAGCCACGGAGCGGATATCCCGAGCCTAACCGCTGCGGACGCGTAGGACACCATCAACGAGCTGCGCGGACAGGTGGAAGCGCTCGAGCAGCAGTTTCGAGAGGTGCTGCGGACGTCCACACCCGCGTCCACGACTGTGGACGTCGCGTCCGCGAACTTGGCCACGGCTGCGGACGGACAGGCCACGCTGCGGACGAGGTACACGCGGCTCGCCATCGCGCAGGACGAGCTGCGCAGGGAGAACGAGGAGCTGCGCGCGCGCGCCATGGACCAGAGCAAGATGAGCACGCGCATTCGCATCCTGCTGGACGAGGAGGTCAAGGAGCAAGCCGCCGTCCGAGAGGCTCTCAAGCGCGTCCACAGGTCCCCGCTGCCAGAACTGCCGGCCCCGGCGTCCCCAAGGCCGGCCACGCCGTCCACACCGCCGTCCCCTCAGTGCGGGTTCGAAGACGGCGCGCTGTCGGTCGCGGGGCTCTCGCTCCGCCCGCTCACGCCCTACGAGTGCAGACATATCACCGACTCGGTGCTCGCAGACGTGCAGGCCTTCCGCGCAGCTCAGCAGTCAGCCGACACGACTGGAGCCTGCGTATTTGGATGGAGGGATCGCCGCCGTGTGGATCCCGACGGCCGCATGCTGCGGTTCTGCCTCGAGAAGACGTTCAAGAACTTGACAGCTAGAGAGCTCACGAGGAGGATGTGGGCGCTAGTATCGACCGAGCGAGGACTCTCGCAGATGTACGCGTCGGCGCGAGCTACGCGATTCTACATGCTACAGCGTGTAGATGACTCGAACGTGCTCTTCTACCGGGAGATGCGCGCTGCTGGGCCGTCACCAGAAGGGATCCTCGTCAAGTCTCTCGTGCTCGCGTCGGTAGTCGAGCTGGACACCGACATAGAGAGCTACTTGGTGTTGGTGCGCTCGGTGGATCCGCACGAGCGCATCTTGTCGCGGTCTACACCAGACGTCAACGAGGCGTGGACAGACGTGTACAGTTGGGGCGTGTACGAGTCGGCTGGACCTCACGGGGAGCACTGCCGTAACTTGTTCGGTGGGTTCGTTCAGACGTCACCCGAGCCGACATCTCCATCAACGTCGGGCCCGAACAGGAACCAACCACTCGGAGCAAATGTCGCTTTCTGGCTGATGCTCGTGCTCGTCATTGCTGTCCGGTGCGAAAGCGAGGTGGTGGGGTCTCCATTTCTGCTGGAGACCAACTGATAAGCAAGGGAACTATCATGCAGTCGTCGCGGCAGTTTATTTGATGGTGTAAAAGTAAAGATATAAATGCTGCGTCAACGAGCTCATCATGTTCATTTCGCCTCTGTCTGCGTTCGGCGCTTGGACGCAGTCTCGGGTCGCTTGGAAGAAGAAGATGATGACTTCGACTTCTTGGCCTGTCTTTGGTCGACCAGAAGACGAAGTTGTTGATGCCACGTTACTGGGAGCTTTTTTGCGCGTTGCGGCAGGGGCATACCCGTCGCCCTCATCATCGGACACATACACAAAGAATGGGTTGCGCATACGCTCCACTTCTTCAGCACGGGCAATCTCGTCGTCCTCATCCTCAGGGTCAACGGGGGAATCCATGATCCCTTCGTCCGTGGCTGTCGCCGACTTTCGTCGTGCACGCTGTTTGTCACTAGTGGTCTCCGGTCTTCGCAACGAGCTCGCGGTTGGAGGTCGACCGTGATAGCATGACCCACCTCCGTTAGCACTAGATCCACTGGTGGACGATGCGACCACTGCACGACGAACGCTGTTCCCCGCTTTCTCAGGCGCGACTTCTAGAACATAGTCGTCTTCATCGTCTCTCCAACGCAAACACTGCGACTCGAGCACTGCGACAAGCTCCGGAGGAGCGAACCTCTCGAGCACGAGGGTTTTGAGCTTCAGTTGGGCTGCAAGCTGTCGAACCGTGTCCAATAAATCCTCACGCTCTCGAGCATGAGCTTTCTCTAATGCTTTAACCTCTGCAAGGGCTTCCTTGACCTTGGCGTACACCTTTTTTAGCTTTCGTGTCTTTGCCTCAGCTTCCTCTTGGAGCGACTGGTACTGTTCTTCGCGCATCAAATTACTTTCTTCCTTGGCAGCAAGCTCTCGAGCAAGTAGCAGCTCCTGGCGTTTGCGCTCTTCGAGCTCGAGCTTGGTGCGACGCAGCTCTTCTTCTCGCTTTGCAGCTTGCATGGCTCGCTCGTTGCCTCCCACCAGTACCTGTGCTTGCAACTGAGCGAGTTGTTCGTGAAGCGTCTTTTGTTGAGCTTCCAGCTGGGCAGCGAGCTCGCGTTCTTTTGCCAATTTTTCTTCCACCTGCCGTTTTTCCTGCTCTGCAAGCGCTTTGTCCTGGGCAGGCGAGCGCTAGATGAGCCTGCGTTTGCTTCAACACCTCTTCTTTCTCTCGCTGAGCTCTGGCTGCAATTTCTTGTGCCTCTTGCACGCTCACTCCTTTCTCGATCACAATTTTCTCGACAACCTTCTCGACCTCGATGATTTCTTGCTCCACTACTTGTTGAGCTTGTTGCTGTGCTTGCTGCTGCTGTTGCTCCATCGTCGACAAGCTGTTGTTCATTGCGCTGCTGTTTGAGCTCTGCTCCTGCTCAAGCGCCTTCAACTTGGCCATAAGTGCTTCAATCTCACCCTGAAATTCTCGGATCATGGCATCTTTGGGATCCTCGTTGATCTTGGGCTTGTTCTTGATGTGCTTTGCGCGACTTGCATACCGCAGCGTCGTAAGTGTTTCATCATAGTTGTAGTCTGCTGGACCACAGTTCGCAATCATAACCGTCTTTGTGTTTCCACCGAGCGAATCTTGTAGCAATCGAGTGAGCTTCGAGTCACGGTACGGGATGTGCTTGGCTTTTGCATCCACCAGAGCCGAGATGACGTTACCGAGAGCCGAAAGCGACAAGTTGATTTTGTTGGCTTCTTGCAGTCGATCTCCTGTGGCGCCAGTTTTGGATTGGCGTTCACTACCGGCAAGATCCACAAGATTTAGCTTTCCTACACACACATGCTCGCCTTCGGTGCCATCTCCAGGAGTGAGCGACTCGACGACAATCGTGAAGATCGAGTGCGAGCGCGAACTCGTCTGGTTCATGAGTGTGGCACCAACTGCACGGTTCTTTTTTCCCGTTTGCATGACGTGGTCGATCTCAGCCGCATCCTTGACGACGTGAGCCGTGAGTGCCTTGACATACACGCCCGCGTCAGGCGTTCTCTTTGAGCTCAAGACTCGCGCGAGGGTCCTTTCCGAGGAGATCGCGGATCTCTTCGTTGTAGATTTCGAGGTACGACGCGCGCACGAGCATGCGCGTGTTGGCCGAGACTGCCACTTTGTCGAAGATGTGTCTGAAGGAGGTCGGGATGATTCCCGGCTGGTCGCCGTAGCCCTCCATCGTGTGGGACTTTCCTGCACCCGTCTGGCCGTAGGCAAAGATAGTGCCATTGTAGCCTTTTACGACAGCCTCAACGATCTCCGTGGCTGCCGTGTCGTACACTTGTTGCTGCGTCGAGTCGCTCCCGAATGCCGCATCGAACGTGAAGCTCTTGGGCGGCTCGGAGCCGACTGGATGGGAGATGCAAATCTCTGCGCGCTCCGAGTTGGCCACAGCCACAACCTGACGCCCGTCCTGCTTTTCCCTGCTGCTCATGGGGCGGATGCGCACCATCACGCGGACGCACTCGTCCGGCTTGGCGCTCGCCATGGTGAGAGCTGTACGAGGCGTCAGGTTGAGTGTGAACAGGAAGAAAGAGGGGCGTCTGGCTGGTGATCGACTCGTGAAGCAGCGGCGTCGAGGACTGCCGCGAGCAGTTTCTAGAGCTGAGGGAAGAGTCGCTGGGCATTTTTAGAGGCGATGGGTACAGGTCGAGACAACTTGACCGAGTTGAAGGGGATGATGTCGTGCAAGTTGAAGTGACGCGTCGCGCGTGGCACTGGGCCATCACGAACGTTCAGAGCAGGTCTGGTCGTCACAACATACAGTGCAGAAAACTTTGCACGTGAGCGAGACGATCGACCACATTGGTGACCAGCGTGCTCGTCAGCGCGACGGTCGACCACAACGCCGCAATTGCTGGCACCGTACGGTAGATTGTTGAAGCGGTCTCGCCCGCCACTCTACATTGCCGCACAACCGCTGGCGTCGCCAGGCGTGCGTGCTTCTCGGAGCGACAACATGGCCTGTGCAACGCGATCGATGTGGCCACGTTGCACCGCGTTTCTTGAGGCCGACCACCGCAGCGCTCGCGTCGCATTTGCACATTGCGCACTCGGTGAAGGCTGGCCATACAGTATTCCCAATCTTTTCGCCGAGCCCGGCTGGCGCATCCGTCTTTACGAGCGAAAGCCGAACAGACTGGCGCACGTTCTGGGCTGGGCTCACGTCTCACTCGTGGCTTGTCCGACTTGGCACGTTGCTGCTGGATGGACGCAACGCGAGGGCCTGAAAATCTACAGTAGAGGCACTGGCCTGGCGCTGCGCCGCCCGAGAGCGCAGCAAGATGTGCGAAGCGTGAGTTACCGTCGACGTCCGGTACGAAAAACCAGCGATCTTATCTCGAGCACGGCCGGCGGGGTCCGCTACAGTAGCGCCTCCCTTCGGCTGCCTACGGTCCTCTACCGAATGATACGCTGGACGTCGCCACCTCCAGCATCGCAGCTCGTTAATCCCGACGGCGCGGGGGGCGGAAGGTGAGTAACGCTGGCCGTCGCGTGGACAAAGACACACGTGGGGCACTGTCGAATTCCCGTCCGTGTACCCCTGGCGGTTACTGTTTGCGGGCGATTCGTCTGCCTGCCGCGCTGAACACCTGCGCCTCCTCTTGCGCTCAGTATGCAACAGAGTCAGCACGCTGTCACGCGCGTACCCCATACAACCGCCCATACTTCCCCCTCCTCCGCCCCGTCTCTCCCCCGATCACAACCGGACACTGCTCCTGTCAGGTCAGTCCCGTTCCCGTGTGTTATGTACCGTAGATTTTCACGTACGCAGATCCCTGTGCGTACATTGTTTAGGTGGGGTCATTTCGACACTTTTGGCGCGGGGGCGAGATGACCAAGTCGCTGCCGCTGCCGCCGCGCTTCTTCCAGTGCCCCGCGCTCTCGCAGCGCGAGGAGCAGTATCTGGTGGCCAAGGCGCGCGAGTCGACGCGTGCGCTGGTGGACGCGACGCGCAACAACGACGGCCCCGTGCGCTGGAGCGAGATGGGCATGCACCGCGGCGTGCAAATGTACAAGGGGGAGGCTCGGCACCCGGAGACGGTCGTGGGGGACCCGATCACGTACGGCTGCGGCGCGACGACCATCCAGGCGTCGCTGGACGAGGTCGCGGCCTTCTTCGACCTCAGCTCGCACGCCAAAGTGCGCGACTTCGTGCTCTTCAACGGCGACATGATGGACTCGCAGCTGCTGTACGCGCTGCAGGACCCCTCGCTCGCGGACACCGACGCGCGCCACCAGATCACGGTGCGCTGGTTCGTCATCGAGATGCCCTCCAAGCTCATCAAGAACAGAGACTTCCTCGTCATCGAGTGCCAGAACTCGTTCGTAGACGTCAGCGGACGCAGGGGCTGGGTGCGCTCCTACCACTCCATCAAGCTCCCCAGCTGCCCCGACCTGCAGCACGAGTACGGACTCGTCAGGGGGTCGTTCTACCACACGGGACACGTCTTCATCGAGTCCGAGCGCCCGGGATACCTCGACGTCATCTTCAGCGCGCAGATCAACCTCAAGGGCAGCCTGCGCCTGCCCTCGGCGCTATTCTTCGTCGCCGCCAAGAAGCGCTTGTCCAGCGTCGCCGACCTGCAGAAGCAGCTGCAGAAGCGAAGGCTTGGCGCGCAGAGGTTCCTAGGAGACCTAGAGCTCGTGCCAAAGTCGCAGCGCTCGCGATGCGCCATCTGCGCCGTCAAGTTCGGCCTGCTCACGCGCAAGTCGCGCTGCCGCAAGTGCGGAGAGGTGGTCTGCACCTCTTGCAGCGACGTGTGGGAGGTCTCGGTGCCAAAGGTAGGCTCCCGCAAGGTGCGCGTGTGCGCCAAGTGCGCCAAGTCGTCCGACAAGAACGACCTGGCGCTCGCGCACTCCCAGTCACAGTCACAGTCCGAGCACGACGACGACCTCACGAGCGTGCGGAGCGGCGCCACGCCCAGCACCTCGGGCGGCTACGCCTACGGCCAGTACGACAAGGAGGTGGCATCCTCGCCGTCTGCAGCCAGCAGTGCGACGACTGGCAATGGCCAACGTGTGGCGAGCGCGTACACGACGCAGCAGAACAACAGCGTCGGTCGTGACCCGACGTCTCGCAGTGTCAACCACGAGTATGCTACCCGAAACAACCCGCGTCGGGGCCCCACGCCGACCAGCACGAGCTTCATGTCGGCCGGAGAAGACTTCCTGCAGTCTGAAGGATCCAGCTATGGCGAGGAGTACGAGTACGGCCACCAGTACCACCCGAGCCAGCAGCGAGGAGGAGGATACACCAACGGCAGTGTCAGCAGCGCGAATGGCAATGGACGGGGCCTCTACCGACAGAACAGCGGCACTAGCAGCGGATACGACGATCCATACGCTGCTCCTCCACGCCGCCAGGCGCCACCGACCCCGGACAGGTACAATCGAGTGCTGAGCAATGGTAGCGACCCCAATGCGCGACGAGCAAACGCCTTTGAGGAGCAGCAAATGCGCGCGAACGACCAGAATTACCAGGCTCAGCTGCTTCGCCAGCGCTACCAAGAACAGCAGCGAGCAATGCACGGCTACAGCGACTCACCTGCGACCAAGGTGGACGTGCTGCCTCCTCAGTACCAGCCGCAGCAGCCACAGCGCTATCACCCCGCACGAGAGACACAGATGAGCGACGACACGGTATCGTCCGCATCGGACTTTGATGAGAGCACTGGGGGACTCACTCTCACGCCGCAAATGCTCGCCATGCATACTCGGCAGATGGGTCGTCCCGGACCTGTCACGCGCAACCCATCGCAGTACTCGGGGCAGAGCATTCCAACTCGCCAGCCTAGTCAGCAACCTCAGCAGAAGCCTGTTCAGGTCGTGGACAACAGCAGATACCCTCCGTACTCGGCTGCATCTGTCACATCCAGTCACAAGGAGTCTGCACGAGCTTATGGCGGAGGCCGCATGGGAGTCGAGGAGTTTGAGCAGCCGCCTACATACGACCAGATTTACGGCGCCACTCCCGCTCCTGCACCTGCACCTCCCGCCGACCGCTATGGACGAACCAAGTCGCATCGGTCTCATCTCAGCAGCCTTGACAGCGATGAATATGACACTACACGCAGCTACCGAAGCGGCCGTAGCAACAACTCGCGCCAGTACTCTGGAGCAGCACAAGCTGCGAATGATGTTGACGCGCGATCAGCGCATAGCCCGCAGCCCCTGCGAGTGCCGTCCAGGTCAGGAAGCCCAATTGATATCAGCAGCAACCACGGAGGACGCACGGCACCGTCGTCCGCGTCCATTCACGACGCAGACGACGGTGGTGACGAGTTTGACGACGATCTTGGCTCACCCGTTTCCAAGGCGCTGGCCGATAACTTCAGCAACCTGCTTCGGCCCGAAGACCTTCGATCGACTGTCGGCAGCTTCCGCTTCTCCGTTGGGTCAAGCACCATGGACCCGAACATGAGCTTCTGCGAAAGCTTAAACGATTATGACGAGAACCCGAACCCATACGGCAGCAGCAGCCATAACTCGTCGTCCGCGGCAAGCGGGGCAGGGGGAAGCAAGCCTCAACCCGTGACCAAGACCATGATCGTTCTCGTGTACCAGCAGATTCTGGAGCTGACGAAGCGTCAGCACGAGCTGGACGCGTCGCCCACGGCCGACCCGCGCGAGAAAAACGAGGTCGCGCGCGAGCTTCAGGTGCTGTACCAGAAGTTGAACCAGATCACGCAGGACCCCGAGGTGGAGCTATAAGCCGGACGGGTGGACGTCGCTGGTGCGTGTGCAGTGTAGATATGTAGACCAAGTTGACCAACCAACCCCATGATCGGGTACAGCGTGGCAAGGCGCAGAGCGCCTGCGTGTTTGTTAATCGGCCCAAGTATGTATCGAACACGTGTGTGCAGTTGTTTCATTTTGACTGGCAGTGGTTACTTGGATTTTTGTTGTTCGGTGTTCGTGCAGTGAAGTCGACATCCACTGGCCCACCGGGCACTGGCCCACAAATCATTGCGGTCTCGTGCTGACATCTGGATAGTGCACAGAAAAAAGCTTTGCTGTGCGGGATGCTGTGCAACCAGTTGACGGCTTGAATCCAGCCGAAGTTGTCTCTGGAAAAGTGGGACGTAGAACTGCATCAACTGATACCTTAGCGGAGCCATCTTTTTCAATTACAGTACCGGGAATGGAGCGTTCGGGAGTGTAGACCTCTGTTGAATTGCTGCCCCGAGAGACTGTGTGACCAAGTGTCTGAGCTGCTTGCAGCAGTCTATCGAGGTCCAATTCTTACTCTAAAGGTAAATCAATACGACCCCTCTAGTACTTCCTGCATCAAGCTCCCTCGTCCGGGATGCTATTATACGAGGCCTCAGTCCGCACCTTTGATGTCCATGTTTTCTTTCGCATTACGCTCGAACCAAACACCAATCTGCTCTCCTGGCTCTAGTGCATTGGACCTCTACGAAATTGAATGGTGTGACAGTATCCATAACCGACAGCAGCCCCTATTCAGAATTTCAGCCTCGAACACCACAAAATCTGACGAACAGGTCCCGCACGCTACGACGATATGAAATCGACGTGACGGCAAGAGCGCGGCTGGAAATATAGGCATGCCGCGTAGGAAACAGACACCAGACTAATTGGAGGTGCAATCCTCCTCTTGCTTCAACGCGAAACTGGGTGCGTCAGGGTGTGCAAGTTCTCGTTAGGAGCGGCATGCAAGCCGCTTAGGCGGAGATCTTTTTCCAGGAGTGTCATACTACGATCTTCTTGAAATCTCTCAAGCTTCCTACACAAGACCAAGGCTAGCGTCGCAATGGTTTTCAGCCTCCTCAAGCTCAGTTCTATCGCTACTCTAGCCCTCGCTTTCACTATTGGGGTGCACGCCGACAAGTGCTCGTCTTCTGATTACGACCAGACAACCTCAGCAGCGAACCTTGTGTTTGCGGAGCCGTCGTGCACGAACATTGCGTATGACTTGGCAACCGGGAACGCGACGGAAGCGCAATTGTGCGGCACTCCGTGCAAGGACTTCGTGGAGAACATGGTTTCCCTCTTTCCAGACTGCGAGGATACTTTTGGCGTCAACGTCCAAATGGCGCTCAAAGATTTGCTCTTGGCATGCAGCACCGACACGAGAACCACTGATACCACCACTGATGTCAGCAGCTCCCCCGCTTCGACAGCCGGGTACTTTTCGATTGTCAGTGTCGCAGTTGTAGTTGCTGCCTTCACCTTTGGTGTTTGATTTCCATGCTTGTCGTGCGTACATAGTCTGGAGGCTCGAGCGATAATCCATGCACACTTGTTCTCTCCAGTACTACCGCGTTGTACATCTTGCGCCTGTCGGTTGGATGTCGCCTCCTTTCTCTTTGGGGCGCTGTTGAAACTTGAAATCACATCTCGCATCTCACGCACTTTTCCTTGTTACTTCATCCACCGCGTGCGGGTTGGTCATGTGCTGCAGGTCCGGAGTGCCTGGAATTTGCGCAGAGAACAGCATAAACAACGCCCTATTCTGTGCGGAGTCTTCATCGGGGTGATAAACTAGCGGATAAAATATCGTCCTTTTGCGCTGAACCTATGGATCCTGGATACTCAGCTTTGTTCTACTGACTAAAATCTCAGCCAGCGCCGTTAACTGGGTGTCGCTCGGCTGTGTCGACCAGAAGTGCATCGACAAGAGTGTCACCAACGTAGGTTAATTTCCGCGACCTCAACGCGGCCCTGTGCTGCACAGGGCAACGCGAAACTGGGTGCGTCAGACCAATCGCACTCCTGGGAGGCCACTCACTCGCCACGCACGTAGAGGTCACATTTGCGGCAGGAGTCTCATTCTCCAATCTTCTTGACCACGCTCAAGTCCCCTTCCAAGCTCCGCTTTCCCGAACCAGCCAACTCACGATGCTCTCCAAGCTTTTCTCTATCGCCACCTTCACCCTCGCTGCCACCAGCGGCGTGTACGCTGCTTCGTGCACCGAGTCCGAGTTCGACCAGGCCGTCTCCGCTGCGCAGCTCGTGTACGAAAACACCGCGTGTGCTACGATCACGACGGACCTGACGACCGCGACTCAGGAAGAGGTGTGCGAGTCCTCGTGCATGGACTACCTGGCGACCATCATCAACGAATTCCCTGACTGCGAGTACGACGGATCCAACTTGTACCAGTCCCTGAGCATGGTCCTCGAGCTCTGTGGCACTGACGCGAGCAGCGCCCCCGCCTCGACGCTCAGCTACGTGTCTGGCGCTAGTGTCGCGGTCGCGGTGGCTGCCCTTGCCGCCGCTGCTTGAGACAGTGCCATCTTGGTTCTTGCGTGTTACCACAGTCCGAAGGAGTTCGGTGCTTAGATTGCAAATCAAATCCTCATGTGAATCGTTCCTCGTCTTGGCGTGGGTTTCAGGAAAGCAGCCCCAGGACAGATCATGGTGCTTTCTCGTCGATAACCAACCCGATCAATGTAAATCCTAGCCCATATAATAGCGCTTAACACGCTACTAGCGCCGGCTGAAGGTCAAGCAGTCAAGTCCAGCCTGACATCTGACGATGTTGAGTTGAAGAAAGAATTGCATATGTACCATGGATTGGGTTATCGATAGGCGAAAGTTGATAACGCACAGAGAACGGCCGTGATTCCGCGAACAGCAAAGCGAGTCAGAGCGGACCCACATCATGTATCAGCTCGGCTCGCCTCTGTGCGCGACAACTGTGCGAGTACTGGATGCAATCGCCGTCTACACTGTTCCTGTGTGTTGCCAAGTGCACTTACAGTTTTAGTCGGGCCTGCACGTAATTATTATTAATGAAGCTTGAGAGGGGATCAAGTTGCTCCAACTGTTGTGCCGGTTCAAGGCGCGCATCACTGGTGGTGAATCACTGGTAGTGATTCACTACTAACGAGGCTGTAATGGGTATGCGTGACCGGTGATGTCCAATCGCTGACTGGTCTTTCAAAGCGAGCCAACTCGGTCGTCTCCATTCCCAAACTTCCCCAGCGAAGACCAAACCCAAGTCAAGCACTCGACTCGACATGATTGCCAGCCCCGTCAAGCTCTTCTTCGTCGCAACTTTTGCCCTCGCTGCCATCTCTGGTGCGCACGCTGCCGAGTGTACTTCAGATGAGATCACTACTCTCGCCTCAGCGGCGCAGCTCGTGTATGCGGACCCCTCGTGCTCAACCATCACGACCGACCTTACAACTGCCACCCAGGATGAGGTGTGCGAGTCCTCGTGCATGGACTATCTGTCGTCTATCGTCTCAGAGTTTCCAGACTGCGAGTACAGCGGGACCAACCTACGCACCTCGATCGAGACCATGCTGGAGCTTTGTGGTACCGATGACAGCACCGCGACCGCGGAGTGCACCTCGGATGAGATCAGCCAACTCACGACTGCGACGGAGCTCCTAGCATCGGAATCCTCGTGCTCCACTTTCATGTCAGATTTGTCAGCTGGGGATCAGGAGGCTGTCTGCGAAGGATCGTGTATCGACTACCTCTCGACAATTGCTTCACAGTTCCCGGACTGCGACTACAGCGGAACAAACCTTGGATCAGCAGTCTCGGCTCTTCTGAAAGTTTGCAACGTAGATGCAGCCAGTGGAAGCAGCAGCAGCAACCTCCGCAGCAGTGCGTCTTTGTCGTCCATCGGCTACATCTCAAGTCTCAGCGTTGCTCTCGCCATCGCATTTGCGGTGCGGGCATAAACAGTGTCAGCAGAACAAACGCTTGAACGTAGATCTAGTTGCATTCGACGAGTTGCTCCTTCGATATAACACGTTCCCTTCGTGATTTCATTTTTCCAATAAACTGTATTCACAGTTCTCCTCGATTACAGCTCCAACCATCAGCTGTGGAGCTAACTATTCGAGGCCAGATAGGATTCAGTGTCAAGCTCTGGCATCCCAGGCAAAAGACCACGGCAATCGCTCACAATAGCTCTTACTTCGCCAGAAGATATGCGGAGGCATATTTCAACTTCAGCTCTGCACGAAGGAAGAAAATGGGAATGGGAACGCCACGACGATTTTCGACAAGTATTTGATTGTTACGAAAAGTACATGGCACCGCCTCTGCATTGCCTCTCGCCAACCCTCAGCTTACCGCTTGAGATGATTGATGTAACGCAGAGCGTAGAGCGCGAGAGCGCGGAAGACGACCACGAGCGCAATGGTGATTCCCACGTTGCGCCAAATGTCGTCGTGCTTCATGGAGAAAGTACCCTCGACGTACTGCTTGAGAGTGACCTCGCCGACCGTCGGAGGCGCATTGCTCAGTGTCTGGCAACTGATCGCGCTCGAGTCACCGGAGCAGTCAGCGAAAATCAGTGACACAAGAATCGAGATCGTGTACGACGGAGGAGAGATGTAGTGCACCCAGATGTATCCAGTCGGGATATTGCCCGTGGGAGGGTTGAAGCCGGCGAACAGCATAAAGATCGACGCAAGAAGTGCACCAATCGTCGCCGCGACCTCGACACTAGGAAGAGCGTACACCATGAGCTGGCCGAGGTAGACGAACACCAGCGCGTTCAAGCCGACGATGAGCCAGTAGTAGAAGAAGGTCGAATAGCCCGTGAAGCCAACACTTGGGTAGTAGATGATGCAGAAGAGCATCGAAGACGCAAACACGTACGGGATCTCGGCAACAGTACCAGCAATGAAGTACCAGAGAGCGTTGTACGTCTGCGAAGCACGCTCACGGTAGTACGCGGTACGCTCGTCCGCAGCAACCGGCATAACACTGTTGAAACCGATAAGACCCAAGAAGAGCGTGCTGACGAACACGAGGCCGACACCAGCGTTTGCACCGGCGTATGTCGTGTAGTCTGTGCCCTGGTAGATGATCGCGAAAACAACTCCCAGCAGCACGCTAACAAAGAGGCGAGTCAGGTTGTACGTCGGCGTGCGCCAGTACATCTTGAAGAAGCGCTGGCACAGCAGACTCAACTGAACCATGTCACGAGATGCACGCTTGTTACCGAAACGGATCTCGGGCAACGTCGTAGAAGGGTGTAGCACACCATCCTGGTCCAAATCCTCATCCATAATTGCCTTCAGCTCACTCGTGTCAAAGTACTCAGCAAAGTCGTGCTGTGCAGAGTTGCCAACACCAGCACCAATGCACTCCAGCATCCACGTAGCAGGGTTGTAGCCGGGCTTAATAGGCTTGACGTCAGGAAGCGACTGGAAGTAGTTGATCAGCTTACGCGATTCACGTCCAAGTTCGCCAAAGTAGACCATGCGACCACCACGACGCAGAAGAAGCAACGAATCGAACAGATCGAACACCTCTGTGCTTGGCTGATGGATAGTGCAAACAATCGTGCGACCAGTGTTGGCAATCTTGCGAACACCATTCATGATCAGCTTCGCCGAACGCGCATCCAAACCACTCGTCGGCTCATCCATAAACAACACACTCGGCTGAGCCGCAAGCTCCACTCCAATCGTCACACGCTTCATCTGCTCAGTCGATGATCCACGAATGATCTTGTCAGCAATAGGTCCGAGCTCGAGCAGATCGATACACTCTTGCACCGAAGCAAATTTGTCAGCATCAGAAACACGAGCATCCTGACGGAGGAAAGCCGAGAACGTCAGAGCCTCACGAACAGTGGCCGAGTCCGAGTGAATATCCATCTGCTCGCAGTAACCAGTGCATCGACGCACAGCGAGGTCCGTCGCAGGGTAGCCGTTGAGAAGAATCTTTCCGCGAATGCGTCCTCCAGTCTTGCGTCCGGCGATGACGTCCATCAACGTGGTCTTGCCTGCACCGGAGGATCCCATGAGCGCAGTCATCGTGCCAGGGAGAGCGAAGCCGGACACACCCTTGAGCAAATCAATCTCCTCGTTCGTCTCGCTTCCAGGAAGCGGAACGGAGTACCAGAGATCGTGGAAGGCGAGGGTGACAGGGATGACTCCACGTCCACTCTCGTCAACCGGAACTGTTGACATGATTTCGCTGGACAGATCTCCTTCGTCGTTGATAAGAATGACGGCATCGTTGTCGTCGTCAGCTCGCTTCTTTGGGGTTTCTGGCATCATTTTGTATACTGAATCCTCCTCCTCCTCTCCAACGACCATGACGACATCTTCCGGGCTCTCGTAACGGTGGAACTCAAGCATCACGTAAGACGCGAACACGAAGATGAAGTAGCCGGCAATGAAGTAGATCCAGGCGTAGTAGATCCAAACGGTCTCAGTCTTGATGTTGAAAGTCTCGAGGCTGTAGTTGCCGACAGTCATTCCATAGTTGGTGCAGTAGTCGATGCCATTGTAGACACACACATCGAACTTCGACGCGTTGTACTGGTTGATACTGAGAGCACGAATACACCACGCAAGAGGATCAATCCAATACACCCAAATCAGGTAGTCCGGAATGCCGTCCTTGGTGATCATGAAACCTCCAAAGAGCAGGAAGAAGAGGACGCAAACCATCATGACTGGTTGGGCGATCGTGAGGTTGGGAGATGTAGCCGAGATACAGAAGAAGAAGCTTGTGAACCACATCTGGCAGAAGAACAGAGTTACCAGAAAGACAAAGAATCGAGCGACTTCGTCCACATATCCACCCATCCAGTACACGATGGAACCGAACACAATGGTTTCGATGACTGCGACTGGAATCTGCGTAATCGATGAAGCGAGAACGTATGGGGCAGTCCGGAAGAAGTTTGCACCACGCTGCTTGTAGAATACTTCACGCTCTTCCAAGAAGGTAGGGACTTGAGACGCCTGGCTAAGTGAGAGGAAGACAGCGCACGAGAACAGCAGACCAAGAATGAGCTGGCTGTTGGCGTCGTTCATCTGCCAGAAAGTCGTGCCGTATAGCAAACCGATAACGATGTTCATGACTGCGCGTCCGACAAGGTAAGGCTTGTTGCGCAATGTCAACGTCGTCTGACGTCTCAGAAGCGTGGTAAAATCTTGTGCAAACGTCTGGCGGAAGGGCGAACGCTCCAGAACCAGCTTTTCCTGGGTTTCATTCGCAAGTAGAGGCTCTTCCAGATGGCGAAGCGTCTCCTGGAAGATGTCCGACGCACAAAACTTCTCCGCAAACTCAGCAGGACGCACAGGAACTCCAGATGGAGACATCGCAGCCTCAGGAGTCACGTACGCACCCTGCTTGTTCGTGCCAAGGTCCAACAGGAAATCAGCCACATCCTTGCGAGGAGGACAGTGGAAGCCGAGTGACTCGAAGTACGGCACAGCCTTCTCGCGTTCGCCGTGGTACATGATGGTACCGTCGTTCATGATCAGCACATCGTCGAACAGCTCGAACACCTCGGGAGATGGCTGCAACAGAGAGATCACCACCGTCGTGTTGAAGTTGCGAGCCGCACTCTTCATCGACTTGACAATATCGAACGTTGCAGCAGAGTCGAGACCCGTACTGATCTCGTCCAGAAGCTGCACGCGCTTCTGACCGAACATCATTTCGCCCGTCGTCACACGCTTACGCTCTCCACCAGACACACCACGAAGAACGGCGTCACCCACGATCGTGTCCTTGCAGTTGTCCAGACCGAGCTTCTTCACCGTCAGTTCCGGAGCATGCTCGTGGAACGCATTCGCCACCTTCAAAGCATACTCGTGCTGCTCCGGCGTACAGTTCTTGAGTGCCTCGACGGCCCACGGCTCAAGTCCCTCACCACCACAGCACTCGTGTGCGAACTTGAACGTCTCGAGCACAGTCAGACGCGGGTAGTGCTTGTCGATCTGGTTCACGTACGCGATGTAGCGAGGAAGGCACGCGAGCAGCTCCTCGCGAGAGAGGCGGTTGTAGTGCACGTCGCCACTGAACGAGATGTTCTTGGCCATGTGGAAACGGTTCGACAGCACCTTCATGAGCGACGACTTGCCGGAACCGGGCTGACCTAGCACGAGCGTGATGCGACCGGGTTTGAACACTCCCGTGACGCCGCGCAGGATGGGTTTGGTCACGAGTGGTGACTTGCCTGGTCCACAGCTCATGAGACCCTGCTTGACCTGCGACCATAGCGTTGGCACCTCGAGCGTGCCTGCCTCGACACCGGGGACCCGCGCCGAGAGTTCGAGGTTGTGGAAGCGAACCTCCATGCCTGGGATGGGTTTACCGAGCGCGCCTTCGATGACGGAGGAGAGCGTGGAGTTGAGTGTGAAGACGCCATCGGCCATGAGTGCGTCTGCGCTGGAGAGGTCTTCTTCTGTGAGAGTCTTTGCCTCAGGGAACATGCTGCCAATACGCTGCATGGGCCGAGGGCGGCCAGACGTTCGTGCACTACTGTCACGGCGGCGCGAGGAGAAGCGCGGGAGTCTGTAGTGTGAGGCGTGAGCCTTGAGCACGGTCTCCGGAGCGACGGCATCATCGTCCTCATCGATGATCAGCGCGGGGGCATCCTCTACGGGGCGGATGTCCGGGTGCGAGTCGAGCGTGCCAGCTGAGGAGTGCTCCTCTAGCTTGGACACCATCTCGATCGAGTGCTGCTGTCGAGGTGGGAGGTCTTGGCGGCTCGGTCGAGGATTGGGAAGTGAGTTCGTGGTGCTCGCGAGACGCAGTGAGCCAGTCATAGCATCGATCGTCAGTGAGCACCGAAGATGCCACGGTGAGGCGTAAGCTGCTGGTGGTGCTACGCGCATACAGTCGCATGCGGACTGCAACATGTCAATCCCAACTCCGCGCGCGCTGATTGGGCGGATTGAGACGTAAGCATCACCCGCAGCATGTCTCGCGCGTCAACATCCAAGCGTATCATCACGGGCAAATCCGACACCGCTCATCTGTATGCAGGAACTCACCGCACCTTCCATCGCTACGACGTGTATCGGCGACACCTTTAGCAAGTTGTGGACTCATACGGCTGCCCAGCCTCACACCGTGCACCGGATGGGCTGTGCGGGGTCGTGGTGGTGTTGAGCGGCAAATTCTGTGTTGTGGGCTTGTCGTACCACTCGACTAGGTTTCAAGCACCGCGGCGGTACCGAGTGTACAAACTCCCCATCCGCTCGGCACCGATCTGTTTCGAAGCTGCGGTGTCCATAACTCCACATTGATGTTCTGGAGCGTCAGCCGTTGCGTTGCAATGTAGCCGATGGATGATGGGACCCGAAATCGCCATGCACCGGCACCTCCGTGTGAGTATTTTTTTGCCGACTCGTGGTCTGACGTGTGAGACTGTTGCTTTGAGGCCATCGTGTAAGTTGCGTGAGCCCTCGGCGTTGGCACCGCCACAGTGATGGAGACAGGAGCACTAAGCAAGCATGAAGCGCACCAAGCACCGTGCAGCTCCGGGTGAGGATGAGGTGATTGGGACATGCATTTTGTTTATTGTTGATCGTGATGTGCATGCAAATGCAAGGATACCTACGATGGGCAGGGAGGGCGCTTCAACCGCGCCAACTGCCACCAACTGCTTGCCTGCCTACCGCTTGAGGTGGTTGATGTAGCGCAGAGCGTAGAGCGCGACGACGCGGAAAGCCACGATGAGCGCGATCGTGATGCCAATGTTGCGCCAGATCTCGTCGTGCTTCATGGAGAAGGTACCCTCGATGTACTCCTTGAGCGTCACGTTGCCGACTGTGGGCGGCGCGTCCGACAAAATCTGGCAGCCATCGGCGCTCAGGTCGTCCGAGCAGTCTGCGAAGATCATAGCCTCGAGGATGGCGATCGTGTACGTCGGCGGCGAGATGTAGTGCACCCAAATGTAGGCGTCCGGGATGTTGCCCGTGGGCGGGTTGTAGCCAGCGAACAGCAGGAAGATGGAAGACAGTAGGGCACCGATCGTCGAAGCCACTTCAACACTGGGAAGCGCGTACACCATGAGCTGGCCGAGGTAGACGAAGACGAGCGAGTTAAGACCAACGACGATCCAGTAGTAGAAGAACGTGCCGTAGCCAGAGAAGCCGACGCTAGGGTAGTAGATGACGCAGAAGAGCATTGCAGACGCGAACACGTACGGGATCTCAGCCAAGGTACCAGCAATGAAGTACCAGAGAGCGTTGTACGTCTGCGAAGCACGCTCACGGTAGAAAGCGGTGCGTTCATCCGAAGCCACAGGCATAACACTGTTGAAACTGATCATGCCGAGGAACAGGGTGCTGATAAAGATGAGACCAATGCCAGCGTTTGCACCGGCGTATGTCGTGTAGTCTGTGCCCTGGTAGATAATGGCATAGACCACGGCCAGCATGATGCTAACAAAGAGGCGAGTCAGGTTGTACGTCGGCGTGCGCCAGTACATCTTGAAAAAGCGTTCGCAAAGCAAATGGAGCTGCACTGTGTTCCTCGAGGCGCGCTTGCTCCCAAAACGGATCTCGGGCAACGTCGTAGAAGGGTGCAGTACACCATCCTGATCCAAATCCTCGTCCATAATAGCCTTCAGCTCACTCGTGTCAAAGTACTCAGCAAAATCATGCTGCGTAGCATTACCAACACCAGCACCAATGCACTCCAGCATCCACGTAGCAGGGTTGTAGCCTGGCTTGATAGGCTTGACGTCAGGAAGCGACTGGAAGTAATTGATCAGCTTACGCGATTCACGTCCAAGTTGACCGAAGTAGACCATGCGACCACCACGGCGCAGAAGAAGCAGCGAGTCAAAGAGATTAAAGACTTCCGTGCTTGGCTGATGGATAGTACAAACAATCGTGCGACCAGTGTTGGCAATCTTGCGAACACCATTCATGATCAGCTTCGCCGAACGCGCATCCAAACCACTCGTCGGCTCATCCATAAACAACACACTCGGCTGAGCCGCAAGCTCCACTCCAATCGTCACACGCTTCATCTGCTCAGTCGATGATCCACGAATGATCTTGTCAGCAATAGGTCCGAGCTCGAGCAGGTCGATACACTCTTGCACCGAAGCAAACTTGTCGGCATCAGACACACGAGCATCCTGACGGAGGAAAGCCGAGAACGTCAGAGCCTCACGAACAGTGGCCGAGTCCGAGTGAATATCCATCTGCTCGCAGTAACCAGTGCATCGACGCACAGCGAGGTCCGTCGCAGGGTAGCCGTTCAGAAGAATCTTTCCGCGAATGCGTCCTCCGGTCTTGCGTCCGGCGATGACGTCCATCAACGTGGTCTTGCCAGCACCGGAGGATCCCATGAGCGCGGTCATCGTGCCGGGGAGAGCGAAGCCGGACACACCCTTGAGCAAATCAATCTCTTCTCCATTGGTAGCACCGGGGAGCGGAACAGAGTACCAAAGATCGTGGAAGGCGAGGGTGACAGGGATGACTCCACGTCCGCTCTCGTCAACCGGAACTGTCGACATGCCGTCACTTTCCACTTCACCATCCTCATCAATAAGGATTACTGCATTGTCGTTGTACGCGTATTGGTTTTCCTTCGGTGTCTCAGGCATCACTGAGTACACCATGTCGTCTCTCTTCTCATCCCCGACAACCATCACAATATCCTCGGGGCTCTCGTAACGGTGGAACTCAAGCATCAAGTACGACATGAAGACGAAGATGAAGTAGCCGGCAACGAAGTAGATCCAGGCGTAGTAGATCCAAGCTGAGTCTGTCTCAAGATCGAAAGTGCTAAGGCTGTACTTGCCGACAGTCATTCCATTGTTGGTGCAGTAGTCGATGCCATTGTAGACACACACATCGAACTTCGACGCGTTGTACTGGTTGATACTGAGAGCACGAATACACCACGCAAGAGGATCAATCCAATACACCCAAATCAGGTAGTCCGGAATGCCGTCCTTGGTGATCATGAAACCTCCAAAGAGCAGGAAGAAGAGGACGCAAACCATCATGACTGGTTGAGCGATCGTGAGGTTGGGAGACGTAGCCGAGATACAGAAGAAGAAGCTTGTGAACCACATCTGACACAGGAACAGCGTCAATAGGAAGACGAGGAAGCGTCCGACATCGTCCACATATCCACCCATCCAGTACACGATGCAGCCGAAGACAACGGTTTCCATAATTGCGAGGGGGATTTGTGTGACGGAGGATGCAAGAACGTATGGTCCAGTCCGGAAGAAGTTTGCACCACGCTGCTTGTAGAACACTTCACGCTCGTCCAAGAAGGTAGGAACTTGAGAAGCTTGACTCATCGATAGGAATGTAGCGCACGAGAACAGCAGACCAAGAATGAGCTGGCTGTTGGCGTCGTCCATCTGCCAGAAAGTCGTGCCGTATAGCAACCCGATAACGATGATCATGACTGCGCGACCCATGAGGTATGCTGTGTTGCGAAGCGTGAGAAGTGTTTGACGTTTCAGCAGCGTGCGAAGGTCCTGCACGAAGGTTTGTCGAAAGGGCGAACGCTCAGCAAACAGCTTGTCCATGTTCTGATCATCCTGGGAGGCGTCAACTGGCCGCTCAAGATACCGAAGCGTCTCCTGGAAGATGTCCGACGCACAAAACTTCTCCGCAAACTCAGCAGGACGCACAGGAACTCCAGATGGAGACATCGCAGCCTCAGGAGTCACGTACGCACCCTGCTTGTTCGTGCCAAGGTCCAACAGGAAATCAGCCACATCCTTGCGAGGAGGACAGTGGAAGCCGAGCGTCTCGAAGTACGGCACAGCCTTCTCGCGCTCACCGTGGTACATGATGGTACCGTCGTTCATGATCAGCACATCGTCGAACAGCTCGAACACCTCGGGAGATGGTTGCAACAGAGAGATCACCACCGTCGTGTTGAAGTTGCGAGCCGCACTCTTCATCGACTTGACAATATCGAACGTTGCAGCCGAGTCAAGACCCGTACTGATCTCGTCCAGAAGCTGCACGCGCTTCTGACCGAACATCATTTCGCCCGTCGTCACACGCTTACGCTCTCCACCAGACACACCACGAAGAACGGCGTCACCCACGATCGTGTCCTTGCAGTTGTCCAGACCGAGCTTCTTCACCGTCAGTTCCGGAGCGTGCTCGTGGTACGCATTCGCCACCTTCAATGCATACTCGTGCTGCTCGGGTGTACAGTTCTTGAGTGCCTCGACGGCCCACGGCTCAAGTCCCTCACCGCCACAGCACTCGTGCGCGAACTTGAACGTCTCGAGCACAGTCAGACGCGGGTAGTGCTTGTCGATCTGGTTCACGTACGCGATGTAGCGAGGAAGGCACGCGAGCAGCTCCTCGCGAGAGAGGCGGTTGTAGTGCACGTCGCCACTGAACGAGATGTTCTTGGCCATGTGGAAACGGTTCGACAGCACCTTCATGAGCGACGACTTGCCGGAACCGGGCTGACCTAGCACGAGCGTGATGCGACCGGGTTTGAACACTCCCGTGACGCCGCGCAGGATGGGCTTGGTCACGAGTGGCGACTTGCCTGGTCCACAACTCATGAGACCCTGCTTGACCTGCGACCACAGCGTCGGCACCTCGAGCGTGCCTGCCTCGACACCGGGGACCCGCGCCGAGAGTTCGAGGTTGTGGAAGCGAACCTCCATGCCTGGGATGGGTTTACCTAGCGCGCCTTCGATGACGGATGAGAGCGTGGAGTTGAGTGTGAAGACGCCATCGGCCATGAGTGCGTCGGCACTGGAGAGGTCTTCTTCTGTTAGTGTCTTGGTCTCTGGGAACATGCTTCCGGCACGAACGATCTGTGGCATCCGCTCCGAAGCGCGAGCGCTGCTGTCACGGCGACGCGAGGAGAAGCGCGGGAGTCTGTAGTGTGAGGCGTGAGCCTTGAGCACGGTCTCCGGAGCGACGGCATCGTCGTTCTCGTTAATGACCGGATGGCTGTAGTCTTGACGAATGTCTGGGTTGGAGCCGAGAGCGTCAACCGCCATGGCAGAGCCGCTGGTCTTGGTCGGCATTCGATGCTGCCAGTCAGGAGCTAGCAGCGAAGCCGGTTGTTGGTTTGTGAGCGAGGAGCACTGCCCAGCTCGGTGGCAATTGGAAAATGAGCCGAGCGAATCGCAAGCCCAAGCTATCGATGCGATCGGTCGCTTGGGGCGTCATGGGCGTCCGCATATCGCAGTTCGTGCCGTAATAGCTCTCGTCCAGGTGGACCAGCCCAGCTCTAGGCTGTGCAGCCAGCTGGAGCCCACGATGATGCTCGGCTAGAGTCAGCGCGGTACAGCCGAGCCGCTCTGCACAAGTTGACAATGCGGAGACCTCGAAGTTTGTGCCATTGACACTTGGCCAGTCCAATGTGGAGTAAACGCACCAAGGCGCATCATGTCGCGCATCAACAGCGATGATCACGCCAAAATCCAGGTAGAGAGAGCCAATTTGCGCTCGCGCGACCGACTGGACCAACATCACTTGAGAAAAATATGGACACAGTCGGTAGCGGTAGCAAGTGTTGATGCCCCCCTTTCCGAGAGATAACCATAAATCAGTATGTCGGTAGTGTTGAAATGTGGACCGGACAGCACAGCTTCACCATCGCGGCGGCTCAATCGCGGCCGCCGTGGACCTGCTGCAGGTCCTGCAGGCTCGAGAAGTTGGCCTAGAGCCTCTCGCTGACTCGGCCATGGCCACGGATCGGTTGTGCCGCATTGGAATGGGCGGTGGTCAGAGTAAACGCATCGTGAACGAGATCCTGGTGACCAGCTTTGAGCTGGTGAAAAAGCTCTGATGATGGCACCCTCCAGATCAACACATCACTGACGTGGCGAGCGCGACAGTATCATGGCAGTGCTCACGAGGCGACGGCAGCTGGGCGACGTACCGTACAAGTACGTGGGCCAACTGGTGCGGTGCTACTCGGTATCCACGCATTTCGCTTGGCGGTGAGGACAGACGCGGGCGTAGGCTGGCGGATTACTCTGGAGGCTGTAAACCCCATTGGCCGAGGCGCTCACACCTTGTCTGACGAGCAGGTGGCACTGCAGGCGGTGTTTGTGGCACCTTGTCGCAGCCATCCTGGATCATGACGTGGGCTGCCAGCGGCGGCATCGATCACCTGGGCTTGCTCCGTGGCCAGCCGGAGCAATCTCGCACCCTCCTTGCCATCATTCAGCAAGCGGCAAAGATTCTTCTTTGCATGTCGAGTCAAATGGATCCCTGGTTTTCTCAACTTTCCCGGATCGTCATGAAGAGAGAGTGAAGAAAAAAAAAAGTTCTCCACATTCCTCATGGCCGAGTCTGCTGCAGCAAATGCTCGCGTCCTGGAGCCCTCCACGCTCTCAACGCCTCTGCCTTACCTCGTTGGTCTCTCCCTCCTTTCCACCAAATTCGCGTCGCCACCTCTGCTCCCATGTCACGCGTGATTCGCCATCACACCGCCGCTCGCCTCGCTGTGATTGGCCCGCCGCAGACGCAGACGCGAGTCCATTCCCGCATCTTGATGCTGCGCTAGTGACCGATGGACTGGAGCGCCGTGTACGACAACAGCGGGGAGGAGGAGGGCCGATGGGAGGACCACGGAGAGACGCGATCCTCTCGCAACGCCCACCGCCTGCTGCACCGCAAGGCGTCGCTGTCGCTGGGCCACGACGGGAGGCTGGAGGACGCGACCATCGCGGCCATTGTCACGCCGCCGGCCTCGGCTGCGTCCTCGGCGTCGAGACGGCGAGCCCACGCAGCGAGCGCGAGCGTCGTGACGCCCACGGACGCCGAGGACCAGCAGGATGACGAGAGCCCGCAGTACTCGCCGGTCGTGGCCTACGCGTTCACGGTCAACTACATCCTCGGCGTGGGCTCGCTCGGCATCCCCTTCGCCTTCTTCCGCGCGGGGCTGCTCATGGGCAACGTGCTCATCGCCGTCGTCACGCTCATATCCTACGTGACTGTCATGTGGGTCGCCGAGGCGGTCGCGCGCGCCAGAGAGGCGCTCAAGGCGCAGCACAAGGCTGCCAACGTCCACTCGGAGCGCTCGGCGCTGCTGCTCGAGGCGGCCCACGCGGAGAACGCGCTCTTCTTCGACGACTTCCCCGAGGTCACGCAGCTATGCGCCACGTTCCTGGGACGCACGGGCGCCACCCTGTACCAGATCTCGCTGCTCGGGCTCATGTACGGCGGACTCGTGGGATACTCGCAGGTCTTCGTCAACAGCTTCCTCTCCCAGGTCACGCACATCGGCAGTTGGACGCTCTCGAGCGCGCATGCAGCGGTCGTCTTCGCGTGCATCGTCGTGCCGCTCTCGGCTTCCGACCTCACCGAGCAGATCCACGTGCAGCTCGCCATGTCGGTCGTGCGCTTCGCCGCGCTCGCCATCATGATCTTCAGCGCACTCTACGCCATCTATGCCGATCCGTTCGACGGCGAGCACCAGGCGTCGGCATCCGACTCGCCCCCGTACCTGAGCGCGTTCTCGCTCGTGAACCTTGGTGGCTTCGGCGTCATGTTCAGCACGGGCGTGTTCTCGCAGCTCTTCCAGCACTCGGTGCCGGGTCTGCTAGCTCCTTTAGGGGCCAAGAACCAGGAAAAGGCTGGCTGTATCTTTGGGAGCACGCTTGTGACCACCATGCTGTTCTATATAGCGCTCGGCTCTGTGTGCTCGCTGTACTTTGGCAGCAAGGTTTCTTCGAGCGTGAACCTGAATTGGGCCGAGTTTTCGTGGGGATTCGATGTCTCCGACGGCGAGCCGATGCCTTTATGGACCCGTGCGCTCTCCATGCTGGTCGTGATCTTCCCTGCACTCGACACACTCAGTGTATTCCCGCTCATATCGGTCACGCTCGGCGATAACATGGCAGCTAGCGTACCTCGAAAGTGGCGGATGTCGCCGTCAGCCCGAGCGACCTGGAAAGTCGTTTGCCGATTTGCTGCGTCCGTGCCGCCGCTGCTGATTGCAGTCTTTGTTTCGGACCTCTCGTTGACTCTACAACTGAGCGGCGTTGCTGGTGTCTACGTCGCATTCTTTGCGCCAGCGCTGTTACAGCTGAGCTCGCGCAGAGCCTTTCCAGCTCCAAACGTTTACAGCAGCCGATTCAGCTCGGATGTGTTTGTCTACGGTGTGCTAGTATTTGGGGCGCTGGCGTTCATGGTGTTGGTGGCACAACTCGTGCCTCAAATTATGATTGCCTGAAACTTTTCAAGATATTGTCCTGGTGTCCGCTTCAACCGCCAGTCTTTGTGTGAGTTAGTTTTGCATGTGCGACTGCTAGACGCTTGAACATTGGATGCCTTGGCAGTTATCTTTATCCGACCCGTGCTGTTGCGACGCCTTGCAAAGTGTGCGATCTCTCATCCCAAAGAAACAATGGCCGAAGAGCCCGTGTGCGAGCAGCTTCGACGCGCAAGTGAAGAACTCTGTAATTTCGGACAGCTCCGTGAGGCACGCGAAAAGGCTGTGGCAGCTTTGAAAGCAGCCACAGACCTGTTTGGCTCGGGAGCTCCTCGTCTGGCCCCATTTTATCTCACCGTTGCCGATGTTGCTCTGCGGGATAAGCAGCTCGTGCAAGCCGAGGAAGTACTCGCACTTGTCAACTGGTTGCTCGTCAAAGACCAGAGTGGAGGTGGAGGAGCAAATGCTCCTTCGGTCGTCTCTCCTTCATCGATTCCTCCTAGCGAGGATGCAACGCTACCTGGCGAAGCGCGGAATCTCCTGGTCGTGCGAATGAACAAACTATCAAGCTTGTTACATTTGGAGCTTGGGCGGTTCGATGAAGCGTTGAGACGAGCAGCGCATGGCGCGTACCACTGCGCGCTACTCTTTGGCCCCGAGCACTTGTATACTTCTGAGCTGTACTACTGCCTTGGCCTCACGTTCGACCGGGTTCACAAGCACCAAAGAGCGACGGCCTCGGCGACTTCGCTGGCATCTCCAACAGCCACGAGTGACAGCGCGCTCGCAATGTTCGACAAAGTCGTGGATATTTGGTACAGGTTCCTAACTAGCCCACCAGAAGAAACAGCATCTTGGATGCTGGCAAACCAAAAGCGGCGACTGTATGAGGCAGTTCTAATGCTTGGTCAAGTTGCTGCACTGAGGAAAGCCGCACTAGGCGATGCACATGTGGCAACCGGAGAGGCCATGTACACGCAAGCTCTTCTTTTACTGTTCCTGGGAGAAAACGGGCGTGCGAAAACAACCGTCCGTCAAGCTCTAGACATCTATGTCGCGACATTGGTGAGTTGTAATGTTTTCTTTCACCATGGTGATATGCTCATCGATCAAATGTTGTCTTCACAGGGCGAGCAGCATCCATCGACCGTGGATGTTGCCGGGGTCTTGACCCAGTTAGAGGAAGCAGGAGTTTAGCTCTTGTTGCTGTAGCTCATGGTGGATACTTCCACTGTCAAGAAAGCTGAGCAAATCTCAACAAACTGTGTGTTTGAGTTTGGCGAGATTTTTACTTGCCGGTTATTGCAGTAGTAGTTGCTCCACCCTCAACTTTCTCTTTCTTCTGCTGCTCTCTCTCCTGGTCGCGATGGTAGGTAATTGTGCTGACATCACGGGAAGACTTGACAATTCCATCAAAGGGATCTGAAGTTGTGAAGAACAGATCTCCGAACTGTGCCTACGGATCAAAGCGAGTTAGATCGATGTCACACTGTAGTAGACATACAGTAAACAGCGAGTAAACCCCATTACCTGTTCGTCCGCGTTTGCTCGCAGCCAAAGCTTCCAAGCGTGCAGCATCATCCGCGGAGCTTGGTCCTCGCGATCACCGTATGTCGCGTCTCCGAGGATCGGGAACCCGTGATGTGCGAGGTGGAGCCGCAGCTGGTGTCGTCGGCCACTCAATGGTCGAAGCAGCACCTTGGTCACATCTTGCCCTTCAAAAGTTCCGTGCCCAAGCACAAACACGATCGTTGTCGATGCCTTTCCACCAAGTGTGGCATCGTACGTGCCGCGTTGTCCAATCTGCATCCGGAAGGTTTCACCACCATTTGGCTCTACGATCGGGTCGTCGAACACGTACGCCACAGGTTCCTCTTCGACAGGTTCAGGTGACGAATCAAGTCGAGCATCCTTCACCTTGGTGTTACCACCGTCTCCGCCATCCAGGCTTTCGTACTTGCGCTTTCGTGCTGTGCGCTCCTTCTCGCGATCAAGAAACAAGGCAAGTTCATCTAAGTAGCGCTTCTTGTCAGCCTCGGATTGTGCAGAGTATTCGCGCTTCTTTTCATCCGGCAAGTCGCGCCACTTTGAATTCATGAGCATATTCTCCTCTTCGGTAATTGACGCATCCGCATCATTTTTAGCCTTGGCAAGAAGACGCGCTTGCTCCATGTTGAAGAAGGCAGGCGCCTGTCTTGGACCACGAGGGTAGTCGCGCTGCCGCTGATGCTCGCGCGAACCTTTCCGCTGCACTCGCAGCTTCTCCCACGCATCCATGTCCTGGATGAGCATACCCAACTTGGAAAGCGTACATGCTCGGAACGGCTTGTCATCTTTGTGTTCTAAATCCCGCGGATGGAACGGGATCTTGCCGCGCACGACCGCCAAATACTCCTTCTGAACGCGCTTCTCGCGAAAAAGGCGGCAAGCAAACGCCGTCGCTCTGTGAGTGGCAATTTCACCATCAATCTACCGCAATATTTCATCAAAGGCAGTACGATAGTGCTCGCTTACGTCTTGTCAACGCCGACGCACATGACTCCCGATGTTGCTGTAAGGTTGAAATGCATTATCCGTCAGTCTCATTCTCATCACGAGCAACAACTACATGCAGCTTACCGAAGTCAAGTTGGTGGATCCACCGGAACTTCTCCACCTCAGGAAAGTCGCGGTAGAGCTGGATGCCATATCGTTAGCAAATTTTTCAACCGGTTTGCACCTCGTCTAGCTACGCACCGCCTTCTCGATGGTGGCGTCGAACGCGCCATCCAGCCGCTCGTCTGCACCCTTGTCGAGCACCACGAAGCTGCTCGAACGCGAGATCACGCTCAGCTTTAGTTCTTCTAGCTTGCTTGGTCCTCCGCGCGTCACTTGGGTCGTCGGAGCAGCCGCTGGCTCGTCGAGCTGCTCCTGGCGACGTCGAACGCGGTCGACAGCGCTGCTTGAGGTCGTAGCGGACATTCTACGGCGTGCTGAGGGCTCGGAGAGAGCTCTACGGACAGCTGGAGACGCGGAGAAGGCGGTGGAGCTGGCGAGAGGTAGCGACGAGCAGCGAGAGGCGATGCAGCGGACGAGCAAGCGCGTGCAGGTAGCGCGCATTCGACTGGCGCCGACAACGCCACCACTTTGAGTTGCAAAATTCAATTTTCATGTGTAAAAATTTGTGAGCTCCCAATTGATGTGGCAGACACAACGCGCACTTCAACGTGGTTCACCCACCCACGCACTTGACTCGCACGACAATGAAATGCAAACGAACTGCACTACTACAGTAGAATACCCACGCACACCGCCTCCAGCAACTGCAGCAGTAGCACCACTGCCAACACCACCGTTGCCACTATTGCAGCCACTCCACCACTGCTAGGCCTCACAGCGACAGCCGAGCCATATCGCCTGACACACGCCACAGCTCGTCCAGCGTCTGGAACTCGTCCATCTTGAGATCCGAGAGCCGGCCTACGTCACCGATCTCATTTAAGAACACGTCCAGACTCGGCCGGCCCGACAGAGCGCCACCGCTGCCAGAATTCCGGAGTCGACGAGCCGCCGAAGCACGGGCAGCGTCCACGCTCAGTCGCGGCTTGACTGTCTTGAGGCCACGCATAGCACCAGCATCATCCTCGTCTTCATCACCTACATCAGCCTCACTGGCCTTGGCGCTTGCAGCCATGGGCATTGGTGGCGGTCTGTGAGCCGCACTGGTCGGCTGGAGTCGCTGGGCGAATGCCAGTGCAGGGTTGAAAGGTTTGACCGGTCCACTCGACGAGGAGACCGACGATGAAACAGGCTTTGTAGTAGACGCCTTCTGCATTTGCTGCTGCTTGAGGAACGCCGCAACTGGGTTTCCCGGCATGATACTCGACGGCTGTGCCGCGATTTTCTTGGCTTGTTGCTGCGCAAACATGGCTGCCGGGTTCGGGGTCGGTCGCGCGGCACTGGAAGCTGATGAAGCTTCTGCCTTGACGTTCGGTACTTGAGGTGACGGAGGTGCTTCGGGGTTCGGCTGCTCCTGTTCCTGACTAACTGACGTCGATGCAGTTTGGGATGTGTACTGGTTCTGCTGCTGGTGGTGGTTTTGTTGCTGTTGTTGCTGCTGCTGCTGAACAAAGGCGGCAGCAGGGTTGAACCCGCTGCTCTGCTGCTGCGGCTGCGCCTGCATCATGCTGTTCGTTGGCGTGCCAGTCAGTCCGTAGCCAAACGAGTTGTTGTTGCCGCTCATCATCTGGTGGTGTGGCGAATGCTGGTGGTGCGGCGACACTTGTGGGCTCATCATCATGCCAGTTTGGCCGCGGTACATTCCCATCTGCGGAGACGAGTACATCTGCCCGTTGTTGATGTTGTTGTACACGCTCATGTCGGGCACATAAGCTCCACCAGGGCCAGAAGTCATCGCGTATTGCTGTTGAGTATATCCGGTACCATTTGAAGGAGACGGCATGCCCATCATCGATCCTGCCACACCCGCTGCAGGAGAATGTGAAGCAGCATTCTGGGTTGGCGGCATCGCGCCGGCGTTTACGACGCCACCAGCCATAGGAATGTAGCTGTTGACCACTTGCGGAGCCATCGGTGGCTTGCCGTAGTGCGCCATAGTGGGGTCGTATCCCGGGGGTGTACATCATGGCCATCATGCCCGCTCCAGTCGCTTGCGATGCCATCGTCGGCGTCATTCCGGAAGTCGGAGCCCCCGCGTGAGGAGAGTACGCGGATGCTGCGGCCACAATCTGTCCACTCGGAAGACGCATCATCTGCGGCGACATGGCCGAGAAGGATCCGACCTCCTCACTCTTGACCATGTCGCCTGCAAAGGCCCCGTTGGGGTTGGGCATGCCGCCCGCCTGGTGCATCATGACCGCGGCCTCGTCGAGCTCCTGCTTGCTCTTCTCGGGCTGCACGCGGCGGTTCTGGCCCTTCCGCACACGACAGAGCGACTTCCAGCGGATCTTGACGGCATCTTCTGTGCGTCCGGGGAGCATGGCGGCGATGGCCGACCACCGGTTGCCGAGGCGTGCCTGCGCGTCCAGGATCATGCGGTCCTCCTCGGCCGTGTACTCTCCGCGCACAATGCTGGGGTCGAGGTGGTTGTACCACCGCTCGCGGCACTGCTTGGACGTGCGGCCGGGGATCCGCGTGGCGACCTGCCCCCAGTTCTTGCGGCCCTCGGCCACGAGCTCCTTGAGCAGGTCGTCTTCGTCGGGACGCCAGTGGCCCTTGACGAGCCCTGGAGCGAGCACCTTGGTCCACCGCTGCAGACACTGCGTGTGGTTGCGTCCGGGCACCTCCTCCGCGATCGACTTCCAGTTGCGCTCGCCGTGGCGGTTCACAGCGTCGCGCAGCAGCTCATCCTTGGATCAAAATCCCCATCGTCAGCCAATCTGTCGACGAGCAACTCGGCGTCGTCGCGGACGCACCTCCTCCTGCGTCCACCGCTTGGGGACGGCCTTGTCCTTGGACTTCATGATCTGCTCGCCACCAGCACCACCCATTTGAGACCCATGCCTCGCCGAGAGCTACAAGGGGCCAACACAAAATCTACGGTACGCACGTCGTGCTGCTTCTGCCGCGGCACGCCCTTGATCTCGGTGAAGACGCGCTTGCTGCCGCTCTGCGAGGGCGCCGAGGGCGTCGAGGCCGCCGACGACGACGACGGAGCCGCGTCCTGGTCGCTGCCGCTGCCCGCTGCTGGCGCTGCCGGGCGCCTCGGCCTCGCGCGGCTTGGAGGCCTGGCCCTCGGCGAAGAGCAGCTTGCCGAAGTCCGAGATGGACGCACGGCCCTCGGGCTCCATGGGGAACGAGTCCACCAGCTCCGTCATGAGCTTCGAGATGGACTCGCGGCTCACGCTCATGCTCATGGCTGCCACGCACGCCACGCCGCCACGCTGCGTGCGACTCGAAGGCGGGAGCCACGCGAGGAATAGAGGCGTCGCGACGCTGGCGTCGCGCAAAGTGGTGACTTGGGAATTGTAGGAGCGGGTACCGTAGATTTTTCACTGGGCTTCAGTAGGAGCTGCAAGAATGTAGAAAAAAGCGATGCCAAGCCGATTCAAAACAAAGCATACTGAATCCAAGAGGAAACTCTAATTTCGTTTCGAAGTGTCAAATTGTAAATTCAGCAGTTTATGTGGGCTACTCCATTTTCGGACCGGGATGGAGTCGGTGCAAACGAAAGTCGTCTTGTCGTCGACTTCAACACCGACTCGACATGCAATTGCTCAACTCGATGGTCTCCCACCAACACTAAGGTCCTTACAGCTCGCTCCTGCCGAGCGTTTGGCACTCACCACGCCTAGGTCATGGCGACGACCGTGTCAGCGAGCGCCGTGCAGTTGATAGGGATCGTGAGCACGGGGCCGTCGCCGGCCTCGGCCACGCTGTGGCTGTACGTCGGGTTGTAGGCGATGATCTGGCCCACGGAGGCGCCGAACTTCTCACCCAGGTCCTTGTACGTGCCGTAGGTGAACTTGTACGGCTGCAGGATGCACTGGCTCGGGTAGCACGACGGGATCTTGATAAACTGGGCAGCCGCGAGCTCCACGTCAGGCCTGCGACTCGTCCACGCCGAGCGCCGTGAGCACCGTCTCAAGCGAAATGTTGAAGCGCTCGATCGCGATTGTGCGGTACGTGTCGTTGCGCTGGGTGTAATACAAGTGGGGGCCGCCCATGAGGCAAAAGTTGGTCGTGTCGGGGTTCGGTACCGTGATGCACGTGTCGTTGTCGGGCTCGCACACCTCGGCCGGGATGATGACTTCGGTCGCAGCGGCAAACGGAATCGAAGGGTCCGACATGCGGTTGGCACGAGCCACATCGCACACGCCGCGGTTGTACATGGAGGCCACGGTCGCGACCGTCATGATCTCCGGCGTCGTGTAGGTCGTCTCGGTCGTGTTGAGCGCACTTGAGTCACAGCTGCCACTGGCCGAGGCGACGCTGAGGGCCGACAGAGCGGTAAGAAGGGCGAAGGCAGTCTGGAAAACCATTGCTGGGTTGCTGGAATGGTTGAGTGGTGCTCGGGATTTTTGGAAGTGACTGCATCGGCGCGCTTGCATTCGATCTGCATCTCCGCAAAACAATTCGGAAGGGGCCACACGCCATGCGGCGCTTCCTCGTGCATTTTCGATCGCACCAAGCAAGGGACTTCCCAGCAATACCGGGTGACTCCCGTAATGCCGTCGACGCGAGGCAAGGTGCTCATCCCCAGCGTGACACGGCCGATCCGTGATTGAGGCGACAGGTTGCAAAGATCCAGCAGGCTCACCAGTGAATCACTGGATGAGCGGCGCACAATGACCATGCTGGATGCGTGAAAATGAGCAGATGTGACGCGAACGTTGACGTGCAAAGAGGATGGTTGGGGATGAATCAAGGATCTGCAGGACATGCGTGGCAAGACTTTGCCGCACAGAAGCGAACAAATGCTACAGAACTCTGAGCGTGCTTGAAGCAGACAGCCCTGCCGTGTTATGTTCTCGCTCGCGTCTCTACTGGTGCTTTCGAAGGAGCCACAGTGGCACTGACGTGCAGGATTGATCTAGAGCAGTAGCGAAGGGACTTCAACCATCTGCGCGCTCGGGTCGTAAGCAGACCACGGGCAAGTTGATGCGAAATCTCATCACTGTTCAAGGGAGTTGTTCATTTGATATTGTAGATTGATAGATTATCCAACTGTTGGTGTCTTAAGCAAGCATCATGGCTGTCGACAGGAGGGCCAGCGCTGCGGCGTTGAGGCTGACAGCACTGATGTCGCTGACATCGTTGCTTGCTCCGGTCGAGGCTCCAGAGTATGGTTCGGATAGCGACTGCGACGAATAGGTGCAGTCTCCGTTGTTGGGAATGTGAACCTTGAATGCTGCCATCTCCGACATGTATTCGTTACCGAGAGCCGTGAAAAACTCCTCTCCAGTAGCGTAGTCGCCCCACATCGCTCCTTCATCGCTTGAAGATGAATTCGACGAGTTGGATCCAGAGCTCGAGGAAGAACCACTGAGCGCTGAAATAATGTTGTCGAAAGTGCGCATTCCAATCATTGGCAGATTGTCCGTCTGAATGGCCCATGAGATGATCACATCGCCCCTGATACTCTGGCCAGAGGTAAACAGACTGGAAAATTGGAAGGTCCCCTTTGCTACCAGCGTCCAACGTGATGCCGAATATCGGCCACGTGCTTATGTGCTGAATCAATTCATCGATGGGCTGCAAGCAGATACCCATTGAATCAACGCCATCCGTGTTGAATGCGAACTGTGAGGTGCCACCCTTGGTGTTGGTGAACTTGGAGCCTTCGAAAGCGGAGCACATACCCGCATTAGGGATCTGCACCATGTCACCAATGTCGGCCGACTCAAAGTTCCCGAACGAATTGATGATCGAATACCCACACGATTCCGTCACACTCGTTCCCTTCAGGTTCTTGTAAGTGCGCTGGGAGCACATGACATTTCCACCGAGAAGCATCAACTTGTTGATCATCGTTTCGATGTCGTCTGTGAAGTAGGTCTTGATTTCAGTCTGGAGAGCGTCGCAGCAGCCGCTCGTGTTGTCCATTGTGTACAAAAGCTCGTCCTTGACTGCCGTCTGGACGCACGAGATGATCTTGTCTTTGAACAGGGGACACACAGTATTTGTCAAGAGTTTGTCAAAGTCATCTTCGCTCAGATCCACGCTCTCAATCTCATTGAGACACTTCTTCAGCGATGTCGAGGTTCCAATAGACGTCGACACGGTCTGGATGTCGATCGCGGCAGCGCATGTCGACAACCACGGCAGCGCTTCGTCAAAATCACCGAAGATGTCTGCCAGAGGTAGCTCCGTGGCCATAGAGCTGTCACCCCCAAGCAGAGAAATAAGAGATGTGATGAACGTGTTACCGGAGTCAGACAGAGTCTTGCAAGTTGTTGCAGATTCAATTCCCTTGATTGCGATAGTGGCTAGCACTGCCATTGACGCAAGTGCTGCGTGTCGATAGAGAAAACCGGCCTTCACCATGGTGTTTGCCAGGAGGAGAGAGGTGCTTGAGTTGCAGGCGGAAGAAACAGGAATGGCGTGGCGCAGAGACTGCAGTCAAACACCTCGCTAATTTAGATGCCACGATATAATTTGGCCAAAAGAGAACGACAAGAATTGGATCGGATCGGACGAAGTTGAGCCTTCGGGACAGATCTTCGAGCGCGATGCGATTGCGTGGGGCTCAGAACGACAACATGCTCTTAGATAACAGCAAAAATAGTCGCGTCCTCAAGCATGACCAGGTCAGAAGCCGAGGGTTGTTCTGGCACCATTGATGGCCCACTGTCGAGCCCCTATTTTCGTTTCCCACATCTTGATGTGAATGAAACCCAATTCAATTGGTACTCGATTCCTTGCTCGATCTTTACGCCTCCATGTCCTGCGCTGGCGCCGGTGCGTCCGCGCTCTCTCCCTGCGGCTCAGCCGCCTCCTCAGCTGCCTGCTCTTCCTGGGCCTTGGGCTCCTCCGCGGCGTCGTCCTCGTCCTGCTGATCGCTCTCACGGCGGCGGAAACGCGGGTTCGAGTCCTGCATCACAACCTCCACCCATCAGCTAATGCATGCCCAACATTCACCTCCACAAGACACACACCTCCTGGTCCCCGTCGCCCGCGGGCTGCTTCCTGGGCGGCTCGTCGTCCTGGTCGCCGTCCGCGGGGACGTTTGCTTCCACCGTAGTGCGAGGAGCGGCGGAAGTGGTGCGCGTCTCCTCCTGCGTTGTCGCTGCGGCCGTAGCCTCCTCGTCCTGGGTCGTACTCGTCCTTGGAGCGTCTGTCGTCGCGCACCTGTCCGCCCGAGAGGCCTCGTCCGAACTGCCTTCCCTCGCGAAGCCTCCGTCCATCTCGCAGCGCACGACGCGGTTGTCGAGCTTGGTCTCGCTGAGGAAGTTGGCGCACGCGACGGCCTCGTCGTGGGTCATGTACTCGACGAAGCAAAAGCCGCAGGGCGTCTTCTTGAAGCGGTCGAGGCCCATAATGACGCGCTTGACCGTGCCCACGCGCGAAAAGAGCTCGTAGATCTGCGCCTCGGACGTGAAGAAGCTCAGGTTGCCCACGTACAACGTGGACGAGCGCGCCATGGCTCGCTGCTGCTCCTCGTACGAGCTAAAAGTCTTGCGGTCCCAGTAGTTGCGCTGCTGGTGCGCGCGCGCCAAGCGCTCCTCCTCCTCGGCCACCTCGGCGTACAGCTCCGCCATGCTCGTCTCTTGGGGGAAAAATGGACTGGCGGGGTGCCCTGGCGGCTCGCGGGCAGGTTTTCGGCCAATGGGAGCGCTTACATTTGAATTTGGAGCCAATCACGACGCCTGAATTTGAATTTATGGCCAATAAGAGCGAGCATTCTCGGTCAGGAGACTGGTAGCGCCGCGGCGACCGTGCTGAGCACGGCGAGCGCGGCGGCAACTGCTAGCGACGACGGAGGATGCGAAGAGCAGGCGGAGGACTTGGCGGCGGGCACGGCGTCGGACTGGGAGTCGCACAGCGAGATGGCCGACGCGAGGGTGGTGCGCACGTTGTAGCCGCTGACGTCGCAGTTGGGTGCAGTAGCCGACACGCTCGTGAGGAACGCGAGGCACGAGCTGGTGCAGTACGTGGCGGCAGTGGCTGAGCTGGTGAGCGCGTCGCTACCGCACGCGGTCGTCGCGTTCGCAGTCAGCGACGTCACCTGCGCCACCTGAGCGGACGTGCAGTCGGCCGCTCGAGTCGACGCAGCAAGTAGCGCAATTGCAACCAGCAGCGACGCGAGCAGCACGCGAACGCCGGGCATTGCGAGCTTGGGAGCTTGGGCAGGAGCTTGATGCACGAACGGTGAAGGCGACGAAGCAGTTCCGAAAGTGAGCAGCTACGACGTCACCAAGCTGTCACAGGCGAGTTAAGTCGACCGTTGAGTTTTTTGCCCAGTCGAACACTTAAGTCATCATATATGGATAGATAGGATCCATTAGTGATCTACTCGGTGAAAAGTCGACAAAGTTCAGTCCTGCGTAAACATCCATCATTCCGGCGGTTGGGTACACTATCCAGACACGACACCCACTTCAAGCTGAGACCGAACACCAAAGCTGCGCTGCGATCCATCCGCCCGTGAGACTCACGCGACGCTGGTCAACAGCAGCACTGCGACAGCTCCAGCGATCGTTGCCTCCATCCCTCCGGCTCCTCGGAGGCTGCTGGCAATCGACGTTTGCACTGGATCGCCTGTGGTTGGAGTGGCTTCGGCCTGTGCGGAGGTCGTGCTGGTAGAAAGCGAAGGCACCAGCAGCGACGCGAACGGTCCGCTGCGCAGCTCGTCATCTTGAACGGATCTTGGCACCTTCGTGAGAGTAGGGAATGTTGACGACTCGTTACGAGTGACGCAACCGTCGGTGGTTGAGCGACACACGGAACAGACCTGCGCGTACGAGTGGCGCCGACAGCCGAAAGTAGCGCCGAAGCATGCCTTCGAGTTGCGCACGCACGGAGGATTGCTGGCTGTAAGAGCGTCTAAGTCGTCCGGCAGAGGTGTCATACGCTTTGAGCTATCAGAAGTAGCGAGCGAGTTGTAGAGCGTGACCATGGCGCTCGAGCGGCCCACGTTGGCCTCGAGGCTGGACGGATTCTGCCAAAACGGAAGACACGTCACGTTCGACAGTCCTAAGGTCTTGTCGAGGTCGAATGAGTGAAACTCGACGTTGCCCGCGGCGCAGAACTCAGCATAGCTGCCGAACGTGTCGGTCTCGTTGCTGCTGGATCCTGACTCCGAATCCGAATCCGAGCTCGATGCCAAGGCCGGGTCGGAGTCGCCTGTGGAGCTATTGTTCGGCATATTGGTGATGCCAACAAGGTCGTCGATAGCCAAATACCCGAGGATCTTGAACGAGAACGTGCAGGTGACGCCGTCGGGGCGCATCCCGAACGGGCAGAGCCCGCCCGGGTACGCGGCACGGCAGCCATCGCTCTTGCCGTACGTCCACGTGCGCATGACGCAGCTATTGGGGTATGAAAACCACACCGTGTCCAAGTACGGAGCGACCATGTCCGCCGCGAACGCCTGCGCTCCAACGCACGGCCCAAGCTTTGGCTGTCCGCTCAGGCCGTGGAACTGCCGGCACTCAACTGGCGTGAGGGCGATGGCTTCTTCCAAGCTCTTGGCTTCACCCCTGTCATCACCCGACGATGCAGATGCAGACGCAGCGCTTTGGTCTTCGCTTGCGAGGATGGCGAAATCCGGTAGCCCGTCGTACGGGATGCACGCGCCGGACTCCATCATGACGAACGGGCAGAACTCGGGATACACGAAGCGCATGTCCTGGTACTCGGCCAGCGCGTCCACAGGCTGAACGATCTCCATCTCGAAGAACGTGATGATGCTAGCGTTGTTCTTGCGTTGGCAGCTGGCTGCCTTTGGATGCTTGCCCACGTCCAGGCAGTCGCGTTGCAGATACATGAGCACGCCCTCGACGCTCGCGGTGGTCACCGAGTCCATGACGGCTGCGTAACGCTGCTCGAACGACGCAGAGCTCATAGATGGGAGTCCAGTGACGAACACGCCGTGCTCTTCGTCCCACGCAGGTGCATACGACTCGACCCGAGCCTGATACGACTTGACAGGAGCCATGCTCCATTCAGACGCTGTTGGGGCTGGGAATCCAAGCAGGGCAAGTAGCTGGCTCAGTCGACGCAGCCTGGAAGCCATCGCGGTTTCGCGGATGGATGAGGAATGACGAGGAGCTACGCCACCGTGGCGAGGTGAGGTGCGGTGCTGGTGACATCAACGGGTGAACAGAGAGAGAGAGAGAGAGAGATGGGACTGGTCGTTGGTGAGAATGCACTCGTTACTCTGCTTGTCGTATACATGTGAGGCTGGCTCACCACGAATATGCCCTTGGGCTCCTTCCTTACTAGCCTTAACACTCTTGGCCCTTGCCGCCATCAGCTGGAACGTACCAGCAGTGCTTTGTCTCCACGCCTCCCACAGTCGTGTCACTCATGCTCGAGCCGTAGCTCCACGAGTCATCGGCAGTGTGGTACTGCACCTTCAACCACTCCTCCGACGCAGTCAGAGAAAAGAAACCGTACTCGTTGCCTCCGTACGTCCACACGTTCGAGATTTCGTAGTCCGAAGCGTACGACGGAATGCCACTGGCAGACTCCTTTTGGATACCACCACCAGCACCATTCTCGACGAAGTGGATCTTCGCTCCGGCAGAGTAGTCGTGCTTCTCGCCGTGCGTATGGCCGTTCACCCACATGTGGATGCCAGAGTCCTCCATGGCCGTGAACCACTTCTTCATGCCAGTCTCGGCGTAGTGAGCAAAGGGGGAGTAGTGGCTGTTGACGATTTTCCACGTCGCGTTGGAGGCCTTAGCCTTCGCCGCAAGCTGTGTTCGGGAGTCGTCACTCCACTCGGTGAACTTGGCCATGCATTGGTCGAACATGTCGGTGTCTCCACCGCAGCAGTAGCTGTCGCCGCGAGCGATGTTGTTGCACGAGGAGTCGTCGCCGTTCGAGTAGCCGTAGCACTGGCAGCACACCTGCTGTGCGCCGTGGGTGTCAGCGTCACCCGAGTCGACGTTGAAGATGTCGATGCTGACACCCGAGTCCGAGTCTGTGATGGAGTGGACGTAAAAGTGATCAGTGAGCACCCAGCGGTCGTCGTTGGGGCTCGTGTAAGTAGACTGCCACGAGAACTTGCTCTCAAGCCCCGCGAGCAGCGCAGCCGTGTCAGCGCACGGCGCGTAGGTGCTGGAGCCGTAGCAGACGTAGCTGGCTCCACCGTAGTCGTGGTTTCCGAGCACGTTCACCCACGGGAGCGACTTGATGTTGTCTCCCGTGTACTTTTCCTCGAACGTGGTAGTGAAGCGACTGTCACGCTCGGAGTCCGTGTCGATTCCCGTCCAGTAGAAGTTGTCTCCGTGGCTGATGATGGCCTTGGGCTTGACGTCCGCCGCCCCCGCCTGCGTGTCCATCAGGCTCGCGACCACGTCCTCGGCGTTGATGTCGTAGTTGTTGTAGGCGCTCGAGCGCGTGCAGCACGAGTCCTTGGTGACTGTCGTTCCCCAGTCGCCGATGGCGAACGCCGCCAGCGAGTACGTCGCTGTATTCACAACCTGCGTCAGTAAATCCCCACATCCCGCATCTACCAGCCACCAACGAACACACCCTTGGTCGGGTCCGAGGTGATGGACGTCCCACTGCCGCTGCTGGAGCTGTCCTCGGATCCGCCGCTGCTGCCGCTGGATGTGTCGCCACCAGAGGAGCCCGAGGCGGTGCTGGCACCCGACGCGGAGCTGGCGGCGTCGCTCGTGCCCTCATTGGCGTCCGACGACGACGACGACGTGTTGAGCGCTACGACAATGCCCACGGCCGCGCCGACGACCGCGAAGAGCACGACGACGCCGATGATGATGAGCTTGCGCTTCTTGCTGGACGAGGCGGCGGCCTCTGCGGTCGCGCCCTGCTCCGACATTTGGCGATTTGCTGCGGGGGCGAGAGGGCGAGGGAGAGACGCGGGCGGTCGGCGGTGAATCGGCGAGTGGCGGCGGCGACGCAGGACCCGCGGAAAAGATATGTGGGTGAATATCAGGACGCTCGATGATTTGCTTGCGAATTGCGGATGTGGGCGTGGGACGCGTGGGTTGCTACGGATGGAGAGGGAGCCGAGCGGGAGATTTGCGGATTGCAGCCTGATTTTTTGGGCGAATTCGGCGAGGGAGGGCCGCAGCGGAAGGAATTTGTCCGGCGTGACACGCATCGAGTCCAACGGCACAACGAACAGCGCGACGAGTGTGGAACCTTGATAGATCGGTCATGCATACTGCTACCACGTCACGACTACGTCACGGACAACAACGTCTAGCACTCCTGGCCCTCACCGCCATCCGCCGGAACGTACCAGCAGTGCTTGGTCGCCACGCCTCCCACGGTCGTCTTGCCCATGTTTGAACCAAAGCCCCAGGAGTTGTCGGCAGTGTGGTACTGCACCTTCAACCACTCCTCCGACGCAGTCAGAGAAAAGAAACCGTACTCGTTGCCTCCGTACGTCCACACGTTCGAGATTTCGTAGTCTGCGGCATAGGGAGGGATACCGCTGGTCGATTCCTTCTGAATGCCGCCACCTGCGCCATTCTCGACGAAGTGGATCTTCGCACCGGCAGAGTAGTCATGCTTCTCGCCATGAGTATGGCCGTTCACCCACAGGTGGATGCCAGAGTCCTCCATGGCCGTGAACCACTTCTTCATGCCAGTCTCGGCGTAGTGAGCAAACGGGGAGTAGTGGCTGTTGACGATCTTCCACGTCGCGTTGGAGGCCTTCGCCTTCGCCGCAAGCTGCTTGCGCGAATCGTCACTCCACTCGGTGAACTTGTCCATGCACTTGTCGTACATGTCGGTGTCGCCTCCGGCGCAGTACTCATCACCACGAGCCACGTTGTCGCACAAGTCGTCGTCTCCTTCAGAGTAACCAAAGCACTGGCAGCACACTTGTTGGGCTCCATGACTGTCGGCGTCGCCCGAGTCGACGTTGTAGATGTCAATGCTGACTCCCGAATCCGAGTCCTCGATCGTGTGGACGTAGAAGTGATCGGTTAGCATCCATCGGTCGTCATTGGGACTGGTGTATGTCGACTGCCACGAGAACTTCTTCTCGAGCCCTTCAAGCATCGCTTCCGTGTCGGCACATGGAGCGTACGTTTTGGTGCCGTAGCAGATATAACTCGCGCCGCCGTAGTCGTGGTTTCCCATCACGTTCACCCACGGAACGGACTTGATGTTGTCTCCCGAGTACTTTTCCTCGAACGTGGTCGTGAAACGCGAGTCACGGCCCGACTCGGTGTCGATTCCCGTCCAGTAGAAGTTGTCGCCGTGGCTGATAATTGCCTTGGGCTTGGCGTCAGCAATCCCAGCTTGAGTGTCCATTAGGCTCGCGACGACATCCTCAGCGTTCACATCGAAGTTGTCATAGGTTTTGGAGCGCTTGCAGCACGAGTCCTTCGTGACGGTCGTTCCCCAGTCGCCGATAGCAAACGCCGCGAGCGTGTACTTGGCTGCCCTCATTCCACAAGAGATACGTTAATAAGCTCTACGCATCGGCAGATAGTATTGATCTGCAGCGTACCCTCCGTCGGATCGGACGTGATGGCGCTGCTACCGCTGCTACCCGTGGAATTGGAGCTCTTGACCTTGCCGTTTCCGCTGGAGCTCGACGAGCCTGTCGATGTCGACGTGCCGCCGTTGCTCGAGCCGGAGCCGGAGCCGGAGATGCCCGAGGTTTCACTAGCCGAGTCCGAGCTCGTGTCCGACTGGCGCACCGCGATGACGCCAATGGTCACACCCACGATCGCCAGAACGAGCACTATGCCCACAACGGCTCGAGTCTTCCGCTGCATGCCGCTCTCGTCGCTTGGCCACAACGAAGCGAAAGCTGGAGGAGTATTCGCCGGCTGGAGAATTGGGAAATGATCGGCAAGAAGGGAATGCACTGCCACGCGCTGACTCTCTCGGTGAGCTTTCGTTCGAAACTTGCACGCGTTGATTAGACGAAATCGCCAGCTGGCGAAGGCGAGATTAAAATGTACGGTACAACTTTCATACGAACGAACATCAATGCCTCGGTGAACGGATTTTTTTATTGGCGTGACATGCATGGCGCACTTGAACGAAACAGACAGACGGCAAATGGATTTACAGATACCAAATCGTGTAAGACGCCGTCCAACTGCACTACATCAACATCACATATAGCAACGCCTAACACTCCTGGCCCTTGCCGCCATCAGCTGGAACATACCAGCAGTGCTTAGTTGTCACACCACCAACAGTTGTGGCACTCATGCTCGAGCCATAGCTCCACGAGTCATCGGCAGTGTGGTACTGCACCTTCAACCACTCCTCCGACGCAGTCAGAGAAAAGAAACCGTACTCGTTGCCTCCGTACGTCCACACGTTCGAGATTTCGTAGTCCGCAGCGTACGACGGAATGCCACTGGCAGACTCCTTTTGGATACCACCACCAGCACCGTTCTCGACGAAGTGGATCTTCGCTCCGGCAGAGTAGTCGTGCTTCTCGCCGTGCGTGTGACCGTTGATCCACATGTGGATGCCAGAGTCCTCCATGGCCGTGAACCACTTCTTCATACCCGTTTCAGCGTAGTGTGCGACGGGCGAGTAGTGGCTGTTGACGATCTTCCATGTTGCCTTGGAGGCCTTCGCCTTCGCAGCGAGCTGCTTGCGCGAATCATCGCTCCATTCGGTGAACTTGGCCATACATTGGTCGAACATGTCGGTGTCACCACCGGCGCAATACTTGTCGCCACGCGTAACTTCATTGCAGTCGTCGTCGTCTCCTTCAGAGTAGCCGTAGCACTGGCAGCACACCTGCTGTGCGCCGTGCGTGTCGGCGTCACCCGAGTCAACGTTGTAGATGTCGATGCTGATACCCGTGTCCGCGTCCTCGATCGTGTGAACGTAGAAGTGGTCCTCAAGCACCCAGCGGTCGTCGTTGGGGCTCGTGTAAGTAGACTGCCACGAGAACTTCTTCTCAAGCCCTTCAAGCAATGCTGCGGTATCAGCACACGGTGCGTAGGTACTGGTGCCGTAGCAGACGTAGCTGGCTCCACCGTAGTCGTGGTTTCCGAGCACGTTCACCCACGGAACGGACTTGATGTTGTCGCCGTCGAATTTTTCCTCGAATGTGGTGGTAAAGCGGGAATCGCGGCCCGACTCGGTGTCAATTCCCGACCAGTAGAAGTTGTCGCCGTGGCCGATCACGACCTTAGGCTTGACGTCCGCCGCCCCCGCCTGCGTGTTCATGATACTCGCGACCACATCCTCAGCGTTCACGTCATAGTTGTCATAGGTTTTGGAGCGCTTGCAGCACGAGTCCTTGGTGACGGTCGTTCCCCAGTCGCCGATAGCAAACGCCGCGAGCGAGTACGTGGCTATCAATACACTCCAATGTCAGCGCCCTCACCCACATCAAACAGCAAAATACGATCTGGCACGCACCCACGGTCGGGTCGGACGTGATGGCACTACCACTTCCGTCAGTCGAGTTGGTGTTGGTCTTGACCTTGGCGTTGCCGCCAGAGCTCGTCGAGTCCCCTGACGCCGAGGCATCACTGCTCCCACTTGTCCCGCTTGAGCCCGAGCCCGAGCCGGAGGTGCCCGCGGACTCGCTGGCCGACGTCGAAGACGAGCGGCGCACCGTGATGACGCCGACGACGACGCCCACAATGGCCAGGATGAGCACCACGCCCACCACGCCGCGCGTCTTGCGCTGCATGGCTCTCTCAGGTTTTTGGTGAGACCGGGTGGAGATTGGGGAATGACGAGGTGAGACGCTGAGGCAGTGCCCGTCGTGACGTTGCCAAAAATTAACCCACACGCTGGCTTTTACGCACTGGCTTTTCTGAACTATTGATTGGCGAAAAATCATTTTGGAGAGCAATGATTGGAGGAATGAAGGAAGCCAGATGAGGGAGGCTTTGATTTGACAGCATCAAAACCAAAAGCTGTAGTAATTTGCTGTGCACTGGTCAGGATTAGCTATGAACGTTAATTTGGTTTGGGATTTGATCGGCAAGGCATTGGGTCCTACTGTACTACCGCATCATGACGATCACAACAACTTACGAGCACTCCTTGCCCTTGGCGCCGTCGGCCGGGATGTACCAGCAGTGCTTGGTCTCCACGCCTCCGACCGTGGCGTTGGTGATGTCGGTCGTAAAGCCCCACGAGCTGTCGGCAGTGTGGTACTGGATCTTGAGCCACTCCTCAGACGCCGTCAGAGAGAAGAAGCCGTACTCGTGGCCGCCGTACGACCAGAAGTTCTCCACGTAGTCCGTCGCGAACGTCGGGATACCACTGGCCGACTCCCACTGGATACCACCACCGGCACCGTTGTCCACAAAGTGCATCTTGAGCGTAGACGAGTAATCGTGGTTCTCGCCGTGGGTGTGGCCGTTGATCCAGAGCTGGATGCCCGAGTCCTTGAGCACCTCGAACCACGTCTGCATGCCCGACTCGGCGTAGTGCACGTACGGCGAGTAGTGGCTGTTCACCACCTTCCACGTCGCGTTCGATGACGCGACCTTCTCGGCGAGCTGCTTGCGCGAGTCGTCGCTCCACTCGGTGAACTTGGCCACGCACGCATCGTACATGTCAGTGTCACCACCGCAGCAGTACTCGTCGCCACGGGCGATGTTTTCGCACGAGTCATCGTCACCCTTCGAGTAGCCGTAGCACTGGCAGCACGTCTCCTGCGCGCCGTGCGTGTTGGCATCGCCCGTGTCGACGTTGAAGATGTCAATGCTCACACCCGATGACTCATCTGAGATGGTGTACACGTAGAAGTGGTCCTCAAGGATCCAGCGGTCGTCGTTGGGACTCGTGTAGGTCGACTGCCACGAGAACTTGTTCTCGAGACCCGTGATGAGGTCGTCCGAGGACGAGCAGGCGGCCTGCTTGTCGCCGTCGTGGCAGATGTAGTCGGATCCACCGTAGTCGTGGTTGCCGAGCACGTTGACCCATGGCACGGACTTGATGTTGTCTCCGTTGTACTTTTCCTCAAAGGTGGTCGTGAAGCGCGAGTCGCGGCCGTCGTCGCTGTAGATACCGCCCCAGTAGAAGTTGTCTCCGTGGCTGATGATGCACTTGGGCGCGGCGTCTCCAGCCGTGGCCTGCGTGTTCATGAGGCTCGCGACGACATCCTCGGCGATCACGTCAAAGTCGTCAAAGGTGGACGAGCGCGTGCAGCACGAGTCCTGGTACACGGTCGTCCCCCAGTCTCCGATCGCGAACGCTGCGAGCGTGTACTTGGCTGCGACCATCCCACCCCATCACATTAATCACAAACCCCTCAAACAGCAAAAAAAGGATCCTCCGCGCACCTTCCGTCGGGTCCGAGGTGATAGTCGACTCGCTGCCGCTGGAGGAGCTCGCCGTGACCTTGACCTTGGCGTTGCCGCTCGAGCCCGACGAGTCGCCGGACGCCGACGAGCTGCCGCCGCTCGAGCCCGAGCCCGAGGTGCCGGACGACTCGTTGGCCGAGCTCGAGTCCGAGTTGCGCGACACGATGACGCCCACGACGACGCCCACGACCGCGAGCACCAGCACCACGCCGATGATGGCGAGCTTCTTGCGCTGCATGCTGCTGCCCTGTGTGTGTGTGTTTTCCCACCGGTTGCTGCGCCCAACTGGCCGCCGATGTGCTTGACACGGGGAGAATGGGGAAATGACCGGCGGAAGGGACCGCAATGGGGGACACGAGGTGGCGGCGTTGCGGTGGGCTTTGGGAGCGGAGCTGGCTCTCTCGCTGACTCTTCTCGCGATTTGATTGGTGAAAAATGGGATTTGAGAGCGGCCATTGGAGGAAATTAAGTCGCGATGGACGACAGCTGGCGCCGCGCATCTCTGAATTAAGGTGGCGACTAGGATATGTTGTGCATTTTTACGCATACTCGGAGCAAGATATGTATTGGTTTGTACAGTTCTGACAGCGAGTGGAGGGGATTTGGGAGCTGTCGTAATTCGTTTGTGGAGGTTTGGACCACTTGGAGGTTGTATACTGTAGACGAACAGCGCGACATACTGAGACTGACGCCATTCGCACCCACATATACACTTTATCTTTAAGTCTGTATGCTATCAAAACTTTCCGATGTGTATACCCTCCGAGTTGCTGCGTTGTTTCTTTCAATGCAGAAAATCCCGCGCTGTCAGCGTCAAGCGAACGACCGATTGACCCACTCGAGCAGCTCTGTCGTCCCATGGAGCCTCTCTCTATTTCACTTGCTCGGTCTCTGCCAACTTTCTGGTGCTCACGTGCGGTTCGTCCCGTACAATTAGTCGAAGACGGCCACAAAGTTCGTCTCGAGCAGCTCGGTGGTTGAAAAGCGTCGATTCGAACATTACAGACCGGATATACTGGCTGCCTTCTTGGATATGCGCGTGTTGTCGAGAATCCACCCTGCACAATTGACCGACCGTGGGCTATCCACGTCAAACCTGAGAACCTAAGTTCCGTTCACCTCAGAGCTCTGCCTGGAGGGTCCTCTCATCGGACGCTTGCACGCTTTGGACTGTCAACCTTACGACTGCCTTCTTTTGGATGCTCATAGCATCGTGCACCTAGAGTCTGGCAACCTCGTCATGTTGAAGTGGTAAGAGTCCTCGTATACACTGTTTATACATGTTCACTTGAATATTGTATGAAAACTCTCGTTGTTGATGCAAAGTCATGTGCTGCAGCTCCAAGCACACGATCGGCTCATTCTCTCTGTCTCACTCGCTGTCGGCCTTTGATGCTTGTCCTTCTGGTCGCTGCTTAGGATGATCCTGACGAGGAGCACTCCTGGCCCTCATTACCGTCGTTAGGAATGTACCAGCAGTGCTTGGTCTCGACGCCGCCCGTGGTCGTCTCGCTCATGCTCGAGCCGTACGTCCATGAGCTGTCAGCCGTGTGGTACTGCAGCTTCAGCCAGTCAGTAGATGCTGTGAGGGAGAAGAAGCCGTATTCGGCACCGCCGTAGGTCCAGATGTTCGACACATAGTCCTCGGCGTACGTTGGGATGCCACTAGCAGACTCCATCTGGATGCCGCCACCAGCGCCGTTGTCCACAAAGTGAACACCGAGCGACGACGAGTAGTCGTGGTTCTCTCCGTGGGTGTGGCCGTTGAGCCACAGATGAATACCCGAGCCGTTCAGGATGTCGAACCACGTCTTCATTCCCGACTCGGCGTAATGAGCGTACGGGGAGTAGTGGCTGTTGACCACTTTCCAAGTCGCCGTGGACGCAGCTACCTTGGACGCAAGCTGGGAACGGGAAGTGTCACTCCAGTTGGTGAACACCGCAAAGCACTCGTCGTACATGTCGGTGTCACCACCGGCGCAGTAGTCATCGCCACGAGCCACGTTGTTGCACGAGTCGTCGTCACCATCCGAGTAGCCGTAGCACTGGCAGCACACCTGAAGCGCACCGTGCGTGTCGGCGTCACCCGAGTCAACGTTGAAAATGTCGATGCTGACACCCGAGTCCGAGTCCTCGATCGTGTACACGTAGAAATGGTCCTCGAGCACCCAGCGGTCGTCGTTTGGACTTGTGTAGTCCGCCTGCCACGAGAACTTCTTGTCAAGGAACTCAAGGAGCTCGCTGGTGGAGGAGCACTCGGTGGGGCTCGAGCCATCCGTGCAGATGTAGTCGGCGCCACCGTAGTCGTGGTTTCCAAGCACGTTCACCCACGGAATCGACTTGATGTTGCTGCCGTCGTACTTCTCCTCGAATGTCGTGGCGAAGCGCGTGTCCATGTCCGAGGAGCCCATAATACCATCCCAGTAAAAGTTGTCACCGTGGCTGATGACTGCCTTCGGCGCGACGTCCGCGTCTCCAGCCTGAGTGTTCATGATGCTCGCCACCACATCCTCCGCAACAATGTCGTAGTCGTTGTACGTCGACGAGCGGTCACAGCACGAGCTAGGTGTCGTCGTCGTCCCCCAATCTCCAATCGCAAACGCAGCCAGAGAGTACGTCACCGTCGTCGGGTCCGACGTAATAGTCGTGCTGCCGCTGCTCGATCCCGTCGACGTGCTCGACTTGACCTTGGCATTGCCACCGGACGACGTCGAGTCGCCTGACGAGGTTCCCGACCCAGATCCACTGCTGGACTCTCCTGAGCTCGTACTTGCTGAGTCGGAGGACTGTCTGCTGACGATAACGCCGACGACGACACCAACGACGGCCAGGACGACGACGATGCCGACTACCATGAGCTTCTTGCGCGCGACCATGGTGACCGAGAACTCTTGGTTCCTGTCGCTGTATGCAGTGCTGCAGAGACTGATCGGTGTCTGGCCGCTCCTACCCGACTGCAAAGCTCAGTCGACGGCTTCGGGCGGAAAAGGGAGACTGACATGCAAGCGGGAACCCCGATCACAGCTGGAGCTCGCACCTCCATCGCACCTCCAGCTCCTAGGACCTCGGCATGTGGTCGCACTTGGAGCCATACAAAGCGCGAGAATATCCAGCGGATGGACTTTGCACCAGTGATCGTTTCGGCACCGGCTCAGCTGGTCAGACGAATTTCGATAGTTTCGAAATGGGAGAGCAGGTTGACATAGTGAATGCGATATAAAGTGGTTCAGAGAGTATTTGGAGATGCTTAATTTGTGAAGCCTTTGCTATTAAATTTTGGTAGCTGTATTAATAGGTGTAAGTGTTAGTCATTCATAAATTAAACAAGATCAAAATAATGTAGTTTTGATTAATATGTATAAATTGTTATATCATTTATAAGAAATGAAACGGTACATGAAGCTTAAATTTGACATTTAGGCGTTTTCCAACCATATCATTAGTGTCGCACTCATCCTGTTGCCACTCTTGCTCCCCAATCTCATGCTCTCACCGAGCGCGCTCTTTTGCGCGGCCCATTGTCGGATTGAGGCTTCCGCAGCTAGCCCCGAGCCTACGACGATCCCGATGAGGAGTCCGAGCACTCCTGGCCCTTGCTGCCGTCGTTCGGAATGTACCAGCAGTGCTTGGTGGTAACGCCACCGGCAGTCGTGTCGCTCATGAGCGACCCGTACGTCCACGAACTATCCGCCGTATGGTACTGCAGCTTCAACCAATCCTTGGACGCAGTCAGCGAGAAGAAGCCATACTCGCCACCTCCGTACGTCCAGATGTTCGAGACGTAGTCCTCGGCGTACGTTGGGATGCCACTCGGTGACTCGGACTGAATACCACCGCCAGCGCCGTTGTCCACAAAGTGAACACCGAGTGACGACGAGTAGTCGTGGTTCTCACCGTGGGTGTGGCCGTTCATCCAAAGATGGATACCTGAGCCGTTCAGGATGTCGAACCACGTCTTCATTCCCGACTCGGCATAATGCGCGTATGCCGAGTAATGGCTGTTGACCACTTTCCAAGTCGCCGTGGACGCAGCAACCTTGGCAGCAAGCTGCGTTCGCGACGTATCGCTCCAGTTGGTGAAGGCCGCAAAGCACTCGTCGTACATGTCGGTGTCGCCGCCGCAGCAGTAGTCGTCGCCTCGAGCAATGTTCTCGCAGGCGTCGTCGTCGTCGTCCGAGTAGCCGTAGCACTGGCAGCACACTTCCTGGGCACCGTGGGTATCAGCATCACCTGAGTCAACATTGAAAATGTCGATGCTGACACCCGAGTCCGAGTCCTCGATCGTGTACACGTAGAAATGGTCCTCGAGCACCCAGCGGTCGTCGTTTGGACTTGTGTACGATGATTGCCACGAAAACTTGTTTTCCAGAAACTCCATCATCTCACTCGTGGAGGTGCACTTCTTGGGACTTGACCCGTCCGTGCAGATGTAGTCGGCGCCACCGTAGTCGTGATTGCCGAGCACGTTGACCCACGGAAGCGACTTAATGTTGCTGCCATCAAATTTGTCCTCGAACGTGGTCGTGAAACGCGTGTCCTTGTCGGACGATCCCATAATACCATCCCAGTAAAAGTTGTCACTGCAAACCACGCACGAACAACAAAAACTGGTCAGCAGATCATGGTGACACTCGAACACCAAAGTTGACTCACCCATGGCCGATCACTGCCTTCGGCGCGACGTCGGCTTTACCAGCCTGAGTGTTCATGATGCTCGCCACCACATCCTCCGCAACGATGTCGTAGTCGGTGTAGGTCGACGAACGGGTACAACACGAGTCCGGTGTCGTCGTCGTTCCCCAATCTCCAATCGCAAACGCAGCCAGAGAGTACGTCACCGTCGTCGGGTCCGACGTAATAGTCGTGTTGCCGCTACTCGATCCTGTAGATGTACTAGGCTTGACCTTGGCATTGCCACTGGACGACGTCGAGTCGCCTGATGAGGTTCCCGACCCTGATCCACTGCTGGACTCTCCCGAGCTCGTACTTGCTGAGTCGGAGGACTGTCGGCTGACGATAATTCCGACGACGACACCAACGACGGCCAGGACGACGACAATGCCGACTACCATGAGCTTCTTGCGCGCGACCATGGTGACTGTTACTAGGCCCTGCTAGAAGAGCTGCTTGGCGTTCCCTGCGTGTTTCCCTAAGTGTTAGTGAGACTGACCTCGACGTCCACGAAGAACGCGAGGAAAAAGCGAGACTGACTGGTGGTCCAACGCACGCCCAACAAACGTGTCGCCACTTGCAATGCGCTGGCGGCGTGCATACCGCGCAAGCTGTTGTTGCGGCGAGCAAAAGTGTACCGAGATCCATACAGTATCCGATTCAGATCGTCACTGCACTCCTTGCACTGTGTGCCTGGCTCAGCGCAGATATCAGGGGTTGAGACAGGCGTCCTTACAACATGTAGCAAATACTGCCTAAAGTGTCGTTAGAGCGAGAGGAGAGTATAGAATGATGCTGCACATCGCGAGGATAAATCATCGCCTTGGTATGTCTAATTCTCACGTAGAAGCTGGTGGTCCGCCGCACATGGGTTCCTGCAGGCTGGTCGTGCGGAGTATCATTTTGCATCGCGATGCTCGTGCACCGACTCTTTCCACGTTCGCGCGCTCACGGCTTTCCCTACGACTACCGGTATGTGCTGCTTATAAAAGTTATCTTTGCTACTCAAAGCGCAGCACACAACTCCACGAGACAGTTTCGAGCGGGTGAAAACACTAGATTATGATGCTTTGGAGAGTGCTTCTGCGTTCATCGCGTCCGAACGAAACCTAATAGATACGGCACCTTGGTGTCTCGAAACTCTGCGATCATATTTGACTGCACGCAACCTTGCTAAAAACGCTTCGTCAGGTGCTTCAGTGGCCCACAGGTAAACGAATCTAGTTTTTGGACGACACTCAACTATCTACTCCAAGTATACGACGAGAGCTCCAGACGGTGCATGCCGCTCAGGCTACTCGACTCCCGAGACGAACCAGTTCGTGGGTAACAAGAGATGAGCAACCGTGAAGCAGATAAGCAATCGACGTATGCCTGCTTGTCCAGCAAAAGCTCCCGAGAAGGCGTTGATCTAGGGCTCCTCTCGGATTCCGACACCGTGACATGGAATACGGAGCAGATAAAACCTATTCTTGACTTGGCACACTAGTCCAGGTCTTGAAGGGACACTGTGAGATGGCGACCACGAGTACCGTCGCTCAATCTAGCACAACGCAAGAATAACAATGTGCCGAAGTAGACTTGTGCTACCACCTTCCCTTCTTGGCGATTGAGAGAGCGCATTCCATTCTTGATGGGATCGAGCCTCAAAGCAGGACCGGACAGGTGGTCTGCCATCATGCGAATGCCTCTAAACACTCATAGAATGAGCATGACGGCATCGAGTGAAAAGGTTACCGCCGCCATCGCAGAAGAGTACGATCCTGGAACAAAATCGCATGGCTCCTCACGGTAGGCATCGCCAATCGACACAGTCACTGCAAGCCAACAAACCAATAAGACTATCTTCTTTCACAACCATTGCAGCTGGGGGTTTCAGAGCAGCTCGCGCCTCCATACACGACTAGATTCTCCCCCAAGGGGACACGACAGATTCCACCACCTTTTTGCGTGATTGCAAAGAAAATTTTCCGTTGGAAAATTGATCGATCGATCGATCGGTCGGTCCCTCTGTTCGTGTCCTACGCGGCGCAGCTAGCCACAAGGTCTCGTCTCGCGCTCTTGGTCTTGTGGTCTCGTGGGCTTCGTGGTCTGTGATCCTGGGACAACAAGTGTTGATGGCGAGAAAAGTTGGTTTGGGGCGGTAATCATGATCGGTGGTGCTGGTACCAAAAGAGAGGCACATCTATATGGTAGCCAAGTACTTTCGCACGGTACCAATTTCATGGACCCGCACCCTTCACTTCAACAAGCATCATCATGGGAGCCAACAATCTTGTGTCGCCGATCCTACATCAACTATCCCCCCGGATAATCCAGCAGCGACCTCCTTCGTCCACAAACTCACCTCACCTCGCCTCGACTCGAGTCGACTCACTCGCTCGCTCGCTCACGGTGATGCGTCTCGAGAAATGCAGCGACGGGACCTCATCTCATCGCACGACTCAGCTCCACGCCTTCGAGAGTGTCACTCGCTGACGGTGACGCCGATATAATCCTCGGCGGGTGTTTGCGTCGCACTCAACAGTCTCGACAACTGTGTTCGTTGCTCACACACACCGAGCAACTTCGCACGCGCCGTCGGTCTCCTCAGTTTCCCATTTGCCTCCTCCTCCGCAAACAAGAACAACCACCAGCAAACCACCCACCTACTTCGTCTCAAGATGCGCGCCTCGACTTCCTTCTTGCTCACTGTTGCCACCACCGCTATCAGCAGTGCCAGCGTTAGCATCACTGTTAGCGCCGCCGACACGGTCCCTTGCACCGCCGACTCATGGGAGGCACTCAACGCCGCCGCAGTTGCCGCGGGAGTGTCAGACCACCGCTGCTGGTACCTCCCATACGTCACCCACTGGACGTCGGCTCCGTGTGAGGCCAACGCCGCTTGCATCTCTTTCTTCTCGACGATCGTTGACAAGATCCCGGACTGTTGGTACGGGAGTGTGAGTGCGAAGACTGCGATCGAGGATGCGATCGAGGTGTGCACTGGTACCACGAACACGACGAGCTCGACTTCGAGTTCTAACCAACAGACAGAGTCGCCTTCAGCGTCGACGGAGTCTGGTAGTAGCACCAACACAAACACCAGTGCCACCGACACGGTTCCTTGCACCGCCGACTCATGGGAGGCACTCAACGCCGCCGCAGTCGCCGCGGGAGTGTCAGAACGCCGCTGCTGGTACCTCCCATACGTCACCCACTGGACGTCGGCTCCGTGTGAGGCCAACTCCGCTTGCATCTCTTTCTTCTCGACGATCGTTGACAAGATCCCGGATTGTTGGTACGGGAGTGTGAGTGCGAAGACTGCGATCGAAGATGCCATCGAGGTGTGCACCGGCACCACGATCACGACGAGCTCGACTTCGAGTTCGAGCCAACAGACTGAGCCGGCTTCGACTGCAGGTGACAGCACTACCGCTGGTAGCGACAACACCCCGACAACGGCAACCTCCAACTCGACGGCCTCTGATGCCAGCACAGACACGACGAACTCTGCGGGATCGTCTAGCCTCCGCTCGACAACGTCGGCTTCTGCAGCGAATGGAGATTCCAACGCGGCAGGGAGCGGGGCCACCGTGAGTTTCTCGGTCGCCGCTCTCCTAGTCGCTTCCCAGCTCGCACTCGCTCTGTAAGCAGTCCGAGCATGAGCAAAAAACGACAGCGACACGCGTAGCAATGACTATTGCCCGTTTGTTGCATGCTCGCTTCACCTATCGATGCACATACGACAAATATATCATTCCGCTTGACATCATTCTCTTATCTTTTCCTCGTGAACTCACAACTCAATCGCTCGATAATCAGCATCTGCAAAACTGAACGACTCTAACGACCACCGATATTGTTCAGAATCCGAACGGGGACACTGTGAGATGGTGACCACGAGTACCGTCGCTCAATCTAGCACAACGCAAGAATAACAATGTGCCGAAGTAGACTTGTGCTACCACCTTCCCTTCTTGGCGATTGAGAGAGCGCATTCCATTCTTGATGGGATCGAGCCTCAAAGCAGGACCGGACAGGTGGTCTGCCATCATGCGAATGCCTCTAAACACTCATAGAACGAGCATGACGGCATCGAGTGAAAAGGTTACCGCCGCCATCGCAGAAGAGTACGATCCTGGAACAAAATCGCATGGCTCCTCACGGTAGGCATCGCCAATCGACACAGTCACTGCAAGCCAACAAACCAATAAGACTATCTTCTTTCACAACCATTGCAGCTGGGGGTTTCAGAGCAGCTCGCTCCTCCATACACGACTAGATTCTCCCCCAAGGGGACACGACAGATTCCACCACCTTTTTGCGTGATTGCAAAGAAAATTTTCCGTTGGAAAATTGATCGATCGATCGATCGGTCGGTCCCTCTGTTCGTGTCCTACGCGGCGCAGCTAGCCACAAGGTCTCGTCTCGCGCTCTTGGTCTTGTGGTCTCGTGGGCTTCGTGGTCTGTGATCCTGGGACAACAAGTGTTGATGGCGAGAAAAGTTGGTTTGGGGCGGTAATCATGATCGGTGGTGCCGGTACCAAAAGAGAGGCACATCTATATGGTAGCCAAGTACTTTCGCACGGTACCAATTTCATGGACCCGCACCCTTCACTTCAACAAGCATCATCATGGGAGCCAACAATCTTGTGTCGCCGATCCTACATCAACTATCCCCCCGGATAATCCAGCAGCGACCTCCTTCGTCCACAAACTCACCTCACCTCGCCTCGACTCGAGTCGACTCACTCGCTCGCTCGCTCACGGTGATGCGTCTCGAGAAATGCAGCGACGGGACCTCATCTCATCGCACGACTCAGCTCCACGCCTTCGAGAGTGTCACTCGCTGACGGTGACGCCGATATAATCCTCGGCGGGTGTTTGCGTCGCACTCAACAGTCTCGACAACTGTGTTCGTTGCTCACACACACCGAGCAACTTCGCACGCGCCGTCGGTCTCCTCAGTTTCCCATTTGCCTCCTCCTCCGCAAACAAGAACAACCACCAGCAAACCACCCACCTACTTCGTCTCAAGATGCGCGCCTCGACTGCCTTCTTGCTCACTGTTGCCACCACCGCTATCAGCAGTGCCAGCGTTAGCATCACTGTTAGCGCCGCCGACACGGTCCCTTGCACCGCCGACTCATGGGAGGCACTCAACGCCGCCGCAGTTGCCGCGGGAGTGTCAGACCACCGCTGCTGGTACCTCCCATACGTCACCCACTGGACGTCGGCTCCGTGTGAGGCCAACGCCGCTTGCATCTCTTTCTTCTCGACGATCGTTGACAAGATCCCGGACTGTTGGTACGGGAGTGTGAGTGCGAAGACTGCGATCGAGGATGCGATCGAGGTGTGCACTGGTACCACGAACACGACGAGCTCGACTTCGAGTTCTAACCAACAGACAGAGTCGCCTTCAGCGTCGACGGAGTCTGGTAGTAGCACCAACACAAACACCAGTGCCACCGACACGGTTCCTTGCACCGCCGACTCATGGGAGGCACTCAACGCCGCCGCAGTTGCCGCGGGAGTGTCAGACCACCGCTGCTGGTACCTCCCATACGTCACCCACTGGACGTCGGCTCCGTGTGAGGCCAACTCCGCTTGCATCTCTTTCTTCTCGACGATCGTTGACAAGATCCCGGATTGTTGGTACGGGAGTGTGAGTGCGAAGACTGCGATCGAAGATGCCATCGAGGTGTGCACCGGCACCACGATCACGACGAGCTCGACTTCGAGTTCGAGCCAACCGACTGAGTCGGCTTCGACTGCAGGTGACAGCACTACCGCTGGTAGCGACAACACCCCGACAACGGCAACCTCCAACTCGACGGCCTCTGATGCCAGCACAGACACGACGAACTCTGCGGGATCGTCTAGCCTCCGCTCGACAACGTCGGCTTCTGCAGCGAATGGAGATTCCAACGCGGCAGGGAGCGGGGCCACCGTGAGTTTCTCGGTCGCCGCTCTCCTAGTCGCTTCCCAGCTCGCACTCGCTCTGTAAGCAGTCCGAGCATGAGCAAAAAACGACAGCGACACGCGTAGCAATGACTATTGCCCGTTTGTTGCATGCTCGCTTCACCTATCGATGCACATACGACAAATATATCATTCCGCTTGACATCATTCTCTTATCTTTTCCTCGTGAACTCACAACTCAATCGCTCGATAATCAGCATCTGCAAAACTGAACGACTCTAACGACCACCGATATTGTTCAGAATCCGAACGGGGACACTGTGAGATGGTGACCACGAGTACCGTCGCTCAATCTAGCACAACGCAAGAATAACAATGTGCCGAAGTAGACTTGTGCTACCACCTTCCCTTCTTGGCGATTGAGAGAGCGCATTCCATTCTTGATGGGATCGAGCCTCAAAGTAGGACTGGACAGGTGGTCTGCCATCATGCGAATGCCTCTAAACACTCATAGAACGAGCATGACGGCATCGAGTGAAAAGGTTACCGCCGCCATCGCAGAAGAGTACGATCCTGGAACAAAATCGCATGGCTCCTCACGGTAGGCATCGCCAATCGACACAGTCACTGCAAGCCAACAAACCAATAAGACTATCTTCTTTCACAACCATTGCAGCTGGGGGTTTCAGAGCAGCTCGCTCCTCCATACACGACTAGATTCTCCCCCAAGGGGACACGACAGATTCCACCACCTTTTTGCGTGATTGCAAAGAAAATTTTCCGTTGGAAAATTGATCGATCGATCGATCGGTCGGTCCCTCTGTTCGTGTCCTACGCGGCGCAGCTAGCCACAAGGTCTCGTCTCGCGCTCTTGGTCTTGTGGTCTCGTGGGCTTCGTGGTCTGTGATCCTGGGACAACAAGTGTTGATGGCGAGAAAAGTTGGTTTGGGGCGGTAATCATGATCGGTGGTGCCGGTACCAAAAGAGAGGCACATCTATATGGTAGCCAAGTACTTTCGCACGGTACCAATTTCATGGACCCGCACCCTTCACTTCAACAAGCATCATCATGGGAGCCAACAATCTTGTGTCGCCGATCCTACATCAACTATCCCCCCGGATAATCCAGCAGCGACCTCCTTCGTCCACAAACTCACCTCACCTCGCCTCGACTCGAGTCGACTCACTCGCTCGCTCGCTCACGGTGATGCGTCTCGAGAAATGCAGCGACGGGACCTCATCTCATCGCACGACTCAGCTCCACGCCTTCGAGAGTGTCACTCGCTGACGGTGACGCCGATATAATCCTCGGCGGGTGTTTGCGTCGCACTCAACAGTCTCGACAACTGTGTTCGTTGCTCACACACACCGAGCAACTTCGCACGCGCCGTCGGTCTCCTCAGTTTCCCATTTGCCTCCTCCTCCGCAAACAAGAACAACCACCAGCAAACCACCCACCTACTTCGTCTCAAGATGCGCGCCTCGACTGCCTTCTTGCTCACTGTTGCCACCACCGCTATCAGCAGTGCCAGCGTTAGCATCACTGTTAGCGCCGCCGACACGGTCCCTTGCACCGCCGACTCATGGGAGGCACTCAACGCCGCCGCAGTTGCCGCGGGAGTGTCAGACCACCGCTGCTGGTACCTCCCATACGTCACCCACTGGACGTCGGCTCCGTGTGAGGCCAACGCCGCTTGCATCTCTTTCTTCTCGACGATCGTTGACAAGATCCCGGACTGTTGGTACGGGAGTGTGAGTGCGAAGACTGCGATCGAGGATGCGATCGAGGTGTGCACTGGTACCACGAACACGACGAGCTCGACTTCGAGTTCGAGCCAACAGACAGAGTCGCCTTCAGCGTCGACGGAGTCTGGTAGTAGCACCAACACAAACACCAGTGCCACCGACACGGTTCCTTGCACCGCCGACTCATGGGAGGCACTCAACGCCGCCGCAGTTGCCGCGGGAGTGTCAGACCACCGCTGCTGGTACCTCCCATACGTCACCCACTGGACGTCGGCTCCGTGTGAGGCCAACTCCGCTTGCATCTCTTTCTTCTCGACGATCGTTGACAAGATCCCGGATTGTTGGTACGGGAGTGTGAGTGCGAAGACTGCGATCGAAGATGCCATCGAGGTGTGCACCGGCACCACGATCACGACGAGCTCGACTTCGAGTTCGAGCCAACCGACTGAGTCGGCTTCGACTGCAGGTGACAGCACTACCGCTGGTAGCGACAACACCCCGACAACGGCAACCTCCAACTCGACGGCCTCTGATGCCAGCACAGACACGACGAACTCTGCGGGATCGTCTAGCCTCCGCTCGACAACGTCGGCTTCTGCAGCGAATGGAGATTCCAACGCGGCAGGGAGCGGGGCCACCGTGAGTTTCTCGGTCGCCGCTCTCCTAGTCGCTTCCCAGCTCGCACTCGCTCTGTAAGCAGTCCGAGCATGAGCAAAAAACGACAGCGACACGCGTAGCAATGACTATTGCCCGTTTGTTGCATGCTCGCTTCACCTATCGATGCACATACGACAAATATATCATTCCGCTTGACATCATTCTCTTATCTTTTCCTCGTGAACTCACAACTCAATCGCTCGATAATCAGCATCTGCAAAACTGAACGACTCTAACGACCACCGATATTGTTCAGAATCCGAACGGGGACACTGTGAGATGGTGACCACGAGTACCGTCGCTCAATCTAGCACAACGCAAGAATAACAATGTGCCGAAGTAGACTTGTGCTACCACCTTCCCTTCTTGGCGATTGAGAGAGCGCATTCCATTCTTGATGGGATCGAGCCTCAAAGTAGGACTGGACAGGTGGTCTGCCATCATGCGAATGCCTCTAAACACTCATAGAACGAGCATGACGGCATCGAGTGAAAAGGTTACCGCCGCCATCGCAGAAGAGTACGATCCTGGAACAAAATCGCATGGCTCCTCACGGTAGGCATCGCCAATCGACACAGTCACTGCAAGCCAACAAACCAATAAGACTATCTTCTTTCACAACCATTGCAGCTGGGGGTTTCAGAGCAGCTCGCTCCTCCATACACGACTAGATTCTCCCCCAAGGGGACACGACAGATTCCACCCCCTTTTTGCGTGATTGCAAAGAAAATTTTCCGTTGGAAAATTGATCGATCGATCGATCGGTCGGTCCCTCTGTTCGTGTCCTACGCGGCGCAGCTAGCCACAAGGTCTCGTCTCGCGCTCTTGGTCTTGTGGTCTCGTGGGCTTCGTGGTCTGTGATCCTGGGACAACAAGTGTTGATGGCGAGAAAAGTTGGTTTGGGGCGGTAATCATGATCGGTGGTGCTGGTACCAAAAGAGAGGCACATCTATATGGTAGCCAAGTACTTTCGCACGGTACCAATTTCATGGACCCGCACCCTTCACTTCAACAAGCATCATCATGGGAGCCAACAATCTTGTGTCGCCGATCCTACATCAACTATCCCCCCGGATAATCCAGCAGCGACCTCCTTCGTCCACAAACTCACCTCACCTCGCCTCGACTCGAGTCGACTCACTCGCTCGCTCGCTCACGGTGATGCGTCTCGAGAAATGCAGCGACGGGACCTCATCTCATCGCACGACTCAGCTCCACGCCTTCGAGAGTGTCACTCGCTGACGGTGACGCCGATATAATCCTCGGCGGGTGTTTGCGTCGCACTCAACAGTCTCGACAACTGTGTTCGTTGCTCACACACACCGAGCAACTTCGCACGCGCCGTCGGTCTCCTCAGTTTCCCATTTGCCTCCTCCTCCGCAAACAAGAACAACCACCAGCAAACCACCCACCTACTTCGTCTCAAGATGCGCGCCTCGACTGCCTTCTTGCTCACTGTTGCCACCACCGCTATCAGCAGTGCCAGCGTTAGCATCACTGTTAGCGCCGCCGACACGGTCCCTTGCACCGCCGACTCATGGGAGGCACTCAACGCCGCCGCAGTTGCCGCGGGAGTGTCAGACCACCGCTGCTGGTACCTCCCATACGTCACCCACTGGACGTCGGCTCCGTGTGAGGCCAACGCCGCTTGCATCTCTTTCTTCTCGACGATCGTTGACAAGATCCCGGACTGTTGGTACGGGAGTGTGAGTGCGAAGACTGCGATCGAGGATGCGATCGAGGTGTGCACTGGTACCACGAACACGACGAGCTCGACTTCGAGTTCTAACCAACAGACAGAGTCGCCTTCAGCGTCGACGGAGTCTGGTAGTAGCACCAACACAAACACCAGTGCCACCGACACGGTTCCTTGCACCGCCGACTCATGGGAGGCACTCAACGCCGCCGCAGTCGCCGCGGGAGTGTCAGAACGCCGCTGCTGGTACCTCCCATACGTCACCCACTGGACGTCGGCTCCGTGTGAGGCCAACTCCGCTTGCATCTCTTTCTTCTCGACGATCGTTGACAAGATCCCGGATTGTTGGTACGGGAGTGTGAGTGCGAAGACTGCGATCGAAGATGCCATCGAGGTGTGCACCGGCACCACGATCACGACGAGCTCGACTTCGAGTTCGAGCCAACAGACTGAGCCGGCTTCGACTGCAGGTGACAGCACTACCGCTGGTAGCGACAACACCCCGACAACGGCAACCTCCAACTCGACGGCCTCTGATGCCAGCACAGACACGACGAACTCTGCGGGATCGTCTAGCCTCCGCTCGACAACGTCGGCTTCTGCAGCGAATGGAGATTCCAACGCGGCAGGGAGCGGGGCCACCGTGAGTTTCTCGGTCGCCGCTCTCCTAGTCGCTTCCCAGCTCGCACTCGCTCTGTAAGCAGTCCGAGCATGAGCAAAAAACGACAGCGACACGCGTAGCAATGACTATTGCCCGTTTGTTGCATGCTCGCTTCACCTATCGATGCACATACGACAAATATATCATTCCGCTTGACATCATTCTCTTATCTTTTCCTCGTGAACTCACAACTCAATCGCTCGATAATCAGCATCTGCAAAACTGAACGACTCTAACGACCACCGATATTGTTCAGAATCCGAACGGGGACACTGTGAGATGGTGACCACGAGTACCGTCGCTCAATCTAGCACAACGCAAGAATAACAATGTGCCGAAGTAGACTTGTGCTACCACCTTCCCTTCTTGGCGATTGAGAGAGCGCATTCCATTCTTGATGGGATCGAGCCTCAAAGTAGGACTGGACAGGTGGTCTGCCATCATGCGAATGCCTCTAAACACTCATAGAACGAGCATGACGGCATCGAGTGAAAAGGTTACCGCCGCCATCGCAGAAGAGTACGATCCTGGAACAAAATCGCATGGCTCCTCACGGTAGGCATCGCCAATCGACACAGTCACTGCAAGCCAACAAACCAATAAGACTATCTTCTTTCACAACCATTGCAGCTGGGGGTTTCAGAGCAGCTCGCTCCTCCATACACGACTAGATTCTCCCCCAAGGGGACACGACAGATTCCACCACCTTTTTGCGTGATTGCAAAGAAAATTTTCCGTTGGAAAATTGATCGATCGATCGATCGGTCGGTCCCTCTGTTCGTGTCCTACGCGGCGCAGCTAGCCACAAGGTCTCGTCTCGCGCTCTTGGTCTTGTGGTCTCGTGGGCTTCGTGGTCTGTGATCCTGGGACAACAAGTGTTGATGGCGAGAAAAGTTGGTTTGGGGCGGTAATCATGATCGGTGGTGCTGGTACCAAAAGAGAGGCACATCTATATGGTAGCCAAGTACTTTCGCACGGTACCAATTTCATGGACCCGCACCCTTCACTTCAACAAGCATCATCATGGGAGCCAACAATCTTGTGTCGCCGATCCTACATCAACTATCCCCCCGGATAATCCAGCAGCGACCTCCTTCGTCCACAAACTCACCTCACCTCGCCTCGACTCGAGTCGACTCACTCGCTCGCTCGCTCACGGTGATGCGTCTCGAGAAATGCAGCGACGGGACCTCATCTCATCGCACGACTCAGCTCCACGCCTTCGAGAGTGTCACTCGCTGACGGTGACGCCGATATAATCCTCGGCGGGTGTTTGCGTCGCACTCAACAGTCTCGACAACTGTGTTCGTTGCTCACACACACCGAGCAACTTCGCACGCGCCGTCGGTCTCCTCAGTTTCCCATTTGCCTCCTCCTCCGCAAACAAGAACAACCACCAGCAAACCACCCACCTACTTCGTCTCAAGATGCGCGCCTCGACTGCCTTCTTGCTCACTGTTGCCACCACCGCTATCAGCAGTGCCAGCGTTAGCATCACTGTTAGCGCCGCCGACACGGTCCCTTGCACCGCCGACTCATGGGAGGCACTCAACGCCGCCGCAGTTGCCGCGGGAGTGTCAGACCACCGCTGCTGGTACCTCCCATACGTCACCCACTGGACGTCGGCTCCGTGTGAGGCCAACGCCGCTTGCATCTCTTTCTTCTCGACGATCGTTGACAAGATCCCGGACTGTTGGTACGGGAGTGTGAGTGCGAAGACTGCGATCGAGGATGCGATCGAGGTGTGCACTGGTACCACGAACACGACGAGCTCGACTTCGAGTTCTAACCAACAGACAGAGTCGCCTTCAGCGTCGACGGAGTCTGGTAGTAGCACCAACACAAACACCAGTGCCACCGACACGGTTCCTTGCACCGCCGACTCATGGGAGGCACTCAACGCCGCCGCAGTCGCCGCGGGAGTGTCAGAACGCCGCTGCTGGTACCTCCCATACGTCACCCACTGGACGTCGGCTCCGTGTGAGGCCAACTCCGCTTGCATCTCTTTCTTCTCGACGATCGTTGACAAGATCCCGGATTGTTGGTACGGGAGTGTGAGTGCGAAGACTGCGATCGAAGATGCCATCGAGGTGTGCACCGGCACCACGATCACGACGAGCTCGACTTCGAGTTCGAGCCAACAGACTGAGCCGGCTTCGACTGCAGGTGACAGCACTACCGCTGGTAGCGACAACACCCCGACAACGGCAACCTCCAACTCGACGGCCTCTGATGCCAGCACAGACACGACGAACTCTGCGGGATCGTCTAGCCTCCGCTCGACAACGTCGGCTTCTGCAGCGAATGGAGATTCCAACGCGGCAGGGAGCGGGGCCACCGTGAGTTTCTCGGTCGCCGCTCTCCTAGTCGCTTCCCAGCTCGCACTCGCTCTGTAAGCAGTCCGAGCATGAGCAAAAAACGACAGCGACACGCGTAGCAATGACTATTGCCCGTTTGTTGCATGCTCGCTTCACCTATCGATGCACATACGACAAATATATCATTCCGCTTGACATCATTCTCTTATCTTTTCCTCGTGAACTCACAACTCAATCGCTCGATAATCAGCATCTGCAAAACTGAACGACTCTAACGACCACCGATATTGTTCAGAATCCGAACGGGGACACTGTGAGATGGTGACCACGAGTACCGTCGCTCAATCTAGCACAACGCAAGAATAACAATGTGCCGAAGTAGACTTGTGCTACCACCTTCCCTTCTTGGCGATTGAGAGAGCGCATTCCATTCTTGATGGGATCGAGCCTCAAAGTAGGACTGGACAGGTGGTCTGCCATCATGCGAATGCCTCTAAACACTCATAGAACGAGCATGACGGCATCGAGTGAAAAGGTTACCGCCGCCATCGCAGAAGAGTACGATCCTGGAACAAAATCGCATGGCTCCTCACGGTAGGCATCGCCAATCGACACAGTCACTGCAAGCCAACAAACCAATAAGACTATCTTCTTTCACAACCATTGCAGCTGGGGGTTTCAGAGCAGCTCGCTCCTCCATACACGACTAGATTCTCCCCCAAGGGGACACGACAGATTCCACCCCCTTTTTGCGTGATTGCAAAGAAAATTTTCCGTTGGAAAATTGATCGATCGATCGATCGGTCGGTCCCTCTGTTCGTGTCCTACGCGGCGCAGCTAGCCACAAGGTCTCGTCTCGCGCTCTTGGTCTTGTGGTCTCGTGGGCTTCGTGGTCTGTGATCCTGGGACAACAAGTGTTGATGGCGAGAAAAGTTGGTTTGGGGCGGTAATCATGATCGGTGGTGCTGGTACCAAAAGAGAGGCACATCTATATGGTAGCCAAGTACTTTCGCACGGTACCAATTTCATGGACCCGCACCCTTCACTTCAACAAGCATCATCATGGGAGCCAACAATCTTGTGTCGCCGATCCTACATCAACTATCCCCCCCGGATAATCCAGCAGCGACCTCCTTCGTCCACAAACTCACCTCACCTCGCCTCGACTCGAGTCGACTCACTCGCTCGCTCGCTCACGGTGATGCGTCTCGAGAAATGCAGCGACGGGACCTCATCTCATCGCACGACTCAGCTCCACGCCTTCGAGAGTGTCACTCGCTGACGGTGACGCCGATATAATCCTCGGCGGGTGTTTGCGTCGCACTCAACAGTCTCGACAACTGTGTTCGTTGCTCACACACACCGAGCAACTTCGCACGCGCCGTCGGTCTCCTCAGTTTCCCATTTGCCTCCTCCTCCGCAAACAAGAACAACCACCAGCAAACCACCCACCTACTTCGTCTCAAGATGCGCGCCTCGACTGCCTTCTTGCTCACTGTTGCCACCACCGCTATCAGCAGTGCCAGCGTTAGCATCACTGTTAGCGCCGCCGACACGGTCCCTTGCACCGCCGACTCATGGGAGGCACTCAACGCCGCCGCAGTTGCCGCGGGAGTGTCAGACCACCGCTGCTGGTACCTCCCATACGTCACCCACTGGACGTCGGCTCCGTGTGAGGCCAACGCCGCTTGCATCTCTTTCTTCTCGACGATCGTTGACAAGATCCCGGACTGTTGGTACGGGAGTGTGAGTGCGAAGACTGCGATCGAGGATGCGATCGAGGTGTGCACTGGTACCACGAACACGACGAGCTCGACTTCGAGTTCTAACCAACAGACAGAGTCGCCTTCAGCGTCGACGGAGTCTGGTAGTAGCACCAACACAAACACCAGTGCCACCGACACGGTTCCTTGCACCGCCGACTCATGGGAGGCACTCAACGCCGCCGCAGTCGCCGCGGGAGTGTCAGAACGCCGCTGCTGGTACCTCCCATACGTCACCCACTGGACGTCGGCTCCGTGTGAGGCCAACTCCGCTTGCATCTCTTTCTTCTCGACGATCGTTGACAAGATCCCGGATTGTTGGTACGGGAGTGTGAGTGCGAAGACTGCGATCGAAGATGCCATCGAGGTGTGCACCGGCACCACGATCACGACGAGCTCGACTTCGAGTTCGAGCCAACAGACTGAGCCGGCTTCGACTGCAGGTGACAGCACTACCGCTGGTAGCGACAACACCCCGACAACGGCAACCTCCAACTCGACGGCCTCTGATGCCAGCACAGACACGACGAACTCTGCGGGATCGTCTAGCCTCCGCTCGACAACGTCGGCTTCTGCAGCGAATGGAGATTCCAACGCGGCAGGGAGCGGGGCCACCGTGAGTTTCTCGGTCGCCGCTCTCCTAGTCGCTTCCCAGCTCGCACTCGCTCTGTAAGCAGTCCGAGCATGAGCAAAAAACGACAGCGACACGCGTAGCAATGACTATTGTCCATTTGTTGCATGTTTGCTTCTACCTATCGATGCGCGTACGACGAATATATCATTCCACTTGACATCATTCTCTTCTCTTTTCCTCGTGAACTCACAACTCAGTTGCTCGATATCATATCGGCATCTGCCAAAACTGAACGACTCTGACGACCACCGATATTATTGTTCAGAATTCGAACAGTCTCGAAGAGGCTACAGGGCTACAGTGGACACTGTGCGATGGTGTCCATGAGTAGCTCAATTCAGCACAACGCAAGAGTGACAATGTACCGAAGTAGACTTGTGTTACCACCTTCTTGGCGACTGGGAGAGCGCATTCTTGATGGGATCGAGTGCCAAAGTAGGACCGGACAGGTGGTCATCCATCATGCGAATGCCTCTGAACACTCATAGAACGAGCATGACGGCATCAAGTGAAAAGACCACCGCCGCCATTGCAGAAGAGCACGATCGTGGCACAAAAACGCATGGCTCCTCATGGTCGACATCGCCAATAGACACAGTCACTGCAAGTCAACAAGCCAATAAGACTATCTTCTTTCACAACCATTGCAGCTGGGGGTTTCAGAGCAGCTCGCTCCTCCATACACGACTAGATTCTCCCCCAAGGGGACACGACAGATTCCACCCCCTTTTTGCGTGATTGCAAAGAAAATTTTCCGTTGGAAAATTGATCGATCGATCGATCGGTCGGTCCCTCTGTTCGTGTCCTACGCGGTGCAGCTAGCCACAAGGTCTCGTCTCGCGCTCTTGGTCTTGTGGTCTCGTGGGCTTCGTGATCTGTGATCCTGGGACAACGAGTGTTGATGGCGAGAAAAGTTGGTTTGGGGCGGTAATCATGATCGGTGGTGCTGGTACCAAAAGAGAGGCACATCTATATGGTAGCCAAGTACTTTCGCACGGTACCAATTTCATGGACCCGCACCCTTCACTTCAACAAGCATCATCATGGGAGCCAACAATCTTGTGTCGCCGATCCTACATCAACTATCCCCCCGGATAATCCAGCAGCGACCTCCTTCGTCCACAAACTCACCTCACCTCGCCTCGACTCGAGTCGACTCACTCGCTCGCTCGCTCACGGTGATGCGTCTCGAGAAATGCAGCGACGGGACCTCATCTCATCGCACGACTCAGCTCCACGCCTTCGAGAGTGTCACTCGCTGACGGTGACGCCGATATAATCCTCGGCGGGTGTTTGCGTCGCACTCAACAGTCTCGACAACTGTGTTCGTTGCTCACACACACCGAGCAACTTCGCACGCGCCGTCGGTCTCCTCAGTTTCCCATTTGCCTCCTCCTCCGCAAACAAGAACAACCACCAGCAAACCACCCACCTACTTCGTCTCAAGATGCGCGCCTCGACTGCCTTCTTGCTCACTGTTGCCACCACCGCTATCAGCAGTGCCAGCGTTAGCATCACTGTTAGCGCCGCCGACACGGTCCCTTGCACCGCCGACTCATGGGAGGCACTCAACGCCGCCGCAGTTGCCGCGGGAGTGTCAGACCACCGCTGCTGGTACCTCCCATACGTCACCCACTGGACGTCGGCTCCGTGTGAGGCCAACGCCGCTTGCATCTCTTTCTTCTCGACGATCGTCGACAAGATCCCGGACTGTTGGTACGGGAGTGTGAGTGCAAAGACTGCGATCGAGGACGCCATCGAGGTCTGCACCGGCACCACGAACACGACGAGCTCGACCTCGAGTTCGAACCAGCAGACAGAGTCGCCTGCAGCGTCGACGGACTCTGGTAGCAGCACCAACACCAACACCAGCGCCACCGAGACGGTCCCTTGCACCGCCGACTCATGGGAAGCACTCAACGACGCCGCAGTCGCCGCGGGAGTGTCAGAACGCCGCTGCTGGTACCTCCCATACGTCACCCACTGGACATCGGCTCCGTGTGAGGCCAACGCCGCCTGCATCTCTTTCTTCTCGGCGATCGTCGACAAGATCCCGGATTGTTGGTACGGGAGTGTGAGTGCAAAGACTGCGATCGAGGACGCCATCGAGGTCTGCACCGGCACCACGATCACGACGAGCTCGACTTCGAGTTCGAACCAGCAGACAGAGTCGGCTTCGACGGCAGGTGACAGCACTTCCGCTGGTAGCGACAACACCACGACAACGACAACCTCCAACTCGACGGCCTCTGATGCCAGCACGGACTCAACGAGCTCTGCGGGATCATCTAGCCTCCGCTCGACAACGTCGGCTTCTGCAGCCAATGGAGATTCCAACTCGGCGGGGAGCGGGGCCACCGTGAGTTTCTCGGTCGCCGCTCTCCTTATCGCTTCCCAGCTCGCTCTCGCTCTGTAAGCAGACGGAGGACGAGCAACTACGACAGCGAAACGTGTAGCACTTGCTATTGTCCATTTGTTGCATGTTTGCTTCTACCTATCGATGCGCGTACGACGAATATATCATTCCACTTGACATCATTCTCTTCTCTTTTCCTCGTGAACTCACAACTCAGTTGCTCGATATCATATCGGCATCTGCCAAAACTGAACGACTCTGACGACCACCGATATTATTGTTCAGAATTCGAACAGTCTCGAAGAGGCTACAGGGCTACAGTGGACACTGTGCGATGGTGTCCATGAGTAGCTCAATTCAGCACAACGCAAGAGTGACAATGTACCGAAGTAGACTTGTGTTACCACCTTCTTGGCGACTGGGAGAGCGCATTCTTGATGGGATCGAGTGCCAAAGTAGGACCGGACAGGTGGTCATCCATCATGCGAATGCCTCTGAACACTCATAGAACGAGTATGACGGCATCAAGTGAAAAGGCCACCGCCGCCATCGCAGAAGAGCACGATCGTGGCACAAAAACGCATGGCTCCTCATGGTCGACATCGCCAATAGACACAGTCACTGCAAGTCAACAAGCCAATAAGACTATCTTCTTTCACAACCCTTGCAGTTGGGGATTTCAGAGCAGCTCGCTTCTCCATACACGGCTAGATTCTCCCCCAAGGGGACACGACGGATGCCACCCCTTCTTTTGCGTGATTGCAAAGAAAAATTTCCAACAAAATTGATCGATCGATCGATCGGTCGCTCTGTTCGTGTCCTACGCGGCGTCGCCACTGGTTGGCGCGGCGCGGTGCAGCTAGCCACAAGGTCTCGTCTCGCGCTCTTGGTCTTGTGGTCTCGTGGGCTTCGTGATCTGTGATCCTGGGACAACGAGTGTTGATGGCGAGAAAAGTTGGTTTGGGGCGGTAATCACGATCGGGTGGTGCCGGTACCAAAAGAGAGGCACATCTATATGGTAGCCAAGTACTTTCACACGGTACCAATTTCATGGACCCGCACCCTTCACTTCAACAAGCATCATCATGGGAGCCAACAATCTTGTATCGCCGATCCTACATCAACTATCCCCCCGGATAATCCAGCAGCGACCTCCTTCGTCCACAAACTCGCCTCACCTTGCCTCGACTCGACTCGACTCGACTCACTCGCTCGCTCGCTCACGGTGATGCGCCTCGACATGCAGCGACGGGACCTCATCTCATCGCTCAGCTCAGCTCCACGGCTTCGAGAGTGTCACTCGCTGGCGCTAACGCCGATATAATCCTCGGCGGTGTTCGCGTCGCGCTCGACAACCTCGACAACTGTGTTCGTTGCTCACACACGCCGAGCAACTTCGCACGCGCCGTCGGTCTCCTCAGTTTCCCATTTGCCTCCTCCTTCGCAAGACAAGAACAACCAACAACCACCTACTTCGTCTCAAGATGCGCGCCTCGACTGCCCTCTTGCTCACTGTTGCCACCACCGCTATCAGCATTGCCAGCGTGAGCGTCAGTGTTAGCGCCGCCGACACGGTCCCTTGCACCGCCGACTCATGGGAAGCACTCAACGACGCCGCAGTCGCCGCGGGAGTGTCAGACCACCGCTGCTGGTACCTCCCATACGTCACCCACTGGACGTCAGCTCCGTGTGAGGCCAACGCCGCCTGCATCTCTTTCTTCTCGGCGATCGTCGACAAGATCCCGGATTGTTGGTACGGGAGTGTGAGTGCGAAGACTGCGATCGAAGATGCCATCGAGGTGTGCACCGGCACAACTAGCTCTGGTACTACAGCTGAGTCGACGAATTCAGAGGGATCGTCTAGCCTCCGCTCGACAACGTCAGCTTCTGCGGCGAATGGAGATTCCAACTCGGCAGGGAGCGGGACCACCGTGAATCTCTCAGTCGCCGCTCTCCTAGTCGCTTCCCAGCTCGCTCTCGCGCTGTAGTTAGACGGAGCACGCGCAACAACGACAGCGAGACGTGTAGCAACTGCCGGTCGTATCGATACACGCATTGACAAAATGCCAACCTTAGCCTCCTTCCTTCTTTTTCATCTTCCTGCTTCCGCTCAATGTGTCTCGAATCCGACAGTTCTCATCAATCAGAATAGCTTTATGCGTCGTGACCTGTCACCAAAGCCCATCTAACCCGTCGACCGTCTTCCCATATACATATCCCCCCCCCCCTTCACGTTGAAGCCACCATGTCCGAACAATCTTCCATCGCGTCCCATTCCCGCGGGAGTGTCCGTCGCATCTCGTCTGGTTGAAGAAAAAGAAACGCACCAACACTCTGGTCCGCCCGCGCAATCCTGGCGTGTCCCATACAAACCTCGAGTCAAAACGCCCCCCCGGGGCAGTGCAGTCCGACAAGCGCCGCGAAGGGGGAGCCGCCGCCAGTGAGCTACCAGCTTCCGTCGGCGTTCCTGCAGAAGTTCACGCCCCGCGAGATCCACGAGGCCAAGCGCGCGTTCAAGGCGCACGACCGCGACTCGGCGGCGGCCGTGGACGCGGCCGAGCTGCCACACGGTGCTGCAGACGCTCGGCGAGAACGTGACGCCCGGACAGGCGGCCGTCATGCTGCGCCAGGTGGCGCTCGAGCGCGCGGGCGTCGTCTCGTGGCCAGAGTTCCTGCACCTGCTCTACGACTTCCGCAACGGCGCCATCGCGCTCGATCCGGCCGCGCTGGTGGCCGCCGTGGACATCTCCACGCCCGTGGAGGCGGCGCCGGTGGCGCCAGTGGCGGCGAAAGAGCCCACGCCGCTTTTTCCCAAGAAGGCGAGCAACTGGCCCCCGCAGGAGCACGAGCAGCCGCCAGCGCAGCCCGCGGCGTTCGCGCACAAGGCGCAGTGGCCCCCGGCTGGAGCTGCGCCGGCGGAGAACGCGCCAACGACGCACAAGGCGCAGTGGCCGCCGGCTGGAGCTGCGGGGGCGCAGACGGCGACGTGGGCCAAGCAGCCAGCGAGCCCAGTGAAGGAGGCGCCGGCAGCGTCGACGCCCAAGGCGCAGTGGCCGCCAGCATCGCCGACCAAGGGAGCGGCGACCTCGCCCGCCAAGGCGCAGTGGCCGCCGGCGTCGCCGACCAAGGGAGCCGCGAGCGCAGGAGGCAAGTGGCCACCCACGCGCGACCAGCGATCGCCCAGCGCTGCCAAGCAGTGGCCGCCCGCGCGAGAGCAGCGGTCGGTCAGCACTCCCAAGCAGTGGCCGCCGACTGCGCAGACGGCAAGCGTCCCGGCAGCACCTTCTGCTGGCGTGCCGTCGGCTCCTCCGCAATGGGGGGCTTCTGCTGGTGGAACCGCGCCTGGATGGGGAGATAACGCCAAGACCCAGTGGCCGCCCGCTGCTTCCTCGAGCGCGCCGACTGCAGAAAAGTCGCCGGTGGCTGCGCACAAGCCCCAGTGGCCGCCGGCGTCCAGCTCGACCGCAGAGAAATCGCCATCGGCCCAGAAGCGCGTGCAGTGGCCTCCCGCTGGCGCTGCAACGAGCGAGTCGCCGTCTCCGCTGCCTCCGCGGTCGCCGCCCCGGTCACCTGTCCGCTCGCCTGCAAAGACTCTCATTGCAGAGGAGAATTCTCCTTCGGCCAAGCTGGACGCGCATGCAATGAGCGTGCTGCAGCGCCGTGCGAGTGCGGCAGCTACCTTCAACGCGAATGTCACGATCCACGAAGTCAGGGGAGCGGCTGGAGGCTTGCACTCGTACTCGCAAGAAGAGACTGTGGCGTTCACGCAGCATATCAACAACTGTCTGCAGTCGGACCGCGCGCTAGCCTCTCTAGTGCCGATTCGCACCGACTCGGGTCTATTCACGGCTGTGCGTGACGGTGTGCTGCTGTGTAAGCTGATCAACGCAGCTGTTCCGGAGACGATCGATGAACGTGCTGTCAACCTCAACAAGAAGGAAAAGGATATGAACGTGTACCAGAAGACTGAGAACCTCAACCTGTGCATCAACGCAGCCAAGAGCATTGGCTGCAGCGTCGTCAACATTGGTCCGGACGACCTTCTTGAGGGCAAGCCTATCTTGGTGCTCGGTCTTGTGTGGCAGATCATCAAGATCCAGCTGACGTCGACGATTAACTTGAAGAACCACCCTGAGCTCATGCGACTGCTGCTTGAAGGCGAGACGCTCGAGGAGTTTATGAAGCTGCCGCCCGATCAGATTCTTCTGCGGTGGATGAACTATCACCTGAAGGCAGCTGGACACCCGAAGACTGTGACCAACTTTAGCAAGGACCTTCAGGATGCAGTGGCGTACAGTGTTCTGCTGCACCACATTGCTCCGGAGCATTGCGACCTGTGCCACGAGACTGTGCCGGAAGATCGCGCTGCACACGTGATCCAGAACGCTCGCAAACTTGGAATTGAGACGTTCATCAAGCCGCGTGACATTACGAGTGGCAACCCGAAGCTGAACATGTCGTTTGTGGCGCAGCTGTTCAACACGTGCCCTGCTCTGGACATTGTCGAAGAGGAGATGAAGCAGCTCGAAGAGATTCTGTATGATGACGTGGGCGATACGCGCGAGGAGCGGGTGTTCCGTATGTGGATCAACTCACTGGCGATTGATGAAGTGTACATCAACCACCTGTTCTCGGACCTGCATGACGGATTGAACATCCTGAAGGTGTTTGACAAGATCGAGAAGGGCATCGTGTCATGGCAAAAGGTGAACCTTGTGGCCCCGAACAAGTTCAAGCAAGTCGAGAACTGCAACTATTGCGTTGTGCTGGGCAAGCAGCTCAAGTTCTCGCTTGTCAACATTGGCGGTGCTGACATTTATGAAGGCGCCAAGAAGATGATTCTGTCTATTATCTGGCAGAGCATGCGGTACCAGCAGCTCAAGCTCCTGAGCAGTCTCGCCAAGGGCGGCCAGGGCGAGATCACGGACAAGGACATTATTGACTGGGCGAACGCCAAGGTGCGCCAGCACGGCCGCATCCAGACGCAGATCGTGGCGTTCCGCGACCCTGCACTTGCGGATGCGCTGTACCTCCTGGACCTCGTTCACGCGGTGGAGCCGCGCGCTGTCAACTGGGAGCTGATTGCTCGCGACGCGCATTCGGACGAAGACAAGGCGAGCAACGCCAAGTACGCCATCAGTTGCGCGCAGAAGATCGGCGCGGCCGTTTTCCTCACGTACGAGGACATTGTTGAGGTCAAGTCCAAGATGATCATGACCTTCGTCGCGAGCCTGATGGCTGTCGACATGCACAAGCTGCACGTCTAAGAGACGCACCATTTGGTCACCCTAGACAACTGCACTGCTGGTTGGGGGTATCCATGGATAATCGAACGAACAAAGAGCTAATTGTAAAGACCACCGAATGCTTTGGAATCTTGATGACACATGACTTCGGTAGGAGGTGATCGCTGATGCTGGTGCTTCCTTGGCTATTGGACGAAATTCAGCACCGCGTCGACAGTTCTCGCAACATTCTGCACGGCGAGGACTCAAATGACAACCTGCCAGAAAGGGTCACAATCGCATTCGCCTCTCATCGGTCATGGCGTCCCCTGCCGTGTTCGAGCTGTCCCCCATGGACGCGGTTATGAGTCCGTTCGGCCTCACGATCCTGTACATCTATGACCCACCGACGGACATCAAGTACTCGCTGCACGACCTCCACCGAGCGTTCCTGGACACCGTCACGCTCGACTACGCTCCGGTGCTCATTGGCAAGTTGGTGTGGGATCCCGCGCGTCGTGGCGCTGTCTGCGTGCAGCGAGATGAGGATTCAAGCGCGGAGAGTATCCCGTTCCTGATGGAGCCCAACAGCACGTTGACGACTCCCCAGGCACTCGCGACGCTCTCGAACGAACTGCTGATGCCTCCCCCTCGAGCAGACAGGCAGCAGATCATGAAGGTCAAGTGCTCGCTGCTGGCAGACGGGGGACTCGCCATCGGTCTCAACATGAGCCATACGTTGTTCGATGGAGAGGCAGTGTTCACGTTCATGAAGGTCTGGGGCCAGCACTACCGCCGCGTCACGGGTGTTGCGATCCCAGAGGAGATCATCAAGGTCAACCACGACCGCCACCTTCTCGCTGGACGATTGGTCGGCACACTGCAGCCGCATCCAGAATTCAGAGTTCCAGAGCCAACGGCCGCACCCGTGGTTGACGAGTCTGGAACGGGACCGAACCCTTCTGATGAGGTATTCTCCAGCCCAGACAAGCCGGCGCAGAGCGGACCCCCGCCGACCAAGCAACATGTTTTCCACTTCACGCCAGCCATGCTCAAGAAGGTCAAGGAGGTCGTTGGCGGGCCGGTTGATGCTCCCGACTACTCGTATGTCAGCACAATCGACTCGCTCACGGCACTATTCATTGTGCTAATCTCTCGCGCTCGGAATCACGGCAAGGACATTCGCTTCACGACGGGTGTGAATGCTCGGAAGCGGTTCGACCCACCTCTGCCAAGCAACTACGTTGGGAACGTTATCTTCAACTCGTTCTCGGAGTACTCGGCAGGTGAGTTGGCACCTTCAAACCCTAATGAATCCTCGCAGATAGAACTGTCGACTCTTCGCAAGATTGCAAAGCGGGTGCGTGCATCTATCATCAAGCGCGACGATGCTTTCCTTCGCGATGCCATCGAGTTTATTACGACCCAAGACGATATGGGGGCTATCCAAGTCGGCACAAACTTTTTCTTCGGACCCGATCTCATGTTCACATCATGGGTGCATATGGGCATGTACGACGCCAACTTTGGCGCTGGCAAAGCTTGTTACGCGTGCGTTCCCGAGCTCCCCTGCTGTGACGGCATGAGCGTGTTCATCGAGGCCATGAACCACCAAGAGGGAATCGAGCTGATTGTGTTTTTGGAAGCGAACGCCATGGATCGTCTCGTGGCCATGTGGAGCGAGGTGAAGCTGTGGGATGAAAAGTAAGCTCAGGGATGGTCGTTTGCAGCCGGAGTGAGACCGGCTGGAAGCGATTTTTCGCGGAGCGGAGAATGCTCGTCGTCCGGCTGGCAGCAGCCGAGGAGTGCAAGTCACCCTCCCAACGACTCCCAGCCAGCCATTACACCACGGCCATCCGAGCTCGACACTCTGCTTCGAAACGGCAAGGTCTACAAGTAGTTATTCATTCTGCATTTGGCCTTCCAGGACCTCAGTCATCATTGATAAACCCTCCTCGCCACACCCGGCAGGAGGCGTGCCAAAAAATTGTTCTCACGCAGTGAAAGAAAGAGATTTAGACTGATTCCAATATGAAACGCATTCATGACTGTAATTCAGCCTGTCGATAACTGGAGAGACATGGGAAGACCTCGGGTGCATGGTGCTACCTAGAGAGCTAGCGTGGCAACGAAAGCAATAGTTGAGAGGATCGTTGGAGCGACAGCAGTCGCAGAATTGGAGTTGCCATTCGCTGCAGAAGCCGACGTTGTCGAGCGGAGGCTAGACGATCCCGCAGAGCTCGTCGAGTCACCCGAAGTACCAGAGCTCGTGGTGCCGGTGCAAACTTCGATGGCGTCCTCGATCGCAGTCTTCGCACTCACACTCCCGTACCAACAATCCGGGATCTTGTCGACGATCGCCGAGAAGAAAGAGATGCAGGCGGCGTTGGCCTCACACGGAGCCGATGTCCAGTGGGTGACGTATGGGAGGTACCAGCAGCGGTGGTCTGACACTCCCGCGGCGACTGCGGCGTCGTTGAGTGCTTCCCATGAGTCGGCGGTGCAAGGGACCGTGTCGGCGGCGCTAACACTGACGCTCACGCTGGCAATGCTGATAGCGGTGGTGGCAACAGTGAGCAAGAGGGCAGTCGAGGCGCGCATCTTGAGACGAAGTAGGTGGTTGTTGGTTGTTCTTGTGTTGCGAAGGAGGAGGCAAATGGGAAACTGAGGAGACCGACGACGCGTGCGAAGCGTAAGCAACGAACACAATTGTCGAGCGCGACGCGAGCACCGCCGAGAATTATATCGGTGTCGGCGTCGGCATCGGCGTCAGCGAGTGACACTCTCAAGCCTTGCCTCGATGCCGTGGAACTGAGCTGAGCGATGAGATGAGGTCCCGTCGCTGTATTTCGAGACGCATCACCGTGAGCGAGTGAGGCGAGCCGAGTTTGTGGACGAAGGAGATTGCTGCTGGATTATCCAGGGGCTGGTGATGCTTGTTGAAGACGACACCGTGCGAAGGTACTTGGCTGTACCATATAGATGCGCCTCTCTCTTGGTACCGGCACCAACCAATTTTTCTCGCCGTCAACACTTGTTGTCCCTGGATCACAGATGACGACCACAATACCAAGACCGCGAAACCAGTGGCGACGCCGCGTAGGACACAAACAAAGCGAGCGAGCAGGCAATGTGTCGAAATGTTGTTTGAAAGCACGCAAGGGTGCAATCCGTCGTGCTCATGTATGGAGGAGCGAGCTGCTCTCGGATCCGCAGCTGCAAGGGTTGTTTATTGGTTTGTCTACCGTGAGGAGCCATGCGCTTTTGGGCCGCGATTGCTCTGCGATGGCGGCGGTGGCCTTTGCACTTGATGTCGTCGTGCTCGCTCTATGAGTGTTCAGAGACGTTCACATGGTTTCCATCCTTAGCTTGTTTGCTCAATCGTGACGAGGGTGAGACTACCGCCATGGTAGCAGAAGATTTTACTATGACCACGGCCAGCGTTTCTCCCTGGATCGAGTAAATCCTGCCGCAGGGCTGACGAAAAAGCCAAGAGATTGGTACGACGTGAACTCGTTAGTTGCTGTCAAGCCAAAGTGTATGTATATTGCTGCTTATCCAAGGAGATCTGGTGAGCCCGCTCTGACAACAAGTTGCCTACTGGAGCGCGAGGCTCGCCACCACCGTTGCAGTGACCATGAAGAAAGTACCAGCGGTCTTGCTAGCCGAGTTGCCGGTCTCAGCGCTGGAGGTCGTCGGGTCGCTCGATCCGACGTCAGAGCTGGTGCCGGAGCTGCTGGTAGTGGAGCTGGTGGTGGTGGAGCTGCTGTTAGTGGAGGTCGAAGTCGAGGTGCTGTTGCTGCTGGAGGTTACTGCCTCACAGTTGGCAACCGCTTCAGCAATCGAGTCATGGACATTCACACCAAGGTATGAGCAGTCCGGGAGCTCGTCGACCATAGTCTTCAAGTACGGGATACAGTCGGCATGCTCTTCACAGACCTCTTGGTTCCACTCGCTGTCGGACAGCAATGAGACGACATAGCAGTCGGACGGCGCAGAAGACGTAGAGTCGATGGTGTTGATGGTGTCCACCTCGTCAGTCGTGCAGAGTGCAGTGGAGCCGCTGCTGGTGGAGGTACTGTTGCTGCTAGAGGCTACTGCCTCGCAGTTGGCAACCGCTTCCGCAATCGTATCGTGGACATTCACGCCGAGGTATGAGCAGTCCGGGAGCTCGTCGACCATGGTCTTCAAGTACGGGATACAGTCGGCGTGCTCTTGACACACCTCTTGGTTCCACTCGCTGTTGGAAAGCAGGGAGACGACGTAGCAGTCGGACGGCGCAGAAGACGTAGAGTCAATGTTGTTGATGGTGTCCATCTCGTCGACCGTGCAGAGTGCAGCGTGAGCAGCCGGGAACTGAAGCAGGGCGAGCACAGAGGCGGAGGCAGCGGCGGCAGTCGAGGCGCGCATGTTTGCGAGGTCTCTTGAGCTGGGGAGGCTGGTTTCAAGGTGGTTTGTTGCTCGAGGCAAATTGAGAAGTGAAGCTGCTAAGGATCCTCGAGCATTCCTGTTCGGCGCGTCGTCTCTTCGGTGTGCGCAGGCAGCCACGAACGAAGTTGTGGATTTCCGGGTTGCTCATCGCGATTACTACTGCGAGTAGGTCGCTTCAGGATCGATAATCCCTCAAGTGTAGGTGCGTGTGCTCATCCAAGGTGAGACGAACGCTGAAGCCACATGATTACGAGCCTCGGCTCACAGTAAACCCGTTTTGTTGTTGAAGTGCTCGCTCGCGATTTGAATCTCTCGATCGGATCAAAGTCCGATGCCAGCGATCGGATTTCTCTATCCGATCCGTGGACCCAAAAATTCTGAACCCACCTGTCCGCCCCACGTTTTTACCCATACTGAAACCAAGTGAAGCACGCTCCCTCATCCTCTACCCTCGACCCATTTGAGACCAGCGCAGCATTCCTGCCGTCCTCGTCCTCATGGCGCTGCGGCTGCTCTCGCTCGCCTCGCTGCTGGTCGCCAGCGGCTCCTGCAGCCGCGTGCAGCTGCCGCTCGTGTCGTTCTCGGCCGCCGTGAGCGCTGGCACCTCGTACACGGATATCCCGCTGGTCGCTCGCTCCTCCTCGTCCAGTTCGTCGGCAACAGCTTCGTCTGCTTCGTTGGCTTCGGCCTCGGCCGTGGGGGACGAGTGCTCGAATGCGGAGCTCACCAACATCACGGAGCTCTACATGGCGGCGGCGGACACGGCTGCGTGCGCAGACTACATGTCAAAGCTTTCGCTGAGCATCTACGCGCCGTGCACGGCTACAGACTGCATTCAAGTTATCTCGGAGCTCGCGGCCGAGATGCCTGCATGTCTGTACGAGGGGGAGAACCTCAAGAAGGAGCTCATGAACGCGCTCGATTCATGCGGAGTGACCACCTCGTCGTCAGGCAGCACTGGCGGCGACGTGGGTGGCGGCTCGGGGACGCAGTACACGGACATTCCACTCGTCACCAAGTCGGCTGCGTCAGACTCGAACTCGGGCGAGTGCTCCACCTCCGAGATGGAGGACATCAGCTACGCGTACCTGAACGCGGCGTCCAGCGACGCGTGCGCCTCCTACTCGACCATCACGTCATCGTATGTGGACATTGATCCGCCGTGCTCGGCCACCGCGTGTCTCCAGGAGGTCGCCGACATGGTCCAGGACCTTCCCGACTGTGACTACGACGGCGTCAACTACAAGACGAGCCTCACGGCAGGTCTCGAAAGCTGCGGAGTGTCCGTGAACGGGTCGGCGTCTGGATCGACCATTGTCGGCAGCTCAGCTTCAGACTCGAGCTCAAATTCCGCGGAGATTTCTAGCAGATGGACAGGCTTTGCGGCTGCTGGAGCAGTCACATTGCTTGCAGCAGCGTTCATGTAGTTCTTTGTTCATCAAAAAGCCATGCAGTATCATTCAACTTATCTCAAAAATCAATCAGCTGGCGCTTGTGATCTCACCAGGCGAAGGCAGCCATCACTGCTGGTACGAGCATCACGAGCGATGTCACACCAACTCGCCCTGCTCCGCTGCTGCTGCTGCCAGCTGCAGAGGCTCCAGCCTCCGAAGCCTGCGAATCTGCCTCAACTGAGCCCGAGGCAGACGCAGACGCCGAGGCTTCAAGCGTGGCAGTCACGTTCTCGCAGTACACGAGGATAGCTTCGAGTCCTTCGCGCTTGTTGACGCCGTCGTCGTCCGTGCAGTCGGGAACCTGGTCCACCACCTCTTCGAGCAGTGCAACGCAGTCGGTATCCTGGCAGTAGTCGAGTGCTGAGGCCGCCGCATTGCTAGTCAGGTCGGAACAGGCGTCGCTTGTCGTCACATTCGCGTACAGCTGCGTGATAGTGTCGGTCTCTTCAGTCGTGCAGTTGGCGCCGAGCGCCGGCGTCGCGATGGCTAAAGCACTCAAAACCAGCGTCCAAGCCTTCATGTTGTGCCGGCAAATGGAAAAGTGGAGCTGGAGCTTTGATCTAGAGCTGTCGAGTCGCAGAGTGAGCGCCATGGAGCGCTGGCGACCGCGACAGCCACGCGTGAAGTGCATTACATCGGACAAAGAATCATTTGCAGTGTTACATGCGCCGAGAAAGTCCGCGGCAGTAGCACCGCACAGCGGGCACTCGTATTGGAATTGGTATGAAGAGCTGTCTGACGAAGCCACGAGATGGGCGAGTGGTTCAGCTTTCGTCTGACTACTTACTGCAGCAGTACAGTACCGCACAGTCTTGGCAGAGAGCCTTTGGTTCACTGCAGCTGTCGATGCAGCAAGTGCGGTGCGTGCCCGATCGACTGATTCATGGCGACACAGCCCACGAATGTTGGTGGAGGAATGAAAATTCTCCGCAAGTTCGCTATCCACGATCGAGTTGAAAGTGCTTTCACTTCGCGGCTACCAGAACAGCAGCCACTACCGTCACCATCACAAAAGAACGAGGGGCATTGCTACTCTTCGATGAGCTCGCGACCGTGACAGCACTGCTTTCATACTCCAATGTGCATGTTGCTCCTAGACCATGACGCAACGTCTTGCGCATATCAATCTTTGATGCGAACACTCGACACAGAGCGGCTGGTGAGCAGCGAGAACTGGGTCGCCATGAACCTGACCCAGTCAGTGATGGCATCGATCTGTTGACACTCGATGGTTTCGGTCAGAGAGGTCTAGACCTGGTAAAACCCGTCGTTGACTTGGTCAACCATCGAACTTCCATCAGTGTGTCGCTGCTGCCGCTTCGAACCGTTGCTTCTCCGGCCAAGCTGGATCCATCACAAGACGGGATAGAGGCGAGGCTGAGTGCGACCTCATGGAAGCTTTGGTCGACAAACCAGCAGTTTGGAGTGAGGTTCGCGACTTGCTCGCGGTATTCAAAACACTCGGCGGCGACGCACAGACATAGTTACAATGAATGCGTAGTTAGAGCACTGTAGGCTTGATTGAGGGAAGCCAGATTATCGGTGCTGCAGTTGGTGGTGGTGCCATGCCAACTAGAATAGGAATAGTGAACTTGAGGGCGTGACCGGCGGCTAGGCACGCCAAAGTAAATTGGACAATGGAGTCTTCACTGCCTCAGGGCCATGGTCATGAGCTTTTCACTCATGGTCCCTCATTTTTTCCTTCGACCCGGAATCTAGTAGACGTTTCAATTTCAAACATGCGTCCCAGGGATAGCTCGAGTTACCTTAGGACCAGCTGTGCGACTAGAAGCCCACAAATTCGTGGCAAGTCAGGATATATCCTTGTCTCTATGCTTCCCAATTCAGCTGCCATGACTTCCGCCAACCATGCCGCTCACGCATACTCATCATTAGCAGTCATGTGTGGATATGGCGTCAAGTGTCTAAGGACTTTGCAGTCCTCGACCTTGCGTACGCCGCGTGATCTGGCCCTGTAGTCAGAGCCATCTTTCCGGTTACTACTATTGTCGTGATGGTTGACGATAAGTATTGCCGTGGAAGATCCGAATGTCTGATAGGGAACCGAAAGCTCACAGATGACGGTAAGGCAGCTTCTTTGCTATACGATGACTTGGTCGTGATGTAGTCTATGAACTGGTACTCACGAATTGTTGCTCGACGAAGGAGCAACCTCATCAAGCGCACTCACACCACTGCTCACATTGTTGCTCATCGAGTTGTTACCATGCTTTGATTTTCGTTGGAGCTTCATATTACATTTATCTTAATCGGTAGCACCAAGTGCTGTTAGTCATTGTGACAATTCACTACCACCTAGGCTGCATGCAGGCTCGTCAGGTTTCCCGACCAACAACGAACCGCAGTCAATCAAATACGACCATCATTCTTGACAACTTCAAGTTGCCTTTTTGTGGACCAATACAACAGGATCCATTTTGGTGGTCATCTTTGCCAATCTGGCGGCATCCGCGCGCGAGCGTTCGATCTCCGTAGCGATCCAAATCAAGTGCTCGGTGGATAGATTGATGGATAGATCATTGATCGGCTGACGCAAGCCGCATCTCCGATGAGCGCAGGGTATCAAGCGATTCTTCTCAACGGCAGGCGCACGAGTTGATACCATATACGCCTGACCACAGCGACAGAAGCTCGAGAAAGCTGTGTCCAACAGCGACATCCTCTCTCTACTTGCTACGTTTGACACCTGACGACCTTCTCTCATGAATACCCGTGCGTGCGAGTGGGGGCGAACAAATATTTGCTCCAGGGCGGGTTTGTGGCATATCAGACATGCTGGTTCTGATCGTCGCTCATACTCAATCATTGCCACGCATCTCTCACCTAGGTGGGAGAGCCTGTTGCATTTAATCGCTATATTGCATATCGTGTCGTTCGAATCTACCTTTGCTTGGCACACACTAATCCGGGAGACTAATCACCACCAAGAGCTGCAGCTCGGTGATCCATGACAAGTAACGCGATCGACCGAAGCTCTCGGTCGGTGGCCATGTAAACTGGATTCAAGATCGGCGCTCCTAGGTGGTGAGTCCATTCATCATGCGGCTCCAAGTGCGTGTGATGTTGATCGATCCGTCGTCCACATGTGCTGCAAGCGGGGCACATCCAGTCGGTGCAGCATGGGATCGAAATGCGCGACACACGTGGCGACGTGTCGAAATCGGCAAGGTACAGCACTTGCCAAGCTGTCTAGCCGACTTCGCGCCGTCGTCGTTCGGCGGTCCGGGGATGAGCAGGTACCGTACATCCCAAGTTACGTGGTGGACTGGCCCCCGTACTGTAATACTACAGACTATCGCGTTGAAGTGGCTACGAACGACAACGCGACCAAGAGGCAGGTATCCATCCTCTCGCTGGCTGCGGTTCAGCGCGTTCTACTGTGAGATGCGCTCGAGTGTCGAGCAGAGAACAGAACGTGAGGAAGCCTACGGTACCGCGACAGTGAGAATGCGCGGTCCCTCGCTCGTCGTGCGGCCGGGCCGCTGGAATGCGTAGAGTCCCTGGCACTCCCATCGAAGGCTCACTTGATCCCACACGGAATGGAATCGAGTAGCGTCGAGCGTAGCGCGTCCAGGTATAAGTCGGCGAGCGCTAAATCGATTTCGACGACTTTTAACTTGTTGATCGTCCATCCACACGCTCGGTTCGTACAGTAAACTTCAAGTCGCCCCGCCCGCCCCCAGACTGAGATGCGCGTGGGAATCTACCGTACGTGCGAGGTCCACTCCGACGCAAATGTAGGCACCGAATGGCACACTACCGCTTCAACTCCTCCTCCTCCCTCCTCTCTCGGTGTCTACCGTACGCTCGAGGCGCAAAACCTACGGTACGTTGCAAGATCGGCGCTCGACGAGGCCGCTTTCTTCTCATTCCTCAATCTTCCGCCTCGAGCTCAAGCATCTACTAATTCTCACTTCTCAAATGGTCTGCTCCCCGCACACTATGCCGCTCGACTGGTCTGCTGTCAAGCCTGAGCCGCTGTTGTTCGAGGAGCTGCTGCTGTTCCCGGTCATGGACCTCAGTCAGCAGCAGGTCGAGGCCATGGTCGTCGACCTGCTCAATGACGTGAGCCACGACACACAGCCACTCCAGGAGCTCTTTATCGAGTCCGGCACGACGCCGCTTACGCCAGTCGAATCTTTCAGCAGGCTGTCGGTTGGAGGTGAGCCCAAGATGTCGAGCAAGGAACGCCGCAAAACCAAGCAGCGCCGTTACGAGAAGAGCTATCGCGACCGCAAGCGCGTTGCTCGTGGAGCTCTGGTCAAGGAGTGGATCCGAGCGGAGACCGAGTTGCGTGTGGCGCTGCGTCGGCGTCTGGTCGTCGCGAGCTTCAGCAACGACAAGAAGGAGCTCAAGGTGCTCGTCCGGGGCTCATCAGTGCCGCAGCAAGTCCAACAGATGGACGAGAAGCGGCGGGAATTGCTTGAGCTCATGCAGCAGGAGCTCGTGGAGCGCCACCTGGAGATCAGCTACCGCTGCGACCTGAGTCTCCAGAAGGGCTCGCAGTTCTTCTCCGGACAGACCAAGGCCACGCGCGACGTCCGCGCGCAGCTCAACGCACTGCCCGAGGTGTTCGAGAACTCGCGCATGTTCCAGTTCGACTGGTGAGCTGCTCTGTTCGCTCTTCACGTCCTCGCACTCGACCACAGCGAGTATCTACTTCCAACGCTCCTTCCTGCATGGTCCTAGTGTTGTCATAGGCTTTTCATGTTGTCAATGTATGTAGTTCGCCTCCAACCTCGAACACCTCGCTTGCTCTGGTGGCTATAGCACGCCAGGGACAATGAGCGACGGCACGCGAGCGCAGTACTTGGGCCAGTCCTTGCCGTACTTGTGAGCGCAGCGAGCGTCATCGCGGAAGGCGCGGTCCGTGAGCAGTAGCGTCAGGTATACCACGTAGAAGTACGGCGCGGCGCTGGAGGCGAGTGCTGGCAGCGTCCAGCAGAGCGCCGCGAGGATCTCGGGCACGTAGTGGAAGTGGCGCGCGAGTCCCCACCAGCCGCTCGTCAGCAGCAGGCTCTGCTTCTTGTCACTAACAGAAGTCGGTGGCCTCAAGAACCTCCCCGTTCGCTCAACCGCAGATTCCGTCGGAATTGCTACTCCCATTCACGCGCACAAGTGTTTCGCTTCAGCGAAGAGCAAAATTTTTTCTAAACGGGACCTTGTCATTGTGGACGACTCTGGCTCGAAGCTCACCTGTACGATTTGGGACTCACTTGCCAGCGCAAACCTAGAAGTATATGAAGAATTGCCGGTGATCATCAAGAACGGCCAATTCTTAGACTACTGGGGTATCGGGTCAATCTCTATTGGTCCAGGCGGCGCTCTCATGCTTGATCCTGTTGTATCTGAAACGCGAAATCTCGCTACTTGGCATCGTAGCGTGACGGATGAACACTCCTACGCGTTTCTCGCTGCCCCATACGAGTATAATTGTCATACGTCTCTATCGCAACAACTTTCTTTTTCACCCATATTAGCAGGCACCAACTAACTCTCCATATACGGCCTCTTTAGTTTCTGTGTCATCCATTTACTGGCAAACGAAGCTTTGCGCACCTTCCTTCATCATTCTATTCGTTCAACCATATTCAACCAATGCTACATCCGTTTGAAACACCAGTGAAATTGTCCATGACACCACTAAAGAAAGAACACACCATCAGCTGGAGCCCTGCCGTCCAAACACCTATCACGTCGTCCGAATTGACCATGGTGGTCAATGAATGTTTTCCTGTGAGAAGGCGAGCAGCACATTGAATAACGATCAACCACATCCTGTTATACAGCCAGGAGAAGGTCCACGGGACCTCCGCCATCGTCATAGAGCTCATCAAGTCCAAGAAGGTAACACGCCACACGCTGTTGCATTTATATCTGCAGTACTTCCAGCCAACATATCAAGTTTTGATCGCTAGTGCCAAGTGTTGTTTGTCATTGTGACAATTCACTACCACCTAGGCTGCATGCAGGCTCGTCACGTTTCCAGACTCACAACGAACCGTAGTCAATCAAATACGACCATCATTCTTGCCAACTTCAAGTTGCCTTTTTGTGGACCAATACAAACAACAGGATCCATTTTGGTGGTCATCTTTGCCAATCTGGGGGCATCCGCGCGCGAGCGCTCGATCTCCGTAGCGATCCAAATCAAGTGGCTGATGGATAGATCGATGGATAGATCATCGATCGGTTGGCGCAAGCCGCTGTCGCGGGCTCCCCGCATCTCCGATGAGCGCAGGGTATCAAGCGATTCTTCTCAACGGCAGCCGCACGAGTTGATACCAAATATGCCTGACCACAACGACAGAAGCTCGAGAAAGCTGTGTCCAACAGTGTTTCTGCTTGCTGCGTTTGACGCCTGACGGGCTTATCTCATGAATACTCCTGCGTACGAGTGGGGCGACCAAATATTTGCTCCAGGGCGGATTTGTGGCATATCAGACCTGCTGGTTCTGATCGTCGCTTAAACTCAATCACTGCCATGCATCTCTCACCTAGGTGGGCTATCCTGCTGCATTTTAATCGATATGCTGCGTCTGGTGTCGTTCGAATCTGCATTTGCTTGGCGCACACTAATCCGGGAGACTAATCACCACCAAGAGCTGCAGCTTGGTGATCCATGACAAGTAACGCGATCGACCGAGGCTCTCGGTCGATGACCATGTAAACTGGATTCAAGATCGGCACGCCTAGGTGTTGAGCCCATTCATCATGCGGCTCTAAGTGCGTGGATCTCGATTGATCCGTCGTCCCCATGTGCTGCAAGTGGGCCACATCCAGTCGGTGCAGCATGGGATCGAAATGCGCGACACACGCGGCGACGTGTCGAAATCGGCAAGGTACAGTACTTGTCGAGCTGTCTGGCCTACTTCGCGCCGTCGTCGTTCGGCGGTCCGAGGATGAGCAGGTACCGTACATCCCGAGTTACCTGGTGGACTGGCCCTCGTACTGTAATACTACCGACTATCGCGTTGAAGTGACCACGACAACGCGACTAAGAGGTATCCATCCGCTCACCGGCTGGGGTTCAGCGCGTTCTACTGTGCCGGGATGCGCTCGAGTGTCGAGGGGAGAACAGAACGCGAGGAAACCTACAGTACCGCGACAGCGAGTGCGTGGCCCCTCGCTCGTCGTGCAGCCAAGTCGCTGGAACGCCGCGCAGCCGCGGCCGCTGGAATGCGTAGAGGCCTTGGCGTTACCATCGAAGGCTCACTTGATCCCTCACCGAATGGAATCGAGTTGCGTCGAGCGTACCGCGTCCAGGTATAAGTCGGCGCGCGCTAAATCGATTTCGCCGACGTTTAACTTGTTGACCGTCCATCCACACGATCGCTCGTACAGTAAACTTCAAGTCGTGCTGCCCGCCCCCAGATTGAGATGAGCGTGGGAATCTACCGTACGCGCGGCCCACTGCAACGCAAAATATACGCACCGAATGGCACACTGCCGCTTCAACTCCTCCTCCTCCTCTGTGTCTACCGTACGCTCGAGGCGCAAAACCTACGGTACGCTGCAAGATCGGCTTGACGAGGCCGCGCTCTTCTCATTCCTCAATCCTCCGCCTCGAGCCCAAGCGCCTGCCAGTTCTCACTTCTCAAATGGACTGCTCCCCGCCCACCGCGCCGCTCGACTGGTCCGCCGTCAAGCCCGAGCCGCTGCTGTTCGAGGAGCTGCTGCTGTTCCCGATCATGGACCTCAGTCAGCAGCAGGTCGAGGCCATGGCCGTCGACCTGCTCAATGACGTGAGCCATGACACACAGCCATTCCAGGAGCTCTTCACCGAGTCCGGCATGACGCCACTTCCGCCAGTCGAGCCTTTTAGCAGGCTGTCGATCGGGCTCGAGCCCAGGATGTCGAGCAAGGAGCGCCGCAAGACCAAGCAGCGCTGTTATGAGAAGGACTACCGCGACCGCAAGCGTGTGGCTCGCGGAGCTCTGGTCAAGGAGTGGGTCCGAGCGGAGACCGAGCTGCGTGTAGCACTGCGGCGCCGCTTGGTCGTCGCGAGCTTCAGCAACGACAAGAAGGAGCTCAAGGTGCTCGTCCGGGGCTCGTCGGTGCCGCAGCAGCTCCAGCAGATGGACGAGAAGCGGCGCGAGCTGCTCGAGCTCATGCAGCAGGAGCTCGTGGAGCGCCAGCTGGAGATCAGCTACCGCTGCGACCTTAGCCTCCAGAAGGGCTCGCAGTTCTTCTCCGGACAGACCAAGGCCACGCGCGACGTCCGTGCGCAGCTCAACGCGCTGCCCGAGGTGTTCGAGAACTCGCGCATGTTCCAGTTCGACTGGTGAGCTGCTCGCTCTCCACGCCCTCGCACTCGACCACGGCGAGTATCTGCTTCCAACGCTCCTTCCTGCACGGCCCTAGTGTTGTTATAGGCTTTTCATGTTATCAATGTATGTAGTTCGCCTCCAGCCTAGAACGCTTCGGCTCTGGTAGCTACAGCACGCCAGGAACAATGAGCGACGGCACGCGAGCGCAGTACTTGGGCCAGTCCTTGCCGTACTTGTGAGCGCAGCGAGCGTCGTCGCGGAAGGCGCGGTCCGTGAGCAGCAGCGTCAGGTAAACCACGTAGAAGTATGGCGCGGCGCTGGAGGCGAGTGCTGGCAGCGTCCAGAAGAGCGCCGCGAGGATCTCGGGCACGTAGTGGAAGTGGCGCGCGAGTCCCCACCAGCCGCTCGTCAGCAGCAGGCTCTGCTTCTTCTCGCCGCCCTCGGTCACGTACTGCGCCACGATGAACTCGGGCTGGCGGCCCCACACGCTCGCCTTGCCCTCGGTTGCGCGGAATTCCTGGCGCTGGCGATCGGCGTCGTAGTTGATCCAGACTAGCGACGCAACAATAGAGTTTTAGACGAGAGAGACCATGAAGTAGTCGCTAGACAACTCGCTTACCCATGAGGACGCCAGCGAGGAAGATGGTCGAAGCGAGCGGGAGTCCCAGCTGGATGGGGTTGCGCACGAGATACATGGCCTGCGAGGTGTAGACCGAAGGCACCCACACGAGGCAGCCCCAGCAGAGGTAGTAGCCGGCGCGGTCGTGCATGATGTCGATGCTGCGCATGTAGCCAGCCTCCCACCAGAAGAACTTGGCCACGTACACGAGCTGCAGCCCCACGCTGACGAGCATCGAGTCGCTCACGTACCCGAACAGCTCGCGCTGCTTGCACGCGTACGAGATGGTCCCGATGGCCCAGAACATCAAGCCGCAGCGGCAGTTGGTGAACAGCTTAACGTCCCAGCCGAGCACGCGCGGGTACAGCTCCGTGCCCCAGTAGAAGTCGAACACCGGATTGCCCGATACGCCGCAGTCCGTCGACGACGGCCAAAGGAACGCCCCCTTGATGTACAGCATGAGACAGAAGCCGAAGCTGAACACGTTGAGCGCCGAGATGATCTGCGGCAGGTGGTCGAACACGACTCCTCCGTTGTAGAGCTCAAAGCCGAACGCTCCCGCCAGGAAGAGCGCGACCGACAATGCAAAGCACTGGAACCCGTTGCTCTTGTACACCGGCACGTTTCCCGCTGGTGTCACGGGTCCATACGACGTCTTGCCCGGCACAACTCGCATGAGAACGAGCTGCGTGCCCATGAAGGCGGCGATGAGCTTCCAAGCTGTGGGGTCGAACGGCGTCGGCCAAATATCTTCCAGCGACTCGTTGGCGTCCAGAAACGAGTTGAGCGAGCCCCCATGGCGGACGAACACGTGGGTGAGCAGCGTGGCCGTGACGGGCGTCGCTGTCATGAGGAATAGCGGCCCGAGCGTGCGGCGACCCGGCAGCAGGCCGAGCGACTCGCCCGACTTGTTGGACCACATAACGAGGTGACTGAGGAGCTCGAGAGGAGGAGCAGGCGCTTGTCGGTGCCGCAGGAGAAGCTCGAGTGGTGCCGAGTCCAGAGAGCTCAACAGCGGATCCTGGTAATCGCGACGGACGAGGCATTCGATAATCAACTGACTGGCTGCATACCGACTTCAAGTTCTTTGGAGTGACCGTGGGACGACACTGCCAATCACTTTGGACTCGTCAGTGGCAGGCGTGCCCATGCCGTAGACGAGCTCATGGTCATCATGGTCCTGGTCATGGGAATGGCGCGTTTCTGTTGATGCCACTCGATGATTATGGCCCACAGGAGAAATCATGATCGCCGCACAACTCACTCGAAACCACTCCAGGTCTGCGTCACGTGACCAAGCTCACTCGACGCGCATGAAGGGACATGGCGTTCGTTGCATTCGTGGCGGACTATCAACCAACCGACCGCGACGGTCTAACCCGACGCCTCATGAAGAAACGGATGCATGAATGAGCCCTGAGGGCTCGTTTCAGCTTCGAGGAGACGCCTCGACGAGCGCCATCCATTCCGAGACTTGACGAGAGCCTTAGACGACGTCGACAGGGATGGATCAAGAGGAGCTGCTGCGAGATGCGGCCGATGAGGCCGCTGAAGCGAACGACATCGCACCGGAGCAGCTTCTGTCGGCCAAGGCATCGACCTACCGCTTGCCCAAGTTCAGCTCGCGACGAGACAGCTCTGTGAGTGAGGCTTCCCATGGCAAGAGCTTTCGTCGTATCGGGTCCAAGTTCGCCGTCTATGAAGATGTATCGTCTCCGGACGCATTGCTGGCTGGCGGCGTCTTCAAGATGCACGAGAACCTCGCAACGGCTGTCGAGGACGCATTGGGAGCCCCCATTCCAAGCGTCGAGATCCGATTTCGAGACCTCCGCATTGCTGCTAAACTCCCTGTCGTTGCCACTTCGTCGACAGACAAAGCCAAAGCCCAAGTGCCGACACTGATCACTCCGTTCCGCCAGGCTCTTGGTCGTATTTGCAACAAACAAGCAGACGCTGAAAAGGAGATCCTCCGCGGCATTACTGGTGTCTTCAAGCCTGCCCGGATCACGCTCGTACTTGGTCAACCTGGATCCGGCAAGTCCGCACTCATGAAGGTGTTGAGCGGCCGATTTCCAATGGACTGTACGATATCTCTCTCGGGTGATATCAAGTACAACGACATGGACCGTGCGGACGTGCTCGACCGTCTGCCACGGCTCGTGGGCTACACGGACCAGAAGGACAACCACTATCCGACTATGACAGTGCTCGAGAACTTTCGGTTCGCGCATAAGTGCTGCTCGGGTCCAAAGCTCGAGCCGTGGGTTATCGAGGCCATGAAAAACTGCTCACCCGAGAAGCACGAGCGTGCAGTTCGAGTCATGAACGCACACCATGCGTTTGCTCCTGAGTTACGAGTCCGAACGCTAGGACTCGAGCGGGCAAAAGATACAATCGTTGGCAATGCCATGCTGCGCGGAGTATCGGGTGGAGAGCGCAAGCGCGTGACGACGGGAGAGATGGGATTTGGTCGGAAGCGAGTCATGCTACTTGACGAGATCAGCACGGGGCCTTGACGCTGCGTCAACGTTTGATATTGTGAGCTCGCTCCGTTCAGTGGCTCGAACTTCAGGGCGAATGTGGTTGTCTCCTTGCTGCAGCCTCCGCCCGAAGTCTTCGATCTTTTCGACGACGTGCTAGCTACTCAATGACGGACACATCATGTACCATGGCCCGCGAGAGCACGCACTTCCTTACTTCGAAGCCATGGGGTTTACTTGCCCGCCTCGAAAGATGTAGCTGACTTCTTGCTCGACCTCGGCACCGACAAGCAAGCCGCGTACGTGTCAACTTCGTCCTCGAGCGTTCCGTTCACAAGCGAAGACTTTGCCAACCGCTTCCGATCCTCAACCATCTTCCACAGCACGCTGCAGCATTTGGACACCCCACTACTCCCATCCAGCACACTATGTGATCGAACACAATTTGCTCAAACATTCGCGCAAGATTTGCAAACTCTACTAGGCTCGCCAGGTGCTGCTCAATGCTCGCAACCGAGCTTTCATTATCGCCCGGTATGTCATGGTCGTCGTCATGGGATTGCTGTACGGTTCGACGTTCTGGAATATGGACGAGACTAGCCCACAGCTCATGCTTGGACTGCTCTTCTCCTCCGCCATTTTCTTGTCCATGGGCCAAGCTGCCCAAATGCCGATCTACATGACAGCGCGCTCAATCTTCTACAAGCAGCGTGGAGCTAATTTCTTCCGGTCGTCGGCGTACGTTTTGGCGGCTTCGTTGAGTCAGATCCCGCTCATCATCGGCGAGACTGTCATTTTTGGGGCCATAGTGTACTGGATGGGTGGCTATGTGGCGCTGCTGGATCGCTTCCTCGTCTTCCTTGTGACGCTATTCTTTTGCCAGCTTTGGTTCGCAGCCTTCTTCTTTTGCATTTCGTGCGTCTCACCAAACATCACCATCGCTCAGCCAGTCATGATGATGTGCATTCTTTTCTTCTTCATCTTCGGTGGTTTCCTCATGACCGAGAGTGCCATGCCCGACTATTTCATCTGGCTGTACTGGATCGATCCTCTCGCTTGGACAATCCGCGCACTCAGTATCAACCAGTACCGAGCGCCAAAGTTCGCAGTGTGCGAGTTTGATGGTGTTAACTACTGCAAGCGTTTCAACGAGACCATGGGAACGTACAGCCTCAAGTTGTTCGACCTTCCGACTGGTGTGCAGTGGATTTACTACGCATGGATCTACTTCGCTGCCGGTTACGTTGTGCTCGTGATGATTTCGTACTTGGCGCTCGAATTCAAGCGATACGAAGGGCCAGAGAACATTTCAGCGATTCAAGTTGAAATGGACGTGGCAGCTAATGGCGACGACGCCGACGACGGAGCGTACGTGCTGGCACCAGGGACACCGCCGGTGGATGATGGAGACCAAAGAGCACCAGGCACTCCGCCGCCTGTTGCCGTCCACGTTCACGAATCCCCACGCGCAGTTATCCCAGTCGTTCTCGCATTTCACGACTTGTGGTACTCGGTGCCGCTCCCTGGTGCTAACAACAACGAAGAGATTGATCTGCTTAAGGGTGTCTCGGGCTTTGCTCTGCCAGGAACAATGACGGCGCTAATGGGTTCCTCTGGTGCCGGTAAGACGACTCTGATGGATGTGATCGCAGGTCGGAAGACTGGAGGACGCATTCGTGGCAAGATTCTTCTAAATGGATACCCCGCGACGGACCTTGCTGTCCGACGCTGCACTGGATACTGCGAGCAAATGGATATCACTCGGAGTCAGCGACAGTGCGCGAAGCGCTCACTTTCTCGGCCTTCCTTCGCCAGGACGCACGCGTATCGGACGCAGAGAAGCGAGCATCCGTTCGTGAGTGCATTGAGTTGTTGGAATTGGAGCCGATCGCCGACAAGATTATTAGGGGATCATCCACGGAGCAGATGAAGCGAATTACTATTGGCGTAGAGCTTGCAGCTCAGCCAAGCGTGCTTTTCATGGATGAACCCACGAGTGGACTCGACGCACGTTCGGCCAAGCTCATCATGAGTGGGGTGCGCAAGATTGCCAACACTGGTCGCACGATCGTCTGCACCATTCATCAACCAAGCTCCGAGGTGTTTGAGTTGTTTGACTCCTTGCTGCTACTTCGTCGTGGTGGCCGCATGGTTTTCTTCGGCGAGCTTGGGCAAGAATCGACAGAAGCTTATCAACTACTTCGAGAGTATCCCTGGTGTGGACCCGATCAAGCCAGGCTACAACCCAGCCACTTGGATGCTCGAGTGTATTGGCGCTGGAGTTGGTAATACAGCCGTAGAACAAGCTGATTTTGCCGACGTCTTCGACAGCAGCGATCAACGCACGCTTATGGAGGAGGATCTAGATCAAGACGGTGTGCTTCGGCCTTCCCCCGATCTCCCGAGCTCAAGTTCGGCCGCAAGCGGGCCTCGCGTGGGCGTGTGCAATTCCAACTTTTGTGTGCGCCGCTTCTTCCGCTTGTACTGGCGCACGCCAACTTACAATTTGACACGGCTCATGGTGAATGTGCTTCTCGGCGCTATTTTCTCCGCCATCTACCAGGGCACCGACTTCAGCACATACGCAGGCGCCAACGCTGCCGTCGGTCTTGTCTTCATCAGCACCGTCTTCTCGGGCATCATCGGCTTCAACAGTGTCATGCCTGTCGTGTCAGAGGAGCGCGCGTCCTACTACCGCGAGCGAGCAGCGCAGACGTACAACGCTCTCTGGTACTTTGTGGCCGGCACGATCGCTGAGATCCCGTACGTTGTGCTCTCAAGCCTGATGCTTACGGCCGTCGTGCTCCCTAGCGTCGGCTTCCTCACCAATGATTCGCTTGTCACTTTCGTCGCGTACACGCTCGTGCTCGCGCTCAACGGGCTGCAGTTTGTGTACCTTGGCCAGCTGCTCGTGTACGCGACGCCGAGTGACGCTGTGGCGACCACGCTTGGTGCACTGCTGAGCTCCATCTTCATTTTGTTCGCCTGGCTTCAACCCTCCGTCGGGCTCGATTCCGACAGGTTACCAATGGATCCACTACGCGTCTCCGCCAACGTACAGCATCGCCGTGCTCGCAGCTCTTGTGCTAGCCAACTGCCCCGACGACTTTGACCCGAACGATGGAGGCAAGACGCCTCTCGGATGCCTCGACATCTCTGGAGCTCCACCGCAGTACGCAGACGGCGTGACCATGCAGCAGTACGTCGAGGGCACGTTCGACATGCGCCACGGAGACATTTTCCGCAATCTCGTCATCCTTGGCGTGCTCATCGTTGTGTTCCGCCTGCTTGCCTTGCTGTCGCTGCGCTTCATCAACCACCAGAAGCGCTGAGAGGCTACTCTGCTCGGGCTAACATCCGTCTCGTTTTCATAAATATACTCGCGCCGCACGAAGGGCGCGTACTTGGTATCACGAGGCCGGCGCCGCTCTGCTTGGAGCTCGCCGGCCGGATCTTGCCCGCAGTCCTAACTAACAATCTATCTAGTGGAGCAGCCGCACGATTCTGCCCTGCTTCAAACTTGAGCAGGCAAGGTCGAGGTAGTGCGCTTGGTAACAACTCATGGACGTTTACATCCGTAGCCACGGGTGCTTGAGCGCCTCGGACGCTGTGAGGCGCGCCGACGGGTTCAGCATCAACACTCGCTGGAGGAAGTCCATGGCGAGCGGGCTCACGCCGTGCCAGTACTTGCGGGGGAATGTGAGCTTGAAGAGGCTCGCAACTCTCTGGTTGGGTCGCAGCTGCGTCGTGGCCGCGAACGGGAGGCGACCGCAGAGCAGCAAATAGACCAGCACGCCAAAAGACCACATGTCGACGGACGTGGTGTACGGCTGGTGAAGCAGGATCTCGGGAGCCAAGTAGCCACCGGTACCGAGAAACGACGACGAGGTCGCGCCGTTCTCCAGGACCTTTGCAAAGCCAAAATCGATGATCTTGACCATCATGCCAGGACCGGCGCCGGTGCGGCGCTTGCGGGAGACCGCCAGCAGCATGTTCTCAGGTTTCAGGTCACGGTGCACGATGCCGCGCTGGTGCATGTGCTTGATGGCGGAGAGCACGGAGCGGGCGACGTGGATGGCCTCGGGCTCCGAGAAGCGGCCCCTTCTCGACGATGGCGTCAAAGAGCTCTCCGCCCTCGAGCAGCTCCATGACGAGGATGAGGAACGAGTCGTTCTCAAAGGCCTCCTCGAGCTTGGCGATGTTGGGATGGTCCACGCAGCGGAGAACTTCGACCTCTCGGCGCAGCTGCAGGGCGATCTCTGCGCGCTTGCGAGGCGACGACGCCAGGCGGCGCTTCTCGATGATCTTGCAAGCGAACCGCCTGCCGTCCGAGCGCCGCGTGCACCTGTAGCACGTGGACGTCGTGCCCCTGCCGACAACGCACTCAAGCACATAGTCCTGCCAAGAAAAGAAAGTCGCGTCACCTCCCGCTCCACAACATGGAGAAGAAAAAAAAAAAAAAAAAAAGGCTGAGATATTTACCTGTGGGAGGAGCGCGCGGAAGCTCGCGGGGGAGGGCGCCAAGGCCCTCCCGTCCGCGACGGGGCTGGCGTAATGCTGCGGGATCGAGGCCGCCATCACCATCGAGCTGTCGTCCCCAAATGAGCTCTCGGAGGCCGTCAGGGCCGCCGACTCGCTCGGGGAAAGCGACGCGCACACATTCATCCTGGCGTTCTTCCTCCCGCTGCGCTCGCGTCGGCGGCCGACGATGGGCACGGGCGGCGTCTCCGGCTCGGGCTCTCGGCCGGCGCGCAGCTGCGAGAGGCGCACGGCGGTGCGCGGGAGCTCGACGGCCTCCCGACTCGCGCGCTTCTTGGCGCCGATGGGCGTCGCGGGGCCTTCGCGCGCGCTGAGCCTGCGCGGGTGCTCCTCGCGCGCCTGCAGCAGCGTGTGGCGCTCGTAGCGGCGCCGCGCCTCTCGGTGGGCGGCGAGGTCGGCGGCGGGCTGGCCAGCGAAGCAGCTCTTGACGAGGGACGCGCCCATGGTTGACGCGTTGGGTTGGAGGCGAGTTGCCGACTGCGCCTGTCTCGGAGGGGAAAGGTTGCCCTTTGGTGGCGTAATGGAGGCAGTAACAAGCGCGGCTTGGGGTTGCAGTGTATGGCGACTGATTGTATGGCGACCGTGACCACCTGGCGGGAAGGAAGCAGACGGCTCGAACGAGGGCCACGAAGAAGCGGAGCGTGGGTTCACGGGGGTTAGCGGGGGTTGGAGGGGGTTGAGGGGGGTTGGAGGGGGTTGGCGGGGGTTGGAGGGGCGCCATGTGGCAGAGACGACTTTTACGCGGAGCGCGACGCGACGTGATGCCCGCGGAACGGCTACCGGACGGATCTAGAACGCGCGATGGTGATTGGCTGGATTTGTGAAAGAAGAGTATTGATTGGATGAAAATATTAAGATTCTATTTCGAATGAGTGCCTGTTCACCGCTTCTGACATGATTTGCGCCGGTATGATGTAAGATAGGTTGATATATGCAGAAAGAGAGGGGCGGGACATCTAGCTGTTACACGTTCCTAACAAAAAACACAACCGGTTACGAACCCGCTTGCCTGCCACCAGCCAAAAGCGCCACCGCGCGAGCCATTGCCGCCCATCCAGGCCCAACTTGCAGCAGCACTCGACGCAGCCGCAGCTCTCGACGCAGCATGGGCGCGAGCAAGAAGAAGGCCAAGTTCATCGCCAAGGGCCACCTGCAGCAGAAGCTCAAGCAGCGCAACGCCAAGAAGAAGTTCCAGGCGCTCAAGAACAAGAAGAAGAACCGCTTCGAGCGCAACAGCGACGCGCCGGCGCGCAAGCCCCGCGCGGACGCCGCGGCCTCGGCGGGCGCGGCCGCCGCCAAGCATGAGGACGACATGCTGGACGACATGGACGTCGACGACTTCCTGAACGCCGAGTTCCTCGACTCGGGCGACGAGGCCCGAGCCGGACGCCGACATGGGAGCCGACGACGCCACCAGCGACGACGGCAGCGACGGCGAGGACGCCGCGTTTGCTGGGTCCTTTGAGCGCAAGATGGGCGCGGAAGACGACGGAGAGAGCAGCGAGGAGGAGGACGAGTCGGCGCTCGACCCGCGCTACATGGCCGGCCTGCCCAAGTTCGACGACGACGACGACGACGAGCAGCCGGAGGAGAATGACGACGACGATGATGACGATGACGCTGGAAACGCCGACGCTCCGATGGACAAGGAGGAGGAGCAGGCGGAAGCGGAGACTGAGGAGCCGGCTGCCGGCCGCACCCAGGTGACCATGGCGCTGCTCGCCAAGGCGGAGAAGGAGTGCTTTGAGGGCCAGTCGGCTGGCGGACTGCGCCGCCTCATGAAGATCTTCAGCGACGCGTGCCGCTCCAGCGATGCCGCGGACGTGAGCAAGTCGGGCGAGATCATGTACGATATCCAGAGCAGCGCCGTGTACAACCGGCTGATGCTGAACGTGTTCCGCAAGACGCACGTGACCTTGACGGCTCTGGTCGGCGCTGCGGACGCGTCGCAAAAGGCCAAGGTAGACGAGCGCAAGTGGAAGAAGCACGCGCTGGTCATTCGCCGCTTCTTCAACTGCGTGTGCTACCTGCTCGAGCAGACCACGGGCCAGGATATCCAACAGTTCGTGCTGCGCGAGCTTGCCGTGTACATTCAGTTCGTGACTCCGTGCCCCAAGACGGCGCGTCGCCTGCTCAAGGCGCTGCTCAAGCTCTGGGCCAAGTCGCTGAACGCGAATGTCTGCATGCTGGCGTTCGTGCGCATCCGCGACATGGCACTGCAGATGCCGTTCCCATTCCTCGAGACGTGCCTGAAGGGCCTGCTTATCACATACGTTCGCAACACCAAGTTCACGAACGAGACGACGCTGCCACACCATGTGCTGCTCGGCAACTGTGTTGTTGAGCTCTACGGCCTGGATATGGCTAGCTCGTACCAGCACGCGTTCATCTACATCCGTCAGCTGGCCATCGCGATCCGCAAGACGATCGTCTCGCCGAGCGCCTGAGGCTTCCAGGCTGTGCTCAACTGGCAGTTTGTCAACCAGCTGCGCGTGTGGACGGCCGTCGTGTGTGCATACCCGGATGCTGAGCAGCTTCAGCCGCTCGTGTACCCGCTGTGTCAGCTTCTGTTCGCCGTCGCGCGTCTTGCCAACACGCTCAAGTTCGCGCCGACGCGTTTCCACTGCGTCAAGCTCCTCCAGCAGATCGCGTTTGCGACCAACGCATTCATCCCCACGAGCTCCGTGCTGCTCGAGATGCTGGCTCTGCAGCCGTTCAGCACGTCGTACAAGGGCCACAAGACTGGTGGCAACAAGAAGAAGGCTCCGGGTGGCGGTGCTCGCGTTGAGCTCAACCTGGACCTGTGCGTGAAGCTGTCCAAGTCGGCGCTCGAGGACAAGCGAGTGCACGACCAGGTGTTCACAAAGCTCATCGAGCTGCTGCAGCGCGAGTGCGACGTGTACAAGTTCCACATCGGCTTCCCCGAGTTTGCCGTGCCGCTGCAGCTTTCGCTGTCCAAGTTTGCGGACACGGCGGCCGTTCCCAAGTGGAAGTCGCTCACTCGTGGCCTGCTCGACAGCATCAAGCGCCGCTCCGAGTGGGTGCGCACGAAGCGCAACGGCCTTGACATTAGCCCCAAGGAAATGGACAAGATCGATGCGTTCCTCAAGTCGGAGCGTGAGGCTGCGGTCGAGAAGCTCCGCCAGCAGGACGTCAAGGCACTGCAGGACCTGCTCGACAAGTCGAGTGGCGCCGAGGGCTCGCAGGACGACGTCGCTCGGCCGTACGACTCGGATGCTTCGGACGCTGAGGACGAGGACGAAGAGCCCACGGAGGAGAAGAAGCAGCCCAAGAAGAAGGGCAAGAAGGGCAAGAAGGCTCGCAGCGGCGTCGAGGTGGACGAGGAGACCGTGTCCAAGGTCAAGAAGATGTCGCTGAAGGAGTTCAAGAAGTCGGTCGCGGCCGTAGACGCCGAGGACGAGGTCGGTGACTTTGCTTTCTCCTCGGACGAGGAGTAGTCGCGTAGTGCATGTTACCTATATACTTCTAGCGGCAGCATCAGGAAAAGGAATAGACGGTCAGCGAGAGATTGTGTTTTTTTTTTTTTTTTTGCATGGCTCTGATGTAGATTGTTCACGTAGGGATGTCGCGTGGAGTGTCCGCGGGCTAGTACAGACTGGTCTTCTTCATGATGCGCAGGAACTCCTCCTCGTTGATCTCTCCGTCTCCGTCGCGGTCTGCCTCGTCGATCATCTCCTGCAGCTCCTCGTCCGTCATGTTCTCGCCCAGCTCCTTGGCGACGCGCTTGAGGTTCCGGAAGGAGATCTTCCCCGTCTCGTCGTCGTCAAAGAGCCGAAAGGCCTTGAGGATCTCCTCTCGCGAGTCCTTCTCGCTCATCTTGGAGGTCATCATCTCGAGGAACTCGGTAAAGTCGATGGTGCCCGAGCCGTCCTTGTCAATGTCCGAGATCATCTTCTTGATCTCCTCCTTCTTGGGCTCAAAGCCCAGCGCGCGCATGGCCACCTTGAGCTCCTTGGCGTCGATCGTGCCCGAGCCGTCCGTGTCAAACAGGTCGAACGCCTCGCGGATCTCCTGCTTCTGCTCCTCCGTCAGCTCGAACTTCTTGCTCTTGGCCGCTGCGCCCTTGGCCTTGGCGCGAGCTCCGTACGCCGACGACATCGCTGGCTGCTGCTTGGGCTTCGGGCGGGCGCTGGGGACGCGGGGAGAGCGCGAGTGAGCGGGCGGTCGCGGCCGTCGGCCGTCGGTGGTGACGCTTGGGCTGAATGGGCCTTGAGGGAGGAAAGATACACGGCGTGGTCGGAGGTAACTGTCGCTTTAAAGGGGTGGAGTGGTGGGGAGTGGGCGGTTTAACACGGACAGAAGGGCTTTAGTCGAAGGAAAGAGACCCAGATGGGAGGGGGGAGAGCTGCGGATAGGACGGTTTGCGGAGGACAGAAGGGAGCGGCACACGTCACTGCCAACTTGCCTCGGTTGATGTGCATGGCGAAATGATATGGGAATTTACCGGTTGGCGCTAAGTTACTCTGATGACTCAACCACCGGGCTAGTTCAGCGAGCTGTCGCCCACTGGGTGGCCGTACAGTGAGCCGATGTAGCCGCAGGGCGAGATTTGAGCAGCGTACAGCGTCGCCAGGAGCGCAGGTACCGACCCGAGCGCGCGCAGCAGCTCCGACGACACGTCGATGTCCTGCAGGATGCGCGATATCCGGCAGAAGCTGCCCTGCTGGGGCGAGAACTCGAAGACGATGCGCAGCGGCAGCGACAGCATCTGGCCCATGAGCGTGCGGCCCAGCTCGCTCTCGGGCGGGACGTACGGGAACACCCTCTCGAGCGTGGCGCCGTGGACCTTGACGCTGAGCGTGCCGGCCGTCAGCACGCGCTGGACGTGAGTCTCCTCGTCCGAGCTCGGCAGCACCATGACTTGCTCCAGGGACAGATGCACGCGCTTGAAGAAGCACGAGTAGCGCCAGCACTGCTCCAGCACGGCGTCGGGGCCGTAGAGCCCGTCGCCAACGTCGGCGTCTGGCGTAATTACGGAGCGCAGGAAGGCGACCTGCTTGACGTAGGTGGCGTTGCATTCGCTCTTGAAGCCCGCGGTGGGGATAGTCACGAGCGCGGGGCCGTCCGTTGTGGGCGAGAAGATCGGCAGCTGCAGACTGGCGCCGGACACGCCGTTACGGAAGCGTCGGTAGAACTCGACCACGATGTGCGTGGGCATGTCGTGTCCCTCCCTCCTGGCGCCGAGCAGCGCGATCTCCTCCCTGAGTCTGGACGCGGCCTCCTCCATGTACTGGATGCGCTGGTTCTGGCGCATCCTGTACCTGGCCTGGTTGTTGCGGCACTGCTCCCTCCTCCTCTGGCTGGGCACTCGCTGGCGCTTCTTGCCCTCTTCCTCCCGTAGCTGCTCCTTCTCGACGGCCTCCAGCATGCGTTTCAGCGGCTGCTTGGCTTCCTCCTCCTGGCTCTGGAAGCTCGCAGACGGCTGCTTGTGCTCCCCAACGTGCTGGAAGTTGCTCGAGGCCGCCGGGAACACGGGGATCGACGAGCGGAGACCGTCGCGCGGCACCACCGGGCGGATCGGCGCGTCGGCCAGCGAGCGCGCGAGCGGCGGCAGCGAGGCCAGGGGCGAGGCTGCGAGGCCTGCGGGGGGCCGGAGCGGCGCGAGCAGCGGCGTGGCGGCCCACAGCGGCGGCAAACTCGGCAGGTTCATGGCCTGTAGCTGCTGGCAGTCGTCTGGATGAGGGGGAGAGTGAGAATGATGAGTTATGGAGAACGAGGCGTCGACTTGACTGGGCGATTGTATGGGTATACTGAGTGCCTGTCCGCTGAGGACGATCACTTTGGATCGAGTGATCGGGTTGGATGCGTTATAAACTGTCGACCATACAGAATTCAAGTGAAACGCGGATTCGCGTGAGCCAGCGAGCGAGCGAAACGCACCGGCGATGTCCGATCACACGGTACGCTCGGCGTCGTAATCACGCGTTGAGTGTCGAGGTGGCGGGCTCGGCAGGAACGGACTGGGAGAGCAGAGAGCACCGCGGTCGTGTGGTGGATGCATGAGGGGGACGGGAGACCGCAGTCATGGAGACTTGGTTGCGGGGCCACGAGAGCTCCTGGCTGACTTGTCGCTCTTGAGCAAAAACATCATCTTGATTCGTGCTGCTCGTTCCTGCCGATCACGAGCTCATCGCCTTTACGCACGACAGAAAATTGACAAATCTCAGGACGCCTTATGTACGGAGGAGTGGCCCGCAGGGATCTGCGAGGTCGACGTGTGTTCGTGTGCCCGGATAACAAGTCTAGAGTGTGATCGATCGATGAGATACCAGCAGCTGCTCGCGTCAGACTGACACTGCAAGCGTGGCTGGGAGCCCAAGTGGGAGGCGTGAGACACTCGGCATGCTCTCACGCCAACGATGCGCTCCGTTGCCCACTCATTCTCTCGTTCTCCGTCTGGCCACTTCCATCATCACTTACATAATCTCAAATCAATGTGTTGATTATGGAGCGCTGAATTGGTGCGTAAGGCAAGGCCAGGAATTGCAGCAATCATTTCATTCAGAACGCTAGTCAGGAGGAAGGGAGGACGGTAGCTAGTGGCTTGGCTCGGAAAGAGGAGTGAGAAGACTGCGACCCACGAAGATTCGCATAATCGGCCACTGATTCACTCGTTTTGCAGGTGCTCAACCAAGCTTGGTAGAGAGCAGCGCCATGGCGAATTGGGATCAACGACATCATCGATGAGATAGTATACCGTCTGATATCCACCCACCATCTAACAAAGCGGGCGAAGACGTTCCACTCGATCCCCGAGCAGCTACAGCAGTGTGGCAGCCAGCCACCACTTTTTAATCAGGTGGTGCGATCTACCATCACGGAGTGTCTGCTTGGTGAAGCCTTGAAAGTCACCAACACATGCGGCATAGCGATGAATTCCAGTCGGCGGCAGTGCTGCTAAGGTGCAAAAAGCCACGAGAACTTTGGTGCAGAAGGCCGACGCTTGCACAGGGCAAGTTGGTGGCAACCCCCAGTCGGCAGTCGACAAGTCTTGTGTCTCGCCCACTCGCTAGTAGCGAGTCGCTACCATAGGTGGCACAGTCGCTCCTCAATACAACCGCGCACCATTGCTCACGCGCACAAATCCGGATCATCGACGTCGAGCGGACGGCAAGATCAAAATCGCGGGCGGATCTCCCGGGATCGGCAGCGGTGCGGGCAGTAGCAGGAGCACCCTGAGCAGGGCAGGCGACGACGGACGACAAGCGCCGTGGTTCGCATCATTCCAAGCATCACGACGAGCGCAGCGCAAAGCTGAACTGTGTCTTTCAAGAGGGTCAGTGTCAATCGAGTCGGCGGCAGCTACGAATGCTTTTAGCAGAGTGGTTGGCGCATCGAGCGGGCAGTCTGGAGGAAATACGCCGATCTCCGGTGTCTCAAGCTCACTGCCCGTCAGCACTTTCGGGTATATCGGTACGACTTCGACTCCAGTGTGTCGGGGAGTGCAAGCTCTTCGATCGCCAGCTCCTTGATGCTTGCTCGAGAGTCGCGAGCTCGACGATAAGCGCCAGTGTGTTCGTGTCAAGCGCGACTGGAACGAGCTCTGGCACGGTGATGCTATCAGATGGGTCTGCGAGCAGCTTGTTTCTGGCAGATGAAATCATTCGCTACGCAGGGTGATCGTGTGGTTGTTATTGGTCGTTCTAGCTCGATTGGCGCCGCCAGGAAAGTTTGGACTCTTGAGGCGAGAGCTCGGTGAGTTCAATGTCGGAAGTGCGGTGGTTGATGGTGTGCAGCTCGCGGTTTTTTCTTCATCCTTGTGGAAGTCGAGTCGGAATGCTCCCAAAGTCAGCTTGGATGAAGCGTGACAATGCTGGGTGTGAGTGGCGAGGGTAGTCTATTGGTGCCAAGTGACGCCGGCGATATCTCGTGAATCACGGCCAACGCTGTAACTATTGACGGTGATATGAGCACCGATGGCGGAACGATATCGGGGATAGCGAGCACGAGGTCATCGGGCAGTGGATCAGAAGCAGGTAACATGACCACTGCGGGTAATTCATCGACTTCACTGGCCCTTGGGGCTCCGTGTCGCTGAGTTCTGCTTATAATTGGTTTGATAAGCACTGATCCACTCGGCATGATGTGTTGCGCCTCGTCAAGGCCATGCCGCCACGGCTGCTGCTGGTACTCCTCGTATCCGAATAGCATCGCGCTGTTAACGACAAACGAACTCGGTTATCGATAAGTCGTTGCCACTCGTCACGGACACTCCAAACCTACCGACGAACCGCCACCGCGATCATATCGCCTCCTATGCCAAATGCATTGCTGGTGCCAAGGATCTTCACGGAGGGCGCTGCACTAGCAATGTCCGCCGAGTCACCCTGCAACAATACGTCGCTGTTCCTCTGGATGCAGATGCTGCTACAAGTAGTCACGGGACCAAGGCCCAAGCCGCTCTCAACGAAATTGACGAAGAAGAGGTTCGCCAAGCGCGCGCATTGCTCCCCAAATATCCGCTTCCCGTGCTCGCAGTCTCTCTTTCCAGATGGGCATGTCGTAAGCAAATCTTCCTCGGACGATATACCTTGTTGCATGTCGTAAGCACGAAGTTCCCCCTGCTGGTGCCGCAAACACCCATCGCAAGGATCGAGCGCACCTTTCATGCTCGTTCAGCGGATCACCTCCCTGTGATTCATCCCTGAGACCACCGTCACATACAGCGCAGCAAGAAGAAGCAAGTGACACGGTGCCGCTTGTCGCCATTGCTTTAGAGCCGCCACGTGTTTGAGTTCCCTCCTTGCAGTGCGCTAATCATCCCGTGGCCTCTACAGCCATCACCACCACTTCATGCAAAAAACGCTGTTTATGGCACTCGAAGAAGGCGTCTGTTTGTTTACGGCCAGCGAAATGTGAGTCTGTGCGGCTTCGCGTCCTTGCATTTTCGGATCACTCCCTCCCTGGTCACCACTTTTCGCCGTTAGCCACTGCACAGACGTCTCCAAGTCCCACGACACAAGTCCCCTTGAGGTTCCCCAGGTATGTCGAACTCTTCGAGCTTTGAGCAAGCGACGCCGTGGGCCACCCGGGTGTGGCCCGACCAGCGAGCTGATGCGAGTCTCCCACCGCTTTTACTCCGCAAGAGAGCGTTCGGTGACACGACCACCCAGTATCGCATCCCTTCCCTGCCCTCCATCGCGAGCTCCAAGCTGGATGACGTACCGATCCGGCCCGTGCTGCCGCGGTATGGCTACCACACCGCAAGTCCCCTAAAACACGAGAGGAAGCAGACCTCGAAGGACTCAGAAGATGCAAACACGCTGTCTCGGTTCCGACGTCTATCTCAACTGGATCCCTCACCGCCTCCTTCGTGGCCAAGGGATGACAAGTCCGAGGCGCCGAGAAAGCCTCCAAGAATGCCGCGTGCCCGGACGCAGAAGCGGAGGGAACAGTGTCGCAACAACCAGGCGAGGTACCGCCTGCGGCAAACTCTGCGATTGCTAAACATGGAGAACGAGGCCGCAAGGATGCGGGAGGAGATCGCGCTACTGCAAGTGCTGAGTGATCACTGGCAGGAAGGATGCGACAGTGCCAGCCAAGCAGTAGGCATGGGCACCTACATTGTCGACGAGCTCTTTCGCCGCTTTCGGAACGGGTTGTCCGGAGCGAGCATCCATCTGCCAGTATTTCCCCTGCCTACTGCTTCAGATCTGTTGGCAGTGACTCCCACCCGCGCGTTTTCTTTCAAAAGCGAGTGTAACGCCACGTACGTCAAGCAGGTCGCGTTCCTACGCACTGTCATCGCCCCTGATGCGACCATAGGAGACGAACTCTTCGGTCCCGATGCCGTGCTGGAGCAGTGGTGGCGCTATTCATGCTACTTCAAGCGCGTGTACCTGGCATTGGATCGAATCAAGGTGATGCCTAGGAATGATGAAACGCACAACGAGCGTGTGATCGCACATGGGCGGATCACTGTCAAGATCAACAGCACGACAATGGAACGAGTGTTCCCGCACCTGACGCCTGGAGGTGTGCTATCCAACGCACTAATCGATCGCATGATGTCCTTCCCCATTCGCATGCAGTTCGAGTTCAGCAACGACTGGGGAGATCTCTACCGGATTTCACGCATGGCAGTCGACATCGACATGCTGCAAGATGTACTACGCGTTGTGGAAACACCCCAGAACGTATCCACTGTGCTTGGTGGAGCGCGGATTTCTCCTTCTGGATATATTGGATCGCTGGTCAATCATCCGGTAGGTGATAGCTCGAGAGAGTAGAATACAGCAAAAATGTCTTGAGAGCCTAACGGCTTAGCTGGTAATTGAGTCGATGAAAGCGAGACAAGCAAGTCAAGGTTGTGAGTGTTCTGTCGCTATTATCTATTTGCATCAAGCATACCACCACCAAAATCGACATTTGTGGTGGTGCAGCAGAAGAGATGTGCCAACCACAACAACAAGGGTGAGGTGTATTGTGTTACAAGAAGAAATGTGCCGATATGGACAGGATTTTTCTACGCTGTGCTTCGAAGTACTTTTTGATCGTTGCAACACCCAAACCTCACAATCCCAACGATGCCAATATAATGCTGCCCCGGAACCGAATTGACGGCCTAGTTTCAAGATCAAAGGCAAACGAGGTTTCCACTGCCGTGGCCTATGAGGTTTTCGGAGCTGTCTTCTCGAAAAAAGTCGATATTGATCGAGCTTTCACGTTAATTAGATGTATAGTGCTAGCACATTGTACGAATGTTGGCTCCACAGTCGGTTGAGCATCTCACACGCAGATGTGGATACAGGTCAATCAGGAATCCTTAATAGAAAACTTGTAGTCGTCGATTGCACCAATGAAATGTATGACACCTCGTATTCATCTAAAATCTTCTTGAGATAACATTTCACGCTCTCGATGAGCTTCTTGAAGTTCTCGCCGTCGTTCAACTGGCTTCGATGATCTCGAGAATATTGGCTAAGAGTTGTATCACTACTAACTCCCGCGACTAGAGAATGACTGCAATACTAAACTGCGCAGCCAAGCCCAACACCCTGTAAATTAGTAGATGCCAGCAAATCGATCAACTCGTAGGGTTGACACACACACAGAGAGAGAGAGAGAGAGAGAGAGAGAGAGAGAGAGAGAGAGAGAGAGAGAGAGAGAGAGAGAGAGAGAGAGAGAGAGAGAGAGAGAGAGAGAGAGAGAGAGAGAGAGAGCTGAAGTTTACAGTTTGGTCGAACCACACTTCTTAGATGCAAGTGCTGACGCTTTGATACGCAGACATGTATGCACGGAATAGCTGGATGCGGCGATACCAACCTCGCTCCTACATGCCTATTGTGAATACCAAGCTCGTGAGCGCCAAACTCAACACCGTTCGTGTCAAAGACCACCCATACGCTTGCGATGCTCCGCTCGCACCAGTGTTGTCCACGTTCGACTCTGCTGGAGCCGAGTCGGCAGTATCTGTGCCGAGCGATGTTGTGGTGCCTTCCGGTGCTGTGCCGTCAATCGACACCAAAATCGAGATGTAATCGTAGGAAGCCTCTTCCTCGAGATATCGGCTGCGGTGGCGCCAGCGGTTGCGACGCGAGTCGCACACAGTCAGCGAGTCCGCGAGCTCTTCCTTCTTGTTGACGTACTCGTAGTCGTAATAGCAATCTGGGAGATCGACTTCCAGCTGCCGCAAGCTAGTTGCACAGTCGGACGAACATAGCGTGTAGATGTAAATGTAGTAGGAGCTCGCGCCACTTGAGATGGACGAGTCCGCGGCGCAGGCGTCGCTCGTGGCCGTTTCGTAGTAGAGCGCAGCCATATTGGATACTTGCGTGACATCGCACGACTCCTGTGAGAAGGAAGAGGTCGTATCAGATGCCCACGAATCGCCAGTGCTTGGTTCAGGCGTAGTATCATCGACGCTCGGCTCGGGGGTGCTCGTGTCGGTGTTTGTCGTTGTGCCATCTGAACTTGGTGCATTCGAATCGCCCACATCGTTCGAGCTGTAGCAGTCGAGGTTCTGAGCGTACGTCTTTACGTTCTCGCCGTCACGATAGCAGTCGGGCAGTTGATCTGCCATGGCGGAAATCACAGCCGAGCACCCGGTGGCTGAGCAGGGCCAGTAGATGCTCACGTAGGTGCTAGAGACGGTTGAGTACGGCGAGCACGAGTCGGTGGCTGCAGCCGCATTGTACAGCGACCAGGTCGAGTCGATCTCGTCATAGGAGCAGACGTTGCACTCGTCGTAGAGGCTCGCGCTCAGCGTGGTCTTCTGGTTCACTCCCTGCTGGTCCTCACAGTCGGGCAGCTGGTACTCGAGCTGCTGCAGCACAGTGATGCAATCGTAGCTCGAGCACTTGTAGTTGATGCTGACGCTCGTGTCGGTGACGGTCGAGAGCGCCGAACAGCCACTAGAGAGGCCTGCCGACTGCTGGATGCCGAACGAGTACAGGTTCTCTTCATCAGTGCAGGCCACTCCGAGCACCGTGGCCGGCAGCAGAGCCAGCAGCAACAGTGATAGCATCGAAAAAACCGAAGCAGCAGAAGCAGTTGGCGCAGAGGCTTGTGGCGCGGCTGGAAGATTCCGAAATGACCGGTGGCCAACCAACCGACCTGTGGTCGGAGGTGGTGCTGTTGGGTACATCACTGCTGCGAGTTGGGTTCAGGCTACAAAACCTTGACGCCCACTTCAACTTGCGAACAGCCAAAGCGCGTCGGTGAATGTGCGCGCTGGACAAAGCTACGCGTCCCCTATGATGAATCACAACGGTTTGTTGGGTTCGCTTTTGCCTGGCAGCCACGAGGAGCAGCAAGTCGCCTTCATCGGTCATTGACGTCGATGCTGATGTCGGCGTCGACATTAATCTCTGCATTCTACTGAAATCTGTCGATCATTCCGCCGCCATGTCATGTGGTGGGCGGACCGACTCCAGCATCACCTGATTCGATTCGGACCAAGTCGACACCCCCACCCGCAAGCCAGAATAATGGCATCTCGGTGCACCTCTCTGCCCGGTTGCAGGACGCCAGCATCCGATGGCCGCTCCCGACATGAATGGACAGCCGGTCTCGGCATCGAGAGACAAGCGATCACAGGGCTCGTTGACATGCATCGCTGCAGTTGCGATCAAGTTCCACCGAGAGCCATGACGGGTCGTCATGGCGGTCGTTGAGAGCGCACGACGAAGGTGGTTAGTGTTCGTCCTTCGCACGAAAACAAATATCTGACGGCGCCTCTGGGTGCTCGCTGCAAAGCCAGGTCTGCTGAGACCATAGAGAGCCACTTTACCCAAAAAATCGCGGCCGCTGCATACTCAGTCCAAGTGCTTAGCCGCGAGAGTGGCAATCATGCCCGTCACCTGCTGGAGCCACGGGCTCCCCTGCCGCCGCCACTATTGCTTGTGCTGACTCGAGCGAATATGGAGCTTCGGATCCTGCTCAGGCTGGTGCTCGTGGCGCTCACGGCGGCTGCGGGCGCTGCAAACGCAAGGCAGTGCTCAGGCGAACGAGACGCGGACGGGCGACGAGCTGTTCGAGGCCGCGGCCGAGACGATAGAGTGCAGAGAGTTCGCGGCCGTGCTGTCCTGGTCCGTCATGATCTGGTGGTCATGCTGACAACAAGGAGTGCGTGGACGTCATGGCGAAGCTCGCAAAGGACCTGCCCGACTGCGAGGATGAGGACGGAGACAACTCTCGGACGGCGCTCATCGCCTCTGTGGCCACGTGCGGAGTCGACCCATCGGCAATGGACAACGGCGGCGGGAGCAGCAGCAACAGTGGCAGCGGCAGCTTGCTGAACGAGACGATAGAGGCACCGGCGGATGCAGCAACCGCACGGACGCTATAAGATATGAACAACTAATCAAGCTAAGTCTTTCGCATACCTGAGTGGTTTTCGAGCGTGAGCTCACGCTGCACCCAAATGCGTGTCGAAGTCCATGGCGCCGCCGCTTTTCCAGTGAGCCCAACTGCCATGGCCGTCTGTCTTTGCGGCGTGTTCCAATATGGCAAGCAAGGTGCTCCCTCACTTTGGTTTTTACCGACTCGCGATGAACGCGCTGTTTGTGGTGACGCTGGCCGTACTGCTCGTGGGCAGAGCAACTGCAGAGAGCTTGGCCAACTGCACGGACGCGCAGGTAGAGCAAGCATTTGAACTTTACCAGGCGGCGGCCAATACGGCTGAGTGCGCGCCGAATGCAACGGTGAACGGAATGTTCGTGTGGATCAACTTTTACTGCAACGACCCGTGCGAGTCCGTGATGGAGCAGCTCGCCCTCGATTTGCCCGACTGCTACGACGGCGAGTTCAACGACAAGAAGCTTCTGCAGGATGAGATCGACCTGTGCAACGGCAACTACCACTACACCGAGGAGCCGACCGAGGCTCCGCAGTCGGCCGCGGCGTCCGAGGGCGACGACACGATCATCATATCCGCAACAAGCTCGTCTGGAAGCAGCCCAAGCGACAGTAGCAGCGGACTGATCATCACTGCGAGCAGCAGCAGCAGCAGCAGCAGTAGCCGCAGCACAACAAGCAGCAGCTCAAACGGCGACAGCGGGACGAGCACGAATGACCAGAGCGTTGCGTCTTCAGCGTCGCAGGAGCGAAGCACGACGGCCAGTGCTGCCGCGAGACTCTGGACGTCGGAACTGGTTTTGCTGGTCGCGGCTGTGGCAAGTGCGGCGAGTGCGTGGCTTTGCTGAAATACTTGAAGTGCGTCGCCTTGTGCTTCAGTTGTAGTCGCGCCACGTCAATTGGAGTTCGTCGATGGAGCGGAGCCCGACGTCGACCCTCATGCGTCTCGACAGTCGGCAATGGACACATTCAGCAGTTGAAGCGCGCTGCAACGTACGCGTAGGACGCGTACTGTACCTTGTAGTGACGCGCTTGGAGAGGTTGAAGCAGTTGCGCAGCGCGAATCTACGGTACAGCTCGCTCGTTGGAAGCCATTTTGGCGCTTGCGACGGGCCACATGTCGAATAGAAACGCATCTGTACCTACAAACATATGGATAATTGTATGCTGCAGCGGCACCGCACGCTTTTTGTACTAATTCTGAGCAGTCAAAATGTCATTTCGACGTTTTTATAATGGAGCCATGTGATTGGTAAAAACCCACTTTACGTTGAAGCGATCTCGTCCAAGCAGCCTGCCCTGCAGCCCTGAGCGATTTGCGGTTGTGTGGCTGCTGTGTATCTCCTCCTGGCACTCGGTCGTCACCGCCAATGAATTCGGGGATCGCGTTCGGTGCAATGAGTTTGGCTGCTTTCGTGTGGGGAAATGCTCGCGAGGGCGACAGCAGCACTGGAAGCCCACCAAGAGTCGAAGCCTTTGGGCAGAGAGCTCAGGTGGCGGCGACGCATCGGTCATGTGGCGTGATCATGTGGTGCACCACCACCACCACTAATTCATGAACGTGCGTGGATACCCCCTGATATCACGGCAATCCGTGCGACGGCCCGACCAGCTTCCTCCTCCTTGGCATTTTACAGCGATCTCCCGCTCTAATCGGACAAGGCTTTGATTTGTCCAGGGTGTCTCGTACGCTTTGACCCAAGCAAGCTCTTTCTGCACTGCTGGGATACTTGACATGGATCGTCCACTCGGCAGAAGAGAAGGCCGGTCGCCACCAGACCACCAGACCGCTCTCGAGCGAGCGAGTCGAAAGTCTCAATCGTGTGGCTCAAGGCCGACCTGAGGTGAACGACCAGACTGCGCTCCATAGCAGCAGCGACCGCACGATTGCCACGCAGGCGAAATCGGCGAAGCGTGCCACCTGCGCATGACGCTGTGGGCCACACGCACAGCGGACCTTTTTGTCCAATCACGTGGCCACAATCGCGCTGGCTTCTTTTCATTCCGGAAAAAAAATATCGAATAGCCAGCCAAAATTGTGTTAAAAACGGCGCCCTGTCGCTCCCCCGCCCTGTCGCTTATGCCTACACTTTCGAGTTCGACCATGCAGATTCGGCGGCAATCATATCACAAAGGTCCACAATGTATACTTACTATAATGAATCATGTTCTCTACTCCAATCTACTTTCAAAGGGTATAGAATTTGCAGGAGGTGGGAGGAACTGTCAGCCCGCGTGACACCCCGCACATACTAAAATCAAGTGTACCGCGCGCTTCTTCAACGCCCACCAGCGCGTCTCCCTCCCGCTTGCCATCCCCCCCAGCCGCTCGCCTCACTCCCGCTTTGGATCCATCGAGGCGACATCGACGAGGCCTCTTGACTTCTTCACCCCCCCTCAACTAACCTCAAGTCTCCTTCGAGGACTTTTGCTAGCTAATCCCAAGCAGCATCTTTAGAGGGCTTCACCTCTTCAGACCGACTCCAAGACAAGTTGTTAGAGGCCTCCCCGCCTCCTCCAGCTATCTCCAAGCCACATTTTGGAGGTCTCAGTTCCTCTTGTTAACTCCAAGCCACAACTTGGAGGTCTCACCACCTCCTCCAACCTCAAGACCAAGCCACAACTTGTAGGTCTCACCACCTCCTCCAACCTCAAGACCAAGCCACCTTCCAAACCCCCAGCTCTAAATTTACGAACGCCTTGAAAATGCGGTTTGTGCGCGAGACCAGTCGGCACGAGTGCGAGCAGCAGCGGCAGGCGCAGCGCTTCCGGCTGAAAAAGTGGCTGGACGTGTCGCTGGCGTCGCCGCCGCCGAACGCGCAGCCGCCGACGCTCCACCCGAGCCTGAAAAAGCCGCTGGCGAGTCGATGGGGGCTGCACCTGCACAAGAAGCGCGAGGAAAAGCCCAAGCGCAAGAACGACAACCGCCACGTGCGCTTCGACGAAGACAGGCTGTGCGAGCAAGTGGAGCTGCCCGCGTGGACCGAGGAGGAGCTGGCGCGCTGCCACTACTCGTCCGAAGAGCTCGGCGATATGGCGGCCAGCGCCAAGCGCTCGCTGCGACGCGAGTCCCGAGCGGTGGCACAGTCCACCGACACCATCCTGGAACAGGGATACCTCACGATGCAGGCGAGCGCGCCGTTCTTCCAGCCGAGACAGCTCTACTGCCTGCTGCGCGGCTACCACATGGCTTTCTTCGCCTCTGCGGCGCACGCAGCCAAGGGAGCGGCCCCCAAGTCCGATTTCGCGGTGCTGCGCGTGCAGGACGTGGCGTTGATGTCCATGCAGAAGAAGATCGCCATGTTTGGCGCCAACCTTCCCGACCAGGTCGGGCTCATGTTCTACGTCATTAAGAGCAACGGCGAGCGCGTCATTCTCACCGCCGAGTCCAAGAGCGCCAAGCGCAACTGGGTGCACACGCTCACGCGCGTCACGTACGTTGGTGAGGGCTCCTGCTTTGTCACGGTCGGCGTGGAGAGCGCGACAGGCAGCAGAAACCGGTCGAGCTCTGCGCCTGCTGCTTGCAAGCCCAGCAGCAGGAGGAAGGACCTGCCTCAGATCGCCGAGGAGGGCGAGGAGGAGCCCGAGACGGTTGACAACCAGGAGCAGAAGCAGCAGCAGGAGGTTGTAAGGACAGAGACCAAGATGCGGCGAGCGAGCGTCGACATTGCAGCCGTGACGGCAGTGCCGGTGTGTTAGCCGCACAGACAGACAGAATGATAAATCACATACAAATATTAGTTAGTTATTGAAGAAGCACAACAATGGACGACATCCCCACCAGTTTTGATTGACACCACGTTCATGGAGTTTGCAATTCGTGTCTCCAATGGAGATCGTATTGTTGTTTTCTGTTCGAGCCGGACGTTGCACACTCAAGTTGCAGTCAATTCGCAGAAGCTTGTATCAAGAGTTTCGGTTGATTCATAAGAGGAGAATTTTCACCAAGTTCTATCTCGTTTACATTCGCCCTATGGTCGACCAGCAGTCGCACTAAGGAGAAGTTCTCTGTTTCAACTGTACAGATTATGCTGAAATCTTCGTTATCGTGTCTGGAATCATCACATCGACTGCATTCTCAAGAAGAAAATTGATCGCCTCTGCGTGGTCGCCAATGATAGTGCAATGGAGCGGAGGTTGCATCTGACCCTTGCCGATGCCAGCGAACGGCACAACTCAATCCACGGGTTGCTCCCGTTGAGAACGTGCTCCACTACTGTAGTTTCTGCGCAATTGCATTTCATCGTCCATGGCGCCGGGGCTGATTGAGAGGCTTTGTCAACAGCGCTCATAGAGTGTATGATGCACCCTCGTCGCGGGAGCTGGAGCAAGCATCAACAGTAGATAACACGTGGTTGCTGTATGTATCGATTGGTCTCCTGAACTCGCAAGGTTGGCCGCCTAGTTCTACTGATGTGAAATTGCTTACACGCCGTTCAGCAGGCGGTTGGCTGCTGCCTCGACGTTGTTTTGCGTAGACTGCAGTGCTTGCAGCGCTCGCTCGCGATCAAATCCAAGCGCCTAGTTTGAATAGCACTCTACGTCAGCAAGAAAGGCGCCACGTGTCGACCACCACAGAAACCAACCACTGACCATCAGCTGCTGGATTGCATCTTCGGAGGGCGGTGCAGCAGCCAGATGAGGAGGCAGCATGCCTCCCGCTCCGCCAACTCCAGGGATAAGCTGATCGCGGAAACCTTGACCAGCAGGGCCACCGCGCTGAGCACCATTGGGCCGAATGCCCAGCCGCCGCTGTGCCTCCAAAGCCCGCCGCTGTCGCTGGAGCGCGATTGCGCTTGGTGGCTCGACTCAAATAGGGGACTCAACACTCCGAGCGTTGACACGAGGAACGAAGGCAAGCGAAGGTTCGAGAGCGGCGTCGAGCTGAAGAGATAGCCAAGCACGAGGCCAGTTCCAACCGGCCAAAGCGTCTGCAGATTTCGCCCAAGCAGCTAGAATGGATATCGAAGGAGAGGTGTGAGAGACTGTTGGCAGCAAGAACCTCCAACCAAGGTCTCTCATCGTACCACGAGAAGCACGAGGTAGGTGCTGGACTTGTCCGAGAAGTTGAGGCCGTAGACCCGCAGCGAGCGCGGCTGCAGCTTGGGGATGAACTTGTTAAAGAACACCACGAGCGCGCCGATCTGCGCGTACGGTCCTCCCGGCAGCGTCTTGGCGATCGCCGGGGCCGACAGCAGCGCCGCGAGCTCCAGCACGCCCGTCAGGAGGAACACAAAGAACAGCAAGTTGCCAAACTTGCGCGAGCCCATCTGCCATTCCGGCCACGCGTCGTTAAGAGCAGCGTAGGACAAGTGCCCCCTTCACTCCCCAGCTACGCACCTGGCGCTCGAGGACGCGGAACTGGAAGATGAGGTAGATCCCGAAGGTCACAGCGAGTCCACTGCCGCACAGCGCAGTCATTAGCTCCATCTGCTCGAACCCACACCGTTCCGCAGCATTCACACGCTCACTGGTGGAACGTCAGCTGGTGCGTCACGAGCCGCCACAGCTGCATGCGCCGCAGCACCGCGTCCCTATCTGCCGCACCCAAACCACCATGAGCCCGTGCGTCCCAGTCCTCCTTCACCTCGAGCGTCAGCTCCTCACCCAGCACCAGCGCGCGGCCGTAGTCCAGGAGCAGGCTGGACGCGCTGGCCGCGCCGACCGCCAGGGCCAGCGCGTACGTCACCGGCGCGCCGTCTGCAGCCACAGAACGCGCGTGAGTCGCCACCGCCAGCGCCACCGACCGCCGCGCACTCACAGAAGCCGCGCAGGTCGCCGTGCATCGCGCCGCGTCGCCTGCTTCGGTAGTGATGACGAAGCCGCGGCTTCACGATCCCGGAGCGGTAAGGTTGCGCAAGATGTTGCGCCAATCGGATTGAAGAGGGGTTGGGTACTGTCGCGATCCGAACAAGTACGAGTTGAAGTTTCCCTTTTTGGCGCCTGTCGCCTTTCAGTTGGCGATTGGATCGACGAGGAAGCGAAGGCGCGAGGGGAACTTGGTGGGGCTCATGCGAGACGATGAGCTGCAGGGAATGGCGGTGGATGAGCTCTGGATTCGTGTCGGACACTTTTTTTTTTCTTATGAGGGTTGAAGCCTTTTATAAGTGTGGGGGGCGGATCGATGGGGCGCCGCGTTTCGAAACTGCTCGGGAGGGAAAGGCTGAGTCCTGTTGGCTACTGCAATTGGCAGCCACTCGAAGACTCGTTTGGAAGGAGGAGACGACGAGTGGGCTAGGCTCACTGAGTGGCCGCCGACTGGTTGCTCCATGTTCCGCAAGACGGTCGCGACGGCGCCGGCGCCGATCGCCAGCGTCAAGACTGGAGCTAATGTGCTGAGCCCGACGGCTGGCGCATCCAACAACTGTAGCAATGGACCACTGATTGGACAAGTGAACCCAAGCCACGTGCTGGTCGGCGCCAAGGTCTGGGTCGCCGACCCGAAGGTATTGTGGCGCATTGGGGAAGTGCAGGAGGTTTCCCAGGAGGACCAGACCGCGCAGGTGTACCTCCCAGACGCGTCGGATGAAAAGGTGCAAACACTCCCTCTGCCCAAGCTTTTCACGTTTGACCCCTCGCATATTGTCGATCATGAAGATATTGCGCTCATGAACAACATGCATGAGGCGCCGCTGCTCAATGTGCTACGACAGCGGTTCGAAGCTGACAAGATCTATACTTTCACAGCAGACATACTTCTCTCCATCAATCCATACAAGACGATCCCGTTGCTCTATGACGTGATGGGCTTCATGGATCAGCGAAACAATGCTGCAGTAGACAGTGTTGCGCCGCCTCACTTGTTTACGATTGCCGAGAAAGCGTACAAAGGCATGAAAGGAGTTGTTCCGGGATCGGGGGCTCCTCAGTCGATCATTATCAGTGGAGAGAGTGGCGCGGGAAAAACTGAGGCTTCCAAGTACATAATGAAGTATCTTGCTGCTGCGAGCAAATATGCCATGCTTCTGGGTCGGCGAGGGTCACTTTCGGGTCAGCCAGCACCCCCTACAGTCGCAAACGGCGTCAGTTCAGCCACGAATATCCACGAAAAAATCGAGGAATGCGTGGTACTCTCGAACCTCATCCTTGAGTCGTTTGGCAATGCGAAAACCTCAAGAAATGACAACTCCAGTCGCTTTGGCAAGTACATCCAGATCCATTACAATGCCGATGGACGCATGGTTGGGGTATCAATCCGCCACTTCCTTCTTGAGAAAACGCGGCTAGTTCTCCCACAAGCGAATGAGCGCAACTATCACATTTTTTATCAACTGCTAGCAGGACTCAAGAACTTGGAAAAGCACCTTGACAAGCAGCGGCCGCTCAAACTTGTGGACGACGTATGGAATTACCCGTATCTCACACACGGAGAGTGCGTTGAGGTAGACGGGGTCGACGATGCGGTGGAGTTTGAGCAACTGCAACAGTGTCTTGAGCAACTCGGCATGGATAAGCAGGGCTACCAGATACCCATGTTTGAAGTTCTCGCTGCGATCCTGCATCTCGGGAACATCCAATTTCAGCCGTCAGGGCAGTCTAACAACAACAATGAGGAAACAACTGCCGTTGTATTTCCCGAAAGTGATCGAGGAGTCAATTTGGAGCACGTTTCAATGCTTCTAGGAGTTGAACCTGAAGAGTTTGCTAAGAAGATGGTAACCCAGACCATGGTAACTGGCCGTGGCAGCTTGCTTGAAATCCAACTAACTCCTGAGCAAGCAAAGAACGCGATGGATGCCTTCTGCAAATATCTATACGGTGAGGTATTCCACCATTTGATTGGCTCAATTAATGCGTGCGCCAAGGAGCAGACGCTAGCTGCGGAGAGTGAAGATTCAGGATCGAGAAGAAGCAAGAAATCTGCAGCAACTGCCGGCTTTATCGGCATCTTGGACATTTTTGGCTTCGAAGTCATGAAGCAGAACAGTCTGGAGCAGTTGTGCATCAACTTCACGAATGAGATGCTTCAGCAGCAGTTCAATAAGCATGTGTTTGTGCTTGAGCAGGAACGTTACGCGAACGAAGGGATTTCGTTCTCAATCGTTGAGTTCAAAGACAATCAAGCGTGTCTCGATCTCATCCAGAAGCCTCCAACCGGTCTGCTGCCGTTACTCGAAGAGCAGCTTTTGCTGAAGCGCAAAACCACCGACAAGCAGTTACTCACCATTTATCATGGCAATCATTTGGATAAGCATCCAAATTACGCCAAGCCGCGCTTTGAGTGCGATGAATTTATTGTCCGTCATTACGCAGGCGATGTTACGTATGATATTCACGACTTCATCGCCAAGAACACCGACAATCTCCATGATGATCTACTTGATCTACTTCGTCGAAGCACGCATCCTCTGATTCAGCAAATATTCCGATCGGTTGCCGAAAGTCATCGCACTCCGGTAAAGCGTGCTGGAACAACTCCATCATCGTCAGCTCTCCCTCCAACTGGATCTCTCAAGCGACAACAAGGCACCGCACTGACTGGAGCAACTACGGTTTCTAGCCGCTTCCGAACGCAACTAACTGAGCTGATGGATGTATTATGGAGTACCACGCCAAACTACATCAAGTGCATCAAGCCCAACAATTTAAAGTTCCCAGGCGGCTTTAGCTGTGAGTTAGTTCGTGACCAATTAGTCTACAGTGGAGTGTTAGAAGTGGTACGCATTCGACAGGAAGGATTCCCGATCCGAAAGCGATTCGACGTTTTCTACGAGATGTTTTGGTCACTCGCTGTCGTAAAACACGGTGCCGCGCGGACCCGAGTAGATCCGAAGGCAGTTCAAAATGCATGTGAGTTTATCGCAACTGAATGGCTTGAGAAGACAAATTTGGAGGGATCATCAAGCGGAAAGAAGATATTTGCGATCGGTAAAAATGAGATCTTCTTGCGCTACGGTCAACTTGAGCGTCTTGACTCATATTTAGTAATGACCCGAGAGACGAGCGCCACAATATTGCAATCGAAATTTGCGCGCGCACGTCTCTCTCTGAAAAAATACCATCGCTTGCGTATTGCAACAATTTTGTGTCAGGCCCGGTGGCGAATGCATTCTCTCAAGGGCGTTATAAACGAATCGCGCCTCGAGTATCAAGATTCAAGCCAGAATTCGGGGATATCAATCGCGTACTCATTTTTTGCGGCAGCGAGAAGCTGCAAATCGTATTTGGCGTGTTACGCTACGATTCTTAACGCGTCAGAAGGTCAAGACTTGGGGGATTCGAATGAATGCTGCTATTACGATTCAAAGGCATTTGCGAGGGTTCCTTTGCCGTACATCTGCAGAGCGTGCTAAGAAGCTGCGAGACCGATCAACACTTGCCATTCAGAGCTGGTACCGGATGGCATGTGTACGACGCATTTTTCTGCGAAAGAAGGTAGCTGTCACAAATATTCAATCGAAATACCGCTCCATTGTTTGCTTTCAAAGATTCAAGGCTATGAAACATGCTGCGATTGTCCTTGCGGCGTTTATTCGTCAGGTTTTGCAGCGTAAGAAGTTTAAGGGTCTCAAGGTGCGTGTTGTCAAGTTCCAGGCCCTGGTGCGAGGTTGGAAGTTGAGGCACCGCTTTAATTTGATGAAGAAAGTGGTGCTCTTTGCTCAGAGCAAGCACCGGCAGCATTTAGCCATTCTAATTGCTAATGAGCGCCGCTCTGCTGTCACCGTGATGCAGCACACTTTGAAAGCCTGGATGGTGCGATGTCGCTATCTCTACATGAAAGATGGTATTCGGATACTACAACATTGGGCAAAGGGATGGCTGCTTCGTAAAGACTTTCGTCGCATGCGTACGGCCATTCGCCGGATTCAAAAAGTATGGAGGCGCTTCAACCGTCGACGACGATGGGAATGTGAGATGGCTAGCATATTCCGTGCGTCAAGCGGTCTAGTGGGGACATCTTGGACGCATCACACCAAGATGGAGGACTCTGATAGACGGATTCAGCGGCTTCGGATGAACCCGTCACTATACTTCAATCTTCAACCCAAGAAGTATGGATACAACTCTCTCTTCCATCATGCTGCAGCATGCGGCGACCTCCATGTTGTCCGATATATGCTTGATAACAACCAGTTGGCAAGCGAAGAAGCATTGCTCTTCATGAAGAATGGCTGCGGAAACACTCCTTTCCATGAAGCATGTGCAAACGGCCAATACGACATCGTCAAGCTGCTAGCTTCGCAGATGAAACTAAAGTGCTCAACCTCTTGCGAGGAGCGACCAGAGTGTGATGGAGTGGATGAGTCGAATCACGTGCACCCAACTCCGTCATTGCCGGCAAAGGAGGGACAGACCATCTATAGTGGCTACCTTCGCAAACGCCGTGAGACTTCTCGGTGGATGCGGCGGTATGTAGTTTTGAGTATCAAGAACGGTGCGAGCGCGCCACAACTTGACTATTACCAAAATGATAAACCCCAGACTTTGAAAGATAAGAGTTCCAAGACGATCGACCTGGGAACTGCGCTGTTCAAGAAAAGTATGGACACGCCATTCGCGTTTGAAGTCCACTCCCCGGAGTTACTCGTGGGTCGCAACAAGGAAGGACGACTTTACTTTGCTGCTGACAATGAGCTTGAGATCCAGAAATGGCTGGCGCACTTGCGAAACAACATTCCTTGCAGTATCGAGTCCCGAATGTTCGCAATGCATCGTGCATCCAAATATGGGAAGCTCGAGTTCATCGATTTTGCGGAGCGAAAAGCTGTGTGCAACATGGTTACTATATCTTCGGACCAGAAGGCTCCACTACACCTCGTTGCTGCTTGTCGTGTTCCAGTTAGTGACGGACCAAGCACCAACTCCAGGCGAGAAAGCATCAAGGCTTCTCCAATTGACACCACCAGCAATGCTGACAATAACAACGACACATTTGAGGAAGTAGATGATGGGTTGTCGGTGATCGGTAAGACAAAGCTTGACCTCGAAGCAGACATTGTGAAGACGGCTCTTTGGCTCATCGAAAATGGCGCCGACGTCAATGCTCCAACCACCAGCAACGAGACGCCGTTACAACTCGCTCTTCGAGCCGGCAATATGTTTGTTGCCAAGCATCTCATTGATCGCGGCGCACTAGCTGTTGGTCTCTCAGACTTGGAGATGGTTGAGGCACAACGACTCAAGTCGACATTGACAAAGAATGCCATCACTAGCGTGAGCTCAAGTCAACACAGTGCAAGTACCAACGGCAAGACAAATATCGGTGCAGCCGCCCGCCAGATGACAAACTCGTTCAGACTCAAAATCAAGCAGGCTGCGACTGCTGCCAGAGGTAACAGCAACAGCAGCGGAAACGCTCAAAACCCAGCAAACACTTCTGGTCCGTGTTTGGCTTCAGAACGCGAGCTCCCACTGTTGTTCCTACTCAAGGAGCCTGGCAAGACCCGAAACAGCTCGTACGTGTCAGTGTTTGTGGAGCTAGTTGGAATCCGCAATCCGCACTATCTTCGCCGGCCACGAATTGTCATTTCGGTGCTGGACGCACAGCGGCACCTCGTCGAAATGCGGCAGCAAGTGTCGGTGCAGCCGCTCGTGATTCCGTCCTCGCTCGTGTGGTCATTCACTTGGCACATGCAGACTCCGCTCGAGAACCTGCCGCTCGGGGCGTGCGTGGTTTTTGAGCTGACAGTGTCTCCGTCTCCGAACGCGCCGGGAGCACCGCCATCCATCACGTCCCCCACGCGCTCGTCGTCTTCGATGTCGTCGAGTGCAGGGTCGTCGTCGGTTGTCATCCCGCCGTCGGCCGCAGATGACTTCGTGCCCGTGTGCTGGACATACATCCAGGTGGACCAGCGCACAGCCAACTGCATGCCGCTCAACACGGAGATGTACCGTTATCCGATGGACCTGTCGCTGAAGAAGCTGCAGCGGTTCGACGCGTTCCTGACTGGCGAGGTGCTGATCTCGCAGGGGCCGACGGACTGATCTAGGTGCGTTCATGAACATTGCTATATTAGACGAAATACACTGGCTGCGCTACTGCATGGGCGAGTAGTAGAACGTGTGTCCGTGCGGACACATGTACTGCCCAGCCTGGCTGCCGGCGGCATCTGCACGCGCGTGTAGCACGTGGGGCACTGCCTCATGACAGGTCTCGGGGCTCCAAGGCTGCCTCCTCCGCCGAGACTCGCGCGCAGCGAGTTGTTGGTGGGCGGCATGCGCAGCTGGAAGAGGTGGCCGTTGGGGCACTGCAGCGTGCCGCGCGCCGACGTGCTGACGAGGCATCGGATGCGGCAGGTGGGGCACTCGACGACGACGTTGGACCGCGCGGCCGCCGCTGCAGCCGCCGCCCTCGCTCGCTCCTGCGCCGTCGGCGTGTGGGCGAGCGACTGGCCGCAGCCGTCGCAGAACTGGCCGCCGGCGCCGCGCTTGCCGCAGTTGGTGCAGTACGGGTGCGCCTTGACGAGCCCGCGCGTCTGCTCCGGCCAGTGGGTCTGCGGCTTGCGGCAGATGGGGCACTTGTCCGCGTTGGCCTCGTCGTGGTTGACGTTCTCCAGCAGGCACGCGAAGTGGAAGCGGTGGCCGCACTCGGCGCGGAAGATGGCGCGGCCGCCCGTCAGCTCGTCCAGGCAGATCACGCACTCGTCGTCCGCGCCCTCGTCGTCCACGACCGACAGCGTCACGGACGGCGCCGAGTTGGGCGCGGCGGTGGCTGAGGACGCGGCCGTCGCGGTGGCGACGGAGCCGCCGCCGGCCTCGCGCGGCCCCGCGTCGCTCCAGCGGCGCACTCGCAGCGCCATGAGCGTCGTGGCGTCGGCAAGAATGAGGCGAGAAGTCTCGAGGTGGCGAGCGCACCGGTATGGAACCGGTTCTGGATGTGACGTGGCGCACGGCGTGGCTTCAACTGCGGACTGTTTGCGACGATGGACGAGGGCGAAAGAAGTGCTGCATGCAGGGGGATGCCAGACGCTGACGGGTGGATGGAGGAGGCGGAGCTCAAGGCGGTTGGTCGACTTGGTCGAGAAAACGCGTGACACTGCCACCCAAGAGCGCCGATCGACTTAATCGACTTGATGGCTACGGACTTCGTGGTATGGAGAAGAGAGCTCGGCGAGGTGGCAGCGGCGTTGGTGCATCTGGTCGACGTGTCGGTCGGGTACGTATTGCACTCCTCGCCATGGAGAAGCTGAAGGAGCTGGGGATTTTCGAGTTCAACCGAGCCGATCCAGCTGTGGTGTCGTGGTCTGCACCCTCTGGTCGGCGACCTTCCCCGCATCAGCTGCTCGCGAGACGGCCAGAGTCCGCAGTGGCTCACTTGTCGGGAAGCCTCGAGTGGATTGCCGTTGCTCTCGACTGGTAAAGTGCAGCGAGAGCTTGTGTCCACTGATCGGCTGAACCGACTGGCTCACGAAGTGACTGGGATGAGTTCGCAATTGTTGAATTGCGCGTGTCCAGCGTTGCGCACTGAGCGCTGTCAACAACTGCCCCGCCGATCTCTCATCGCTCCAAATGACTAGCTCCACCTCTACTTGCGACCACACAAACATGACCAGCGATATAAACTGCGCACGACTTTGGTGGTGTGGCCCCGCGTGGATCCTTCTCAGTTCCCGATTTCCCCAGCTCGGCTCACTGCATCGCGTCACTCGCCTCGCGTCTTAGGCTAAACTTCCAGCCATGACGTTATCACCGACCCCAGATGTGGACTTCGCTGCTGCCAAGTCCCCTGCCGGGGCCACACGGCATGGTCCTCCACCCCCAAACGCACGCAAGAGTTCGCTTGCTGGCGGAGTTGCCTTGCTCTTCATCGCTGCTGCGATGTTCGTATACGTGTTCGCACAGTTCTTCTTCTTCTCGACGAGTTACGAGAAGCTCAGCCCCAAGATCGGAGCCTGGTTCGGCGTCACGGAGGACGGTGGGGGCCACAGCGAGATGGTCATCCCCACGTACTTCTTTCTCTTTGCGGTGCTGCCGTTCGTGTTCTCCGTACTCGTGTTCGAGCTCCTGCGGTACTACAACCTGCACCGAATCGCTTCGGGCTACGCGATCAAAGCCACATCTGCGCTTCGCATCAAGCCACGCGCTAGTACTTGGCTCTCTCCGTGGAGCTGGGGCGAGATTCTCTTTCTTGGTGTGCTCCTGGGTGGCAACGTTAACGTGTTCTACTACTACTACAACGCGTGCGTGATCTACTACCGGGACAGCGTTCTCGAGCTAAACTTCACCGCCTATCTCGACTGCTGGGGACTCGGAATGGGCTACGCTGCCATGTTCAACATGGCGTTCCTCTTTTTGCCTTCGACTCGCGACAGTGCGTGGATGGAGCTCCTCGGCATCTCGTACGCTAACGGCATCAAGTACCACCGCTGGATCGGCGTATTGACGGTCGCGACATCCCTGCTCCACACCATCTTCTACTACTGGATGTATATCCGCATGGAGATGTGGGTCATGATGTCGCTCCCGTGCTTCGACTGTGATGCTGCCGATGACGGCAAGAGCGGGTGGATGAATTTCCTTGGACTGATCGCCCTCATTGCGATGCTGCTCATCTCTGCAACGTCTATCCCGTATGTGCGACGGCGGCTGTACAGTGTTTTCTATAGCGTCCACCAGCTCTTCACTGTCGCTGTGCTCTTCTCTGTGCTACATTTCAACTCGATCAACATTGCGATCCTGCCTACATTTGTGATGTACCTCATCGGACGAACCACCTCGAGCTTCAACGGCTCGACACCTGTCATTGTCAAAGAATCCGCCGTTCTCGGTGAAAATATCGTCAAGATTACCGTCAGGTGCGTGGGTGATGGATCCAAGAACTACAGCATCGGACAGTATGTGTACTTGAACGTCCCTACCATCTCCAAGCTGCAGTGGCATCCATTCACGATCACGACATCTTCGACTGCGAGCCCTGATGCAGTCACACTGCTGCTCAAGGTTCAAGGAAAATGGACTGCCCAGCTCGTCAAGTACGCTGAAACCTGCAAGGAAACCGGGGTGCTGCCTGTCGTGTACATGGATGGATACTACGGCGCGTCGCTTGAAGTGTACGACAAGTATCCGACAGTGTGCCTGGTGGCTGGTGGGACTGGCGTCACGCCACTCCTCGCCATCTTACATGACATGATCACCAAGCTCAGCAATGGTCAGGCGCCAACGCAAAAGGTCAACTTTATCTTTACTTTCCGCGAGCTCGCTCTCCTAGAGGATATCCACCCGCTGCTTTTGCGTCTCAAAGAGCTCGATCCGCAGGGGAATTACTTCTCCATTCGACTTTTCCTCACCCAGGAACCCAACCAAAAGCAGCTGGAGGGGCTGATTGATCACGACAGGCTTGTCGGCAATCTTCACGTGACTGGCTCTGAGTACGACAAATCGGTGGCTCACTCCACACCTTTGCCGTTTTCCGCACCGCTACGATCCAGTCTGCTCAAGACTGTGCTGTACCTGGTAACCTTCATCGTTGTCTGCGTGGTACTTGCGGTGCTCCGATATGGACCGAAGATTCAAGCGAGAGACGCGAACTTATGGCCACTGCAGAACTTTGTCGAGATCACGATAGTGTTTATCATTGTGCCGCTCGTCACATTCGTATTTGTGGTCGCCGAGCGCTCTCGCCATCGCTCACTGTTTTCTTCCGAGTCTTTGGGTGTCTCCGGCTCAGCGGCTGGTTGGAATTTATCGAGCGATGTCCGCACTTTTCAGGATCTTATCGCTGAGCACCGGGTTGTCGTTGGAGAGCGTCCCAACGTGAGCTATGAATTGAAGAGTGCACTTGAGACGCACAACCAAGCAGCAGCTATGACCTCAACTGGCGGATACCACCGCATTGGGGTGTTCATCTCCGGCCCAGAGACACTGAAGGTGGCGACTGAGCATGCTATTGCTGAGCTCGGAGCGACGCACTTCGATGTCCACGAAGAAGAGTTTGAGTTGTAGTGCTGGAGAGCTGTAGTGCTGGAGCTGCTGTTTGTGAGGGCTGCAGAAAGAGGTTGTGATTGATAATGCGTTGAGGGAAATCAAAGATCAACTATCTTGGGAATAGATGACATGCTAGTCACAACCTCTTGCTCATTCCAACCGCAACACTGTCGTTGGGTCGCATCCCTCGGTTTCCATGGAGACGTGGGTGAAGGGTGCGTGGGTTGAGTGGGTGGCATGAGGTCGGAGGATCTTGAGGGGATGGGCGAGGGGGGGGGTGTCGTTGTCCTCACTTGGGAAGAAGGAAGCGAGTAGACGAGGACGAAGATGTCGGAGAGTCTAGTCGAGGCTGCTGGAGCGGGCGATCTCGATCGGGTGAAGGCTCTGATCGACGGGGAAGTGGATGTGAATGTCACGGACGTGATGGGGATGACAGCATTGATGTGTGCCGCTCGCGATGCACGCTTTGAAGTGGTTCGATGTCTCGTGAAAGAAGGCGGCGCGGACGTGAATCCCACGGACAAAGAGGGAAAGGCAGCGCTGATGCATGCCGCTCAGAATGGTCATCTTGAAGTGGTTCGGTATCTCGTGGAAGAGGGCGGAGCGGACGTGAATGCCATGAAGAAAGACGGATGGACAGCGCTGATGTATGCCGCTCGCTACAATCACCTTGAAGTTGTTCGGTATCTGGTGGAAGAACGCAGCGCGGACGTGAATATCTCGACCAAATACGGATCGACAGCGCTGATGAAGGCAGCATCGTATGGTCACCTTGACGTGGTTCGGTATCTCGTGGACGAAGGCAGAGCGAATGTGAATGTCACGGAGATAGACGGATGGACAGCACTGATGCTCGCCGCTCGCAAAAGCTATCTTGAAGTGGTTCGGTATCTCGTGGACGAAGGCGGAGCGGAAGTGAATATCACAAACAAAGACGGATCGACAGCGCTGATGATTTCTACTTACAATGGTCACCTTGAAGTGGCTCGGTGTCTCGTGGAAGAAGTTGGCGTGGACGTGAATGCCGCCGACAAGTACGGTTGGACAGCGCTGATGCTTGCCGCTAACAAAAATCACCTTGACATGGTTCGGTATCTCGTGGAAGAAGTCAGAGCGGACGTGAATGCCACGAAGAATGACGGATGGACAGCGCTGATGTATGCCGCTCACAATGGCCACCTTGAAATGGTTCGTTGTCTCGTGGAAGAAGGGAGAGCGGACGTGAATGCCACGAAGAATGACGGATCGACATCACTGATTGTTGCCGTTAAAAAAGGTCACCTTAACGTGGTTCGTTGTCTCGTGGAAAAAGGTGATGCGGACGTGAATGCCACGGACGAAGACGGAAAGTCAGCAATCCGAATCGCTGCCGATCGTGGGCACCAAGAAATTGTGCGCATTCTTACCCCTTTTCTAATGCATTCACAACCAGCGATACTAAAGCCTTCTCCATTCAAGTCGTTGCTCCCCGAAACCATCCAAAGTCATACCCCTCTTCGGAAGCAACCTCAACCAACCACACCAGAATCGTCTTCATCCGATTCGCTGCCGTCGTCATGGTTCATACCTCCCTCTGAATTAGCACTCACACAACGAGTTGACACCAACTATCTCGGAGGAGAATACATCGCCAAATGGCTTGATGCACAAGTCGTCGTCAAACTATTCATTCCCGATACAGCGCACTCATCCTTCCAACAAGAAGTAAAGCTGTGGAAACAATTAAGACACCCTAACGTGATCAAGATGTATGGCGCATGTGAAGCTGGTCCAGGTTTGCAGTTCTTCGTTTGCGAGTATGCAGATGGTGGGTCGCTGATTGAGTATGTGAAGTCAACTCCGGAGGATGAACCACGGAGGGTGTGGAAATATCTGTATGAGGCTTCACTGGGTCTGGAGTATCTTCACGAGCGAGGGCTTGTTCACGGTGATCTTCGTTGCAGCAATATTTTGATCGGCAGTGATGGTTTGTCGAGGCTGTTCAATTTCGGTTTGAGTGGTGCGAAGAGTGGAGCGTCTTCAAGTGTTGGTTCGATACTGTGGCAGGCTCCTGAGATTTTGAAGGGTAAAGGTTCATCCTCTCAATTTTCATCGGAAGTGTATTCATTTGGAATGTGTATATTGGAGGCTACCACTGGGAAAAAACCTTGGGGTGGCGAGGATATAAACTTTTTGAAGAAGCTAAAATGGGCTCCAGGGACAGGTAATGACTCATGGTACGCCCCAGAATGTCCCGAAGGTGACGCGCGTGACTTGGTGTGGCGAATGTGCTCTCAAGATCCTTCCAAGCGCATCAAACTACAATCCGTCGTACACGAGCTAGAGCGTTTGGCACTGAAAGAGAGCTTGAGTCACACCCCATCAGAGCCAGAGTACGAACCAGTATACACACGTGACACCTACAAGCTCAGTGAGATCAAGGAACTGTGGCGAAAAGTCGAAACACACATGAAGAACAACACCAACAATCCTCAATACCACCAAGCATTTGACGAGCTTAAACCACTCTACAACCGTCTACACCAATCAACACATCACATCACACTCTTCACAAGATTCCACACACTACTCACACAGTTCCATACAGTCATCACCATGAATGAACAACAAACATTAGCCATGCGACTATCGTCCACGCGTGCCACCACCAACAGCATCTACGCCTTTCATCGACGCATCCAATCACTGTGGGGAGCCTTGGGTCAACCACCTGACACCAACGTCACACAGATGGCACAGACAGACGCACAGCGCCGTGAGATGTTTGTGTCTGGTGTGTCGGATGTGTATCTGTTGTTGCGCGAGTTGGAATCGGATGATGAGAAGGCTGCATTTCTAGAGATGTTGAAACGGGAGATGACACATCAATACACATCTACTCAACTGGAGGTGATGAAGAAGGCTTTGGAAACTCTCGAAAGCAAGATTAGTGAGTTGGAGGATTGTTTGATACCGGAGTGGTTCATTCCTTGGTACGAGTTGATCAAGCGTGAGGACGAATGTCTTGGTGCAGGTGGTTTTGGTAGTGTGATCCGAGCGAAGTGGTTGGACTCGGAGGTGGTGGTGAAGCAAGTGGATATGGGTGGTTCTGAAGGATCATTACTTTGGTCGAACTTGAGCTCGATGGAAACTATATCCATAGAAGATATCAACACCCGGTCGCAAGTTGTTGAGTCAAAAGAAACCAGTCCAGAAGAGCTCAAGAAGCTAACAAACAAGCAAGAAGCCATGAAAATGTTCCGACGTGAAGTAGACATCTGGTTCGGATTCAGTCACCCTCACGTCATTCAACTATTCGGCGCATGTCACGTAGGCACACCATTCTTCGTATGCGAGTACGCCACCAACGGGACATTGGTCGAGTATCTACGGAAACATCCTGGTGAGTTGTGGCAGAAGCTATATGAGGCTGCGTTGGGAGTCCAGTACCTTCATGCTCGTGGAGTGGTTCATGGTGATCTGAAAGGCAACAATATCGTGGTTGGTAGCGACATGAAGGCGAAGGTGACGGACTTTGGTTTGAGTTCAATGGCGAGTGGAAGTGGAGAAACGCATATCACAGCTGCGTCGCATTGGGTGGCTCCGGAGTGTTTTGTAGTTGCTCCTGAGTTGACGTTTGCGTCGGATGTGTACTCTCTGGGTATGTGTATTGTGGAGTCGATGCGAGTGGTGGGATGTGAAGAGTGTAGTTTACCGTGGCGAGATGTGGATAATGTTGTTGTGAGAGTGTATGCAAAACGTGGTGAATTGCCACCAAGACCCTCTCACTGCACAGATGTTGAGTGGGAACTAGTGAATCGTATGTGTGCATTTCAACCGGAGAAACGGATGAAGATCTCTACTGTGGTGGATGAATTGTCGAGACTGGCGAGTGAGAAAGATGAGGCTACTACTGAATCACCTCGCTTGGAGTTTGTTCCCGATGTTATCTCTACGATGAAGACTGTGTTGAGTGAGGTGCACGACAATGGAAGTGAAGTTTCAATGTACATAGATTTGTGGGATGAGCTGGAGAAGATGTACAAGAAGAATGTCAGTGGCGTCCAGAGCAGCAGTAGCAGGAATGTGTTCTGTTGTTTGGTGAAGGATGCCGAGACAGCAACTTTGAAACTGAAGGAGAAGAAGACGGACTTGATGTCTTCAGTGGAAATAACCATGGCTGTGTACGCTTTGCGTCGTCGTGTGGCCAAGTTTGTGGAGGCATACCCAGCACAAGATTAGATGCTGACTCTACTTACTTTGCTGACTCCTCCGACTCTACCGACTCGGTTGACCGAATCAAATGCATGGCCATGAAACTCACACTGCAAGGAGTGAACTAGGTGACGGTTCCATCACTAGTAACTTACTGGTACAAGCTTTTTCCAATGTTGGTGCCCTTGATCCTATAGCGATGAGAGTTTCGATGTAGTACGCTCTTCTGTCTCGTTCAGATCGGATCACAAGAGGAGGATCTGAATCAAATCTTCCTTTTGTGATGTGCTACTACTACCTCTTAACGACTAAGTAAACAGAGGTCGGAATAAACCAAAGCAAGTCTACCTCGGCGTCGGTGCCTTCCAGATCGGCGACATACCCGCCACGATTGGGAACGACGCCAACGGAGTAACGACAGGAGCCCCGATCGTCATCCTAACAAATGACGCCGACCTTACCTGCCCACCTCGTCCACCACAGCCTCACAACGAACCAGAATGAGACTCCCACTTGTCCGACACCAACCACTAACTCTCCTCCGTCATCCACGACCACAACACACTTGGCAGCAGCCTGGTCCTCCGATCCCATCGACCATCCAAGCATTGCAATCGCTCACGCCACTCCTTCTCGCTCTCCTGCTTCATGACCACCATGCAGTCCTACTCGTCCCTCCTCAACCTCTCACAGACATCGATACATCCTCTACGTGTAGAACTGCGACCGACCCTTGCTCCACTCGCACTTGGAGCCGCCCTCCAAGTGGCGGACCTGGCGCCACTACAACCTCCCCAACCACCCTCTCGTCCCTCAACCAGCGACGCACACTCTCCCACTCTCGAGCCTCCGCGCATCCTTCTCCACCATCTCCAACGCCGCACCAGCCTCCGACCACCGGACCACAACCGCCCGCCTTGGCTCTCGTGGCTTCTCGCGCCGCGCCACCTGCTGCAAACCAAACGCAGCAGCACACGGCGACACGCACGCGCGCCGGACGCTCACGCTCTTCTCGCTCTCTTCTCGCTCTCGCGGCTCGCCTCGCACTCCCACGCTCCTCCTCCCGCCGCCGCAACTGCTCGCAGCCTCACACACTCACACAGCGCCACGCCACGTCCGACGCCACCGCAGCCGCCAGCGCCGCGCACTCCACACACACGCGCGGGCCTCTCGCTCCCTCCGCAGCTCCAGCCTCTCGCGCCAACGACCGCCCTCGCGCTCCATCGCCACCGCCTCCCTCCGCTCCCAAGACCAGCCGACAAACGACGCCACCATCTCCCACTCGCCTCCCTCGGTCTCCATGCGGCTGCGCTTTCTCGCCTTTTGGCTGGCGACTTGGACGTTGGACGTTGGACGTTCGGCTCGTGGGTTGGAGACGTGGGGAAGGGTGCGGGCGTGTGGGTTGGTTGAGTGGATTGGGTGAGGATATTTTGGGGATGAGCGAGGGAGGTCGATGTCCTCACTTGGGAACTTTGGAAGAAGGAAGGAAGGAAGGAGGTTAGGACGACGATGGAGGTGGCGTGGAGGCTTCCGGTAGCTGCCGAAGCGGGCGATCTCGATGTGGTGAAGGAGCTGATCGACGGCGGAGTGGATGTGAATGCTACGAACATAGACGGATGGACAGCGCTAATGTGGGCCGCTAAAAAAGGTCGCCTTGATATGGTTCGGTATCTTGTGGAAGAAGGCGGCGCGGATGTGAATGCCAAAGATGAATACGGATCGACAGCGCTGATGTATGCCGCTCAGAATGGTCATCATGAAGTGGTTCGGTATCTGGTGGAAGAAGGCGGCGCGGACGTGAATGCCACGAACAATGCCGGATCGACAGTCCTGATGGATGCCTCTTACAATGGTTACCTCGACATGATTCGTTATCTCGCGGAAGAACGCGGCGCAGATGTGAATGTCACGAGCAAAGACGGATGGACAGCGCTGATGTGGGCCGCTTGGAAAGGTCACCTTGATATGGTTCGATGTCTCGTTGAAGAACGCGGCGCGTACGTGAATGCCTCAACCAACCGTGGATGGACAGCGCTGATGAAGGCAGCTACTAATGGTGAGCTTGAAGTGGCTCGGTATCTCGTAAAAGAACGTGGCGCGAATGTGAATGCCAAAGATGAAGACGGATGGACTGCGCTGGTGTATGCCTCTAAGAATGGTCACCTCGAAATGGTTCGGTATCTGGTGGAAGAAGGCGGTGCGGACGTGAATTCCACGAAGAAAGATGGATGGACACCGCTGATGTATGCCGCTCACAATGGTAACCTTGACATGGCTCGGTATCTCGTGGAAGATGGCGGAGTGGACGTGAATGCCACGAACAAAGGCAGACAGACCGCGCTGGTGTATGCCTCTAAGAATGGTCACCTTGAAATGGTTCGGTATCTAGTGGAAGAATGCGGCGCGGACGTGAATGCCACAAACAAAGGCGGATGGACAGCGCTGATGTATGCCGCTCACAATGGTCACCTTGAAATGGTTCGGTATTTCGTGGAAGAACGCGGCGCGGATGCGAATGTAACAAACAATGACGGATCGACAGCGATGATGCAAGCTGCTTACCATGGCCACATCGAAATGGTTCGGTATCTCGTCGAAAAACGCGGCGCGGACGTGAATGCCACAAACAAAGGCGGATGGACAGCGCTGATGTATGCTGCTCACAATGGTCACCTCGAAGTGGTTCGATATCTGGTGGAAGAAGGTGACGCGGACGTGAATGCCACGAACAACGACGGCATGTCGGCAATCCGATTCGCTGCTGATCGTGGCTACCAAGAAATCGTGCACATTCTCAAACCTTTTCTGATGCATTCGCAACCACCAAAAGCTCCACCATTCGATTCGATGCTCTCCTCATGGATAATACATCCCTCTGAAATTGAACTCACACAACGTGAAGACACAAACAACCCCGGGGGAGAATACAGTGCCAAATGGCTGGATGCACAAGTCATCGTCAAACTATTCATTCCAGATGCAGCACACTCATCCTTCCAACAAGAAGTAAAGCTGTGGAAACAGTTAAGACACCCTAACGTGATCAAGATGTATGGCGCATGTGAAGCTGGTCCAGGTTTGCAGTTCTTCGTTTGTGAGTATGCTTATGGCGGATCGCTGATTGAGTATGTCAAGTCAACTCCGGAGGATGAACCACGGAGGGTGTGGAAATATCTGTATGAGGCTTCACTGGGTCTGGAGTATCTTCACGAGCGAGGGCTTGTTCACGGTGATCTTCGTTGCAGCAACATATTGATCGGTAGTGATGGTTTGGCTCGGTTGTCAAATTTTGGTTTGAGTGGAGTAAAGAGTGGAGGATCTTCAAGTGTTGGTTCGATGCTGTGGCAGGCTCCTGAGATTTTGTTGGGCAAAGAGTCATCATCTCGATTTGCATCGGATGTGTATTCTTTTGGAATGTGTATATTGGAGGCTGTGACTGGGAAGAAGCCATGGGACAAAGAGCATGACCCAAAGTGGAACAAGTCTAATTGGATTCCAGAGCGAAAATATGACCGTTGGTACGAGCCAGAATGTCCCGATGGTGACGCACATGACTTGGTGTGGCAAATGTGCTCTCAAGATCCTACCAAGCGCATCAAGATACAGTCCGTCGTACACGAGCTCGAGCGTTTGGCACTCAACGACAGCTTGGGTCATACACAACCAGAGCCAGAGCACGAACCTGTACACACACTTGACACCTACAAGTTCGGTGAGATCAAACAACTGTGGCAAAAAGTCGAAACGCACATGAAGAACAACACCAACAATCCTCAACACCAACAAGCATTTGACGAACTCAAAACACTCTACAACCATCTACACCAAGCAACACATCACATCACACTATTCACAAGATTCCACACACTTCTCACAGAATTTCATACCGTCATCACCATGAATGAACAACAAACATTAGCCATGCGACTATCGTCCACGCGTGCCACCACCAACAGCATCTACGCCTTTCATCGACGCATACAATCACTGTGGGTAGCACTGGGTCAACCACCTGACACCAACGTCACACAGTTGGACGCACAACGCCGTGAGATGTTTGTGTCTGGTGTGTCGGATGTGTATCTGTTGTTGCGCGAGTTGGAATCGGATGATGAGAAGGCTGCATTTCTGGAGATGTTGAAACGGGAGATGACACATCAATACACATCTACTCAACTGGAGGTGATGAAGAATGCGGTGGAGGCTCTCGAGAGCAAGATTGGTGAGTTGGAGGATTGTTTGGTTCCTGAGTGGTTCATTCCATGGTACGAGTTGATCAAGCGTGAGGACGAATGTCTTGGAGTTGGTGGTTTCGGGAGAGTAAGCCGAGCGAAGTGGTTGGACTCGGAGGTGGTGGTGAAGCAAGTCGAGTTTGATGGTTCTAAGGGATCATTACTTTGGTCGAACATTAGTTCGATGGAAACTATATCCATAGAAGATATCAACACCCGATCGCAAGCTACGGAGTCAAAAGAAACCAGTCCTCAAGAGCTTGACAAGCTAACAAACAAGCAAGAAGTTATGAAAATGTTCCGACGTGAAGTAGACATTTGGTTCGGATTCAGTCACCCTCACGTCATTCAACTATTCGGCGCATGTCACGTAGGCACACCATTCTTCGTATGCGAGTACGCCACCAACGGGACATTGGTCGAGTATCTGCAGAAACATCCTGGCGAGTTGTGGCAGAAGCTATATGAGGCTGCGTTGGGAGTCCAGTACCTTCATGCTCGTGGAGTGGTTCATGGTGATCTGAAAGGCAACAATATCGTGGTTGGTAGTGACATGAAGGCGAAGGTGACGGACTTTGGTCTGAGTTCAATGGTGAGTGGAAGTGGAGAAGCTCAAATCACAGCTGCGTCTCATTGGGTGGCTCCTGAGTGTTTTGTTGTTGATCCTGAGTTGACGTTCGCGTCGGATGTGTACTCTCTGGGTATGTGTATTGTGGAGTCGATGCGCGTGGTGGGATGTGAAGAGTGGATTTTACCGTGGCGAGATGCGGATAATGTTGTTGTGAGAGTGCATGCAAAACGTGGTGAATTGCCACCAAGACCTGCAAGCTGCACGGATGTTCAGTGGGAACTAGTGGAGCGTATGTGCTCGTTTCAACCGGAGAATCGGATGAAGATTTCTACTGTGGTGGACGAATTGTCGAGACTGGCGAATGAGAGAGATGTGGCGACTTTTGAATCACCTAGCATGGAGTTTGTTCCTGATGTTGTCTCTACGATGAAGACTGTGTTGAGTGAGCTGCATGAGAGTGGAAGGGAAGTGTCGATGTACCTGGAGTTGTGGGATGAACTGGAGAAGGTGTACAAGAATGTTGACAACATCCACACCAGCAGCAGCAGGGAGGTGATCTGTTGTTTGGTGAGAGACGCCGAGACGGCAACTTTGAAATTGAAGGAGAAGAAGACGGACTTGATGTCTTCATTAGAGACGACCATGGCTGTGCACGCATTGCGTCGTCATGTGGTCAAGTTTGTGGAGGCGTATCCTTCGCGAGTGTAGATAATGACTCCACGGACTCTTTTTTTTTTTTTTTTTTTCACGGGGGGGGGGGGGGGGGGGGGGAGAAACCGGGTATATTAGACTCCACGGACTCTATTCCGGATCTCAACGAGCGTATGGCGTGGTATTGTCACCAAAGGCAGTGGGTCAGGTGACGACTACCATAGTTGGTAACGTGCTGGTGCAGGCTTGGCTAACGACGACCCAAGATGAAGACCTACGAGAGTTTCGGGGGTAGTAAGCTCTTCAAACTCGTTCAGGTCCTCGCTCTTGTAGGGTACCACTACTTCATCTTCACGACCAAGGAGACGGAGGCTTTCAAAAGCACCGACTAGCGCTGACATGTAATAGTGTTGGAATAAACCGAACGATGGGTCTGAAGGCTGGCGTTGTAGTTTTCGACTTCTTTGATCCAACTTACCGATACCTCGACAGAAGGAGGGTGTTGACTACCGTGTGGCGTCAGAATCCATTGAGCAGGGGATCTACGATAGCGGTGATGTGGTTAAATTTATGGACACCCAGACGAATTCTTTGAGACGGTGGTCAGAGCTGGAAATGAGGATTGCTTTGCTCGTTGGCGATTAGTGAAGCCTTTGTCAAATTGCGTGTTGCGATTTTATAGACAGCAAAAGATCAACAATACAACAACCTCAACGCATGAATGAGAGCGTGGAGCTTCAAAAGCGTCGGTAAGTAAGATTTCCGGGCGTACGCGATAAGTTATAAATGAAGGTGACAACAACTGGCCTTGGCAAGCAGATAACGACAATTGACGCGAACCCGCTCGAAAGCGACACCACCTCATGGATCCAATGCAACTTGAACGCCATCGAGTTGTCGTTGGAGAGCGTCCCAACGTGAGCTCTGAATTGAAGAGTGCACTTGAGACGCACAACCAAGCAGCAGCTATGACCTCAACTGGCGGATACCACCGCATTGGGGTGTTCATCTCCGGCCCAGAGACACTGAAGGTGGCGACTGAGCATGCTGTTGCTGAGCTCGGAGCGACGCACTTTGATGACCACGAAGAAGAGTTTGAGTTGTAGTGCTGGAGCTGCTGTTTGTGAGGGCCGCAGAAAGAGATTGTGATTGATAATGCGTTGAGGGAAATCAAAGATCAACTATCTTGGTAGTAGATGACATGCTAGTCTCAACCTCTTGCTCACACCAACCGCAACACTGCCATTGGGGCTGAGTGAGCTCTGCGGTCATAGTTGGTGCCAATCAAAACCGGTTTTCTCTACGGTATGATATGTGAGCAAGTCATACCGAAGGTCTCACGTGGCGTGAAGGCTGCCTGGCCAGCAATGGACGCAGTCGAAGAAGTCTCGCGAGCTCCATGGACGCGAGTGAGCTGACAGACGAGATGGTCGAGTGGCAACTAACGAACGAGTTGATGGAGAGCGCGAGCCTCGGGGACCTCGAGCGCGTCCAGGAGCTGGTGGAAATGGGCGTGGCGTTCGCGGGGATCAGCGAGGGGCAGTGGCAGTCTCCGCTGTATCGCGCTGTCGGTGGCGGCCACGTGGACGTAGTCGAGTACCTCGTGGAGATTGGGGCTGACGTGAATGCAGCTGATGTATATACCCAAGCCTCGCCCTTGATGTCCGCGGTGGAAGCTGGCAATAATCGCCTGGTGAAATTTTTGATCGATCATGGAGCAGATGTCAATGCGGTGAGAAGTGCAGGACAGTCAGCGCTGACCATTGCTTCGGGGATAGGCTTATTGGATGTCGTTCAGTGCTTGGTTGAGCACGGGGCTGATTGCAATGCCGCTACGGTATTTGGCGATACTGCATTGATGCAAGCCGCGAAGAGTGGGGTCCTCGCAGTTATCCAAGTGCTCCTGGATAACGGTGCTCGAATCAACGACACCACCGCTCAAGGCACGGCGCTCAGCATTGCAGCGAGCGCGAGCCCCGAAGATATTGTGCGATTGCTTATAGACCGCGGCGCAGACGTCTTTGCTTGCAGCCCACTCCTTCGCGCAGCGTCTAGCGGCCGGCTTGACGTGATGCAATGCCTGATTGACGCCGGGGTAGATATGAAGAAACCGAACGAAGACGGCTACACAGCGCTATTCTGCGCCACGAGTGGCCGTCGTCTTAATGTTGTCCGGTATCTCTTGGATCACGGAGCCAATATCAATGCGAGAGCAACATCTGACAAACGCACAGCTCTGTATGAAGCATCACAAGGAGGCAATCTTGACGTTGTGCGACTTTTGTGTGAAAATGGAGCTGATTTGAATGCTGCAGACAGGTTTGAGTGGACACCATTGATGGCCGCAGCTGCAAACAGTCACATTGATGTCGTGAAGTATTTGGTCGAGTGTGGAGCAGACTTGAATGCTGAGAGTGACCTGAAATGGAACGTACTGGCATGTGCGACGGCGTCTCGAAATTTTGATATCGTGAAATATCTTGTCGAGGTCGGAACTGATGTCGATGCGGCCGACTCGGACGGATGGACAGCACTCATGCATGCAAGCTCTACAGGTCAAACTGATGTGGTTGAGTACCTTGCCTCCCGTGTCTCGGATATGGAAATTGTTAATTCTGCAGGTCATACAGCAATGGACATTGCCACTGAGACTGATCACCTCGACGTTCAGCGCATTTTGATGCGCTACACTCCATCGAGCCAGAACAAGCTAACCGCAACAATTGGTATTCGTGCTACGAGTCCATCGCTTGCTTCTCCCTGGTTCATCTCGCCATTCGACGTTCGTATCAAGAAATTTGTTCAAACTGGACACGTGGGAGGCGAGTTCATTGTCAAATGGCTGGACGCAGACGCGGTAATCAAACTCTTCGTTCCTACTATTGCAAATGGGGACTTCAAGACGGAGCTAACCACATGGCACAAATTACGACACCCAAACGTGATCAAGCTGTACGGAGCGTGCGATGTAGTCTACAATTTCTTTGTTTGTGAGTATGCCAGCAATGGATCGGTGGTCGATCACCTGGGCGTACATGAGCCGGTGCGTCAGACCCCATGGAAATTTCTTCATCAAGCTGCGATGGGTTTGGCGTATTTGCACGAGCGCAAGATCGTGCACGGTAATCTTCGTGGTAGCAACATTCTGGTTGGGAGCGATGGACTAGCGAAATTGGCCGACTTCGGATTGAGTGGATCTGTTGGCAGAGAACTTGACGTTTCCAGTCAAGGCAGTTCGGTTAGCTCAACGCGATGGCAACCTCCAGAACAAATTCGTGGCGGCAAGCCGTCTACAGCGTCAGACATGTATTCTTTTGGTTTATGTATCGGCGAAGTCTTGACACTAACCATTCCATGGGGAAAAGAGTGCACATATCCTGACGAATCAAAGCAGCAATGGGACCTTCGCGAGACGTCTCAGCTCAATCCTATGCCTCCTTTTTTCTTTTGGGAAGATTCTCCCTCAAGAAAAGCCGAGGATTTCATTGAGCTTCTGTGCAGCTGTGACCCTACAAAACGAGCAACCGTTATTGCTTGCCTTCCGATTCTCGAGAGCTTGGCGACTGAAGAACAGAGTCGGCTGATAGCATGTGACGAAATGCAGCAACCAGAAGCGGAACCTATCATTAGTGTCTACGAGTTCCAGGATGGTGAATTGATGAAAGTTTGGACCGATATCCAGGTTCTTGCGCAAAACGAAGATTTGAGAGAGATCCACAAACAGTTATACCAAGATTTCAACCTGATTATGCAAAAGCTAGTAGAATCGTCACATTCCTATAAACTTCTAGCTCAAACGAGTGAGCTGCTCACCAATATTCGAAGAGCCATTCAACCCGGATCCCATATAGCTCAAGTACTGCAATTATCGTCATCACGAGTCACTGGTAGCAGTATGTTTGCGTTTCAACGCCACATTGAAGGCATCAAGAATCAAATTGGACTCCCAACCATCAATGCTGACATCCAACTGACGCAACAAAAGCTAGACCACTCAGCAAAGCAACTTGAACTGTTCGTGTCAGAGACATCTAAGACGTGGATGGTACTAAACGAGCTGGTTACTCAAGAAGATCGGCAAGCTTTCCTATTGTTCTTGCAATCAGAGATGGGAAATCCTGAAGGTCAGTACACTGATGGCCAACTTGATACCATGCAGCAAGCATACAGCGAGATCAAGGACAGTATCTCCAATAACAGCGAAGGCAACCCGCAATTTGACTCGACGCTTCCTGAGTGGTTTGTACCGTGGTACGAGTTGCCAGTGACCGAGTGGAAAACGCTCGGACAGGGAGGGTTCGCCCAGGTGTTTCGCGCAAAATGGCTTGACTCGGACGTGGTTGTAAAGCGAATCGAGTACGCATCGGAGTCAACGTTCTCAGCATCCACTGAGCGTGAAGATGCGCGCAAGATGTTCATGCGCGAGGTAGATATATGGTTTCGTTTGAGCCATCCGAACGTGGTTCGTCTGTTCGGCGCCTGTCACATCGGCAAGCCATTCTTCGTGTGCGAGTTTGCAGAGTTTGGGTCGTTGGATGAGTATTTGGTGTCGCACCAGAAAGAGCTATGGCAGAAGCTGTTGGAGGCTGCACTCGGCATTTCGTACCTGCACGAGCGCGGAATCGTGCACTGCGACTTGAAGTGCAACAATATTGTGGTTGGCAGCGACTGCAAAGCGAAGGTGACAGATTTTGGTCTCAGCTCGTCTACTACTACAGATGCCGTTGGTGATGGGAGTGGCCCTATCACCGGCGCGTGGCACTGGGTGGCACCTGAACTTCTCATGCAAGAGCATGCCCCACCTACGTTTTCATCCGACGTGTACGCTTTTGGTATGTGTATCATCGAGGCTGTGAAGGTGATAGAGGCAAGTGAAGATCATTCTGGCAATCCACCGTCGACTTTGCCGTGGTCGATCCGCAGTACTACGCTTCCAAATGCAGCAGTGAAAGCTCACAAGAAGCGCGGGAAGCTGCCAAGTCGACCGAAGTTCATGTCGGATGTTCAATGGGAGCTGATCGAGAAGATGTGTCGGTTTAACGCAAACGAGCGCGTGCAAATGTGCACGGTTGTAGAGGAGTTGTCTGTGTTTGCTCAGCAAGAAGGAAGAGGTGAGCACAGTGTCGGCACCAACATGAAGGCTGGCGAAGTATCAAGGGATGAAATAACAGAAGAGACAGGAGGAGACTCGAGATCAGCGGTGGCGAGCATGATGGCGCTAGTCAATCGCTACAAGAGCTCGTCAATTGGTGATCCCAAGCTCAAGAGTCCCAGGATTGTACTATACGACGTTCATGAGCTACTGTGGAAGCGCCTAAGTGATGTCTACAAGCGTGTAAAGGACAATGCAAAGGCTCTGGCGCGTCTTGAGCCTCTGATTGATAACGCTCAAGCGGTGACAATCATATTGGAGACGTACGCAGATACACTGGTGGAGTCGACCAAAGTTGCTCTGGATAGTTTCGCGCTCCATCGGGAGCTGGACAAGCTGATGGCCGCCGAGTTCATCTTATTGGATAATCAGGACGAAGGCGTTCATAAGTGGAGGCAAGCATGCTACCATTTGCTCGGAGTATCGGAGACGTCGTGAACGGAGAGCTTATCTCCATGGTACATATTGATATAGCATTCGTTTGTACTTCGCGAGCACGAGCAGCTTGCAACTTTGAAGTCGACATGATTGCCATCAGCACAAAACTGGTATCTCGAGCACGATATATGATGAACATGTCAAACCGAATGTCTGACCGTGAGCTCTGTGTTCACCCTCTCTATCACTATTGGCACAATGGATGACGAGGAGCAACTAGCCCAGACACTAGTGGAGTACGCTCACTACGGGGATCTCCTCGGGGTAAAGCGACTTGTAGATCGAGGTGTGCCAAGTTTCTCCACGAGAATGGAGCCGGTGTGAAGATTCCAGACACGATAACGAAGATTTCAGCACTCATCTGTGCAGTCGAGACGGGAAACTGCTCCTTTGTGCGCCTGCTGATCGGTCATGGCGCGGATGTTGCCAAGACAGAACTCCGCGAAAATTCTCCTCTCATGACAGCAGCTTGAATCAAGACCCTGGCACCTAGACTCTTGATGTACTAAAAGTGCGAGAGCTTCAGCTGAATGGACACCAACTCGGGTTTGCATTAAACGACAATACGATCTCGACTGGAGACACGAATCGCAACCTCCATGAACGCGGCGCCATTCCAACCTGGTGGGGGGTGTCGTCCATCGTTGTGCTTCTTCCTAAACTAACTTGCATGTAGTGTATTTGCATGTTCAGCCAACTTGCCGTTCTGTACCCATCCCCTCCTCTCCGTGGTCCACACGACCGCCCCATTCGACGTTCCGTTTTTCCCAACTGACTCGCGCTTTGTATACCAGCTCGCGGAACGGCACGCCACCACACTCGCGCTCCTCCAGTCCTCGTTCCTCCCGCGCTCGCGCTCGCCATGGGGGCGTCGCTCTCGTTCTGCGGTCTCCGCGCGTCTCCGTCAGGCTCTGCGGCCTCCCGCTCGGTACTTTGGCGGTCTCGCGGGCCTCTGGCGGTGCCTACAAGTCGCTAACGGCGCTCGTTTCTGCGGCAGCCTCTCGCGCCTCGCGACGGCCGCGACCTGCGGCGCTCGGGCAGCCAGCGGCTGCGCGCGGGCTCGAGCGCGGCGGCCTCGGACGCGTCGAGCGTGGCGTCGATCCTGTCCAACTCGGACCGGCTCATCCCCGAGGCCTTCGCGCCCGTGGACATCCAGGTGCTCTCGCAGCGGCAGCGCCAGCGGCGGCCGTCGCGCGCCGGCAGCTCGCAGGCCTCGCTGGCCGCGCTGTACTCGTCGAGAGGCGGCAGCGCGGCCGGGGACGGCGCGCCGCTGAGCCAGTACGCGAGCTACGGCGTCAAGGCGAGCCGCGCGAGGCAGGCGACGGCCAGCGACGCCAGTGAAGACGCCGAGCTGCTGCTGGGCTCGGTGGGCAGCGGCCACGGCGCGCTGCCCTCGCGCGGCTTGGTGCGCGGCTGCGCGTGACGCCGCGGGGGCTCGGGAGTGCAAGTGCGCGCGCGCGTGTATTCTGGCGTCCGCCTGCGGCTACGAGCTTCGAGCTACGTCTACGAGCTACGTCTTGGTCTGCTGCTGCTGCTTGAGCGCGCGCTGCGCCTCGCGCGCCTTGCGCCGGCACTCGCGGTACGCCTCGCCCTCGGCCTGGCACTCGTCGCCGTCGCGCAGCCCGCCGCTCTCGCTCTTGCGCGCCTCCACGCACCTGCAGCAGCCAGCGAGTGAGTCGACCGCATGGGAACGAGCCCCTGGGGCCCCCAGGCGGCCCCCAGAGCCCGGAGAAACGCGAGGAGGGACGCCAGCGCCGCACGCACGAGAGGTACGCGTCGATCTCGGCCTTGCAGGCGTCGCGGCCGGCGGGAGGAGCCGCAGGCGTCGACTGCTCGGCGCCCATGGGGAAGACAAGGAGGACCGCTGGAGGAATGGAAGGGGTGTCACGCGCGCTGATTATCGCCTTTTGCCAGTATCGCTTTTCAATTTAATCATGGAATCGATAGCGCATACTGAAACCGAGTATGTTATGTTTTATATACAAACGTCAAGTGAAATGTACTTGCGTCGGAGAAAGGAATGACTTCCAGGTAGTTCTTTTTTTAGAATGGTTGATACCGTTTGCCTCTAAGAAAAGTTGATGGATGCGGGTTCTAAAGTTGGCGTTGTCTGTACTGTACAAACTGCATGGTGGCAATGGCGGACGTTCGTGTTCGAGTGGTTGCTGCGGGGTCGGCTCTGCTTGCTGAAGGATCGTTGAGCGAGGATGTGGACCGCCTGGGTGTGCTCTCTGCAAAGGTGTGATCTCTGCTTCTGTCCGCTGCGTATTCGAGTCGTAATGAGACGCTGAAGGGAGCTCGTGGATTCGTGCATTGTGGCGTTTCATGAGCAGGCACAGGGGCTCTCGCGATCCATCACCTCAACTGCACTCTTGAGCGCTGAGCTCGCAGTCAAGGAGCAACAGAAGCTGTTTGTTGCGAGCGACTCTAGGTCTGGAGAGACGCTAGGATACATCAAGACGGGGATCAAACACCTGTTTTACCTGGTACGTTTGTCACGATGCATGCAATTCGCAATAGCAATCTCTCTCTCACACACGAGCAGGACAGGAAAGGAGTCTTCAGCGAGATGGATCCGCTCTGTGTGCTCGATTTTTACGTCCACGAACGTCTTCAGCGACGAGGAGTGGGGCTCACACTCTTCAATACGATGCTAGAAGCCTATGACGGGGCTACACCCGCATCCATTGCGTACGATCGGCCGTCACCGCTGCTCTACGCATTCCTTCGGAAGCATGCAGCACTGGCAGAATTCTTTCCGCAACCGAACAACTTCGTCGTGTTTGATGACTACTTCTTATACAATCACAAATGAAACAATTTTACCACTTGATCTTACACCATCAGTGAAATGGACTGTTTTCGATGGTCTCTGCACGACACAAACACTTCTCATTAAGACGAAATGCTGACGATCTTGAGCGCCATGAAAATTGTCTAGGCGACTCGACGGATATTCCATGCTGCTGGATTTCTCGGTCGCGCACCGAGAGCTCATTGGTAGCGTCATGGATTCTGACTCAAAGTCGTCGTAACTGGCGTCGCAGCTTGGCGGCGGTAGAGCTGATCGCCTCCCGCCTGGAATTCTACACGGTGACGGAGCACAAGAAGATTGTCGTGTAGAAAAGCGTCCGGTTGGTCGTTCTCGTTCTGCACGTGTGTATACAGACGCATTCAGCTTGCGACGTCGATGAAGGTGACTATGCTCATCGACCTACCAGGTGACGCGTTCTGCATTGTGGGCGGCTTCTTGACGACTCCATTCGACAACGATACAAAAGGATCAGTTTCCAGTGCTAGTAGAAGATACGTGGTAATTCAATGCAAATGCAACTGAGTGAGTTACTCTCGAGTTCAAGGACACGCTACCACTAACAGTGAGCAACAACATCAAGCGAGACAGAGACTCCGACTACCCGCCAATCTTGGTCAGCACCATCTTCGACCCGACTTGGATGGAAAAACCGTATCCAACGACGGATAGCTTCTCGCCCTTCTTGAGCTCGAAGATCCACGATGTTGTGGTAATTGAGGCGTAACCTTGGTTGTACATCACTGAGCTCCGGAGAACTTCTTGGCCGTTTTTGTTAATCCCAAGGTATTGGTCGTAATTTGTCGGAGTTGTCGAAATGCTCAGATTCACCATATATATGCCAGCAACAAGCGTTTGGACGCTTGTTTGATCAACCACTTCAAAGAACTTGGAATCTTTTTTGCTCCACGCGACTGCCTTGTTCGATGTTGAGTTGTTTTTCACAATCAGTTCGGTCAGCACAGTGTTCTTCCCTGCTTGCTCAACCCGCTCCATGGCTTGTTCGACATCAAACACGCGAGACTCAAGCATGTCAACCTTCTCTACTGCAATCGACGAGAGTGCCAGAGAATAGGATGGAGACCACATCGAAGCAAACACTTTGAGGTGCACGACAAACTCGAGCTTCACGCCGTCGTCAGAAATATCACGGAGCTGTCGCTCCACCAGCGCATCTTCAGCATCATCACTTTCTTCAAGCGCCGTCTTGAAGCACTGCATACACAACAAAACCGCATTAGTTGCATAAATGCAAAAGGGACAGATATCGAATTGCTAACCTGAGCATAGTCCGTTAGCGTGGCTCCTGGAATCGCATTTTTGGCTGTAATGAAGTCACTTGTGGCTAGGAACTCCGATTGCCTGTGCGCGTGTGTTCAGTTTGATTTGTTAGGACCCGGCAAGTGCAGCACGCATACACAGCCAGACTCACCATTGCTTCTTGGACTTGCGGTCTTCAAGCCAGAACTTGATCTTGTCGGCTTTCATCGTCAAAGTGAAACGGAACGATGTGCTCGGATGAGAGCTGAACGAGGTCAGTCCGTCCAACTCGAGTGTAGTCGACGACATCAGCGCAAGAAGCTTTCGTGAGATGATCGTGACGAAAACGATCCGTGCTGTGGGCAGAAAGTTGTCGAGTGAAGCCTCAGGTGCTGTTCCCGAATTCTCTCCGCAGCGTCGCTCAGCTAGTAGATGCGACCGTTAAGGTGGAGCTCCCTTGGGAGAAAAGATTGGCTGTTCGAGCGCGCGGACTACAGGCAGAGAACGGGAGTACACAAGCATGCGATAGCTGAAGCCATCGAGCAAAGATGGAAACGACGGAGACGACAACTAGCGGAGGAAACTATGGAGACAAAGGAGACGATGGTGACAATAAACGAACCAAATCGCGCGACTTTCAACCATTAAAGACCTGGAAGCTGGTGGAGATGCATAGCCATCTCACGTCCCGGGACGCGTGCCAATAATCACTGCACCGAGATGCCAGTAGGGGATACCTCATGTGCACTATTGGTTAAGGAAACGTTCAACTATCGATCGATGCAAGGAACTCATCCAGCTTGGCCTCATCGGCATCGATGGGCTCTTTTGTGGATTCTCCTTCTTTGGCAGGATCATTTTCGAGCTGGGTTTCGATTTGCCGCCCTGCAAACCATCGACCCTGCATTGCTTGTTGGCACTCGACAGCGCTTGAAACCTCCACAAAGCGCACGACCACTGATCCGTCCGCAACGATTTGAACCTGTTTCCATACATCAGCCGTGTGAGATGTTACTCGAGCAAATAGAAAATCCCACCGCAGTAATCTCCGCACATGCTCAATTTGACCGTGCTTGGAGCACCCTTCTCGCATGTCATCCTCAAGGTCGGAAAAGAAAGACCCTTCCTCTTGCGGCTCAAGTGGGTTCCACACATTCTGGAGGATGACAGAGCGGAATCTCTCGTCGCTTCTGCGGCTGGCTTGCTGTACGTTTGGTGCGTCAGAAACCGTGGTAGCATTCGAAGCAGCCTCGGTGCTCGTGGTCGCTCCCTTCTTGGAGAAATCCGCTGGCGACGCGCTGTGAGCACCATTGCCGATCAGCGAGATGCGAGCGACCGAATAGCAGTGCGATCGTACGTTACGGTGACGCCTGGCTTAATCTCAAACCCATTCAACTAGCCATCGTAAGAGTCAACAATTCCACATCAAACCAACTGCTCGTCTACGAACCCGCTCAATGGCTCGTTGAGCCGCCGCTGCCGAGTGAAACGCGACAACAGCGTCGCCCTGCAACACCTCACACTGAGCCATCACATCCCACCCAACCACACAACCACCACGAACCTCACCTTGAGCCCTCCACGGTCGTCCTTGTAGAACTTGATGCGCCGCACCTTGCCGATCTTGCCGCACATGGCCTCTTTCCCACCTCTCATCAGCTTCTCCTCAACCTTCGCCAATCCACCTCCTCGGCAATCTCACCGAGCTGTCGGCACGCCATGTACGTCGCTAACCCCGTCACATAGACGCTCGCGTTCCCCTTGGCCGCCTTCGGCCGCTGCTCCTGCTCCACTGACGCCGTTTGCCCGCCGATCGAGCCGCTCATCGACGCCAGAAACTCATCGGCCGCTGCCGCCGCCTGCTGCTCATCCAGCCTGCGCAGCGCCCGTCAGCACCTCCTCTAGACCTCCAAGGGGCTGCCGAGCGCCTCGTACGCGCGAATAAACTCCAGGTTGCGGCGTCGCGCGGCCTCGATGCGCGCGCGGTCGGCCTCCATCTCGCCAGTCCTTTCTCGGCGTTGGAAGGCTTTCGAATGGCAGCTGTGATCCGCATCAAGTGGTGTATCGGGACGCTGTATAGTCTAGGTGTGACACATTGAAGTGGACTGTAGCTGGATTGACTCAAAACAGTGACCCTGACAGGTGTAGTGACTTCAACACGATCTAGCGCGTCAAGCGCATGGCTACACTTTCGGTGGCGGCTAGTGCTGGTTCTGGGGAGAGTCCTGACCGCACTTGAGGTCGCTGGCGCAGTCCCGAGGGTACCGCGTGGACGTCTTCTCAATCTGGATGGTCGTGTGCGTGATGCCCTGGCTCAGCAGGTAGTTCTGCGCCGCGTGCAGCGCCGTCTCAGCCTCGTCCGACACGAGGTGCACGCTGAGCGAGGGCAGTCCGGCGCTGAGCGACCAGATGTGCAGGTCGTGCACCTCAACGACCGACTGGCAGTTGCGCAGGCCTTCCTCGATCTCCTCCGGGTGGATGCCCTCGGGCGTGCCCTCCATCAGCACGTGCACGCTGTCCTTGACGATGCCCACGGTCGTGCCAAGCACGAGCACTGAGAAGATGAACGTCGCGATCGGGTCGGCGATCTGCCACTCGGGCTTGTACCAGATGAGCGCGCCGGCCACGCACACGCCGACGCTCTGGATGAAGTCGCCGAACGCGTGGATGTACGCGGCCTCGATGTTGAGGTTCTCGAGCTTCTTGCGGGCGCCGTTGCTGCTGGAGCCGTTGGCCTGGCCGCGCTCGAGCGCATCGACGCCTCCGTGGCTGTGGCCGTGTCCATGGGAATGTCCGTGTCCCTCCTTCTCGTGGTGGTGCTCGTCGTCGCTGCTGTCCGAGCTGCTGCTGCTGCTGTGGTCTCCGTGTGCGTGTCCGTGAGCGTGTCCGTGTCCGTGGCTCTTCTCCTTCTTCTCCTTCTTGTCTCCTCCGTGGGAGTGTCCGTGTCCTCCTCCTCCTCCTCCGTGCGAGTGTCCGTGTCCGAGGATCTGCATGAGCACGAGGTTGACGACAAGTCCGATGCATGAGACGATGAACATGAGCTTTCCGTTGACTCGCTCCTGCGGGTTTGGTCCGATGCACTCTGCAAACCTCTCTACGGCGGCGTAGACGAGCACGCCCGTGAGCACCCAGATGACGAGCACGCTGGTGATGGCGCCGATGACCTCCGCGCGCTGGAAGCCGAAGCTGAGGCGCTTGGAGGCCGGCATGGTCCCGATCCAGATGGCGAAGAGCGAGATGCAGAAGCCCGCCACGTCCGAGAGCAGGTGCGCCGCGTCCGTCATGATGGCCAGACTGCCCGCGAGGAAGCCGCCGACGATCTCGGCCGCCATGAACAGCAGCGAGCAGACGCACGCCAGCTGCAGCTTGCGCTGCGCTCGCTGCGCGCTGGGCGTCAGCGGGATGCGCCTCGAGGCCTTGCGCTGCAGGTCGCGCGGCTGCTGCTGCTGCTGCTTGGGCTTGAGCGGGGCCGTCTCGTCCATCGAGTTGTAGTTCGCGAGCCCCATGGGCGCTGGGATCTGGCGAGGGAGAGGGAGGCGAGCGACGCTTGGGCGGCCGCCGCAAGATCCGAAGTGGGAATGGAAGGCTTCCGCCGGGCCGCGCGCGGAACGCGGGGTAGACCGTGTTTTGGTATTTGGGAGGTGGAGGTTGCGGGAAAAAGTACTACCGCGTTTTGGGATTTGGAGCGTAGTGGTGGTATAGCTGCGGCAAAAACAAGGTGAAGAAGAGGGATTTGAGAGTGGAAACAGGTAGGATGTGTGTGACCAGCACTCCGACTGCGGACGCGAGCCTCGGACCAGTGAGGGCACGCGCGTGACGCTGGACGCTTCCGAGCTGCTGTGTCAGCTCCTTGCAGCGAGAGAAGAATTGAGGAGGGACATGATGCGATGCACGCCGGACTTGACTCGACACTTGAGCCGTGCAGTTCATGGCCCTAGCGTTCGAGGTGTCGAGTCGGTGCTTGCGTGTCGTGGCACCGAGCGTCGCATCTGTTGCGTCGACGCCGTTCAGCTGAGAAGCCAGCGCGATGACGTGTTCTGGTCGGGTGGGCGGGCTGGCTGCCTGGAAGAGGTTCGCCGTCCACTCATCCGTCACTGGATGCACATCATCAAGACTGCACAACGCTGAAAGGCGAAAGCACCACTGGTGCATTCCAACATGATCCATTTCTCCGACGGCAGATCCTTGCATTGTGTCCATTTGCACGCAGCTCACCTTGTCCGACGGCGGGATAACACACGATGACGACCGCTCCTTGCGTCCATTGCATCCATCTGATTCCGCTAGGCACTCAGTGGACAACCGGGTACGACGCGCAGTCGCCGACGCCGCACATGTTGCGGCCGCGCTCCATGAGGAAGAAGCCGTTCATGCCCCACGCCGAGCCCCAGCTGTTCTTGATGATCCAGTGCTGCTTGCCTTCGAGCTCGCCGTAGCCCACGGCCAGAACCGCGTGGTTCACGTCCTGCTCGCCGTCGTGGCACTCGGTCGACGAGTACACGCCCGACTTGTAGAAGCGGAAGTCCTTGACGACCTGGAACGCCACGCTCACCGGACCGTTCGAGCCAACGGCGGCCTTGAGCTCCGACTCGTCGCGCGCCGTGATGTTCACGATCGCGTCCACCTGCACGCCGACATGGTACGTGTTGAACTTGCACTTGCCCTCCTTGGCCTCGTACGGGTATGACTGCGTTCATTGGCGCCATCAGTAAAACGCTGTGCGGCACAAGACGAAGCAACATTGCAGAGAAGTGCCCACCTCCTCCGTGTCGAGCCCGCCGTTGTAGTGGATGTACTCGAAAGCGTGCGACGGAAGTCCGCCGTTGCAACCATGGTTGTCAAACGCCTGCGCGCAGTCCAGCAGGTTCTGCTCCGAGAGGATGACGAACTTGCCGTGCTTGATCTTGACGTGACTCTCGAGGCAGCCCGTGGTCGAGAACGTCCAGCACGAGCCGCACTTGCCTTGGTTCTTGACCGGCGACACCATACCTTCACGGCGCCAGTCCTTCTCCTCCGGCACCTCGCTCGGGTCGAAAGCGCTCTCGTACCCCGACCTGAGACCACAACACGTTCATGCCCATCATTAGGCAAAGATCTATGGATGCTGCGCCTTCAAGATCACTAGAACCCACCCGTGCGTCGCCGAGCAGTTCTGCGGCGCGCCGAGGTACCACATCTTGAACTCCTCCCTGCGTTTTACATGGAGACGTCAGAAGAACCAGCTCTCATCTCGCCTAGTTTGCCAGTCCACTCCCCCACCAGGTCGCATCCGCGAACTGGTTCAGCTCCATGGAGAAGGTCGCGTCCGGCTTGGCATTGTGCGCCGCCACGAGGCGCGCATTGTCCTCAAACACCTCGCGGCGCAGCGTGTTCTCCAGCGGCGACGCGTAGCTCTTCCCGTGATGCGTCTTCCAGGCCTCAAACAGCTGCGTCACGGCCTCCACGTCCTCCGGAACCTGCTCATCCATCAAAAGCGTAAGCTTCTAGGGCTCTAGCAGGGTTCGTCCGAGCCCTCCGCACCGCCGACAGCTCCCAGAAGGCCTCGGACGACGCCTTGTCGCACTGGAAGACGGCGGGCGGCAGCTGCGAGGCCTCGTCCTCGCTGTAGCACGACGAGGGCACGGCCGCCGACTTGCACCACCAGCAGTGCGCGCCGAGGCACGCGCTCTCGCTCTTGAGCGCGTGGCAGTCGCCCGCGAGCGCCGACAGCTCCGGTTCGAACACCAGCGGGCGTCGATCGCGCTCGGCGCTGGCGCTGGGGGCCGCCAGGAGCGCCGCGAGCGCCGACACCAGCAGCAGCTTCATCATCTTGGACTCCCCCTTTTCGATACTGAGACCGAGTCGAGAAGATCGCGGGTTGAAGAAGGAGGAGGGGGAGACAGTGTTTCGAGAAAGTGGCGACTTCAACCAGGTCATGAGCTCAACGGCTCGTTGAGCTCAGAGGAATGTAATGTGATCGAATGCGTGAGAGCGAGCGAAGCCCGATGCCATGGAGTGGAACATGCTCGTATGGCCTTGTGTTCAAGATGAGATTGGCCATCCCAGCAGCGAAAAGAAGCATTTCGGCATCCATCGGGCTGGGCTCGACTCTTGAATTCGCAAATCAACTCGCCGTCAGAGCAAGAGACTCAAATTGGTGAAGTGGCAACAACAAGCCGAGAAATGGCCATGTTTGACTCCCCCGAAAACCTGCTTCGGACTAGCTTGCAAATGGAGAGCCTGTTGTGGAATTGACGGAGTGCAGAACGTATCTGGGATGAAGAGCGGTCTAGTCCTTTCTCACTGTGCTAAAGTCTCTGCGAAGCCTACGGCTCTACTACAAGATATCGACGTTGATAATCTTGATGTCGTCCACAGGCTTGTCGTGCTTGTCGGTACGAGTTTGCTCAATGCTCGACACCGTGTCCTTGCCAAGCTCGACGCGGCCAAAGACTGTGTGCTTGTTGTCGAGCCAAGGCGTCGGCACGGTCGTGATGAAGAACTGCGAGCCGTTCGTACCTGGCCCTGCATTGGCCATCGACACGGTGAACGGGCGGTCGTGCCGGAGATTGCGGTGGAACTCATCTTCAAACTCGCCACCCCAGATCGACTCGCCGCCGGTGCCGTCACCGAGCGGGTCACCAGTCTGCACCATGAAGTTCTTGATCACGCGGTGGAAGATCAAGTTATCGTAGTACCCGTTGCGCGCATGCGTGCAAAAGTTCTCGACCGTCTTCGGGCACTCCTTGCCAAACAGCTTGATGGTGATGTCGCCCATGGTCGTGTGCAGTACGGCCGTATCGCCCAGAACCTTTGCAGCACTCGACTCGGTCGCGACCTGCGACTCCTCGAGCGTCGGCTTCTCGTTGAACACGTCACGACCACCACCTCCATGCCCATCGTCGTCGTCCTCTTCGGGCTCGCGCGACGAGAACAGAAAGAATCGGTTGCGCTTGAACGACGTGCAGAAGAGCGTGGGATCGATCTCGTCGGCTGGGTCGGCTGGATTGTCCGACATGACCACGGGCGCGTTGCCACCCGCTTTCTTCAAGTGCTTCTCAAACTGCGAGCTGACTTTGGGCTTGCCCTGGAACAGAGCCAGCTGTAGGAACCTGTCGGCGCTTTCAACCTTGCCAAGCACCTTGACGAGCGCGTTCGTCTCAACGTTGACGATCTTGATGCCCAGCAGCGTCGGGTACAGGATAAAATGCCCTGACGCGTCAAAGATGCAGTTCGACGTTACGTCGGACGCCTCAAGCTCTCGCTCGACTGCCGCGCGCCGGCCAAAGTCGATCGCGTCGAGGTGCAGCGAGTCGTCAGCTTGCGCGTCCTCAAACACCGTGAGACTCTCATCGTACTTGCGTCTCAGCTTGCCGGTGAGGAACCGGAAGACGCGGATCTGCCGGTCGCGCGCGGCGATGACGAAGCTCTCGCCGTCTGGAGCCACGTCAATAGACATGGCGCTGGTCTTGGACTTGGCAAGCTCGTACAAGTCGGTGGCTCCCTTGAACTTGAACTGCAGCTTGACGCCCTCGGAGCTGGTGGGTAGCTTGTAGGTCTCCGCGCTCCAGTACTCAATATGCCCGCGCGCATCTGCGCTGATGGCGCAGTCAAAGCGCGGGTTGTACGCCAGGGCGGTCACCGGCGCCGTGTGGAGCTTGTCAATGACGTGCATCGGCTCTGCGTCCGTCTGCTCGGCGCTGTAGATCCTGAGCACCGGCGCGTCCCTATCGGCGACGACGATCTTGGCGTTGATGGCGTTCCTGGATACCCAGCAGCAGTGCGCGGGCGTGAAGGGCAGCGAAAGCATGTTGACCATGTCGAAGCCGAGCACGTCGTAGAGCTTGAGCGTCTGGTCGGCGGCGGCGCTGGCGAGCCGCAGCCCGTCGGGCGAGACCGCGAGCGCCGTCACCTCGCGCAGGTGGGCCTTGTAGTGCTTGACGAACTCGACGCCGCGCGCCATCTTCTTCCAGAACTTGACGTGCCCGTCGCGACTCGCCGTCACCACGAACTGCGACTCGCGCGCCACCGCCACGTGCGTCACCACGTCGCGGTGCATGAAGCTGCGCTCGTACATGGCGGCGCTCGGCAGCGCGCGCACCAGCGCCGCCTCGAACGGCAGCGCCGAGCGCGTCTTGCGCCGCTTGGCCGCCGGCGCAGGCAGCGGCTGCGGCCCCTCGTCCTCGCTGCTGCTCATGGGCGGCGGCCGTGGGAATGGCCACTAAGGTGGCGATTCAGATTTGAATTGCGCGGGCTTCAACGTCGGTGGTGGCGAAAGCGTTTTGTGTGATTCCCGATGCTGGCATGGTGACTTCTTTTTTTTCATCAGCGTATGCGTTGTCGGCGGTGGGTCTAGTGGTTTTTGTAGGTTTGCATGGGTGATGCCATCGGTCGGACGCACAATAGATGTGAGCTGTAATTGAACGAAGGCCCTCCATCCCTTGTACGATATCTCGGCTTTCGATAGCCAAACGAAGTTGGTCGAGCGCGCGAATCGCCAGTGTGCCGCAGCTCTGAGTGGGTGTCTGCATCGGCGCTTACGTTGACGAGAGCAGTGCATTCCCAACTACGGTCCAGATGATCAGGGCCGCGATACCCACCACAACATGTGAAAGCACTTGCTTGGAGACAGTTGTGAACACTCTCTAGCGTGGATGTAGTGGATGCTCGCCTTTATAGCGTGGTGGCCTTCGTAAGGAGGGATGTTGGCGACGGAAACGCGCGTCAAGGTGGGTGGGTGGGTGGGTGGGTGGTCGTGAGCCCAAAGTCTACGATTGAAGGAACGAGGATGCGTCTCTGAGCTGTTCAGTTGCACGAGTACTGCCAGATCTGGCGATGAAGCAAAGCAGTGACGTCATGCGCTTGAGTGCAGACGCTGCATGGATAGCATGCTCGAGCATTCTTCCGCGAGATTCCACAAAGCCAGTCATCCTTCCACATCTCCACGCACGTGCCATTCATCAATCGACATGCGTGGATCCCACTTGGGCGGGTGGACGCTGAGCTCATCTCCGTTCATTTCAAGGTACAGTCAACTACTGTACGTCTGCGGATCGACTGCAAGGACGACTGCTTGGAGATGAGTGAGGCGACTCGAAAAGGACCGGGGCATGGATATCCACTCACTGTAGACCTGGACGCTGCGTTCATGATGCAGGAGAATATCGCCTTACATTCAACATGAACCTCTCGCGTTGATCCTGAAAAAGATGTCGGACAACAACACGAATCGAGATCATGATGCAGTTGGCTGGAAACTCACTAAAGAGAAAGTCGAGCTTCCTCTAGACAGGTCGACGACATTGTGTCCATCACGAAACTCATTTGGAACTATAGCCATCACTTCAAGGAGTTCGTGGGATGGAGCATCGAGCACGGTCTGACGCTGTCCATCTCCAACAGCTCCGACTCACAAAGCCAGCCTATGGACACCACGCACTTGAGTGATAGAGAAATCTGGGGCACCGTCGCTTGATGAACGTCGGTGTGGACAGAGCGTGCGAGGTGCTGTGGAGTGATGACTGCCTTCATCGAACTGAAGAGCAGCTCGCGGGGAGGAGGCTTACAGTACAATTCTCGATCGATCTGGCGCATGACGCGGAGCAGATGAAGCAATGAGGTGGTCAGCTAAGAATTGAGTTGTTCACAGCATGGTCGACATGGTCGCTGTGACTTCAACCTGCACCCCCGACGACTCCCACACCTGCTGGAGTTGGTGATGGTGACACTACTGACAGTGAAAGTGCATTGTCACCAAGCGCACGCAGTCGGTCTCCGACAAGGAAGAAGCGGTAGAGCTGCTGGCGTGCACGCAGCCAATCCTGCTGGCTCTGAGTTGCCGCCATCGGTGAAGATGTAGCAATTGCAGTTGAGCTTGCTGTAATCGTCGAGGTAGATGGTAGTGGTAGCGCTTGGTGCGAGATGTAGCTAAAACTAATTCGACCAGCCGACGGCACGCTGTTGGTCTGATACATGGAGTAGATGACCAGCACGGTCGATTTTTCGCTGTCAATGCGGATCACGTCCATAGTCGACAGCATCGACAGGTCGACGAGCGCGCGTAGAAGCATTTTCTCGTCCTCGCGCTCAAAGTCCACGTCGTAGTCCATGTCTACCGCCAGCGGATTCACCGTGTTGAGGTATCCAAGTGACTGATAGATACGAGGCCGATCAGTTGCGATTAAGCGCTCCAACAGCTCACCAAAGTTCTCGAGGTCGATCAGCATCTTGTGCACGGTCAACAAGATACGTAGTCGACAATTTTCGATTGTCTTTGGATAGTGCTGAAGCACAAAGTGGGCTTGTTGGCATGTGATAAACTTTCCTGCGATCGCCAAGTGAAACAGCGCGAGCTGGTACTTGAGGTCCTTGCGTTTGTGAATGGGCATGTAGATCGAGCAAACTTCTGCTCCAACATTAGCCACGAGTTCGGCTAACGTCTCATCGCTCAACTCAATCGGCGATTTCATGTCTTCGTGGCGTACTGGCGATGCATAGTCAAATTCTAGTACGCCCGAGCGCGGTAGGCGGTCGAAGAATTCGTACGTGAGGCGAATAGGCTTCTGGTTGAATCGAACATTGCGCCAAAAGTAACCTCGCCCATATTGACTCGGGTCCGTTCGCTTGGCGTGAAACTCCGAGATGACTCGAGCATCAGATGCGTTCAAAATGGCAAACCAGATCGCAATTTTGCTCTGTCTAGGGTCACTCAAGTCTAGACTCCAGTGACCAGTCGGATTTGCTGTCGAGAACTGAATCGTTGAAATCCCGAAAGTATCCATTAGTCGTCGCTGATCGCTTGGGAGCGGCAGTTGTGCACGCAAGAAGTCAAATGCTTGCTCGCCATCTACGATGCAGGGCCAAATTCGACCGATAACGTCCATCAAGTCCACGGTAGTCGACAAATGCTTTATTATGACGCTTGCTACGTCAGTAGTCAAGAAAACGTCGTGAAGAGCTAAGTCAAGTAGTGTCGTGATTTCCCGAGGCGAGATGCCACGCTTGATAGCTCGGATCAGATAAAAGTACGGGATATCTGCAGCACCATCTTCTGATGCTGAGCTAAGTGTATGCATGCCTGCGATAGAGGTGATGCGGTTGACATCTGGAGGTGTGAACTTTGCAACAGCGCAGAGAATTCCTGTACTTGGAAGCGTCCACAACTTGGAACTCGACGCATCCCTCAAACATCTTCCATCAGCATCCATGACAAGAGTCGTCCGCTTTGGCTGAGGTTTCCGTCTACTACCTGGAGCTGGCGAAGGGTTTTCAATGTGCACGATATCGGATAACGAACAGCGGTTGTACACTAGTGCGGCATCAAGTAATTCCTGAGCCACTGCAAACTCGTACGGTGACTCACTCAATCTTAGCTCATAGGGCGAAGAAAGCGATGGGAATCCAGCGTCAAAGATTGAGGGGCCGTTTCCACTCGCTTCATGCCCAATTGTGTCGTGAACTGACATATCAATCTCGCATGGACTACCCATGGCAGACGCTCGTAAGAGTGCCCGACATCCAACTGGGCCCAAGCTGTTATCGCGCAGTTGGAGTACTTGTAACGATCGATTTTGCCTCAAGAAGACTCCAAAAGCAACACAGGTAGCGCCACCTATTGCATTTCGCGACAGATCAAGTAAAGTAAGAGTCATATTGGTAGCTAGTGCGGCTGCAATTTGCTCTCCGCCTTGGTCACCACAGCGATTCATTCCTAGCCGCAACGTTTTCAGAGATGCGTTAGACCGCAATGCCACACCAATTGCAACCGCGCCGTGGCGACAAATTCCGTTCCAGGAGATGTCGAGCTCTGTTATACTACATCCTGAGTGTGTCAGCATTTCACCAAGTAATTCGCCACCATGTTCACCGATGTGGTTGTCTGATAGATCAACAAACCGCAAAGCAGGGTGTGTTTGCATGGCTTGAGTGAGCGGTGCAAGTGCGTCATCGCTGTCTCCACTCGTTACTACATTTGTGTGGGATAGATTCAGATGTGTGAGGACTCGACAACAGCCCAGAAATTGAGCAATTTGCTGATAGCCAGCGCGACCAATAGAGTTTTGGCTGAGGTTGAGTGTAGTAAGCGCACATCCTTTCGTGCTTGCGTCTTGGAGCTTTGCCAGACCAACCCGAGTAATGATTTCAGAAAGTTTATGTTTTGGGCTCGTATTATCTTCGTAATGTTGCAGCGGTTGATGCTCAATAATAGGTTTCGTTGGAGGTGGTGAGCCTGCTGCACGCTCGAGGCTCGCAAGTAGCGGGATAATGGCTTCGTCTGTTAGTCGGTTGGCACTTAAATCCAGTATGTGAACGCTGTGGAATTGCTCGAGTGCAGTGGCGAGCGCTCGAGTCTTTGCATCACCCAGTCCAAATTCCTGCAGATGCAGCGCAAGTTGTCGCTTGCGTTTCACAACATAGCCGGTCGCGGTCGTCACTAAGCCATCGAGATCAGTTTTGTTGTGTCTATCGCGAACTGCATGGATTAGAGTGGCTGCAACTCCTGGGAATGATGTGGCCCCACCTGGGCGGTGAGCAGGCATATCATTGATTCGCGAAAAGATAGGTTCTGGAAGGATTTGGTGCCGTGTGCACTCATAAAAGAAGAGTGATCGTGGAGAAAGCGCACCAAGGAACTGCTCATCGGCTTCTTCGTCGTCGTGGATATCACTGTTTTCGCTCTCACTTTCTTCCCCTTCTCGATGATACCGATGACGGGGAGATGTAGGAAGTAAACGATGCTGCTGTGAGCGCTGGAGCTTTTTCCACTTGGCGAAGAGGTTGTGCTTGTCTGCATAATACTCAATCTGTCCTTGTTGAGTTGAGTGCCGCTGAATCTGTTTGATGATCCTGTTTATTACGCATGTCTATTCATTAGGCAATTGAATCTACTTCTAGAAGTATACAGTTTCAGTATAATTGCCACAAACCTTCGCGTTTGTGGAAGCCGTGGAATTCGCTGGGAAGTTGATATCACTTCAGGTTGATAAAGTGATGTTGCATTGCTTTCAGGTGCTGGGTTCCGTGCAATAAGGTGAGCCTTAACCGTTGCCGGGTCTTGATTTGGTTTATGGCTCTCTCTTAAATTCAACTGAGGAAAAAGAAGCGATGGGTCATATTCTTTTTCACACAGTAATGCCTCGGCAGCCTCAAGTTTCTGATCAAAATCGCTCCGTTTCTCGATTTCGACGTTGGGCATTGATGTCGGTCGGCAAGTGGGACACTTTGGCTCCATCTCCCACTCAACTGTCATTGTTGACTCAGCCAGTAGTTGGGTTACTTGGTCAGGGGTCGGATTTGCTAAGGCTGTCTGGGTATCCTTTTTTCTTGTTGTCGTCTTCCTTGGGAGTTGAATAGAGCGACTCAAGACGTAGACTTGGGAACATGAACTTTTCGATGTCTCCTTGGATACTGGCCTTCCATGTTGTGCCGTCCTTTGTCTCAAAGGTCCCAACTCGGTAGCGGGTTGGCGTTTTTGCCTCCAATTTCAAGGCATCAGCTGCGGTAGCACTGCTCTTATCGTCACTTGTGGTGTTGTCTTACTGTTATTGCTTGTCCGGCGAACCAGACGTTTTCCTTCCTTGGGACCAAATGCTCGGAATAACAGTGTTCGCAGTTGTTGATCGTTTCGATGAATTCTCTATTGCTGCTGACTTTGGGGAAATGGACTCGGTTGGCGTCTTTCGCTTGGCAATTGCCATGAGCTTAATTCTGGTCACGCTTGAGATCGCCTTGTCGGTACTGAGGGTCCTTGGTGCGCCTACTCTTTCATTTTCAAAAGAGTTGCCGTTTAGGCTACCATTAGTTGATCCCGTTCGGATCGCCTCGGCCGTGAGTTCGAGTGTCTCCAGCAGTTGCTTGCTGCGAAAGCCACCCGATAATCGCCGGGATGTATGCACGTGGTGATGGGGCACTCCGCGGTCATCATGGCGATGCATTGAGTGATGAGAATAGACAAACACGACAGGACCGAAAATACCGGTCGCTTTGCTCGCGTTTTTCTTGGCGAATGCTGAGCACACTTCTTCATCATTTTCCTGGAGTGGCGTCAGCATGAATCTCTTGCCATGATGATCTTGCTCACTCTGCAAGTCGCTGGGGCGGCAAGACTTTGCCAGAATGAAGAAGCGAGTCGTAGGTGTTGCAACATTGTTGGCTGCAGCTCTAGTGGCCGTGCTACTCGCCATTATCTTTTCAGGTCAAAAAATCAGCACGCATCAACTGGAGATGCTCCAAGCGACAATGCAAATCCTCAAGGCAGAGAAGGGCACGATAGTCTCCATCGATCGAGCCACAAATATCGCTCGTCAAGCTCTCTCAGCTCTGCGAGCATCAGTGGTAACGGAAGCACTAACGTGGAAGTGGACGAGCTTGCTGGACTCCCAGATCCGCTGCAAGAAACCTACTCAACTTCCACTCTAGCCATCGGTGATTGGGGGCGGACGATTCAGAAAGAAGGTGGCTCTTGCTGCTCGCGACGCAAGACGTACACAGTGCTCGACTTCAATGCGATGGAATACACGGCGTCCCTTCTTGGATTGGCAGCGAGTGCAATGGTTCCACGCCCCAGTGTAGTCATCAGTCACGGAGACAATTTCTATTGGACAGGACTTCAGAGCATTACAGACCAGGCGTACCGATTTCAGCAGACGTTTGAGGACAAGTACTCAGATCCATCGCTCGCGGGAATCCCTTGGATCACAGTGCTGGGGAACCACGATTATGGCGGGGCTAGCTACGTGTGCTCGAGTGGAGATGAACCGGCTCCGTGTTCGAGTCCTGAAGAAATCGTCGCAGCGTTGGGAAGTAAGTTTCAGCTTCAGTCGTCTTACGTTAGTCCAAACGCGGACCGATGGCACCTTCCCGATCACTTTTATGTCTATTCGCTGTCAGACGCGAACGGCGTCACAATCGACATCTTCAACTTGGACACGAACGACGCCGATAGTCACGGTGCTCGGCAGATTTGTTGCCAATGCTACGGCTACTCCGCTGGTGACGACGACTCGTGCGAGAATATCGAGCGCGGCGATCAGCGATGTGCTGGCGGTGACACTGCTCGTATTCGATGCTTGTATGAGCAGCTCAAGACGTGGGGAGAAGACTCGAGACAAAGACTGGTACAAGCTGCGAAGTCGTCCAAGGCCACTTGGAAAATTGTCAACACGCACTACTCACCTTACAACCATTACGCACCTGAAGACGCAGAAAAGTGGCGCGAGTTACTCGACGGACTAGGCATTCAGCTCTTTCTCTACGGCCACACGCACGGGGAGAAGCACGACTACGCGTTATTCGGGACCCACTTTGTAGAGAACGGAGCCGGTGGCGGCATACAAAATGAGTCCCCCAGTGGAATACCTCCATTCGCATCGAGCTACATCGACAACCTCTGGGCAGCTGGCGGCTATCCGTACGGCATCTTCTCGCTCCGCGCGTCGAAAAACTGGCTCGAGCTCAAGTTCCTCACGTTTGACGATCAGTGGGTCATGAACGCCGACGTGTCTGCATCAGTGGTGGGCGGCATCAAAGAGGGACACTGCTGGTTCGTCCCTCAACGTGGTGGACGAGGAACGAGCTGCAAAGACGCCGAGGAGCACATCTGGTCGACGTGAATACAGGGAAACCAAGTTCATCGGTCCATTCGCTTGCAAGTCAATCAGTCAGTGACGTATTGGTTGGGATTGCGTTGCAAGTCTTTGGAGTTTAAATTAGTTCATTGATTCGCTGCAACTGAGCTAGTTTGCACTTTGCACTTTGAAAAATGTTGAGAAATGCAGAGTTGAGCTGTGTGGTGATGCAGCAAAGTGGTGTGCTGTTCATCGTAGCAGGCACGAACACAGGCATTGAATGCAGCCAGAAATCACAAACAAGGGATCCGACGGACCCAAACCTCAAGCACCACACTCACTCACCAACGGAACCTCAGCGGCATCAAAGGCTGGTGCAATGCCGGACCACCGAAGATCTTCGCCGTGCTGTGTGTCCACTCGCGGTGGGTCTGCAACACGCTCTTGTCCGAGTACTCGCGAATGCGAGCCACCTGCTCCAGCGCTCCAGCCGTCGCCATGGCCACTCGATCCATCACCAGCGCGCGCTCCACCTGCTTCAGCGAGCGGAGCTGGCTCTTGAGCTCTCTCAAGTTGCGTGGATGCATTGACGAAACGTGCGACGTCACCACGACGTCCGCGCGACGATCTCGCCGGAGCACGAAGAGCTGTGCCTCAAGATCGAGCCATTGGCGTCGAAGTCCCAGCAGCTCCACCTGCATATCACACACGTACACACACACACAACACACCACAGCACCGCGGTCAGTACTTTATCTTTACGGATGTATGCGGACGAGTAGTTGGGATATGAACACGTACCCGCTTGCGCTGCCGGTATTTCTTCTCGTAAAGCCGCTGGCGCTGCCTCATTCGTTCGCGCGGGTGCTCGTCCGCCACCTCCGACAGCTCCGTGAGCGTCTCCAGCTCTTCTAGGTCATCGTCGTGTATATCTCGGACCGCGTTGCTCGTGGTGCTAGTGAAGCTTGCGACGCTTGTGCTGCTTGTGACACTTGTGCTGCTAATGACGCTTGCGGTCGAGAACGCTCGCTCGTCCAGAGGCTCCAACTTGATGCACACCTCATCGTCCACAGACGATACGAGCGAGGCAGGGGTTGCATCGAGGTCTACCGACGCTTCCATCGACACGTCCATCGACACGTCCACAGCCTTGTCCTCGCGATGGACGGAGTCGTCCGCATCATTCTCACGGGAGACGGACTCGACCACATCATCCCCAGCACCGACCGAGGTGGCGTTGGTGTTGATCTCGACGTCGAAAGCGCAGGAGGAGACCTCCATGGCATCCATATAGTACTCGTCTGCGATCTTGGTGTCGATCCTTGTCTTGACTCCCGCAGACATCTGCTTGGTGTCGTCCGTGGTGCTGGCCACACCTCGGTCCACACCTCGGTCCACACCTCGGTCCACACCTCGGTCCACTCCTCCCTGCTCTAGCTCTACGCCTCCATCTACACCACCACCGCCACACTCCTCGTCCATGTCGAGCCAATCGCCCAGCTGCCACTCGCGAACCACTCGCATCGGCAGTCGCAGCGCCGCCACACTCAGCGGAGACCCGAGCGTCAGCCACGGGTCGCGCGCGTTCTCAATCTTGACGGCGGTCCAGTCGGCTGGCGGCGGCTCCAGGAACTGGTCGAGTGCGCTCGAGTGGACGTCCACGTCCATGTCGAGGGGCTCTGGCGACCACATGCGGCCGTCCGCAAGTTGAAGAGTGCGGTGGGGCAGGGTCGGCGTCCGCAGCCGCGCGGACGGAGCTGCGGGTGTGGTATCTACGGTACGGCGCGGATGTATTTCAGAGTGTCGAAATGCTAGCAAGTGCACTTCGACACTTGAGGCCCCTGAAGATCCAAACTCTCGCCTGTCGCACTGCGAGGCCAACGACGCTACGGTACCGCGTAGCGAAACAATTAGAAGTCGCGAGGGGACAGTGGACCAGAGCGGGCACCGAGGATGCGCGCCATAATCTACGGTAGCTCAGTCGCGCGGGCCGTAATCACTCGGCTTCTACACCTCTCGATGGTGGCTGGCCTCGCTTCCCCATCCTACAAATGCGAGGTGTCCTGCATTCGAGGCTAGTGGCGCCATCCTGCAGTGGAGCAGTGTCCTTGCGTTGCCAGTTTGCAATGCGCTCAGTGGTTCGCTTTGGCTCGAGACTGCCGAGGAAGTTTCTGTAGAGCACAGTACAGAGCGATTAGTCGAGATCTGAGATCATCCACGTCAAGGATTGCGAGATCGAGCCGCTCGATTGCGTGCGCGCGTGTTGGCTACACGCAAATCCTGAGGGGATGGAGCTCGGAGCAGTCATCACCCGCGCCTGCACAGACCTTGGCGCGTCGAGATGAGCGGGCGTCGATACCTACTGTGTCGTGTACGTAGCGATCTTCAACCGTCGTTAAAACGAGAGGTTCTGCGGTTGAAGTGGACAAGAGTGATGGTTAAATAATTTATTGGCCATATTCTATAGTCGCCACCATCGCTCTCGATTGCTTCAACTGGTACATGTGGCTCGGTTCTTGGTGCATCAAAATCAAAAAGAAAGCAGGACAGCAGGATTTGAGCTGCACGGCTCGCGAGATGATGGAAGCCAAAGCATTCATCATCATGGACTATATCGAGCGTAATACAGCGAGTTGGTGGTGGTGTCCTCTCTCTCGAGACAGCGCGATATGAGGTCTAGCTGGACGCAAACAGTGGGTGCTGAGGAGTGGGGGAGGTGCCGTGGGATCATGGCAGCCGCGCACGTGCGCGAGTAGTAACCGTGCTACCGCCAATCAGGTTTGCTTCAAGTGAGTCGTGGTTCCCTGACTCGTCCATGAAGTCGCGTCCACGAACCCATCCGACTAGGACAATCGACCACTGGTTCAGGTGGACTTCAGCGCCACTCACGGATGCGATGCGATGGAATGCACAGTGTACTTCCGCGACTTATGTGGTCACACACACAGAGAAAAGCGCGACTACGCACGTCTTTGGAGAGAATGCAGCAGAACAAGTCATGTCGGCGACGGTGGTGGGATTCATTAAGAAGGAACGCTGCTGGTTCGTTAACGCACAACGGCAGACAGCGCAGTGACTGGAAGTATGCTAGATGCCGCACCTGGTCAGTGTGACGGCAAATAAAGCGAGCTGACCGTTCAATGAGTCGATCAATTTTTAGCTGGGATCATGTTGAGCATACATAGAGGCTTCAATTTAGTTGTTATGGCAGCTGTAGTGAGTCTGCAGATTTAGTTTTACTCTTTGCTCTCGATGACCGTCGGCGACAATCGATTTGTGAAGTCGAGTGAGGCCGTGTAGCAATCTCATTTGTTGTCCACCGTAGCAGACACGAACACAGGCATTGAATGCAGCCAGAAATCACAAACAAGGGATCCGACGGACCCAAACCTCAAGCACCACACTCACTCACCAACGGAACCTCAGCGGCATCAAAGGCTGGTGCAATGCCGGACCACCGAAGATCTTCGTAGTGCTATGTGTCCACTCGCGACGGGTCTGCAACACGCTCTTGTCCGAGTACTCGCGGATGCGAGCCACCTGCTCCAGCGCTCCAGCCGTCGCCATGGCCACTCGATCCATCACCAGTGCGCGCTCCTCTTGCTTCAGCGAGCGGAGCTGGCTCTTGAGCTCTCTCAAATTGTGTGGACGCATTGACGAAACGCGCGACATCACCACGGAGTCTGCTCGACGATCTCGCCGGAGCACGAAGAGCTTTGCCTCGAGATCGAGCCATTGGCGACGAAGTCCCAGCAGCTCCACCTGCATATCACACACGTACACACACACACAACACACCACAGCACCGCGGTCAGTACTTTATCTTTACGGATGTATGCGGACGAGTAGTTGGGATATGAACACGTACCCGCTTGCGCTGCCGGTATTTCTTCTCGTAAAGCCGCTGGCGCTGCCTCATTCGTTCGCGCGGGTGCTCGTCCGCCACCTCCGACAGCTCCGTGAGCGTCTCCAGCTCTTCTAGGTCATCGTCGTGTATATCTCGGACCGCGTCGCTCGTGGTGCTAGTGAAGCTTGCGACGCTTGTGCTGCTTGTGACGCTTGTGCTGCTAATGACGCTTGCGGTCGAGAACGCTCGCTCGTCCAGAGGCTCCAACTTGATGCACACCTCATCGTCCACAGACGATACGAGCGAGGCAGGGGTTGCATCGAGGTCTACCGACGCTTCCATCGACACGTCCATCGACACGTCCACAGCCTTGTCCTCGCGATGGACGGAGTCGTCCGCATCATTCTCACGGGAGACGGACTCGACCACATCATCCCCAGCACCGACCGAGGTGGCGTTGGTGTTGATCTCGACGTCGAAAGCGCAGGAGGAGACCTCCATGGCATCCATATAGTACTCGTCTGCGATCTTGGTGTCGATCCTTGTCTTGACTCCCGCAGACATCTGCTTGGTGTCGTCCATGGTACTGGCCACACCTCGGTCCACACCTCGGTCCACACCTCGGTCCACACCTCGGTCCACTCCTCCCTGCTCTTGCTCTACACCTCCATCTACACCACCACCGCCGCACTCCTCGTCCATGTCGAGCCAATCGCCCAGCTGCCACTCGCGAACCACTCGCATCGGCAGTCGCAGCGCCGCCACACTCAGCGGAGACCCGAGCGTCAGCCACGGGTCGCGCACGTTCTCAATCTTGACGGCGGTCCAGTCGGCTGGCGGCGGCTCCAGGAACTGGTCGAGTGCGCTCGAGTGGACGTCCACGTCCATGTCGAGGGGCTCTGGCGACCACATGCGCGGCCGTCCGCAAGTTGAAGAGTGCGGCGGGGCAGGGTCGGCGTCCGCAGCCGCGCGGACGGAGGCGCGGAGGACCCGTCGACTGTCGCCGCGTACTGTATGAAAAGATTTGCGGGGGTGCTTCGCGAACGCTTGCGGAAATACAATATTTCTTCAGACGCTTCGCGTGGCGTCGCATTTCGACAAAAGCCTCCCGTCACAAAGTGCGGAGACCGGGTCGGAGGACATGGGTACAGTACTGTACAATCGCAAAAGAGTGGGCGAGGGCGGGCGGGCACGGAGGATGCGCCGCGAAATAATCGAAGCGACGCACGTGCGAGGTCCGCGGACCTGCGATCGAACGCTCCTGGCGGTCATGTCGGTGAGCAGAGAGCGAAGGCCTTGGCCGGTTGAGCTCTTGCAGCTCTCGGGAGTCGCGGCTGGTGCTGGCGGTGGAGAGCAGCAAGGGGCTCCTGCGAGCGGTCCTCGTGGTGCGAACCGCAGTAACTTGTGATCACCACGAAAGGGTGCGGATGCGCGTTCGTGTTAAAAGTTAAAAACCGTCAAGTGCGTGGGACCGCGACTTTCGAAATGTCGTGCGTGCGAACGGTCAGTAATTACCGTATGATCCTCGCTGCGTACTGTAGATTGTCGCGTGGATGAATGCGGGCGTCGCGGTGTGCAGTGTACCTACATTTCGCCGAGATCTTAGGGGATGGAACGCAAGCAGTCATCACCGTCTCGACCTGGTCGTGCATCCCTCCACGTTGCCGTCGCCCATCCTTCAGCGCTCCGTTTGCCGCGCAGAAGAATTGAACGTGCGCTAAGCTCCCGACAAGAGTTGCAATAGCTTTTTCCGGGATGGACTAGCTGCAAGCAACGAAATCGAGTACTGTAGGTAGCTAGGTCGGTGCAACTTCGGCAGTTTCCAGATTTTGTCAACGTGCAGTACATGTGCGTACAGTACTATACGAAACTGAACTCATCACTGTTGCCCGTACATGTTGACGGACTGCAAGCAGACGCTCGATCTTCAAGCGTCGCGGAGATCTGTCCACTTCAACCAAGGTAGACTATGCACGAAGAAGCTCTGGATTCCTGCGCCGCCCTCGTTGTCCTGGTGATCAAACGAGAAAGTGATGTACTCGAAGCACTCCTTCCGCGTGTGCTTGGTGGCCGGAACACCCAGGAAGCAGCAACGAACTGTAAGGCGCTCGTAAGCTGTCTAGGCGATTAGACCTCGAGCAGCGTTCGAGCAGCACATCTATTTTTACGAGCTAGCACGACTTGTGAGCTCCCGAGGCACAAGGCCACGTTCTCATGGATCAGTTGCCCAACGTCTGCCAGCAGTGTGACGCTCTCCCAGCATGCAGCTCCACTATTCTCGTCCTGAATCACATTCTCCAACCGGATGGATCAATTGTGGAAACCATTCATACACATGGGTTAGCCTTGAGAAGCACAGGTTCCTCGCACAAGGTGGTTCGCTGAGAGCTTTGCGCAAGTCCTCCCCGACTATTAGCAGCAACTCGAGTGTTGTCAGAAGCTTTGGCCGTGAAAATAGACGGATGACAGCAAGGAGAGTGTGCACGACGGGCAAACCCTTGCGTGTGCAATTCGTTCAGTCGATCTGGCAGGATCCGCTTGGCGTACAAGTGGAACTGTTCCCACAGACTCAGCACCAGAATTCGGCGCATATTGATGAAGGTGGTGTCAACGAGAACACGAGTACGCAGACCTGCGAGCCAAGTCGTCGCTCAAGAGCAAAAAAAAAAGTTGCCCTCGCCTGCGACGCTGTAAAGTGCGTTCCATTTTCAGCTGTCGCCCACGTTCGAACCTAGCGAGGGTCGCTCGCCACTTGCCTCGCGCTTTGTATCGATGGACCACGTGCGCATGCCGCACGCGCCGCTGGTGCCCGTGCCGGCGCCGCTGCCGTCTCCGCCCGCCGCGTCGGCCGAGGAGCGACGCCGCCTGCGCGTGGCGCGCCACCAGGCGTTCCAGCGCGTGCAGCAGAACGCGGCGTGGGCGCGCGCGCTGCTTGTGGACGCGTCCCCAGCGGCCGCAGCGGCCGGCGGCGCCGTCCACTCGCGGCTCGCGGGGCTGTCGGCCGCAGAGCTGCGGACGCGGCTGGCCGAGAGTGAGGACGCGCTCGCGGCCGCGCGGACGGCTGTGGACCGCGCGGCCGGCCGCACCTGGTGAGTGTCCACGCTGTGGACGCGGGTGTGGACGGCGGCTCACGTCTGTGGACGCGTGTGGACGAGCAGGGAGGACGAGGAGGTGGACGCCATGAAGCGAGCGCTGGACGCTGCGGAGGCTTCGGAGGCGGCGGAGGCGGCGGCGGCGGCGCGCGAGCGCCTGACGCAGCGGCGCAGCGCGGCCGAGCGCCGGCAGCCCGAGATCGTCCGGCTGTAGAATATTGACCAATGAAACGCGCGCGTTTGGAGTTTTATCCAATGAAAGACGTTGATTCTGCGGAAAGCGCTGGTTTGCGCCAATCGCGGAGGGAAGAAGGCGCCATTCCGCGACGTGCCGACATGGCGCTGGTGCAGGACAACGAGCGCAAGCTGCTGGAGCCGTACGCGTACGTGCACAGCCTGCCGGGCAAGAATGTGCGCGGACAGCTCATCGGGGCGTTCCAGAAGTGGATCGGGGCCCCCGCGGACGCGCTGGGCGTCATCCACCGGATCGTGGACGAGCTGCACAACGCCAGCCTCATGTGCGTCCGCAGCGGCTCGCGACGGCCTCATGGGACTGCAGCCGGCGGTATCATGGCCAGATGAGCCTCTAGATGCTGGTATCATCGCTAGATGAGGATCTGGATGATGGTCTCATCACCGGCGACGGTCTCATGAGGACCTCTGAGCGTTGATACTGTCCTGCTGGTCGTCCACACGCTAACCGCTGTCGGCCGCACAGGATTGACGACATTGAGGACAGCTCGGAGCTGCGGCGGGGAAAACCCGTGGCCCACGCCATCTATGGAGTGCCCGCGACCATCAACTGCGCCAACTACGTGTACTTTTTGTCGCTGCAGCGCTGCCAGGCGCTGGGCAACGCGCGCGCCATGGACGTGTACGTCCGCGAGATGCTGCGGCTGCATCAAGGCCAAGGACTCGACATCTTCTGGCGAGACAACCTGCAGTGCCCCACTATCGACGAGTACATTGAGATGGTGCAGAACAAAACCGGCGGGCTCTTCCGTCTCGCTGTCGGACTCATGCAGGCTTTCTCCGACTGTGACACCGACTTCGAGCCGCTGCTCAACGCGCTCGCCGTTTACTTCCAGATCCGAGATGACTACATCAACCTGCTCGACGAGGACTACATGGAGAACAAGAGCTTCTGCGAGGACCTGACGGAGGGCAAGTTTTCCTTCCCGCTCATCCTCGCCATCCGGGAGTACCCGGATGATCGCCGTCTGCTGAACATTCTCAAGCAGCGCACCAAAAACATCGAGCTCAAAAAGCACGCCGTTGAGATCCTCAAGGAAACCGGCACGGTCGAACGGACGCGCGCCAGACTGGATGAGCTCGTCAACGAAATTCGTGCCGTGATTGCTTCGCTCGGCGGAAATGTTGCGCTCGAGAGAATCGTCGAGGCGCTGCACGCAACGCTCAAGTGAGCACCACGAGGCGTAAATGCGTAAGAAGTTGCATTCAGATTTTACTCACTTTGCACGAACTCTATCGTCAATCTTCTTATCAGTTACTCTATTCGAGCATCGACCAGTCGAGTCCGAAGTTTCGGTCCGACGCGTCGCTCGTTGACACGCTCGTCTGCGCCAGCGGCTGCATTCGAAACTGGCAAAAGTACGAAGAGGAAAGCTCGAGTGTCTCGATCGAATCATTCAACAGCAAATTTCCTTCTGTCGCATCATCGCTCACATTCTCGTCCGCCGTTGATACACTTTCGTGTCGCATGCAGATAGCTTCGTAGATGTCCATGAAACAATTGGACCGAACCCAATCAGAGCAGTCGGAGTCGCTTACGCACGAGACAACATTATCTTGCACGTTTTCGAGCTCACACCAACGACCACCAGTGACTTCCAAGTGGAATATCCGCACTTGGTCGACGAGCACGTTGCATGTCGAGAACAGAGGGGCTCCGGCGAGCGAGTTTGGGAACCACACGCCAATTGACAAAGCACCGCTATCGGTCGATTGCCAGTCGCTAGACTGCTGCTTCTCGACGAGCTGTCCTTCTACGTACAGGTTCGCTCGTCCCTCTGAAGCGTTCCACTGCATGACAACCTCGACAAAGTCACCGGAATACCCGATAGCATTCGTTGACTCTGACGACACAATGAGCGGAACTCCTGCGGTCACCTTGGATTGATACAAGGCTGACTTCCAAAGAGGAAGGAAAGGGATTTCCTGCGTTGTGTAACCGTCTTCCTCGCGACTTTCATAACTTCCCCACCACACTTGAGTCAGAGTACCAAACACATTACATGGCTTGAGCTTAACGACCAGTACGCCAGCATTCACCATCATGGATGTAGAAACCACAGCCCCAACCCGGCGAGCAGGACATCGCTCCCGTTGGTTGCATGGTGGCGGGCTGATTCCTTCCAATGCCCACTCGAGGTACATGTCATCAGATGTACGGTCCACTAGACCTGACGATGTTGCACGTTTCCCGACTGGTGAGGAGCCAGGATACAAATCACCGTGAGCCTCAAGCTCCAGAAAAGTGTGGTCTTCATTGATGGAGCAATGAACATTGTCAGCATGAACACCTCCGTTGACATCACTCCACCCCACTGACTTGTTACTTTATTCCACTTGGACGAGCTTAAGCAGTCTGTAAAGTCGTCTTCCATTAGTAGCACATGCTCGCACGAAGCATAGGTGAACGAGTCTCGGCCGGAACAACATCCATCCACCTCCACAGGGACTTCGATCGGTGTCACTCACCGACAAACCGTACAGACAGCTGATCGCGAATACGCTAGTTGATGCGCTAACTGCAATGGGCTCCACGTACACGTTTCCTGTCGAGCAGGTCAAGCTGGATGCTGATCCTCCGATTAAATATCGAACCGAGGCGTCGATAGTAACAGGTTTGAGGGTCACCAACTTTGTGCGAGGTTCAACAGGGCTACATGCTGTGCTGAATAGTGGAGGAACCGCCTTCACATTCATTGGCCCCCAGGACACTTCTTCGCTGGATTCACAGGCAGAGTTGATACAGCAGGTAATAGCGCGCACGACATCAAACACTTTGACGGTGATGTTGACTGGATCAGACGATAATGAGCTAGAATCACTTGGACAGTTTAGCGTGTCGGTATCGGACTCGAGCCGGTACACAATACCGAATCCCATTTCCCCGGGAGGGGAAATGAGGAGTTCCATCCATCCAGTAATCGTAGTTTGTGGTGCAGAGTATGAAAAAGCTGGTGCCCTTGGGTGAACGGTGAGTGCATCAGAAGCTATAGTATCGCTCGGAAGCAAGGTTTTGCCGCAAGCTACGACTTCCACGTGCGCGTTGAAACTGATGGTGACTTCTCCGCTTGACGCCAATAGTTGAGATCCAAATGAGCAGGTAGGGTAGAAGGAAGGACCATTGTATGAACCTTCTTCGATCACGAGATACCTCATGAATTCGCATTCTACACATTGAAGCTGGACTGTCCACACATCGACACTCCCAGAGACTGTGTCAACTTGAGTCGAGATAACTGGTGGTGATGCCTTGACTTCAATTCGTGATGAACGCTTTGGAAAACTAGTGACGAGCACATCATTGACTAGAAGACAGGAAATCGCGTGGATGTATCCGCTCTCTCTGAGAGTGAGGTCGAGTTCGTGTGGCTGCACGTTACTGCCAAGGTCATCTTCACATGTGGGGAATTCGTGCGACCCATTGCCAACAAATGCTTTCACCCAGCTCCCGGGAACTGGAGACATGACTGTCACCTGAGTATAGCCGACCGGTATGTTGTTCGATTTGGTAAAAGTTGGAGCATTCAACCGGACCTCTAGTTGAACGTTGTCGAGCATCCACTGATCAAACAGATTGCGATAGCGCCACAGCCCTTTCTCCACCAGTCCAAGTTCACCATGGATACTTGTGATATCGTTGGATCCAGCAATGATGTCGGCAACAGTAAGTCCGCTTCGAACATCGATGGGGAAGCTAGAGTGGCTCTTTTGTCTCCACCGAAACTGCGCAGCTGTGTGCATAGCACCCAATGGGAGCTCAATCGAGTAGGCTCTAAACTGAGCGTTGGAAAAGGAAGTGTTGAACCGAGGAAGTTCGTACAACGGCACCCATGCACTCTCGTTAGTAGGGTCGTTCCCGTTAGGCAAGTATGCGAATACGACTTCCTCTCCCTCTTCCGGTTGCTCGCAAGCGATTAGGTTGCTCCCAACAGTGTCATACCGCTGAACCGACTCAAACCCGTACGCGTGGAAAAAGTGAACCATTCCAGAGAACCCAAGCAGATTCAGTGGCGAAGTCACTGCAGCACGATCCCCAAGAGTCGTAAAGTAGAGAGCTTTGTCACCATCAACTGATCCACACACACTGCTGGGGAATCCATGCGTTTGTGCGCTCCAGAGTGCCGATGGTGCTTCAAGTTCCTCGGCAGCGTCAAACGAATCATTGTGCAGCACGACACCAAACCACTGCTCGTCTCCAACAGCGTACGCAATTGGCGGCGAAAGTATATCGAGCGCGCTCGAATTATAGATGAAGTCAGTCGAAGCGAGTTCCTCCTCACTTTCGCCTGAGAGTGTGGCGGTGACCGCGACGGCTGTGAATTCGACATCCCAGGATCCTGCTCGTGTCGCTTGGACACTCACTCCAGTAATTACAGGTACATCGCTATCAAATTCTAGCAAAGAAGGTGTGAAAGATAACCCGGGGCATGCTGGTGTCACGATGACCTTGGTGCTAGATGAAAACGACGCCGGGAAGCTCAATCGGTATTCGAGCTGGTCAAGCCGATCGTCCAGCGCAATTTGTGAAGGGAGGAGAGCTGGAAACAGCTCGAAAATGGCTTCGCTGCTAGCCAATGGTGGCAAAAATCCAACGAAGACGGCAATCAGCCAAGTCCGAAGCACTCTGCTCTTTTGCATCTCACAAAGGCAACGAATGCCTGGCGGCAACAAAGGATAGCCAAAAACCTGTGACGACAGTGCAACCAGACCGATTCACGCTTTGGAGAGCAAAGTACATGGTGAGGTGCGCACAGTTTGCTGCTCAGAGCGCAGAGGCGGCCAGACCCAACCCCAAAATGGCCAATTTAGCTGCTTTCAACGCCGAAATAGAGCAGTTGCTAATGATAGCGATGCGTGTTTGATGCTCCATCCATCTGCTACAATGCTGCACCGCACTTCGTGTCCTTATAACGTAAGAATTGACAGATTGCAGCTCAATAGGTCGAGTGCTTGTCGAGCAAGTCTCGTGCGGCTTTTGCAAGCTCTTGGGCTTCTTCGAGCGTGGATTTCAGCGTGGCAACCGTGTGCTCGCTCGCGCTGACCCGTTTCCCACTCGCTCCAGAAGGTGCCAAATGCTGCTGGAGCAGTTCTAGGTTGGCACTGACGTATTCCGCGCGGTCCGCAAGCGTTGTGAGTTGGAAGAGGCTCTCGTCTCTCGACGTGAAGTTGCGTGCCATCTGCTTCTCGACTCGCCTCCTCGAGGCCTGCAGCTGTGCGAGCTCATTTAGGAGGTCCCTGAACTCGCCCTCCTTCTCGAATACCGAGTGTTGCTGTGCCTGCAGCAGCACCATGCACTTGATCACCCGCGCGCTCCCTGCGATGGCGTCTAGAGTGGTCGCATCGTCAGGCGTCTTGCCCTTGATGATGAGGCGCAACGCGTGCGGCGAGGCCAGCGACAGCAGCGCGCTGGCACGCGCCTTGACATCCAGCACGCTCTGTTCGCGCAGCATCGTGAGCTCCAGCGAGCTCTTGCCGCGCACCAGCTGCACGCGCACGGCGTGCTCTTCGTCCTCTGCCTCGCTGCTCATCGAGCCGCCAGCCTGCGAGAACGAGAGCTTGGGGGCTCCCAGGGCCTCTTTCTCCTCCCCAACGCCTCCTTTTGCTTCATTCTCGGCCTCCTGCGCGCCTTGAACCGCCCGAGACGCCCCCGGATCGCTCGAGAGCAGCAGGATCTTGCAGCCGTCGCTCACCAGCGCCGCCGCGCCGTCCCCAGCCAGCACGCGGCCCCTGCACAGCAGCTTCTGGTGCTCTGGAGCCACGCCGAAGCGCCGAGAGACCTCACCACGCAGCTCGGCCAGCGCGCGCGCGCTCTGCGGGCGGAACGGCAGCTCGGCCGACGCCTTGCCGCGCGCCACCGTCACGCGCCACTCCTGCTCGGACGCCATGAGGTGGCGATGGAAGTGCGCAGTACCAGACTGTGTGAGTGGACCAAAATGTAGTACGTGCCGTCCCAAAATGCGAGGCGTTAGGTGCAAAACGCTACGGATTGTCCCAAAATGTGATGCAAAACGCAACTGATTGGAATCAACTTTGTTGGCGAATCTCCGGTGGTTTCACGTCCATGTCCGAGAGGAAGAAATCGTGAAGTGGATGCTGCGCAACAATTCCAACCCCGGAACGCGCCTATGCAGAAGGTCTGTGCTCCAACCACATACGCACACACACACACACACACACACACACACACCGGGCAGCAATTCTCAAGGTGCAAATTCGGCTCAACGGAGCAGTACCTTGCTTACTCGAGCATGGTTAGTTAGATACCACTGACCGCTGAAAACTATATACAGAGCTTGCTGGCAAAGCAGGGGGGATCGGTCGAACAGGATCGCAATTGACCCGACCTCACTTTGCAAAGTCTGCCACCAAACAGATCATTCAGGTTACTCTTAGTGACGATACCGACCTTCACGCGCGCAGCAGTGTGGCGATCTCAATACTGCCAATTCACTTTGAGAAACATGATGATCTCAAAGTGAATGGGCAAAAAGGTTAGGTTGACCGAGTCGGCGACAGAACACGCTTTGTCTGTGAGAACACCGCTCGCGACGTTGCCAGTTGGCTGGACGAGCACGACTAGGCTGAAGAAGCGTCTGTACAGCACAGCCGTTTGCTGCCAGCATGAAACAGCTCTTCAGCGTAGGTGGGATTGCACAACGGCGCGATAATGCTTGGCGATAGCTCGCTCGTATCCTCGCCGCCAAGAATACACAACCGACCTAACATACATTCCTCGCCCGCTTTTGGTGCATCTCCACAAGCAAACTGCGGTACAGCACTTGTAACTGGACTGCCCAGTTACGCGACTTACACGTGCACGTGAAAAGAGGAAGCGTTGGCTTGATTAACGTTTGCATACTGTACTGAGTGTGTAGTGTGAAACGAAAAACGCTTGGCTGGTAGAAATGAGAACTGTGTTGATTGTTAGCAACCCGCAAGACCAAGACGGGGGCAATGGCTCCTGACCTCCTAGAAACTATATATGCAGTATAGACGCTCATGAGTTAGCGACGCACCAAAAATAAATGACGCTGATTGGCTATTAGTGCCCGCTAACAGCTAATGAGAATCGAATGCTCCACAGATCTGTGATTCCCGCACAATCTGCAAGACACAGATTTGTATCTAGCACAAACTATGAGTCGTTTGTGCAGCTCACTGCAGAAACTGTGTAACCCTGTAACATCCGATCTGCTCCTATCCACTCATTTTCAGATCGTCGCAATGAAGATTCTATTGAAACGCAGGTGCGAAGCCCAGCTACTCTCTGTGAAACTTGAAAAGCTGCATCAGTGGAAGAGCCACCCGGAATGGGGATCAACGAAAGCATCACAAGCGCTTCGAGTCAAGCAGAGTACGCTGTTGGCATGGCGGAAAAAGTACTCAGACAACACTCTGTCAAAGATCGTGGACCCTTCAGTGGATGCCTAGGGCTACAGGTCGGAAATGGTCGCGACCCGCGAGCCGTTTTCGCGGAATGAATCGCGGCGGAGAGTTTCCCCGCCAGACTTAGAATGATCGGTGGTTTCGCCCCAAGGTAAGCATACATGGACGTGGGGCGGAGTGCGCCCACGCCGCTGTGCTAGATAATCTCACTTCTACTTTTACACGTTCGAGCACGGATTGGCTTCATTACAACATCAAAACTCTCCTCCACTGCAAGCTGTTTTTCGACACTACAGGGAAGCGGGTGCAGGATGAAAAAGAAGCTGAAGGAGTATGAGGTGGATGTCATCCAGCTTTTCGACAACCGCTCTGCGGACGGTAATACGGTGAGCTTTACGGACGTGCTCAATCACCACCAACTGTATCCAGCTTTCGCTATCCTAAAGGATAGAACCCAGCAGAGCTGAGTGTCGTGGTTTATCCAGAGGTACGAGGTGCCGCAAGTTCCACCAGCCACAAAAGCCAGCTTCAATCCTGCCCCTGAAGGCCTTTCGGATGACAGCTCATCATCTTCATCGGATGAGTCGTCCGAGCTGCAACCAACTGAAGACGACGACGACAACGAAGTTGAGGAGCTAGAGGAACATGAGGAAGAAGAGATCATCGAAGTATCGGTTCAAGTCGACGACGAGCTGATCCGGGCACCCCGTACGACGGTTTTGACGACGCCATGACGATGCGGAGAGAATCGACGATGCCAAGCAGAGAGAAATTTACAGTTCGAACAGAGAGCCCGACGACGTGGAGAACGGCGCTGACTACAAGCCCGAACAGACGAAGCAAAAGCAAGAGACAGCAATCCCACAGTGCTCGAACCAAGCACTACTGCCATCGCGTCCACAGCTACTCCATCACTTTCCATTCTACCACACAAGCAATAATTACACACCGCCCAACAATGGAGCGACTGTTTTGCCTCATTGAAGGGGGAACAAAAAGAGTGAACACAAAAGGGAACAAAAAAGGAAACAAAAAAGATAGATTCTCGAAAAAAAGAAGAAGAGGAAAAGAAAGAATGAGTGATCGAGGTGTGGTTTGTTGATGTGTGGTGTGTTGGTGGTTTGCGGAGTGGATGTGTGAGTGGAGGGAGTAGTTTTGTGTGTGTGTAGTGTTGTTTGTGTGTTGTTTGTGTGTGTGAGTGTGTCAAAGGCGGATTGAAAATGTGTGTGTTTGTATATGGTTTCGCTGGGCGCATAGCGCAGTGGTAGCGCGTCCGCTTTGCAAGCGGAAGGCCCCGGGTTCAATCCCCGGTGTGTCCAATATTATTTCACTCACATATTCACACATTCCACACACATTTCCTTTTACAATCACACACGCACACATTCACACACGTTCACACACACACTGCACCACTCGCTCGCTCGCTCGCTCGCCTTGTCTACTTTTACTTTTGTGTACTTTTGATTGATTACCGTTCAAGTGCGAGACGTTTTCCGACTTTCGACTTTCGAGACTGCGTCATGAGCAACTGGCTGACGACACGACACTGCTGCAACACACAAACTCCATAAGTGTTAGAGAACATTATAGATTTACTTGCTGCTATCGTCGGTAACAACTTGGACACATAGGAGATAGGAGAGGAGGACCTATCGTCCACAGGTACTCCATCACTTTCCATTCTACCACACAAGCAATACTTACACACCGCCCAGCACTGGAGCGACTGTTATGCCTCATCGAATGGGGAACAAAAAGAGTGAACACAAAAGGGAACAAAAAAGGAAACAAAAAAGATAGATTCTCGAAAAAAAGAAGAAGAGGAAAAGAAAGAATGAGTGATCGAGGTGTGGTTTGTTGATGTGTGGTGTGTTGGTGGTTTGCGGAGTGGATGTGTGAGTGTAGGGAGTAGTTTTGTGTGTGTGTAGTGTTGTTTGTGTGTTGTTTGTGTGTGTGAGTGTGTCAAAGGCGGATTGAAAATGTGTGTGTTTGTATATGGTTTCGCTGGGCGCATAGCGCAGTGGTAGCGCGTCCGCTTTGCAAGCGGAAGGCCCCGGGTTCAATCCCCGGTGTGTCCAATATTATTTCACTCACATATTCACACATTCCACACACATTTCCTTTTACAATCACACACGCACACATTCACACACGTTCACACACACACTGCACCACTCGCTCGCTCGCTCGCTCGCCTTGTCTACTTTTACTTTTGTGTACTTTTGATTGATTACCGTTCAAGTGCGAGACGTTTTCCGACTTTCGACTTTCGAGACTGCGTCATGAGCAACTGGCTGACGACACGACACTGCTGCAACACACAAACTCCATAAGTGTTAGAGAACATTATAGATTTACTTGCTGCTATCGTCGGTAACAACTTGGACACATAGGAGATAGGAGAGGAGGACCTATCGTCCACAGGTACTCCATCACTTTCCATTCTACCACACAAGCAATACTTACACACCGCCCAGCACTGGAGCGACTGTTATGCCTCATCGAATGGGGAACAAAAAGAGTGAACACAAAAGGGAACAAAAAAGGAAACAAAAAAGATAGATTCTCGAAAAAAAGAAGAAGAGGAAAAGAAAGAATGAGTGATCGAGGTGTGGTTTGTTGATGTGTGGTGTGTTGGTGGTTTGCGGAGCGCATGTGTGAGTGGAGGGAGTAGTTTTGTGTGTGTGTAGTGTTGTTTGTGTGTTGTTTGTGTGTGTGAGTGTGTCAAAGGCGGATTGAAAATGTGTGTGTTTGTATATGGTTTCGCTGGGCGCATAGCGCAGTGGTAGCGCGTCCGCTTTGCAAGCGGAAGGCCCCGGGTTCAATCCCCGGTGTGTCCAATATTATTTCACTCACATATTCACACATTCCACACACATTTCCTTTTACAATCACACACGCACACATTCACACACGTTCACACACACACTGCACCACTCGCTCGCTCGCTCGCTCGCCTTGTCTACTTTTACTTTTGTGTACTTTTGATTGATTACCGTTCAAGTGCGAGACGTTTTCCGACTTTCGACTTTCGAGACTGCGTCATGAGCAACTGGCTGACGACACGACACTGCTGCAACACACAAACTCCATAAGTGTTAGAGAACATTATAGATTTACTTGCTGCTATCGTCGGTAACAACTTGGACACATAGGAGATAGGAGAGGAGGACCTATCGTCCACAGGTACTCCATCACTTTCCATTCTACCACACAAGCAATACTTACACACCGCCCAGCACTGGAGCGACTGTTATGCCTCATCGAATGGGGAACAAAAAGAGTGAACACAAAAGGGAACAAAAAAGGAAACAAAAAAGATAGATTCTCGAAAAAAAGAAGAAGAGGAAAAGAAAGAATGAGTGATCGAGGTGTGGTTTGTTGATGTGTGGTGTGTTGGTGGTTTGCGGAGCGCATGTGTGAGTGGAGGGAGTAGTTTTGTGTGTGTGTAGTGTTGTTTGTGTGTTGTTTGTGTGTGTGAGTGTGTCAAAGGCGGATTGAAAATGTGTGTGTTTGTATATGGTTTCGCTGGGCGCATAGCGCAGTGGTAGCGCGTCCGCTTTGCAAGCGGAAGGCCCCGGGTTCAATCCCCGGTGTGTCCAATATTATTTCACTCACATATTCACACATTCCACACACATTTCCTTTTACAATCACACACGCACACATTCACACACGTTCACACACTGCACCACTCGCTCGCTCGCTCGCTCGCCTTGTCTACTTTTACTTTTGTGTACTTTTGATTGATTACCGTTCAAGTGCGAGACGTTTTCCGACTTTCGACTTTCGAGACTGCGTCATGAGCAACTGGCTGACGACACGACACTGCTGCAACACACAAACTCCATAAGTGTTAGAGAACATTATAGATTTACTTGCTGCTATCGTCGGTAACAACTTGGACACATAGGAGATAGGAGAGGAGGACCTATCGTCCACAGGTACTCCATCACTTTCCATTCTACCACACAAGCAATACTTACACACCGCCCAGCACTGGAGCGACTGTTATGCCTCATCGAATGGGGAACAAAAAGAGTGAACACAAAAGGGAACAAAAAAGGAAACAAAAAAGATAGATTCTCGAAAAAAAGAAGAAGAGGAAAAGAAAGAATGAGTGATCGAGGTGTGGTTTGTTGATGTGTGGTGTGTTGGTGGTTTGCGGAGCGCATGTGTGAGTGGAGGGAGTAGTTTTGTGTGTGTGTAGTGTTGTTTGTGTGTTGTTTGTGTGTGTGAGTGTGTCAAAGGCGGATTGAAAATGTGTGTGTTTGTATATGGTTTCGCTGGGCGCATAGCGCAGTGGTAGCGCGTCCGCTTTGCAAGCGGAAGGCCCCGGGTTCAATCCCCGGTGTGTCCAATATTATTTCACTCACATATTCACACATTCCACACACATTTCCTTTTACAATCACACACGCACACATTCACACACGTTCACACACACACTGCACCACTCGCTCGCTCGCTCGCTCGCCTTGTCTACTTTTACTTTTGTGTACTTTTGATTGATTACCGTTCAAGTGCGAGACGTTTTCCGACTTTCGACTTTCGAGACTGCGTCATGAGCAACTGGCTGACGACACGACACTGCTGCAACACACAAACTCCATAAGTGTTAGAGAACATTATAGATTTACTTGCTGCTATCGTCGGTAACAACTTGGACACATAGGAGATAGGAGAGGAGGACCTATCGTCCACAGGTACTCCATCACTTTCCATTCTACCACACAAGCAATACTTACACACCGCCCAGCACTGGAGCGACTGTTATGCCTCATCGAATGGGGAACAAAAAGAGTGAACACAAAAGGGAACAAAAAAGGAAACAAAAAAGATAGATTCTCGAAAAAAAGAAGAAGAGGAAAAGAAAGAATGAGTGATCGAGGTGTGGTTTGTTGATGTGTGGTGTGTTGGTGGTTTGCGGAGCGCATGTGTGAGTGGAGGGAGTAGTTTTGTGTGTGTGTAGTGTTGTTTGTGTGTTGTTTGTGTGTGTGAGTGTGTCAAAGGCGGATTGAAAATGTGTGTGTTTGTATATGGTTTCGCTGGGCGCATAGCGCAGTGGTAGCGCGTCCGCTTTGCAAGCGGAAGGCCCCGGGTTCAATCCCCGGTGTGTCCAATATTATTTCACTCACATATTCACACATTCCACACACATTTCCTTTTACAATCACACACGCACACATTCACACACGTTCACACACTGCACCACTCGCTCGCGCGCTCGCTCGCCTTGTCTACTTTTACTTTTGTGTACTTTTGATTGATTACCGTTCAAGTGCGAGACGTTTTCCGACTTTCGACTTTCGAGACTGCGTCATGAGCAACTGGCTGACGACACGACACTGCTGCAACAGACGAGTTCCATAAGTGTTAGAGAACATTATAGATTTACTTGCTGCTATCGTCGGTAACAACTTGGACACATAGGAGATAGGAGAGGAGGACCTATCGTCCACAGGTACTCCATCACTTTCCATTCTACCACACAAGCAATACTTACACACCGCCCAGCACTGGAGCGACTGTTATGCCTCATCGAATGGGGAACAAAAAGAGTGAACACAAAAGGGAACAAAAAAGGAAACAAAAAAGATAGATTCTCGAAAAAAAGAAGAAGAGGAAAAGAAAGAATGAGTGATCGAGGTGTGGTTTGTTGATGTGTGGTGTGTTGGTGGTTTGCGGAGCGCATGTGTGAGTGGAGGGAGTAGTTTTGTGTGTGTGTAGTGTTGTTTGTGTGTTGTTTGTGTGTGTGAGTGTGTCAAAGGCGGATTGAAAATGTGTGTGTTTGTATATGGTTTCGCTGGGCGCATAGCGCAGTGGTAGCGCGTCCGCTTTGCAAGCGGAAGGCCCCGGGTTCAATCCCCGGTGTGTCCAATATTATTTCACTCACATATTCACACATTCCACACACATTTCCTTTTACAATCACACACGCACACATTCACACACGTTCACACACACACTGCACCACTCGCTCGCTCGCTCGCTCGCCTTGTCTACTTTTACTTTTGTGTACTTTTGATTGATTACCGTTCAAGTGCGAGACGTTTTCCGACTTTCGACTTTCGAGACTGCGTCATGAGCAACTGGCTGACGACACGACACTGCTGCAACACACAAACTCCATAAGTGTTAGAGAACATTATAGATTTACTTGCTGCTATCGTCGGTAACAACTTGGACACATAGGAGATAGGAGAGGAGGACCTATCGTCCACAGGTACTCCATCACTTTCCATTCTACCACACAAGCAATACTTACACACCGCCCAGCACTGGAGCGACTGTTATGCCTCATCGAATGGGGAACAAAAAGAGTGAACACAAAAGGGAACAAAAAAGGAAACAAAAAAGATAGATTCTCGAAAAAAAGAAGAAGAGGAAAAGAAAGAATGAGTGATCGAGGTGTGGTTTGTTGATGTGTGGTGTGTTGGTGGTTTGCGGAGCGCATGTGTGAGTGGAGGGAGTAGTTTTGTGTGTGTGTAGTGTTGTTTGTGTGTTGTTTGTGTGTGTGAGTGTGTCAAAGGCGGATTGAAAATGTGTGTGTTTGTATATGGTTTCGCTGGGCGCATAGCGCAGTGGTAGCGCGTCCGCTTTGCAAGCGGAAGGCCCCGGGTTCAATCCCCGGTGTGTCCAATATTATTTCACTCACATATTCACACATTCCACACACATTTCCTTTTACAATCACACACGCACACATTCACACACGTTCACACACACACTGCACCACTCGCTCGCTCGCTCGCTCGCCTTGTCTACTTTTACTTTTGTGTACTTTTGATTGATTACCGTTCAAGTGCGAGACGTTTTCCGACTTTCGACTTTCGAGACTGCGTCATGAGCAACTGGCTGACGACACGACACTGCTGCAACACACAAACTCCATAAGTGTTAGAGAACATTATAGATTTACTTGCTGCTATCGTCGGTAACAACTTGGACACATAGGAGATAGGAGAGGAGGACCTATCGTCCACAGGTACTCCATCACTTTCCATTCTACCACACAAGCAATACTTACACACCGCCCAGCACTGGAGCGACTGTTATGCCTCATCGAATGGGGAACAAAAAGAGTGAACACAAAAGGGAACAAAAAAGGAAACAAAAAAGATAGATTCTCGAAAAAAAGAAGAAGAGGAAAAGAAAGAATGAGTGATCGAGGTGTGGTTTGTTGATGTGTGGTGTGTTGGTGGTTTGCGGAGCGCATGTGTGAGTGGAGGGAGTAGTTTTGTGTGTGTGTAGTGTTGTTTGTGTGTTGTTTGTGTGTGTGAGTGTGTCAAAGGCGGATTGAAAATGTGTGTGTTTGTATATGGTTTCGCTGGGCGCATAGCGCAGTGGTAGCGCGTCCGCTTTGCAAGCGGAAGGCCCCGGGTTCAATCCCCGGTGTGTCCAATATTATTTCACTCACATATTCACACATTCCACACACATTTCCTTTTACAATCACACACGCACACATTCACACACGTTCACACACACACTGCACCACTCGCTCGCTCGCTCGCTCGCCTTGTCTACTTTTACTTTTGTGTACTTTTGATTGATTACCGTTCAAGTGCGAGACGTTTTCCGACTTTCGACTTTCGAGACTGCGTCATGAGCAACTGGCTGACGACACGACACTGCTGCAACACACAAACTCCATAAGTGTTAGAGAACATTATAGATTTACTTGCTGCTATCGTCGGTAACAACTTGGACACATAGGAGATAGGAGAGGAGGACCTATCGTCCACAGGTACTCCATCACTTTCCATTCTACCACACAAGCAATACTTACACACCGCCCAGCACTGGAGCGACTGTTATGCCTCATCGAATGGGGAACAAAAAGAGTGAACACAAAAGGGAACAAAAAAGGAAACAAAAAAGATAGATTCTCGAAAAAAAGAAGAAGAGGAAAAGAAAGAATGAGTGATCGAGGTGTGGTTTGTTGATGTGTGGTGTGTTGGTGGTTTGCGGAGCGCATGTGTGAGTGGAGGGAGTAGTTTTGTGTGTGTGTAGTGTTGTTTGTGTGTTGTTTGTGTGTGTGAGTGTGTCAAAGGCGGATTGAAAATGTGTGTGTTTGTATATGGTTTCGCTGGGCGCATAGCGCAGTGGTAGCGCGTCCGCTTTGCAAGCGGAAGGCCCCGGGTTCAATCCCCGGTGTGTCCAATATTATTTCACTCACATATTCACACATTCCACACACATTTCCTTTTACAATCACACACGCACACATTCACACACGTTCACACACACACTGCACCACTCGCTCGCTCGCTCGCTCGCCTTGTCTACTTTTACTTTTGTGTACTTTTGATTGATTACCGTTCAAGTGCGAGACGTTTTCCGACTTTCGACTTTCGAGACTGCGTCATGAGCAACTGGCTGACGACACGACACTGCTGCAACACACAAACTCCATAAGTGTTAGAGAACATTATAGATTTACTTGCTGCTATCGTCGGTAACAACTTGGACACATAGGAGATAGGAGAGGAGGACCTATCGTCCACAGGTACTCCATCACTTTCCATTCTACCACACAAGCAATACTTACACACCGCCCAGCACTGGAGCGACTGTTATGCCTCATCGAATGGGGAACAAAAAGAGTGAACACAAAAGGGAACAAAAAAGGAAACAAAAAAGATAGATTCTCGAAAAAAAGAAGAAGAGGAAAAGAAAGAATGAGTGATCGAGGTGTGGTTTGTTGATGTGTGGTGTGTTGGTGGTTTGCGGAGCGCATGTGTGAGTGGAGGGAGTAGTTTTGTGTGTGTGTAGTGTTGTTTGTGTGTTGTTTGTGTGTGTGAGTGTGTCAAAGGCGGATTGAAAATGTGTGTGTTTGTATATGGTTTCGCTGGGCGCATAGCGCAGTGGTAGCGCGTCCGCTTTGCAAGCGGAAGGCCCCGGGTTCAATCCCCGGTGTGTCCAATATTATTTCACTCACATATTCACACATTCCACACACATTTCCTTTTACAATCACACACGCACACATTCACACACGTTCACACACACACTGCACCACTCGCTCGCTCGCTCGCTCGCCTTGTCTACTTTTACTTTTGTGTACTTTTGATTGATTACCGTTCAAGTGCGAGACGTTTTCCGACTTTCGACTTTCGAGACTGCGTCATGAGCAACTGGCTGACGACACGACACTGCTGCAACACACAAACTCCATAAGTGTTAGAGAACATTATAGATTTACTTGCTGCTATCGTCGGTAACAACTTGGACACATAGGAGATAGGAGAGGAGGACCTATCGTCCACAGGTACTCCATCACTTTCCATTCTACCACACAAGCAATACTTACACACCGCCCAGCACTGGAGCGACTGTTATGCCTCATCGAATGGGGAACAAAAAGAGTGAACACAAAAGGGAACAAAAAAGGAAACAAAAAAGATAGATTCTCGAAAAAAAGAAGAAGAGGAAAAGAAAGAATGAGTGATCGAGGTGTGGTTTGTTGATGTGTGGTGTGTTGGTGGTTTGCGGAGCGCATGTGTGAGTGGAGGGAGTAGTTTTGTGTGTGTGTAGTGTTGTTTGTGTGTTGTTTGTGTGTGTGAGTGTGTCAAAGGCGGATTGAAAATGTGTGTGTTTGTATATGGTTTCGCTGGGCGCATAGCGCAGTGGTAGCGCGTCCGCTTTGCAAGCGGAAGGCCCCGGGTTCAATCCCCGGTGTGTCCAATATTATTTCACTCACATATTCACACATTCCACACACATTTCCTTTTACAATCACACACGCACACATTCACACACGTTCACACACACACTGCACCACTCGCTCGCTCGCTCGCTCGCCTTGTCTACTTTTACTTTTGTGTACTTTTGATTGATTACCGTTCAAGTGCGAGACGTTTTCCGACTTTCGACTTTCGAGACTGCGTCATGAGCAACTGGCTGACGACACGACACTGCTGCAACACACAAACTCCATAAGTGTTAGAGAACATTATAGATTTACTTGCTGCTATCGTCGGTAACAACTTGGACACATAGGAGATAGGAGAGGAGGACCTATCGTCCACAGGTACTCCATCACTTTCCATTCTACCACACAAGCAATACTTACACACCGCCCAGCACTGGAGCGACTGTTATGCCTCATCGAATGGGGAACAAAAAGAGTGAACACAAAAGGGAACAAAAAAGGAAACAAAAAAGATAGATTCTCGAAAAAAAGAAGAAGAGGAAAAGAAAGAATGAGTGATCGAGGTGTGGTTTGTTGATGTGTGGTGTGTTGGTGGTTTGCGGAGCGCATGTGTGAGTGGAGGGAGTAGTTTTGTGTGTGTGTAGTGTTGTTTGTGTGTTGTTTGTGTGTGTGAGTGTGTCAAAGGCGGATTGAAAATGTGTGTGTTTGTATATGGTTTCGCTGGGCGCATAGCGCAGTGGTAGCGCGTCCGCTTTGCAAGCGGAAGGCCCCGGGTTCAATCCCCGGTGTGTCCAATATTATTTCACTCACATATTCACACATTCCACACACATTTCCTTTTACAATCACACACGCACACATTCACACACGTTCACACACACACTGCACCACTCGCTCGCTCGCTCGCTCGCCTTGTCTACTTTTACTTTTGTGTACTTTTGATTGATTACCGTTCAAGTGCGAGACGTTTTCCGACTTTCGACTTTCGAGACTGCGTCATGAGCAACTGGCTGACGACACGACACTGCTGCAACACACAAACTCCATAAGTGTTAGAGAACATTATAGATTTACTTGCTGCTATCGTCGGTAACAACTTGGACACATAGGAGATAGGAGAGGAGGACCTATCGTCCACAGGTACTCCATCACTTTCCATTCTACCACACAAGCAATACTTACACACCGCCCAGCACTGGAGCGACTGTTATGCCTCATCGAATGGGGAACAAAAAGAGTGAACACAAAAGGGAACAAAAAAGGAAACAAAAAAGATAGATTCTCGAAAAAAAGAAGAAGAGGAAAAGAAAGAATGAGTGATCGAGGTGTGGTTTGTTGATGTGTGGTGTGTTGGTGGTTTGCGGAGCGCATGTGTGAGTGGAGGGAGTAGTTTTGTGTGTGTGTAGTGTTGTTTGTGTGTTGTTTGTGTGTGTGAGTGTGTCAAAGGCGGATTGAAAATGTGTGTGTTTGTATATGGTTTCGCTGGGCGCATAGCGCAGTGGTAGCGCGTCCGCTTTGCAAGCGGAAGGCCCCGGGTTCAATCCCCGGTGTGTCCAATATTATTTCACTCACATATTCACACATTCCACACACATTTCCTTTTACAATCACACACGCACACATTCACACACGTTCACACACACACTGCACCACTCGCTCGCTCGCTCGCTCGCCTTGTCTACTTTTACTTTTGTGTACTTTTGATTGATTACCGTTCAAGTGCGAGACGTTTTCCGACTTTCGACTTTCGAGACTGCGTCATGAGCAACTGGCTGACGACACGACACTGCTGCAACACACAAACTCCATAAGTGTTAGAGAACATTATAGATTTACTTGCTGCTATCGTCGGTAACAACTTGGACACATAGGAGATAGGAGAGGAGGACCTATCGTCCACAGGTACTCCATCACTTTCCATTCTACCACACAAGCAATACTTACACACCGCCCAGCACTGGAGCGACTGTTATGCCTCATCGAATGGGGAACAAAAAGAGTGAACACAAAAGGGAACAAAAAAGGAAACAAAAAAGATAGATTCTCGAAAAAAAGAAGAAGAGGAAAAGAAAGAATGAGTGATCGAGGTGTGGTTTGTTGATGTGTGGTGTGTTGGTGGTTTGCGGAGCGCATGTGTGAGTGGAGGGAGTAGTTTTGTGTGTGTGTAGTGTTGTTTGTGTGTTGTTTGTGTGTGTGAGTGTGTCAAAGGCGGATTGAAAATGTGTGTGTTTGTATATGGTTTCGCTGGGCGCATAGCGCAGTGGTAGCGCGTCCGCTTTGCAAGCGGAAGGCCCCGGGTTCAATCCCCGGTGTGTCCAATATTATTTCACTCACATATTCACACATTCCACACACATTTCCTTTTACAATCACACACGCACACATTCACACACGTTCACACACACACTGCACCACTCGCTCGCTCGCTCGCTCGCCTTGTCTACTTTTACTTTTGTGTACTTTTGATTGATTACCGTTCAAGTGCGAGACGTTTTCCGACTTTCGACTTTCGAGACTGCGTCATGAGCAACTGGCTGACGACACGACACTGCTGCAACACACAAACTCCATAAGTGTTAGAGAACATTATAGATTTACTTGCTGCTATCGTCGGTAACAACTTGGACACATAGGAGATAGGAGAGGAGGACCTATCGTCCACAGGTACTCCATCACTTTCCATTCTACCACACAAGCAATACTTACACACCGCCCAGCACTGGAGCGACTGTTATGCCTCATCGAATGGGGAACAAAAAGAGTGAACACAAAAGGGAACAAAAAAGGAAACAAAAAAGATAGATTCTCGAAAAAAAGAAGAAGAGGAGAAGAAAGAATGAGTGATCGAGGTGTGGTTTGTTGATGTGTGGTGTGTTGGTGGTTTGCGGAGCGCATGTGTGAGTGGAGGGAGTAGTTTTGTGTGTGTGTAGTGTTGTTTGTGTGTTGTTTGTGTGTGTGAGTGTGTCAAAGGCGGATTGAAAATGTGTGTGTTTGTATATGGTTTCGCTGGGCGCATAGCGCAGTGGTAGCGCGTCCGCTTTGCAAGCGGAAGGCCCCGGGTTCAATCCCCGGTGTGTCCAATATTATTTCACTCACATATTCACACATTCCACACACATTTCCTTTTACAATCACACACGCACACATTCACACACGTTCACACACACACTGCACCACTCGCTCGCTCGCTCGCTCGCCTTGTCTACTTTTACTTTTGTGTACTTTTGATTGATTACCGTTCAAGTGCGAGACGTTTTCCGACTTTCGACTTTCGAGACTGCGTCATGAGCAACTGGCTGACGACACGACACTGCTGCAACACACAAACTCCATAAGTGTTAGAGAACATTATAGATTTACTTGCTGCTATCGTCGGTAACAACTTGGACACATAGGAGATAGGAGAGGAGGACCTATCGTCCACAGGTACTCCATCACTTTCCATTCTACCACACAAGCAATACTTACACACCGCCCAGGACTGGAGCGACTGTTATGCCTCATCGAATGGGGAACAAAAAGAGTGAACACAAAAGGGAACAAAAAAGGAAACAAAAAAGATAGATTCTCGAAAAAAAGAAGAAGAGGAAAAGAAAGAATGAGTGATCGAGGTGTGGTTTGTTGATGTGTGGTGTGTTGGTGGTTTGCGGAGTGGATGTGTGAGTGGAGGGAGTAGTTTTGTGTGTGTGTAGTGTTGTTTGTGTGTTGTTTGTGTGTGTGAGTGTGTCAAAGGCGGATTGAAAATGTGTGTGTTTGTATATGGTTTCGCTGGGCGCATAGCGCAGTGGTAGCGCGTCCGCTTTGCAAGCGGAAGGCCCCGGGTTCAATCCCCGGTGTGTCCAATATTATTTCACTCACATATTCACACATTCCACACACATTTCCTTTTACAATCACACACGCACACATTCACACACGTTCACACACACACTGCACCACTCGCTCGCTCGCTCGCTCGCCTTGTCTACTTTTACTTTTGTGTACTTTTGATTGATTACCGTTCAAGTGCGAGACGTTTTCCGACTTTCGACTTTCGAGACTGCGTCATGAGCAACTGGCTGACGACACGACACTGCTGCAACACACAAACTCCATAAGTGTTAGAGAACATTATAGATTTACTTGCTGCTATCGTCGGTAACAACTTGGACACATAGGAGATAGGAGAGGAGGACCTATCGTCCACAGGTACTCCATCACTTTCCATTCTACCACACAAGCAATACTTACACACCGCCCAGGACTGGAGCGACTGTTATGCCTCATCGAATGGGGAACAAAAAGAGTGAACACAAAAGGGAACAAAAAAGGAAACAAAAAAGATAGATTCTCGAAAAAAAGAAGAAGAGGAAAAGAAAGAATGAGTGATCGAGGTGTGGTTTGTTGATGTGTGGTGTGTTGGTGGTTTGCGGAGTGGATGTGTGAGTGTAGGGAGTAGTTTTGTGTGTGTGTAGTGTTGTTTGTGTGTTGTTTGTGTGTGTGAGTGTGTCAAAGGCGGATTGAAAATGTGTGTGTTTGTATATGGTTTCGCTGGGCGCATAGCGCAGTGGTAGCGCGTCCGCTTTGCAAGCGGAAGGCCCCGGGTTCAATCCCCGGTGTGTCCAATATTATTTCACTCACATATTCACACATTCCACACACATTTCCTTTTACAATCACACACGCACACATTCACACACGTTCACACACACACTGCACCACTCGCTCGCTCGCTCGCTCGCCTTGTCTACTTTTACTTTTGTGTACTTTTGATTGATTACCGTTCAAGTGCGAGACGTTTTCCGACTTTCGACTTTCGAGACTGCGTCATGAGCAACTGGCTGACGACACGACACTGCTGCAACACACAAACTCCATAAGTGTTAGAGAACATTATAGATTTACTTGCTGCTATCGTCGGTAACAACTTGGACACATAGGAGATAGGAGAGGAGGACCTATCGTCCACAGGTACTCCATCACTTTCCATTCTACCACACAAGCAATACTTACACACCGCCCAGGACTGGAGCGACTGTTATGCCTCATCGAATGGGGAACAAAAAGAGTGAACACAAAAGGGAACAAAAAAGGAAACAAAAAAGATAGATTCTCGAAAAAAAGAAGAAGAGGAAAAGAAAGAATGAGTGATCGAGGTGTGGTTTGTTGATGTGTGGTGTGTTGGTGGTTTGCGGAGTGGATGTGTGAGTGTAGGGAGTAGTTTTGTGTGTGTGTAGTGTTGTTTGTGTGTTGTTTGTGTGTGTGAGTGTGTCAAAGGCGGATTGAAAATGTGTGTGTTTGTATATGGTTTCGCTGGGCGCATAGCGCAGTGGTAGCGCGTCCGCTTTGCAAGCGGAAGGCCCCGGGTTCAATCCCCGGTGTGTCCAATATTATTTCACTCACATATTCACACATTCCACACACATTTCCTTTTACAATCACACACGCACACATTCACACACGTTCACACACACACTGCACCACTCGCTCGCTCGCTCGCTCGCCTTGTCTACTTTTACTTTTGTGTACTTTTGATTGATTACCGTTCAAGTGCGAGACGTTTTCCGACTTTCGACTTTCGAGACTGCGTCATGAGCAACTGGCTGACGACACGACACTGCTGCAACACACAAACTCCATAAGTGTTAGAGAACATTATAGATTTACTTGCTGCTATCGTCGGTAACAACTTGGACACATAGGAGATAGGAGAGGAGGACCTATCGTCCACAGGTACTCCATCACTTTCCATTCTACCACACAAGCAATACTTACACACCGCCCAGCACTGGAGCGACTGTTATGCCTCATCGAATGGGGAACAAAAAGAGTGAACACAAAAGGGAACAAAAAAGGAAACAAAAAAGATAGATTCTCGAAAAAAAGAAGAAGAGGAAAAGAAAGAATGAGTGATCGAGGTGTGGTTTGTTGATGTGTGGTGTGTTGGTGGTTTGCGGAGCGCATGTGTGAGTGGAGGGAGTAGTTTTGTGTGTGTGTAGTGTTGTTTGTGTGTTGTTTGTGTGTGTGAGTGTGTCAAAGGCGGATTGAAAATGTGTGTGTTTGTATATGGTTTCGCTGGGCGCATAGCGCAGTGGTAGCGCGTCCGCTTTGCAAGCGGAAGGCCCCGGGTTCAATCCCCGGTGTGTCCAATATTATTTCACTCACATATTCACACATTCCACACACATTTCCTTTTACAATCACACACGCACACATTCACACACGTTCACACACTGCACCACTCGCTCGCTCGCTCGCTCGCCTTGTCTACTTTTACTTTTGTGTACTTTTGATTGATTACCGTTCAAGTGCGAGACGTTTTCCGACTTTCGACTTTCGAGACTGCGTCATGAGCAACTGGCTGACGACACGACACTGCTGCAACACACAAACTCCATAAGTGTTAGAGAACATTATAGATTTACTTGCTGCTATCGTCGGTAACAACTTGGACACATAGGAGATAGGAGAGGAGGACCTATCGTCCACAGGTACTCCATCACTTTCCATTCTACCACACAAGCAATACTTACACACCGCCCAGGACTGGAGCGACTGTTATGCCTCATCGAATGGGGAACAAAAAGAGTGAACACAAAAGGGAACAAAAAAGGAAACAAAAAAGATAGATTCTCGAAAAAAAGAAGAAGAGGAAAAGAAAGAATGAGTGATCGAGGTGTGGTTTGTTGATGTGTGGTGTGTTGGTGGTTTGCGGAGCGCATGTGTGAGTGAAGGGAGTAGTTTTGTGTGTGTGTAGTGTTGTTTGTGTGTTGTTTGTGTGTGTGAGTGTGTCAAAGGCGGATTGAAAATGTGTGTGTTTGTATATGGTTTCGCTGGGCGCATAGCGCAGTGGTAGCGCGTCCGCTTTGCAAGCGGAAGGCCCCGGGTTCAATCCCCGGTGTGTCCAATATTATTTCACTCACATATTCACACATTCCACACACATTTCCTTTTACAATCACACACGCACACATTCACACACGTTCACACACACACTGCACCACTCGCTCGCTCGCTCGCTCGCCTTGTCTACTTTTACTTTTGTGTACTTTTGATTGATTACCGTTCAAGTGCGAGACGTTTTCCGACTTTCGACTTTCGAGACTGCGTCATGAGCAACTGGCTGACGACACGACACTGCTGCAACACACAAACTCCATAAGTGTTAGAGAACATTATAGATTTACTTGCTGCTATCGTCGGTAACAACTTGGACACATAGGAGATAGGAGAGGAGGACCTATCGTCCACAGGTACTCCATCACTTTCCATTCTACCACACAAGCAATACTTACACACCGCCCAGGACTGGAGCGACTGTTATGCCTCATCGAATGGGGAACAAAAAGAGTGAACACAAAAGGGAACAAAAAAGGAAACAAAAAAGATAGATTCTCGAAAAAAAGAAGAAGAGGAAAAGAAAGAATGAGTGATCGAGGTGTGGTTTGTTGATGTGTGGTGTGTTGGTGGTTTGCGGAGCGCATGTGTGAGTGAAGGGAGTAGTTTTGTGTGTGTGTAGTGTTGTTTGTGTGTTGTTTGTGTGTGTGAGTGTGTCAAAGGCGGATTGAAAATGTGTGTGTTTGTATATGGTTTCGCTGGGCGCATAGCGCAGTGGTAGCGCGTCCGCTTTGCAAGCGGAAGGCCCCGGGTTCAATCCCCGGTGTGTCCAATATTATTTCACTCACATATTCACACATTCCACACACATTTCCTTTTACAATCACACACGCACACATTCACACACGTTCACACACACACTGCACCACTCGCTCGCTCGCTCGCTCGCCTTGTCTACTTTTACTTTTGTGTACTTTTGATTGATTACCGTTCAAGTGCGAGACGTTTTCCGACTTTCGACTTTCGAGACTGCGTCATGAGCAACTGGCTGACGACACGACACTGCTGCAACACACAAACTCCATAAGTGTTAGAGAACATTATAGATTTACTTGCTGCTATCGTCGGTAACAACTTGGACACATAGGAGATAGGAGAGGAGGACCTATCGTCCACAGGTACTCCATCACTTTCCATTCTACCACACAAGCAATACTTACACACCGCCCAGGACTGGAGCGACTGTTATGCCTCATCGAATGGGGAACAAAAAGAGTGAACACAAAAGGGAACAAAAAAGGAAACAAAAAAGATAGATTCTCGAAAAAAAGAAGAAGAGGAAAAGAAAGAATGAGTGATCGAGGTGTGGTTTGTTGATGTGTGGTGTGTTGGTGGTTTGCGGAGCGCATGTGTGAGTGAAGGGAGTAGTTTTGTGTGTGTGTAGTGTTGTTTGTGTGTTGTTTGTGTGTGTGAGTGTGTCAAAGGCGGATTGAAAATGTGTGTGTTTGTATATGGTTTCGCTGGGCGCATAGCGCAGTGGTAGCGCGTCCGCTTTGCAAGCGGAAGGCCCCGGGTTCAATCCCCGGTGTGTCCAATATTATTTCACTCACATATTCACACATTCCACACACATTTCCTTTTACAATCACACACGCACACATTCACACACGTTCACACACACACTGCACCACTCGCTCGCTCGCTCGCTCGCCTTGTCTACTTTTACTTTTGTGTACTTTTGATTGATTACCGTTCAAGTGCGAGACGTTTTCCGACTTTCGACTTTCGAGACTGCGTCATGAGCAACTGGCTGACGACACGACACTGCTGCAACACACAAACTCCATAAGTGTTAGAGAACATTATAGATTTACTTGCTGCTATCGTCGGTAACAACTTGGACACATAGGAGATAGGAGAGGAGGACCTATCGTCCACAGGTACTCCATCACTTTCCATTCTACCACACAAGCAATACTTACACACCGCCCAGGACTGGAGCGACTGTTATGCCTCATCGAATGGGGAACAAAAAGAGTGAACACAAAAGGGAACAAAAAAGGAAACAAAAAAGATAGATTCTCGAAAAAAAGAAGAAGAGGAAAAGAAAGAATGAGTGATCGAGGTGTGGTTTGTTGATGTGTGGTGTGTTGGTGGTTTGCGGAGTGGATGTGTGAGTGTAGGGAGTAGTTTTGTGTGTGTGTAGTGTTGTTTGTGTGTTGTTTGTGTGTGTGAGTGTGTCAAAGGCGGATTGAAAATGTGTGTGTTTGTATATGGTTTCGCTGGGCGCATAGCGCAGTGGTAGCGCGTCCGCTTTGCAAGCGGAAGGCCCCGGGTTCAATCCCCGGTGTGTCCAATATTATTTCACTCACATATTCACACATTCCACACACATTTCCTTTTACAATCACACACGCACACATTCACACACGTTCACACACACACTGCACCACTCGCTCGCTCGCTCGCTCGCCTTGTCTACTTTTACTTTTGTGTACTTTTGATTGATTACCGTTCAAGTGCTAGACGTTTTCCGACTTTCGACTTTCGAGACTGCGTCATGAGCAACTGGCTGACGACACGACACTGCTGCAACAGACGAGTTCCATAAGTGTTAGAGAACATTATAGATTTACTTGCTGCTATCGTCGGTAACAACTTGGACACATAGGAGATAGGAGAGGAGGACCTATCGTCCACAGGTACTCCATCACTTTCCATTCTACCACACAAGCAATACTTACACACCGCCCAGCACTGGAGCGACTGTTATGCCTCATCGAATGGGGAACAAAAAGAGTGAACACAAAAGGGAACAAAAAAGGAAACAAAAAAGATAGATTCTCGAAAAAAAGAAGAAGAGGAAAAGAAAGAATGAGTGATCGAGGTGTGGTTTGTTGATGTGTGGTGTGTTGGTGGTTTGCGGAGCGCATGTGTGAGTGAAGGGAGTAGTTTTGTGTGTGTGTAGTGTTGTTTGTGTGTTGTTTGTGTGTGTGAGTGTGTCAAAGGCGGATTGAAAATGTGTGTGTTTGTATATGGTTTCGCTGGGCGCATAGCGCAGTGGTAGCGCGTCCGCTTTGCAAGCGGAAGGCCCCGGGTTCAATCCCCGGTGTGTCCAATATTATTTCACTCACATATTCACACATTCCACACACATTTCCTTTTACAATCACACACGCACACATTCACACACGTTCACACACACACTGCACCACTCGCTCGCTCGCTCGCTCGCCTTGTCTACTTTTACTTTTGTGTACTTTTGATTGATTACCGTTCAAGTGCGAGACGTTTTCCGACTTTCGACTTTCGAGACTGCGTCATGAGCAACTGGCTGACGACACGACACTGCTGCAACACACAAACTCCATAAGTGTTAGAGAACATTATAGATTTACTTGCTGCTATCGTCGGTAACAACTTGGACACATAGGAGATAGGAGAGGAGGACCTATCGTCCACAGGTACTCCATCACTTTCCATTCTACCACACAAGCAATACTTACACACCGCCCAGGACTGGAGCGACTGTTATGCCTCATCGAATGGGGAACAAAAAGAGTGAACACAAAAGGGAACAAAAAAGGAAACAAAAAAGATAGATTCTCGAAAAAAAGAAGAAGAGGAAAAGAAAGAATGAGTGATCGAGGTGTGGTTTGTTGATGTGTGGTGTGTTGGTGGTTTGCGGAGCGCATGTGTGAGTGAAGGGAGTAGTTTTGTGTGTGTGTAGTGTTGTTTGTGTGTTGTTTGTGTGTGTGAGTGTGTCAAAGGCGGATTGAAAATGTGTGTGTTTGTATATGGTTTCGCTGGGCGCATAGCGCAGTGGTAGCGCGTCCGCTTTGCAAGCGGAAGGCCCCGGGTTCAATCCCCGGTGTGTCCAATATTATTTCACTCACATATTCACACATTCCACACACATTTCCTTTTACAATCACACACGCACACATTCACACACGTTCACACACACACTGCACCACTCGCTCGCTCGCTCGCTCGCCTTGTCTACTTTTACTTTTGTGTACTTTTGATTGATTACCGTTCAAGTGCGAGACGTTTTCCGACTTTCGACTTTCGAGACTGCGTCATGAGCAACTGGCTGACGACACGACACTGCTGCAACACACAAACTCCATAAGTGTTAGAGAACATTATAGATTTACTTGCTGCTATCGTCGGTAACAACTTGGACACATAGGAGATAGGAGAGGAGGACCTATCGTCCACAGGTACTCCATCACTTTCCATTCTACCACACAAGCAATACTTACACACCGCCCAGGACTGGAGCGACTGTTATGCCTCATCGAATGGGGAACAAAAAGAGTGAACACAAAAGGGAACAAAAAAGGAAACAAAAAAGATAGATTCTCGAAAAAAAGAAGAAGAGGAAAAGAAAGAATGAGTGATCGAGGTGTGGTTTGTTGATGTGTGGTGTGTTGGTGGTTTGCGGAGTGGATGTGTGAGTGTAGGGAGTAGTTTTGTGTGTGTGTAGTGTTGTTTGTGTGTTGTTTGTGTGTGTGAGTGTGTCAAAGGCGGATTGAAAATGTGTGTGTTTGTATATGGTTTCGCTGGGCGCATAGCGCAGTGGTAGCGCGTCCGCTTTGCAAGCGGAAGGCCCCGGGTTCAATCCCCGGTGTGTCCAATATTATTTCACTCACATATTCACACATTCCACACACATTTCCTTTTACAATCACACACGCACACATTCACACACGTTCACACACACACTGCACCACTCGCTCGCTCGCTCGCTCGCCTTGTCTACTTTTACTTTTGTGTACTTTTGATTGATTACCGTTCAAGTGCGAGACGTTTTCCGACTTTCGACTTTCGAGACTGCGTCATGAGCAACTGGCTGACGACACGACACTGCTGCAACACACAAACTCCATAAGTGTTAGAGAACATTATAGATTTACTTGCTGCTATCGTCGGTAACAACTTGGACACATAGGAGATAGGAGAGGAGGACCTATCGTCCACAGGTACTCCATCACTTTCCATTCTACCACACAAGCAATACTTACACACCGCCCAGGACTGGAGCGACTGTTATGCCTCATCGAATGGGGAACAAAAAGAGTGAACACAAAAGGGAACAAAAAAGGAAACAAAAAAGATAGATTCTCGAAAAAAAGAAGAAGAGGAAAAGAAAGAATGAGTGATCGAGGTGTGGTTTGTTGATGTGTGGTGTGTTGGTGGTTTGCGGAGCGCATGTGTGAGTGAAGGGAGTAGTTTTGTGTGTGTGTAGTGTTGTTTGTGTGTTGTTTGTGTGTGTGAGTGTGTCAAAGGCGGATTGAAAATGTGTGTGTTTGTATATGGTTTCGCTGGGCGCATAGCGCAGTGGTAGCGCGTCCGCTTTGCAAGCGGAAGGCCCCGGGTTCAATCCCCGGTGTGTCCAATATTATTTCACTCACATATTCACACATTCCACACACATTTCCTTTTACAATCACACACGCACACATTCACACACGTTCACACACACACTGCACCACTCGCTCGCGCGCTCGCTCGCCGTGTCTACTTTTACTTTTGTGTACTTTTGATTGATTACCGTTCAAGTGCGAGACGTTTTCCGACTTTCGACTTTCGAGACTGCGTCATGAGCAACTGGCTGACGACACGACACTGCTGCAACACACAAACTCCATAAGTGTTAGAGAACATTATAGGTTTACTTGCTGCTATCGTCGGTAACAACTTGGACACATAGGAGATAGGAGAGGAGGACCTATCGTCCACAGGTACTCCATCACTTTCCATTCTACCACACAAGCAATACTTACACACCGCCCAGGACTGGAGCGACTGTTATGCCTCATCGAATGGGGAACAAAAAGAGTGAACACAAAAGGGAACAAAAAAGGAAACAAAAAAGATAGATTCTCGAAAAAAAGAAGAAGAGGAAAAGAAAGAATGAGTGATCGAGGTGTGGTTTGTTGATGTGTGGTGTGTTGGTGGTTTGCGGAGCGCATGTGTGAGTGAAGGGAGTAGTTTTGTGTGTGTGTAGTGTTGTTTGTGTGTTGTTTGTGTGTGTGAGTGTGTCAAAGGCGGATTGAAAATGTGTGTGTTTGTATATGGTTTCGCTGGGCGCATAGCGCAGTGGTAGCGCGTCCGCTTTGCAAGCGGAAGGCCCCGGGTTCAATCCCCGGTGTGTCCAATATTATTTCACTCACATATTCACACATTCCACACACATTTCCTTTTACAATCACACACGCACACATTCACACACGTTCACACACACACTGCACCACTCGCTCGCTCGCTCGCTCGCCTTGTCTACTTTTACTTTTGTGTACTTTTGATTGATTACCGTTCAAGTGCTAGACGTTTTCCGACTTTCGACTTTCGAGACTGCGTCATGAGCAACTGGCTGACGACACGACACTGCTGCAACACACAAACTCCATAAGTGTTAGAGAACATTATAGATTTACTTGCTGCTATCGTCGGTAACAACTTGGACACATAGGAGATAGGAGAGGAGGACCTATCGTCCACAGGTACTCCATCACTTTCCATTCTACCACACAAGCAATACTTACACACCGCCCAGGACTGGAGCGACTGTTATGCCTCATCGAATGGGGAACAAAAAGAGTGAACACAAAAGGGAACAAAAAAGGAAACAAAAAAGATAGATTCTCGAAAAAAAGAAGAAGAGGAAAAGAAAGAATGAGTGATCGAGGTGTGGTTTGTTGATGTGTGGTGTGTTGGTGGTTTGCGGAGCGCATGTGTGAGTGGAGGGAGTAGTTTTGTGTGTGTGTAGTGTTGTTTGTGTGTTGTTTGTGTGTGTGAGTGTGTCAAAGGCGGATTGAAAATGTGTGTGTTTGTATATGGTTTCGCTGGGCGCATAGCGCAGTGGTAGCGCGTCCGCTTTGCAAGCGGAAGGCCCCGGGTTCAATCCCCGGTGTGTCCAATATTATTTCACTCACATATTCACACATTCCACACACATTTCCTTTTACAATCACACACGCACACATTCACACACGTTCACACACACACTGCACCACTCGCTCGCTCGCTCGCTCGCCTTGTCTACTTTTACTTTTGTGTACTTTTGATTGATTACCGTTCAAGTGCGAGACGTTTTCCGACTTTCGACTTTCGAGACTGCGTCATGAGCAACTGGCTGACGACACGACACTGCTGCAACACACAAACTCCATAAGTGTTAGAGAACATTATAGATTTACTTGCTGCTATCGTCGGTAACAACTTGGACACATAGGAGATAGGAGAGGAGGACCTATCGTCCACAGGTACTCCATCACTTTCCATTCTACCACACAAGCAATACTTACACACCGCCCAGGACTGGAGCGACTGTTATGCCTCATCGAATGGGGAACAAAAAGAGTGAACACAAAAGGGAACAAAAAAGGAAACAAAAAAGATAGATTCTCGAAAAAAAGAAGAAGAGGAAAAGAAAGAATGAGTGATCGAGGTGTGGTTTGTTGATGTGTGGTGTGTTGGTGGTTTGCGGAGCGCATGTGTGAGTGGAGGGAGTAGTTTTGTGTGTGTGTAGTGTTGTTTGTGTGTTGTTTGTGTGTGTGAGTGTGTCAAAGGCGGATTGAAAATGTGTGTGTTTGTATATGGTTTCGCTGGGCGCATAGCGCAGTGGTAGCGCGTCCGCTTTGCAAGCGGAAGGCCCCGGGTTCAATCCCCGGTGTGTCCAATATTATTTCACTCACATATTCACACATTCCACACACATTTCCTTTTACAATCACACACGCACACATTCACACACGTTCACACACTGCACCACTCGCTCGCTCGCTCGCTCGCCTTGTCTACTTTTACTTTTGTGTACTTTTGATTGATTACCGTTCAAGTGCGAGACGTTTTCCGACTTTCGACTTTCGAGACTGCGTCATGAGCAACTGGCTGACGACACGACACTGCTGCAACACACAAACTCCATAAGTGTTAGAGAACATTATAGATTTACTTGCTGCTATCGTCGGTAACAACTTGGACACATAGGAGATAGGAGAGGAGGACCTATCGTCCACAGGTACTCCATCACTTTCCATTCTACCACACAAGCAATACTTACACACCGCCCAGCACTGGAGCGACTGTTATGCCTCATCGAATGGGGAACAAAAAGAGTGAACACAAAAGGGAACAAAAAAGGAAACAAAAAAGATAGATTCTCGAAAAAAAGAAGAAGAGGAAAAGAAAGAATGAGTGATCGAGGTGTGGTTTGTTGATGTGTGGTGTGTTGGTGGTTTGCGGAGCGCATGTGTGAGTGGAGGGAGTAGTTTTGTGTGTGTGTAGTGTTGTTTGTGTGTTGTTTGTGTGTGTGAGTGTGTCAAAGGCGGATTGAAAATGTGTGTGTTTGTATATGGTTTCGCTGGGCGCATAGCGCAGTGGTAGCGCGTCCGCTTTGCAAGCGGAAGGCCCCGGGTTCAATCCCCGGTGTGTCCAATATTATTTCACTCACATATTCACACATTCCACACACATTTCCTTTTACAATCACACACGCACACATTCACACACGTTCACACACTGCACCACTCGCTCGCTCGCTCGCTCGCCTTGTCTACTTTTACTTTTGTGTACTTTTGATTGATTACCGTTCAAGTGCGAGACGTTTTCCGACTTTCGACTTTCGAGACTGCGTCATGAGCAACTGGCTGACGACACGACACTGCTGCAACACACAAACTCCATAAGTGTTAGAGAACATTATAGATTTACTTGCTGCTATCGTCGGTAACAACTTGGACACATAGGAGATAGGAGAGGAGGACCTATCGTCCACAGGTACTCCATCACTTTCCATTCTACCACACAAGCAATACTTACACACCGCCCAGGACTGGAGCGACTGTTATGCCTCATCGAATGGGGAACAAAAAGAGTGAACACAAAAGGGAACAAAAAAGGAAACAAAAAAGATAGATTCTCGAAAAAAAGAAGAAGAGGAAAAGAAAGAATGAGTGATCGAGGTGTGGTTTGTTGATGTGTGGTGTGTTGGTGGTTTGCGGAGCGCATGTGTGAGTGGAGGGAGTAGTTTTGTGTGTGTGTAGTGTTGTTTGTGTGTTGTTTGTGTGTGTGAGTGTGTCAAAGGCGGATTGAAAATGTGTGTGTTTGTATATGGTTTCGCTGGGCGCATAGCGCAGTGGTAGCGCGTCCGCTTTGCAAGCGGAAGGCCCCGGGTTCAATCCCCGGTGTGTCCAATATTATTTCACTCACATATTCACACATTCCACACACATTTCCTTTTACAATCACGCACACATTTACACACGTTCACACACTGCACCACTCGCTCGCTCGCTCGCTCGCCTTGTCTACTTTTACTTTTGTGTACTTTTGATTGATTACCGTTCAAGTGCGAGACGTTTTCCGACTTTCGACTTTCGAGACTGCGTCATGAGCAACTGGCTGACGACACGACACTGCTGCAACACACAAACTCCATAAGTGTTAGAGAACATTATAGATTTACTTGCTGCTATCGTCGGTAACAACTTGGACACATAGGAGATAGGAGAGGAGGACCTATCGTCCACAGGTACTCCATCACTTTCCATTCTACCACACAAGCAATACTTACACACCGCCCAGGACTGGAGCGACTGTTATGCCTCATCGAATGGGGAACAAAAAGAGTGAACACAAAAGGGAACAAAAAAGGAAACAAAAAAGATAGATTCTCGAAAAAAAGAAGAAGAGGAAAAGAAAGAATGAGTGATCGAGGTGTGGTTTGTTGATGTGTGGTGTGTTGGTGGTTTGCGGAGTGGATGTGTGAGTGAAGGGAGTAGTTTTGTGTGTGTGTAGTGTTGTTTGTGTGTTGTTTGTGTGTGTGAGTGTGTCAAAGGCGGATTGAAAATGTGTGTGTTTGTATATGGTTTCGCTGGGCGCATAGCGCAGTGGTAGCGCGTCCGCTTTGCAAGCGGAAGGCCCCGGGTTCAATCCCCGGTGTGTCCAATATTATTTCACTCACATATTCACACATTCCACACACATTTCCTTTTACAATCACACACGCACACATTCACACACGTTCACACACTGCACCACTCGCTCGCTCGCTCGCTCGCCTTGTCTACTTTTACTTTTGTGTACTTTTGATTGATTACCGTTCAAGTGCGAGACGTTTTCCGACTTTCGACTTTCGAGACTGCGTCATGAGCAACTGGCTGACGACACGACACTGCTGCAACACACAAACTCCATAAGTGTTAGAGAACATTATAGATTTACTTGCTGCTATCGTCGGTAACAACTTGGACACATAGGAGATAGGAGAGGAGGACCTATCGTCCACAGGTACTCCATCACTTTCCATTCTACCACACAAGCAATACTTACACACCGCCCAGGACTGGAGCGACTGTTATGCCTCATCGAATGGGGAACAAAAAGAGTGAACACAAAAGGGAACAAAAAAGGAAACAAAAAAGATAGATTCTCGAAAAAAAGAAGAAGAGGAAAAGAAAGAATGAGTGATCGAGGTGTGGTTTGTTGATGTGTGGTGTGTTGGTGGTTTGCGGAGTGGATGTGTGAGTGTAGGGAGTAGTTTTGTGTGTGTGTGTAGTGTTGTTTGTGTGTTGTTTGTGTGTGTGAGTGTGTCAAAGGCGGATTGAAAATGTGTGTGTTTGTATATGGTTTCGCTGGGCGCATAGCGCAGTGGTAGCGCGTCCGCTTTGCAAGCGGAAGGCCCCGGGTTCAATCCCCGGTGTGTCCAATATTATTTCACTCACATATTCACACATTCCACACACATTTCCTTTTACAATCACACACGCACACATTCACACACGTTCACACACTGCACCACTCGCTCGCTCGCTCGCTCGCCTTGTCTACTTTTACTTTTGTGTACTTTTGATTGATTACCGTTCAAGTGCTAGACGTTTTCCGACTTTCGACTTTCGAGACTGCGTCATGAGCAACTGGCTGACGACACGACACTGCTGCAACACACAAACTCCATAAGTGTTAGAGAACATTATAGATTTACTTGCTGCTATCGTCGGTAACAACTTGGACACATAGGAGATAGGAGAGGAGGACCTATCGTCCACAGGTACTCCATCACTTTCCATTCTACCACACAAGCAATACTTACACACCGCCCAGGACTGGAGCGACTGTTATGCCTCATCGAATGGGGAACAAAAAGAGTGAACACAAAAGGGAACAAAAAAGGAAACAAAAAAGATAGATTCTCGAAAAAAAGAAGAAGAGGAAAAGAAAGAATGAGTGATCGAGGTGTGGTTTGTTGATGTGTGGTGTGTTGGTGGTTTGCGGAGCGCATGTGTGAGTGGAGGGAGTAGTTTTGTGTGTGTGTAGTGTTGTTTGTGTGTTGTTTGTGTGTGTGAGTGTGTCAAAGGCGGATTGAAAATGTGTGTGTTTGTATATGGTTTCGCTGGGCGCATAGCGCAGTGGTAGCGCGTCCGCTTTGCAAGCGGAAGGCCCCGGGTTCAATCCCCGGTGTGTCCAATATTATTTCACTCACATATTCACACATTCCACACACATTTCCTTTTACAATCACACACGCACACATTCACACACGTTCACACACTGCACCACTCGCTCGCTCGCTCGCTCGCCTTGTCTACTTTTACTTTTGTGTACTTTTGATTGATTACCGTTCAAGTGCTAGACGTTTTCCGACTTTCGACTTTCGAGACTGCGTCATGAGCAACTGGCTGACGACACGACACTGCTGCAACACACAAACTCCATAAGTGTTAGAGAACATTATAGATTTACTTGCTGCTATCGTCGGTAACAACTTGGACACATAGGAGATAGGAGAGGAGGACCTATCGTCCACAGGTACTCCATCACTTTCCATTCTACCACACAAGCAATACTTACACACCGCCCAGGACTGGAGCGACTGTTATGCCTCATCGAATGGGGAACAAAAAGAGTGAACACAAAAGGGAACAAAAAAGGAAACAAAAAAGATAGATTCTCGAAAAAAAGAAGAAGAGGAAAAGAAAGAATGAGTGATCGAGGTGTGGTTTGTTGATGTGTGGTGTGTTGGTGGTTTGCGGAGTGGATGTGTGAGTGAAGGGAGTAGTTTTGTGTGTGTGTAGTGTTGTTTGTGTGTTGTTTGTGTGTGTGAGTGTGTCAAAGGCGGATTGAAAATGTGTGTGTTTGTATATGGTTTCGCTGGGCGCATAGCGCAGTGGTAGCGCGTCCGCTTTGCAAGCGGAAGGCCCCGGGTTCAATCCCCGGTGTGTCCAATATTATTTCACTCACATATTCACACATTCCACACACATTTCCTTTTACAATCACACACGCACACATTCACACACGTTCACACACTGCACCACTCGCTCGCTCGCTCGCTCGCCTTGTCTACTTTTACTTTTGTGTACTTTTGATTGATTACCGTTCAAGTGCTAGACGTTTTCCGACTTTCGACTTTCGAGACTGCGTCATGAGCAACTGGCTGACGACACGACACTGCTGCAACACACAAACTCCATAAGTGTTAGAGAACATTATAGATTTACTTGCTGCTATCGTCGGTAACAACTTGGACACATAGGAGATAGGAGAGGAGGACCTATCGTCCACAGGTACTCCATCACTTTCCATTCTACCACACAAGCAATACTTACACACCGCCCAGGACTGGAGCGACTGTTATGCCTCATCGAATGGGGAACAAAAAGAGTGAACACAAAAGGGAACAAAAAAGGAAACAAAAAAGATAGATTCTCGAAAAAAAGAAGAAGAGGAAAAGAAAGAATGAGTGATCGAGGTGTGGTTTGTTGATGTGTGGTGTGTTGGTGGTTTGCGGAGTGGATGTGTGAGTGTAGGGAGTAGTTTTGTGTGTGTGTAGTGTTGTTTGTGTGTTGTTTGTGTGTGTGAGTGTGTCAAAGGCGGATTGAAAATGTGTGTGTTTGTATATGGTTTCGCTGGGCGCATAGCGCAGTGGTAGCGCGTCCGCTTTGCAAGCGGAAGGCCCCGGGTTCAATCCCCGGTGTGTCCAATATTATTTCACTCACATATTCACACATTCCACACACATTTCCTTTTACAATCACACACGCACACATTCACACACGTTCACACACTGCACCACTCGCTCGCTCGCTCGCTCGCCTTGTCTACTTTTACTTTTGTGTACTTTTGATTGATTACCGTTCAAGTGCGAGACGTTTTCCGACTTTCGACTTTCGAGACTGCGTCATGAGCAACTGGCTGACGACACGACACTGCTGCAACACACAAACTCCATAAGTGTTAGAGAACATTATAGATTTACTTGCTGCTATCGTCGGTAACAACTTGGACACATAGGAGATAGGAGAGGAGGACCTATCGTCCACAGGTACTCCATCACTTTCCATTCTACCACACAAGCAATACTTACACACCGCCCAGGACTGGAGCGACTGTTATGCCTCATCGAATGGGGAACAAAAAGAGTGAACACAAAAGGGAACAAAAAAGGAAACAAAAAAGATAGATTCTCGAAAAAAAGAAGAAGAGGAAAAGAAAGAATGAGTGATCGAGGTGTGGTTTGTTGATGTGTGGTGTGTTGGTGGTTTGCGGAGTGGATGTGTGAGTGTAGGGAGTAGTTTTGTGTGTGTGTAGTGTTGTTTGTGTGTTGTTTGTGTGTGTGAGTGTGTCAAAGGCGGATTGAAAATGTGTGTGTTTGTATATGGTTTCGCTGGGCGCATAGCGCAGTGGTAGCGCGTCCGCTTTGCAAGCGGAAGGCCCCGGGTTCAATCCCCGGTGTGTCCAATATTATTTCACTCACATATTCACACATTCCACACACATTTCCTTTTACAATCACACACGCACACATTCACACACGTTCACACACTGCACCACTCGCTCGCTCGCTCGCTCGCCTTGTCTACTTTTACTTTTGTGTACTTTTGATTGATTACCGTTCAAGTGCGAGACGTTTTCCGACTTTCGACTTTCGAGACTGCGTCATGAGCAACTGGCTGACGACACGACACTGCTGCAACACACAAACTCCATAAGTGTTAGAGAACATTATAGATTTACTTGCTGCTATCGTCGGTAACAACTTGGACACATAGGAGATAGGAGAGGAGGACCTATCGTCCACAGGTACTCCATCACTTTCCATTCTACCACACAAGCAATACTTACACACCGCCCAGGACTGGAGCGACTGTTATGCCTCATCGAATGGGGAACAAAAAGAGTGAACACAAAAGGGAACAAAAAAGGAAACAAAAAAGATAGATTCTCGAAAAAAAGAAGAAGAGGAAAAGAAAGAATGAGTGATCGAGGTGTGGTTTGTTGATGTGTGGTGTGTTGGTGGTTTGCGGAGTGGATGTGTGAGTGTAGGGAGTAGTTTTGTGTGTGTGTAGTGTTGTTTGTGTGTTGTTTGTGTGTGTGAGTGTGTCAAAGGCGGATTGAAAATGTGTGTGTTTGTATATGGTTTCGCTGGGCGCATAGCGCAGTGGTAGCGCGTCCGCTTTGCAAGCGGAAGGCCCCGGGTTCAATCCCCGGTGTGTCCAATATTATTTCACTCACATATTCACACATTCCACACACATTTCCTTTTACAATCACACACGCACACATTCACACACGTTCACACACTGCACCACTCGCTCGCTCGCTCGCTCGCCTTGTCTACTTTTACTTTTGTGTACTTTTGATTGATTACCGTTCAAGTGCGAGACGTTTTCCGACTTTCGACTTTCGAGACTGCGTCATGAGCAACTGGCTGACGACACGACACTGCTGCAACACACAAACTCCATAAGTGTTAGAGAACATTATAGATTTACTTGCTGCTATCGTCGGTAACAACTTGGACACATAGGAGATAGGAGAGGAGGACCTATCGTCCACAGGTACTCCATCACTTTCCATTCTACCACACAAGCAATACTTACACACCGCCCAGGACTGGAGCGACTGTTATGCCTCATCGAATGGGGAACAAAAAGAGTGAACACAAAAGGGAACAAAAAAGGAAACAAAAAAGATAGATTCTCGAAAAAAAGAAGAAGAGGAAAAGAAAGAATGAGTGATCGAGGTGTGGTTTGTTGATGTGTGGTGTGTTGGTGGTTTGCGGAGTGGATGTGTGAGTGAAGGGAGTAGTTTTGTGTGTGTGTAGTGTTGTTTGTGTGTTGTTTGTGTGTGTGAGTGTGTCAAAGGCGGATTGAAAATGTGTGTGTTTGTATATGGTTTCGCTGGGCGCATAGCGCAGTGGTAGCGCGTCCGCTTTGCAAGCGGAAGGCCCCGGGTTCAATCCCCGGTGTGTCCAATATTATTTCACTCACATATTCACACATTCCACACACATTTCCTTTTACAATCACACACGCACACATTCACACACGTTCACACACTGCACCACTCGCTCGCTCGCTCGCTCGCCTTGTCTACTTTTACTTTTGTGTACTTTTGATTGATTACCGTTCAAGTGCGAGACGTTTTCCGACTTTCGACTTTCGAGACTGCGTCATGAGCAACTGGCTGACGACACGACACTGCTGCAACACACAAACTCCATAAGTGTTAGAGAACATTATAGATTTACTTGCTGCTATCGTCGGTAACAACTTGGACACATAGGAGATAGGAGAGGAGGACCTATCGTCCACAGGTACTCCATCACTTTCCATTCTACCACACAAGCAATACTTACACACCGCCCAGGACTGGAGCGACTGTTATGCCTCATCGAATGGGGAACAAAAAGAGTGAACACAAAAGGGAACAAAAAAGGAAACAAAAAAGATAGATTCTCGAAAAAAAGAAGAAGAGGAAAAGAAAGAATGAGTGATCGAGGTGTGGTTTGTTGATGTGTGGTGTGTTGGTGGTTTGCGGAGTGGATGTGTGAGTGTAGGGAGTAGTTTTGTGTGTGTGTAGTGTTGTTTGTGTGTTGTTTGTGTGTGTGAGTGTGTCAAAGGCGGATTGAAAATGTGTGTGTTTGTATATGGTTTCGCTGGGCGCATAGCGCAGTGGTAGCGCGTCCGCTTTGCAAGCGGAAGGCCCCGGGTTCAATCCCCGGTGTGTCCAATATTATTTCACACACATATTCACACATTCCACACTCACACTCACACACACACACACACACACACACACAGGGCATGGCATATCCCAGTATCATATTGATTGGGGCTCGAAAACTTGGTCAATTAATAATTGGGTTATTCTCAATATATCAAATAACCGTTCCAAACGTGAGAAAGGACTGAACGCCATGTCTCCACAGCCTCTCATATTCCGCTGATCGGGTGAATTAGGTGAAACTGATGCGCGCAATGGGATCCTGAGGGGGGGGGGGGGGGGGGGGGGGGTTATCACCGGAACCCTCCCACCGCATCACCGTTCAACCAAATACCAACATGACGCATCAAACTAGCACCTACGCGCACGGTGGCCCAACGAGATGTGATACCAGAAGGAGAAATTAGCTGTCACTATACAACGATGCTACTACACAAGCTCCTGCACCTGCGACGAGTCCACACGTTGCTTCTTCGCCTTACTTCTCTCTATCGCTGTTGTCACGGCAGCTGCGTCACAATGCGATCGATTATATTGAAGAAACACCTACGACTCGAGCGTCATTGGGTTCATACTGCGTCGCAGAATACAATGCCAGCTCGCGAGAAAAGTCGTTCAACATCATTGGAAGTGCACGGGATCCACGACAGATCTTCAGGGTTCACGGTATAGCGCTCGGAACAGAGCGCTGCGTCAACAAATGAGCGCTTGGTCCCAACTCTATAGGGAACCTTCTGCCGCTTCTCAGTTGTGGGTATTAACTTTGCCACCGCAACCTGTTTGGCGTTCGTTAGAGCCTGCTGCTCCCCACCCAGCAGCTTGACGACACCATTCTCAAAGTCAGCAAACTTGACGATTCTCGCAGACGGCGCGAGGTACTCTTCCGTGGCAGGGTAGTGCTTGATGACATAGTCTAACAGGACGCGCGCATCGTGCAGCGTGACACCAGACTCGGACTGTAGCTTCATGCTCACGCTTTGAAAGTTCTTGAGGTCTTCGTTGAGCTAGTTGAGCTTGATGTTCTCACGAGCTGTAGGGGTCATATCGGCAAGCTCGTCGTCGAAGCGGTCGAGCTTGCTGCGGATGGACAAGTACCGGTTCACCATTGCAAACGTGCTGCTCCACCGCGTGGTATTGCGGAGGATAGGCATAAGTGCCTCTTGCTCGCAAAGATGGTGGCGATTCTTGATCGTGTTGAGCTTCCCCATCAACTTCTGCAACTTTTCGAGGATCTCGCTATACTCCTCCATGACCGACTGCACAGCCAAGTTAAATCGATGGCTCGCGCAGCCTATCATGGGAACTCGAGTCTTCCTCGCGATGGCGACGTTGACTGAGGCATTTTCGCACACATAAAAGCTGAGCTGGGCGGCGGCATCGATGCCATACGTGTCCAGCACGTCGTCCAGCAACTCAATTATGGAGTAAGCACTCATATCCGCCTCGTTCTCGAGCGTTGAGAAGCACAGAAGTACCTTGTGCTGTTGGGTGATGCCGATGACGGCGACAAAGTGCGTTCCTGCCTCTGTCCAGGCATCTAGCATCAGTCCAAGGAGGCGACCGGAAAACAGGCGCTTGAGGTGCTCTTGGACGACCTTTTCCAAGCCGAACATATGCTTCTTCAAGGTCTTCGCGCACACGGGCTTGAGGTGGGTGTACTTGCGCGTCTTCACCTTCTCGCACATGGAGAGCTCGCGGTTCTCCATGATCGTCCAGTCCAGCCAGTGGAAGTCATCCACCTTGACGAACGCGTCAAGACTTCCTTCCCGCCGTTGAATCACACGAAACTCATCCTCATATTCCTCAGCGTGCTGGCGCATGAGATGCACAACGAGATTGGTGTATCCCGTTGACGCGGCCTGCTTGCGCCGAGAGAAACAGATTCGACATTGACAGTAGTCAGTGCCATCAGGCACAAACAGCGCTGCAGCCAGAGCACGGGGAGGGATCGAGGGCATTGCGGTGGATCGGGAAAGCTGACTTCTTGGATGTAGATCGAAGAATGAGCAAAATGGGAAGGCAACCAGGTCATAGATAGCAGCACTCCTGTCCACAGAATCCAGTGCTGCCCTGGGCCATTCGTGTTTGAGGGATACTGGTATTGCGCTGTATTGGGGCTACACTTGCAATCCGTAATTGCACTAATTTTATTGGTGATTATTGTTATTGAACTGATTCGTTCTCAACCCTGCACACACATTTACGCACATTCACACACATACACATATTTTTACTCTTGAATGTTTTATGTTGTTGAAGAAAAGTGGCGCTTTGAGCATATCTGCGTTAGTAGAAATATCTCACTCGTGTAGGTGATTTAGATAACGTTGCACAATGAAATCGGCTGCGGCACTTGCAGCTGAAAAACAAACTTGCCTAAACATCATTTTAGCCAAAAGAATTACAGAAACATTTTCAAAATACTTACTAAAAGAATCGACATACCACCGAACGTTTTTTCCCCCTCTGTCGTAAAATTTTCAACGATATTGAAACCGGCCTTTCAATACCTGCACCAAACCATCGATTGAGGTGTGGTTCCCCAGTCTTCCCTCCACCATGGATGATTTCCACCGTCTGCGTTTGCTCTCCTATGTTAACAGACTACAAAATTTGGCGACTAATTCCACTTTGCTTGGGCGACAATCCAATATCGACGAGAGCACAGGAAATGATCTACATATCCTTCACTGAGGCATTTGCTTAGACTGTGAGTTGCTGCTTGGTGCTGTACCGGGGTAACACGCACGGCGGGTTATTTTGAAACTCTGTTGAAATATTTATTTGTAACTCGGTCGAGTTATTTTGAAACCGGATTCAAAAACAGTAGTGTGTTATACACTACTGTACTGAGTATTCAAGGTCCTTACGGAATACTATGAGCACACTATTTCGGTGCACTTACTTTGACCCCCCCCCCTCATGGCTATCGACAATAAAGTTATCAATTTTCCAGTCAGCCGCTTCCTCCTTACACGCGCATGTGTAAGCTTGTAACTATGCAGCCCAGTTACAGGTGCTCTTGAAACTTTTGAGCCATTGCAACTAGATTTACAAGAAGGCCAGGCTTGCTAGGGCTAAGTGAGGCTCAATATATTCTATTAAAAAAACAATGCAGCCGATGAAAAATTGAAACCGAACAACAAAATATACCACTGAGTGATGTTGTGATCGCGGGAGGCACCAAATCCCATCAGGCGACGCGTTCAAGCAGTCTCATACACAATTTCGCTGTCATCAAAAATGCCAACTAACTCGCGATCATCCATCTCCTGTATTCCAGATGATATAGTAGGCTGTGGAGCTTCGGTATCCTTCCAATAACCAACATTTCGGTTTTGCCATGCACTCTGTTGTCAATTCCCCCGAGCGCGGCATCTTGTGTCCAAGAAGCTTCTTGAACCGGAAGTGCGTCATCGTGAGCATCATACACGTCGTCAGACACGAGAGTCGACGTTTCTGGGCAGTAAATTCTGACGTCCAGGAGCTGGAAAGCAACACTTGATGGTAGTTGATCGAGAGCCACGTGTTCACCTTGTGATGCATGTCGTCGATGATTTTCCTCACGCGCTAGAAACCGTTCGTCCCTTTCTTGGACAAACAATGCTGGCACCGCATGCAGCGCTTATCACATGGTTGTACTAGCTTCGTACAATCAATCACAAGGCACTGCTTGAAAACTTGGTCGTCGGACACCAATAGTCAAGCAACCTGGATTGTAGATGGTAGCGAACGCTCGGACACCTGGGTCGATCGAACACAATCGCGTCGAACGCGTCTGCTCGAACACCTTCTGGTGCAGTATGCAGAAGTATATGCGACCGTTTCTCATCCGTTGCAGGCGAATACCAAACTGCGAGTCTTCAATCGGCTTTGTGATGCGTATTCCCTCGCCTAGGGGAAAAAGTATCTCGGTAAGGACCGTATAATCTTTCAATCACCCAAAACCTGTATACCCTCCTTTGAAAGCTGAACAGAGTTTCAGCGATCCGACATTGACTTGAACTTGAGCTCTGGCACCGAGACATGCTGATCTACTGCTGCTATACGCTCAAAATAATGTATTCTTGATGGCTTGATCGCCTAGCGGAAGTTGTTAAACAGTGTTCATCACTACAGAAGGCGTCGTGAGGCGGTAAACTGAGTCGACGTGGCCTTCGTCGCGATTGGGTGATGCCTCGCATACTGCTCAACTCTACTAAAGCAGAAGCAGTCGAGCCAACTCCAACTACTAACTGCACGCCACTTTGGAAGCCTGCAGTCGCTATTGACGCTCTCGACGAGCTTTTTGTACACCGCGCGATGGGTCGACAAAGCCTTATCAAGTAGGACCCGCTCCTCTTTGGTTGGGTACCACCTCATTTTGATCGTTGCCATTATCGGATTGGCGGCTTTAGGCTTCTTCTTGGTCCTGCATGTGGTATCAGACAGGCAGGCGTCATGTAGCTCCAGTCGTACTTTCTCCTTGGTCACGCCGAACCATGACTTGTGAAGCAGGAGATCAAGTGCTATTGGCAGAATCGTCCGGTCTTCATCTATCGGAGGGCATATTGGGGAAGGCAGCCATATTTTCTCGCACGCGCAGGTGCGGAGGGTTGGTGGCAGGTGGAGTATGCTCGGAGTCTCTCGGATGGACGTTCGCAGCTACTTCGTCTTGGACCACCGGCTGAGTTTGGCTGCGTGCTCTTCGGGTCGTGTTGGACCCTGCTGCAACACTCCTAGCGATCAAACGCGTACAGTGGTGGTGCGGTGGGGCAGCACGTGGGCGTATGGTAGGTGGTGGGCAAATCGCTTGCTGCTGTTGCTGACGCTCTGGCTGCTACTGTCGCTACTGTTGCGGACGTCCTTGCTGTTGCGGAACTCCTGCTGTGCATGGAGGTAAGCACTGCGCCAGGGTCCGGAAGACAAAGACACAGAGCAAGTGTCGTCGGTCGCTAGAGCTGACGCTGGTAGACGCGGCCGTCATGGCGCAAGCTTGCCGTTGTCCGCTTCGAGATCTAGGTGGCGCTTGGACCGAGCCAAAACTGGTTGCGAGCGAATTTGCAATTGAGTAGCAAACGGCTGAGGGGACTCGAATGGCTTGTCATTGTCAAGTGTGCATGTTGAAGTAATCACCTAGCTGTCTCGTGAGAAAACTACAAGCCCTGACTCAACCGCTTGTATTGCATGGGAAGAATGGACGAAAGTGGTAAAGCGAGGAGGCAGCCTTGCGATGGTATCCACGGTGCTATCACCAAGCTCTCGGCGAAGGCCCGAGAACAGGTCGACCGGGCCACAAGAACCTGACGAACCGCGATCTTTCGTCTTTGCACACTCGCCGGCCGCGCAAATATTTGGCAGGTCAGATCTCTCGTCTCCCTCCTCGCATACTCCCCTCCAACTTCATGCGTCAGCCCGCATCCCCAGCTGCTTACGCGTCCCCCGAGTCTGCGCATACGCCCACCACAAGTGTTCCCCGCGGCGGAGCACAATCTGCGACAGCTCGGGTCTTCACTCACGCGCTGATTACGTACCGAGGGGAATTAATTCCCCATTCCGTCCGGCGCTCACATCTCCTCGGCCCTCGCCGCCGGTACATGGCCCTCCCCGCGCGCTCATGGCCCTCGTGAGCGCCATGGCGTCCCCCGCCAGCTCCGGCGCGCCCGTCGAGCGCTTCCGCGTGCGCGCGCGTGCGCTGCGGCCCGTGGCGGCGCGCATCGTGTCGTACGGACGCGAGCCGCGGCGCCCCGCGACGCTGTACGTGATCCGCGCGGCGCAGAGCGGCGACGCCGACTGGTTCGTGGCGCGGCGCTACTCGGAGTTCCGCGCGCTGCACGAGGCGCTGGCGCGGCTGCTGCTGCGCCCGGGCGCGCACGCGTGCGCCAGCTGCGCCGAGCTCGCCGCCTTCTTCCCGGCGCTGCGCTTCCCGGAGCGCCACCGGCTGCAGGCGCGCTTCGCTTTTTCCAAGCGCAAGATGGAGGCGCAGCGCATGGACGAGCTCAACCACTACCTGCGCTCGCTGGTCGGCGCCACGCGTGGGCTGCTCGAGGAGGACGAGGATGAGGACGACGACGACGACTGCGTCGCCTTCCTGCTCATCCGAGAGTTCCTCATGACGGGCGAGTTCAGCGAGCAGCGCGCCGACGTGGACGCCAACCTCAGAGACGACGTGCCCGCGGAGCTCAACGTCGCCGACAACTGCCACACCAACGCGTCCTCGCGCAGCGACCCGACCGTGCCCAGCCACCAGAAGAGCCTGCGCCTGCGACACCGACTCTGCCGCAGAGGATCCTCCATGTCGAGCATACCCGCGCACGAGCTCGACCTCGTGGTCGCCGGAGACGACCGCCACGCGCTCTCGCCCATGTCCAACCCGACGTTCGCCGACGTGTTCGACGACGTCGACCTGCTCCCCCAGGACGCCTGCATCCACCGCCAAGTACCCGAGAGCGACTTGGTCGGACCTCTCCGGCTCATCGAGAGCTTCCCACGCCGCTAGAAGGCGCGAGACACTTGCTCCACATGACTGATCAGCAGATCCAGAGCCCCGCTTACATTCTCCAGCCGCTCGCGCCGTCCCCCTAAGTTATCTGTCAAAGTCGAATCTATGAACAGCGAGCGGCCATGCAGGGCTCATGCGTTGAACAACTAACAACAAATCAATCCGAAATGAATGGATGAGTGTGACTAGTTTGCTTCATTAACGCATGGCTGATCGACTGACTAGCTTTTTTTTTCTTAACGCAGCGACAGCTCACGCTTTCGCGGCGGCGATGGCTTTCGGCGCCGCATCCCGACGCAGCATGTACAGCACGCGCATCGTGTACTTGGTGATCTGCTCCTTGGTCATGAGCAGCAACGCGCTCTTGAGCACAGTGTTGAAGAGCTGCGCCGAGCAGCCCTTGAAGTACCCGGTCGGACCCTCGAGCTCGCCGATGCGCTTCAGCACCTGCACCATCGAGGTACCCATTGCAGAAGGGTGGTGGTGGTGGTGATGGTGGTGCGGGTGGTTCGGATCCGCCGCCGGCGCATTGGAGGCTGCAGCCGCGAGCTGCTTCTTCTGGGCCTGCATGAGCACCTTGGCGCGGATGACTGGGTATGTGAGGATGGTGGCGATAGCCTTGGCGACGGCCGCGAGCACGAACGCCTCCCACGCCGTGAGGGACGCGAGGCGCGAGCCGTTCGTGGCGGCCATCTTGGACTGCTGCAGGCGCAGCTTGAGCTTGTCAAAGACGGTAAAGTTGATGGAGGGGTTGCTGACGAGCACGAGCGACGGGATGTATCCCTTCCAGAAGGAGAGCAGCCCGTCCTCGGCGTAGATCTCCTTGACAATCTCCCAGATGCCCTGGTGCTTGTCCTTCTTGGGCTCGGCGAGCGGCTGGTCGGCCTTCTCCTCCGCCGACTCATCGCTGGACTCGCTGTCACTGGGCTGGATCTGCGCGCGCGTGTTGATCATCTCGAGTGGCAGCGTCATGGACATGTTGAGCGCGCCGGCGGCCGAGGCGACGAGCAGGTTCATGCCGGTGGAGATGGTGGCGCCCGAGCGGCGCTCCACGGCCTGCTTGAGGAACGAGTACCAGTAGAAGTAGGCGAAGTTGGACACGACCGTGTGCACGACCTTGGAGCTGAGCCCCGCGAAGAGCCCGCTCGCTCCCTCGGAGCGGTAGATGAGCCAGCAGGCCAGCCACATGCTGTCGCTCTTGCGCTTGGCCGCCACGGCGCGGTCCTCGCTCACGTCCGCCTGCTTGCGCGTCTTGACCACGTCCAGCGGGTACAGCAGCACGGCGGCGAACAGCGCGCCCATGGCGCCTGCCTGCGCCAAAGTTCAACAGTCGCACCGCAGCAGCAGCAGCCACACGTGCAGGTCAGTAACACGGCCATTTCTGCGGCTACAGAGCGCGCGAGAGGCTCATACCGACGCGTCCACGAAGGCCTTGAAGGCGTGCGCGGTCTCAGGCTTGGAGGCGGCCACCATGGTCGACGCGGACGGCGGAGAAGCGGCCGGGGGCGAGCGGATCGAGCACTGCGAGCAGCTTGAGCAGTGCCGACGTGATTCGTAAAACGAGTGAGGGGATGCGCGTGGCTACCAGGTATGCAAAGTGGACCACCAGAGGGGGCAGTTGTGACTACTTGGTAGGCGTTTTGGAGGTGCTGTGTGACGTGTGGAGAAGAATGCTATGACGGCCGCCATGTGGCGGTCATGGAAGCCATTGTTGCGGTTGCTGACGCGTCTCATGCGCGCTTTGGCAGCCAGTACGAGAGCCGACGAGCTAGAGTGATCAGGTTCATTGGATTCTACTTGCAAGCACATGCAGACCTGCTCGCTCACGGAGCCGAGAGCTGCTGCTCCGGACAGCGAGGGCAGTACCAGTTGCCGGAAGGGATGGCGGCGAGCGGCGGCTGAAGGCAGAAGAGGTGATACGCGGCGTCGCAGCTGTCGCAGAGCAGCATGCTGTCGGTTGCGTCCGTCTTGCCACAACGCCGGCATTGCTCTTCCGACGGAAGGTGAGCCACTGGAGTGTGAGCAGGCACCTGCAAGATCCACTGCTCGTACAGGCGGCTGAAGATGGCTGCATGATCAACACAAGCGTCAGTCGGACTGCACAGGTCAACACAACATCCAACCCAATCAGCACTTACATCGAAGTCGGATCGCGCACTTGGAGATCTCGGCATCGATGCGGTTGAATGTGAAACAGTTGGTCCACACAAGGTCTACATCGAGATGCACTTGGTCCAAACGTCCGTTGTAGTACCCTCGCTGCAGCCGCATCTTGATGGTGCCGAGGTCCATTGGGTGCTTAATAAGCTCCGCGTACCCTGGGACAGCATTCACGTCCACAGGGGCCGAGAACGCCAGTGCCAACTCGTTCTTGAGCAATGCATCGAGGATGAATATCAGCCGTGGAATGATCGTTGAGTCGGCATTCAGGTTTCTGTTTGGACTCTCATTCAGGCTCACTTGGTAGCACGGAAGCCGCACGGAGTACGGGCGCTTCTCGGGAGCTGCCGCGACAGTGTTACCGGTCGGGGCTCTTCGCTTCCGAGACGGCAACGACGACGCTCCTGGGTTGGCTTGGGTACCCGCTCTCCTCTTCGGCGTTACATGCTTCCCATTGTGCGATGCGCCACCCCACTCAGCCCCTGATGTTGACACCGACAGACCACGAGATGGATGGTTCGCTTGAGCGCTAAGTGAGCGGATCCAGCGCTCGATTAGGTCCTCCGCAAGCGTTGTGATAGCAGCCACTTCCGCCTTGATCTGCAGGGGTATCAAAGACAGGATTTCATTAGCAACGACCAAAAATTCAAACTACACATGCCTGAACAGCCCCACCCACCTTTCTGTACAAGTAAGTTGTCATCGTCTTGTCCCGCTGCCCATCCACAATGCGTTGCAACCGTTTGCTGGCGAACTCTTGCAGTGCAGGGGACATTGAAGTCAAGAATGACATGTCTGTGTCTACATCCGCTGCCGTCGTCTGATCAGAAGTCTCGTGCAACATCTTGATCGGAGAGCTTTGACGGCTAGAGCTCGCACTCGAAGATGGCTTGAATTGCTTGCGCTTATTGGATCGCTTGATCCGAACGTAGGAAATAGCATCATCAAGAGCATAAAGGCGCATCGCCGCCGCCGCGATAGTAGAATTCGCAATGGCGTTTCTTCCCGTCTGAATTGGAGACGCCTTCCAGCACGGATCAAGCCAATCGGCTTCAATGCACGACTCCAAATAAACAATTGCTTCTAGCAATGATCGCGATGACTCGCTCGCGCAGACATGTTCCGCCCAGCCTGCACGGATCGAGCGGGACCACTTACCGGGCCGAAAAGCTTCGCGCGGAATCGCCGACTCCAATGTGAGCAGCTGTGCTCGTAAGAGGAGCAAAGATCGAGCCGCGTCCGTCTTGACTGGTCGAATGGTGTCATAGAATTGCTCGAGCAGCTCCGTTGCCAGCTCACCTACTTCGCCATCAGTTGGATCGACTACCTCCTCGCCGGTGCCGACGGTATTCCCGTTCCGTTCTGAAAGCTTCGCCAAATTGGGGTCGTACAAATCCGCGATGTTGGATGTAATCTTCTTGGAGACACGGGTTGACCGCCGAGATCCTAAGTTACTCGCAGCCGCCTCTTTTTCAGCGCTAGCGTCTTCGTTACCTGAAGCCGCAATATTCTCCTCGCTCCCGGTATTTTGGTCAACTAGGGGTTGCGAAGGCGCCAATGTAATGGCAGTTGTAGGTTCAGAAGCAGGCTGAGCAATTGCATCTGGGTTGCTGTGGGTCACCGAATCGTCAGCTACTGCCTTTGGCGTTTCCGTTCTCTGCAGCGCAATCGACACCGCCTCTAGTGCTTCAGTTTGGTCCTCGTGTGAGTCCCCTTCATCGTCCGACTGCACTGGAGTCGTCATCTGCGAAACTGAACGAGATACGCCATCTTGTGCACTAGTGTCATCCTCTTCGGTGGCAATGCTTGCACTGTCGAGCATGCTGAAGTTCTCTTCTGCACTATTGCTGTCAAGATCGGGAAACCCGCTGACGTCGTCGCCTTCTGCCCCAGCACCAACTTCACCCATACTCCTTTCAATGTCTTCTTCTCTCGCATTGGCTTCCGAAGTTGCATTCACGTCCAGCTCGAACTCGTCCCCATCTCCTCTAAAGGTCGTGCCATTCGCATCGTAATAATTCACTTGTGATGGGTCCGTGTCCGATAGCCGAGGGTCGTTGGGGGACACAAAATTCACGTACTGAGATGCACTTGTGGAGCTCGTGTTCATTGTGCTGGAATCTCCTGCGGCAGCCATATCTCCAAAAGCTCCCGGATTCGGCATCCCTCCAACCCCTGAAATGTTTTGCTGCGGGAGACCCGATGGCATTGCCATAGGCATACTTGTGTTCTGCCACTCACCCATCTGCTGCTGGTTCTGGACACCGCCACCATACATCCCAACTCCCCCCTGTCCGTAACCTGGGGCCATTGGTCGCTGATAAAATTGACCAGGCATCTCGTTGGTACCCATGTACGGGTTCATCTCGGCCGAAGAAGGTGCAGATGGAAACCCAGGCACCCCTCCGATTCCTGGAGCTCGAGGTTGAGTTGGCTTGTTGAAAGGCAGAGGCTCCATGTTTCCGAAAGTATTCGCCATTGATGAAGAGGTGTTGGCAGGATATGCGTAGGATGCAGCACTGACGCTGCTAGGGGGAACCATCATTCCTGCACTCTGTTGGGAGAACATGGGATCGGACGCAGTAGACGAGGACTGCGCATTGTACGAAGTCGAAACAGCAGGATTCAGGCCCGATGGTTGTACAAACATCGCCCCTGACGCCGGATACATAGGAGGCTGGCGAGGTGCTGCCTCGCTTTGGCCGATGGCTGCACCTCGAGAACGGCGGAAAACAACGTGGAGAGGTCGAATACCTGACCCTACTGCTGCCTTGAAGCCCTCCATGCCAATAGCAGCAAGAGTCTTCCCATTTACCGCATACACCTCGTCACCAATCATAATTTTCCCGGTGGCTTGAGCTTGACCCATAATTCCGTTCTCGTTTGAGAATTCTGTCACAATAATGGTTCCTCGATCCGAGTAGTTGATCACAATGCCCAACGGACCTTGCTCGAATGCCACCTGAATGAGCTGGTCATTTGAAGGTGCAGCTGGGGCTCTTTGCTGCATTCCCATAGTAGCTGGTGGGCTCGAGGCTGGGGCTGAAGCAGGAGCCCGATTGTTGATTGATTGCGCTCGTGCTTGAGACGCAGACGATGCGTTCACTCTATCGAGAAGACGGGTGAACTGACCACGAACGCTATGCAGCAGTGCCATCTGCTGGATAAATGACACTGGGAATGCCGCAGCAATGCCTTGATGGATAGTTATCGGACGACACTGAGTCATGTCTTCAAAGTTCCCATTCGCCAGGTACTGAGTCGCTCGCAAAAATTGGAGGATAAAGTTCGCCACATGATTGAGCTGCGGTGACAGATCAGGCGCTCGATTTGCTGGCTCACAATGGTTCGCAACGACAGCGAAGCTCGAAAGGGCTCTCGATCGTAGGGCTACGGACGGGTCCATGCAATTCAAGATGGCCGTCGCGAAGCAGTCTGCAATCGACTTGACCATCGCTGAATCTGCTGCGCTCATACGACTCGTTACCAACGCTTGGGCAGACATTGCGCAGATCAACCCCATCACATATGCGTGATGAATACAGACAAACGTCTTGAAGTCAGGCAGCGGGCCATTGGGGTCAATCAAGATGCGGGAAGCGGCCCTCTTGACCTCTTCAAAGCTCGCAAGACATGCATACGCGAGCCCATTCGCCGTCTGGACACTCGGTGCAGCCGAAAACTGGTTCCACGCAGCCAACATTGACCGGCCTCTTTCCACAAGAGTCTGTAAGTACTGCTTGAAACTGGTTGCAGCCGCGCCTGTGGTAGTACTTGGAACTTGATTGCGAGCAGCAGAAATATGCTGCTGAGCAGCAACCCCAAGATTCTCTTGAGTTCGCATTCGTTTCCATTGCTCTGCTTGTTGAGCTGCATACATTTGAGCGGCAGCAGGATCTCCAGCAAGTTTGCGTTTAAGCAGCTCTGAGTTCTGAGCTGCATTATACGCTTCATGATAGGGCTGCGGAGCCGAATGATTTGGTTGCGTCGGATCCGGTAGCTTCGTGCTTGAATCAGCATGAAGTCCGCGCTTCAGAATTTGGTATACAAAATGAGAGACGGGGATTGCCCGCGCACCCCGGGCGTCGTGAAGTGATGTGTACTCGTACTTTCGAGCAAAATACCTCCTCACCATAGCCTCAGCCTTTAGCACAGGCTTTCCAATAACTGGAAATTGGCTGTTGGTCAGCGAAATCGCATCTCCCGCAACAGCGAGGTGTAATCCTGAAGTGCGAGCGACATTTTCGGCAAGCTGAAGGGCGCTCTCGGCAGCTTGGCGGGTTGGAAACGACCCAAGCGAGAACCTACGGCCAAGGTACGAGACAAATGCATCAAAGATCTCGATCTCTGCTGGAGAAATCCCTGGAACGACCTGCTTTTGAAAAGCGAAGGGACCTTCACGCTGGAAGGTTTCAGCTGCAAGCTCGCAGCATCCAGATGATAAACTGTTCGTACCATGCAACACATCATGGAACAAGCGTCTGATACGCCGAGCCAGCATCTTGTCTTGGGATGTACCGTCAGGGTCTTCTAGATACAGTAGTAGTCGACCAATCTGCGCTCTCCCTTGACAAAACCTCCACGATTTGGAATCTTGCGAAATCACAAAGAGTCGTTGGCGGTCGCTGAAGAAGCGGTAAAATGAAAATCCGCTACGGCATTTGCCCAGGGAGTGGCTTCTAGGAACAACCGTCTCTAAAAAGCTTTCTAACTGACGCGCCTTCTCGATCTGCGGCATCACAAACTCACATTCCGCTCTTGCCATGTTTGCCGCCTGAACACAGCTGAGGTGGGCAGAAAAGAGCACTGAGTTGCTCTGATGGGGAACGAAGTGGAGGTAAATCGGGCAATTCACTGCAATCAGCTGGGAGAGTAAATCTGCAAGCAAGGGCCACAGCACACCAGCTATCGGTCGACCATTGACTCCCACAAGACGATCACCAACGTCCACGGTCAACGGTTCCTGGAAGGAGTCGCCTTCACGATGGCCAGCCTCTTCACATTGGATTCGCCCATTAACTGCAACGACATTTGTCGCCTGCACGAACTGCCTCAAAGAAAAAGGCAATGGAGACGACGCGAACCGGTACGTTTTGATCACAGAATTTCCCGAGACTTCGAGCGCTTGGCGCAGATAAACTTGATTTTGAGCAAGTTCCTCTAGTTGCGGTCGACGGGATACCATATCACCTTCATCGATGGAGTGACCCGGACCTTGTGTAAACGTAATCTTCAAAGGACGCGGCAAGCTCAGTAGCCACGACGTGAACTGAGACAGATCCCGGACGGGACCGTAAACCAGATTGTTGACACGTTCTACCACGTCACCCTCGCGGATCTGGCGACTTAATGAAGCCTGCCCAAGTGCACCACCAGGTTGATCGCTTAAGGACTTCACCATTACTTTGCCCTGATCGAGCCCAAGGACCAAGCCGAGAGGTCCAGCACCAAACACAACTTCGTATGGAAGCGGGTGGTTTCCTGCGGCTAACTCGGCTCGAAGCGTGCTGATCTTGCTGTGCTGATTACGCACGTCCTCCAGAATGCGCCGCGATCTCATGTTAAGCTCACGAACCTTTTCATGAGGCGGGCGAACGAACACGGCGTACTTTTCGCTGTTTGGCTGATCCAAGCGCAGGAGCTCTTGGACCTCGTCCAGACTCTTCCCGAGCGTCGGAGTGGAGTCAACCATGTATAGTACATCACCAGGGAAAACTTGCTCGCACAGCTCGCCAAGACCGACGTGGAAATTGTGAGCAGGCGACGGGTTTGCGTAAGATTGCACAAACACGCGGGAGCCAAACTCTCCCAAATTGACACCCAGCTCTAGCTCGCGACACTTGACTATCGACACGGATGCAATTAACACCTCGCACGGCAGTGGTGTTAAGTAGAGAGTCAATGGAAACGTAGCCGCTTTCAGGAGATTTGCAATCACTTGGCGTGGCATCCCCGCCACGAGTCGATCGTTCACAGCAAACAGAACCGCACTATCATACGATGATGGATTGGCATCAGGAGCTTGAGAATTCTCACTCAGTGTCACTCCATTCGGAGATTCCTGAAGAAAAAGCTTTGCGAGATCTTCTGCGGTAACCGTGCGAACACGAAGGATAGCCCCGTCGCCTTCAGCCAAAAGCTGAGGAACTTCGTACTGATCCAGCTGTGAGGTATGATGGGTCAGAACCGAGCGCTTACACGGAACTAGACCACCGCTGAGGATGCCGTCACCAAGACCGCAAATCTCGCACGTCGGCTCGACATCAAGATTCTCAACCACTCCTTCTTGCTCGGCTAAAAAACGATCACCAAATCGTTCCAGCATAGCCTCCTCATCCTCGTCTGAATCCGCTGAGCATTCGCTATCCCCTTCCATATCGACGAGAAGCTCAGATTCACCCAGATTTTTACCCGAGTGGTTGCTCAGAGAAAGCTCGGGAATTGGCTGACCTTCAAGCTCAGCTTTTGCCCGAGCTTCAAGGTGGTCAAGCAACTCGTCCGTGAGATCGTGCTCAACACCATCGATAAAAAACTTGCGTGTCTGCTCAATGTTGTGCCATGTCCGAGGTGGCGCAAAATTCCGCCACTCTCGCTCCAAGTCAGCCAGCGGCTCACCAGCGTCACGCCTCACTTTTGTTGCCTTCTCTTCGATGGAATGATACACGGATTGTACCACCGCTGTGCCATGCACAAGGTCGCATAGAACTCGAAGAATAGTCGTCCTCTCGTTGATTGTCAAGTCCGAGTAGTTTTCTTTCGCCAGCAACTCAGATACTCCATACACACGCTTCTCGAAATCTGTGAGCTCGCTCTCATTCAGCCAATTGTTATCGCCATCCATCGCGTTTTCGGCAGACCTCGATTTCTTGCGGAACTGATCTGGTGAGAAAGCAGGATCTTTGACGCAAGTTGGGCAATACCACTCGCCAGAAGGAACCTGGGCAAGAGGTGGGTCGAGGCAGAACGTATGGTACGGAGCATCACACCGATCGCACAATAAAAGTCGGTCTTTCACTTGATTTGTCTGGCAACGTCTGCAGTAGTCTTCTTCCGCAACAATCAGAGGTCTTGTCGTTGTAGTGAATACCCACTCATTCATCAAGCGGTCGAAAATTACTGACAACTTGCGCGCCATCAAGGAAATCTCAGCTTTGACGGAGTTATATGTGTAGCAGTTCTTCCACACCTGCGCGACGTCATCCATGAACGATTCTACATCATCATCATTTTCATAGTCTTCGTCCTCCAGCTTCTCGGCGATTGTTCCAAGGTCAATTGCATCAGGAATACTCGAATAATAATCCGGATAGAGATCTGCATCTACGGGCTGGTTGAACGGCACAGCAAGCTCCTTGCCCCGGAGAATTTTTAGCACATGAGCGCACCGCTTGAGCTTGGATGAGCCAGTCGTTGTCGCGAAGTGCTTTGAGTGGCCTTTTGCTGGTGGTAAACTCTTAGACAGCAGCAGACCATGTGGTCGTTCAGCATCTGCCAACACACCTTGTAGTTCTACCAGCTCCATGTCCTTAGTCGAGCGACCATTAACACTGAGTAGGTAATCGCCAGGGGATAGATCACGGTGAGCGTCGTCAGAGTTTCCTTCATCTGAACCAAGTGCCTTCTCTTTGAAGCTGACGCTTTTTACAGCAAGGTGACCCCCACCGCGAACTTCGAATTCAACATTCTTTGATTGACCAGGATCCAGAACCACCCCATAGTAGCCACCAACGGGAGCTGAGGAGCGGAGATTATCACCCTCCTTTGCAATGGACTCTTCTCTGCTTGCAGCCTCAGCACCATCTAGTGTCTCTTCGTACTTGAGACCCTGCAGCAACTTCTCGCCTCTATTCTGCAGCCTACGACGCAGAGGAGAAATGGCAGAGTCGTCCTTGTACGATTTCGTACCTTTGAGCATCTTGATCAGAAACTCATCGGATGTCGGGTGATTTGATTCAATGAAAAGAAGGCAAGCCAGTCGCGCAAGCTCTGGCCAACTAAAGCCATTCAGTGGTCTTGTTCGGTAAAACTCGTCCAGAGTCGTACCCATTTGAAGGATTGGAAAATACTCAGACATTAACAATTTGATGACTGCAGCGTGAACGGACGCAAGAAGGTAGCCAAGGGAGCCTTCCTCGAAAGAGCCGTCACCAACAGGACTAGAGCCGTCATCGAGAACCAGTAGCTTGACAAATACTGGCAGCGAAGGCAGAACTGGGAGCCGCAAACAATCAGAAAAAGTTGAAATGAAATCCCAGATGTACAACACATCAGCTTGAAGCTCTATAGGAATGGCATCCAGCTCCGATACAGGCTTCAGGATCTCTGCAGGAAATTGTGGACCTTTCGCATCCTCTGATGAAAATTGTGAAGATACGGAAGTTGTGATCGGTATTCCACCGTTCTCTCGAATGTACGAGTCTTGAACGGACGCCCAAATAATGCGTTCAAGATCTGCTTTCCTGTCGTAGAAGCGGATACGGCGACGACGTTTCCTTTCCTCAGCGACGAAGTTCACAAGAGCCAAATTCTTCTGTCGCTGGGCATCGGCCGCAGCGATCGGGTCCTCAACATCTTCAGTCCGCATCTTCTTGCGTGATCCAGTTTCAAAACCCAAAGCAGAATCAGCAGTGTCCTGGAACCTACTAGTCACCACTCCGTTCTCAAGAATCGATTTCTGCTCTTCACGCAGCTTCCGCCTTTGACGAAGCTCCTCGATACGGCGCTTCATCGAGTTCTCCTTCTCTTCCTGCTTCTTTTTCTTCTCTTCCTCACGCTGCGCTCGCTTCAATTCACGTTCCTCCTCTTTGACCCGCTTCTCTTCTTCCCGTGCTAGCCGCAAGGCTTCCTTGCGTGCCTCCTTTTGCCGAATGAGCTCCATTCGAGCTTCTAGAATCGCGTTTTTCCGATCCTCTTTCGCTTTTCGCTGAGCCTCCTTTGCCTCCTCTTGAGCTTTCATCTCTTCCTCGAGTAATTTGCGTGCTGCTTCGCGAACGCTTCGCTTCTCCTCTTCTCGGCGCTGTTTTTCCTTCATCTGTAGCGCCTTCTCGAACTCAGCAGGGTCCTGTGAGTGCTCGGCGAGAACGAGTTCTTGAGAGAGGCGTTCTCGTATAACTTGCTTGGATAAAGATTGGTCAGTCTTCAACCCCTCTTTCACCTGGGCTTTTAGCCGTGCGCGGAGTTTAGCATGCACATCCGGGTCGATAGGATGGCGCTGTTCCCAGAACTGATATTCCTGACACAGTAGAACTTGATGCAGACCCTCGATAATGCGGCTAACGTTGCGTCGAAGAAGACCGAAGCCGTCTTCATTGGTCTGAGGGGTGAGGTAGTCTGCAGCGTCTTCTTGACCAAGAGGTAGCGCGGACGACGTAATTGCGCTCACAAGTTCATCCGCAGTTAGACTACTAAAGTGCGTGAGAGCCTTCTTCCACGCCTTGCTAGCGACATATGATCGGAACACAATCTCTGTAACGGGAGATTAGTAAGAAGCAACGGTTTAGTATGTCAAAAGGACAAGAATGGCTTACCTGGGTTGTTTTCTAACTCAACCACAAAGATTGGCGATTTCTTCTTGTTGCCGTGAACGATCTCTGCGAACAGCGCCATTCGTGTCATTAGTTTTGACTTTGAATTGAAAGGCAGTATGTGAAGGTAGCGGCAGAACGTACTGCAACGTAACCGGAATGCTGCTTCAGTGGGCGTTTCATAGCGCACATTCACGAGAGTCTCATATCCGATCTGCATCACAAAGCCCTCACACTCCTTAATATCGGTGCACATGATCAACCACGTCGAGCAAAATAAACGCACCGGAAACAGCTTTTTGCTCGTGTGGAACATGGGCTCTGGCACAATGCTCCCCAGCGCCACCACCGCAATGGGTCCGTCCTGCATGGGCAGTTCTCGTTCTGCGAGTTGCCGCCGCATGATGGCGAGGAAGTACATGTCTTCGCGGCTGATGGCACCAGTCACAGCATGCTGGTACGCGCGCAAGGCGTCTCTGAGCGCGCGGAATTTGCGTCCATCCGGGGCCGCAATCTTCCCTTCCTCGTCCACACTCCACTGCGCCAACGCCGCCGTATCAACCCCTCGCTGCGCGCAGCCACCGCACCGTCAGCCTCCCATTGACCCAACCGCTGCACAGCAAAAATCCTGCGCGCACCTGCTGCGCGAGGGCCCGCAGCGAATCCACCGTCACGGCGAGCTCGAGCGAGTCGCGGCGCGCCTTGCGCTTGCCTGGCGCCTGGCTGCCGACCTCGTCGTCGTCCGCGGACGACAGGCGGTCCGACGTGGCGCTGCGCTGCTCGTCATCGGCTCCTGCCGCGCTCGAGCGCTCGTCGTCGTCGTCCTCGGCGCTGCTGCCGCTCTCGAAGCGCCGCGGGGCCAGCAACGGCGGGAAGCGCGGCTCCTGCCCCGTCTCGCGCGTCTCGCGCTCGTTCTCGGCCGCCACTGCGTCTCCGGACTCCATTTTTCGGCACAGGCGGGCGGGGGACGAGGAGAGGCGGCTCGGCCCACTGCCCAGCGCCTCAGGCGCGCGGGGGCCTCGATGGAGCTCGGCGGCGGCGGCGCGCGCCGGGAGCTTTAGGTGGGGGCGGTTTTGGCGCCGCCAGGTGATGTGGGGGCGGCACGAGAAGCGGTAAGTGCGGTTTGGACGATAGGTTCGCATGAGAGCGGTGCGACGGTCCGACGCGAACGTAAGGAGCGGCGTTAGGTGCGGTTGAAGAGCGCTTCAACGCGGTCCTGCACCGAGTTAAGTCTGTGGCAGACCGCACAACAGCTAGGGCGTTAAGGCTTGCGGTGCTACATGTACTAGCTATGCCTCCATAGCGTTGGGACGCTCATGCACTCAACAGCAGCTCATTGGCGTAGTCGGCGGCGGGTTTCTCTATGTCGCGGGCCTCACCTCGTGTCTTCTTGCCGCCGCAGACTTCCACCAGCCCCATGATCTCAACGGCTGGCTGAGGACCCCAGTCTGAGGTTCTGCTGTATTGCTGGATCAGTCTCATCGTCTTCTGAGACCGCAATCGGCCGCACGAGCACACTCGCTCCTTCGATTGGTGCACGAACCGCTCAGCAGCTGGCTTATATGTAAAGCACGCGTCCGGACCACGCTGGACCAGAACCATACCCTTGGCTCTTGAGCAGCCTCTTCTCCAAGTGATAGAGCGCGCGAGGCTGCTGGCGTTACAGCAGCACCAAACAACCAGTCGTGTCAGCTATCGCACGAGTTCTAGCAGCTATCTCAATCACGTTCATTCTTACGTCGAACCGGAGCTGGACGAAAGCGCGCCAGGATCAACCACGCACCTCGTGGTCGCTGCAAATCGATCCTACCAATGTATCGCTCGACCTACAAATTGAAATCCCCTATGGTCACGTAATACGCAGCTGCAGCCTGATCTCTCACGCCCCCGGGTCCGGTTTAGTCGACTTATCCGGAGCTATCTTAGCGTTAAACTACCAGGCCGAGTCCTTGCAGAGTTTCCCCACGCTCTGTTGGCTACCAGAGCTGATCCGCACGAACGCAGGATAGATAACGGCGCAGTTCATGCAAGCATATGATGTATGGAGAAACCTACGCACTTTGCCATAATGATGCTGTTGTAGAAGGCGAAGCTTGGGAGGAGTGCGTGAGACGTGTTATGCGTATTCGTGGTGTTGAAGAACGGCATTCACTCGCTTCCTCGCTTTCCGAGAACCTTTCAATCGGAACGGTGGCACGGCTCCACGAAGTGGCCAACAGCAGAAGCGACATCATCACAAACGAACCATCCTCTAAAGCGTCAAGCCATGTGACGAGGAAAAGCTGCCTCTTCAGGCAGCCTTGGAATAGCGAGAACGACGATCGTCGAGGTCCAGCAACTGAGTTGATGATTCAACTTGTTATAAACGGAAGCAGAATATACAGAACTCCGGATCCCGCATATCCTCGACACGCAGGTGACACCAAGTAATTCAAGTCTTCGCGATTGAACCTGAAAGCTTCAAGAGCAGCTTGCGCAGCTCACATGCCGACACATATGCCTACTCTGTTAGATCGGAGCCATTGAGGCTGGTTGAGTGCGGTAGAACGACTTTTTTAATCAGGAAGAACGCTGCTATCATCCAACGTTGATAGTGCCGGCACTCCGAGGTTTTGAATCGAAAGCTCAAGACACCGTGGTGATCGGATCTACTTTTGTTGGTAGATATCGCCATCCCTCGCGGCGACGAGAAGTCTAGCGCTGCCAGACAACCTCGATGTATCCAACGACATCAAACTCTTCATAAATCCACTCGCCAGAGCACTGCTCACGAGCGCGACTTTAGCTTTTTCAGTGTAGTTGTACAAGCGTGGAGTCATCTCCAGCCCGTGGATTTCCTTTCTGAGCTTGACTAGCAACTAGCGCTTTCGGTCAATCGCAAGTATTGTTGTACGCGAACAACATGCGATGATCGGATCGATAATGAAGGAAAGTGTGGTCGAGAACACCGGGAAGCCGACTTCTGGAACTTCTCGTAGTGATCCTGCTTGGTTGCACGTGGTGAGCAGTGGCATAACTAGACATTCCGACTTGGCTGTCCTGCGTTCACGCCGCCGTGCTTCGCTGGAGGCTCCCTCAAAGTCAAGCGCGGAAAGGTGTGGTGAAGCACGCAGAAGGCTTCGGTCCACATGCCGAACGTGACGTGACCAGACGGCCCGACTACAGCTGTGGCTTACCGCCAATCGCCATCATCTGTGGAGCTCCATGGACCTGCGACGGTCCACATGCGTGACGTGACCAGACGATAGCAAAGACCCACCGCCGTCATGCGGCTAGAAGACATTCGATCTCGATGGGGTTTCATTTGAACAGATGCTCATGCAACACCATCGTCCCATGAGCGTCGAATTTAGCACCGCGACAGCTTCATCGAAGTCGTTCGACTGCAGTACCATATCAAAAGTCACTGGAGGCTGCTCAGCCTCGACGGTGGCCCCCACTTCTAGTACACCATTCAGACGCGTGGTCGAACTCACTCGGTACACGCGGGCACGACTTTATCATTGCAAATCGCAGGACCACGGAGGCAGCCAGCTGGGCCGCATAGCCGCCCGGATGTATCGGTTGAGATGCGGCAACTACAAAAGCGCAGGGTGGCGGAATCTCCGCCGAGATTCACCGCTAGTCGATGAGAGTGAGGCGGGGCAGCGGGATTCCGAAATGGACGGTCTCACGCGCGCTCGGCTCAGCGAGTGAACCATCTCATGATGAACAAGTCAATCGACACTTGCAGCGAGTATGGGCACTGGTGCAGGTGCTCTCGAGGTCTCGACGACGCCGTGAGTAGCTCCAGCGTTGGTGCCGACGAGCGTTTTTGAGCCGGCTTGATCTGCCTGGCAGGTCTCCTTCCTCATTCTCCAACTCGCAGCCTACCGCACAAGCCGCCAGCAGCCTCGTGGCCCAGCTCCAGCTCCGAGTCGACCATGAACAAGCTCATCGTGCGAAGCATCGGCTTCTTCAACGACGCCTATGACCTCTTCATCATGAACGTCATCAACGTCGTGCTCACCGAGCAGTACACCAAGACCGTCTACACGTCCTACATCAAGTCGTGGGTCTCGGCCGCCGCCATCATCGGTGCCGTCATCGGTCAGCTCGGATTCGGTCTGCTCGGTGACCTGTTCGGCCGCAAGGTCAACATGATCGCCACGTGCTGCCTGCTCATCTTCGGTGGCATCCTCTGTACCGTGTCGTACGCTGGCAGTGCGCACGGCACGCTGTGGTTCCTCGTCGTCTCGCGTATCATCCTCGGCATCGGTATCGGTGGCGAGTACCCGCTTGCTGCGTCGTCTACGGCGGAGGACACGACTTCGCCGGCCCAGCGTAACACCAAGGTGGCCACGACCTTCTCGATGCAGGGTATTGGCCAGGTCACGGCTGCCATCCTCGGCAACCTGGTCGTCCAGGCTTTCGCTGACGGTGCTCCGGGTGACAACAGCGACGAGCGCCTCGAGACGGTCTGGCGCCTGCTCTTCGGTCTTGGCATTGTCCCCGCTTGCGTCGTGTGCTACTTCCGCTTCACGGCCGAGGAGACCGAGGCGTACAAGAACGTGCAGGAGCGCGGCATGGTCGTGACGCAGGCTGCTGTCGAGAAGAAGGCGCGCATTGCGTTCATCCTCAAGCACTACTGGAAGAACCTGATCGGCACGGCTGGAACGTGGTTCCTCTTCGACATCATCTACTACTCGCAGAACCTGTTCTCGGGAAGCATCCTCAAGGTCGTGGGCCTCAGCGACCCGTCTCTTCAGCAGGTGACGACCGAAGTCGCCTTCATCGCCATCCTCGCGCTGCCGGGCTACTACACGGCCATCTACTTCATCAACCGCATGGGCCGCAAGATCATGATGCTGCAGGGCTTTTCCTTCATGGCTATCCTGTTCCTGTTTTTCGGTATCTTCTGGGATGATATCAAGAAGCACTCGGTTGTCTTCATCATCCTGTACGGTCTGACGCTCTTCTTCTCCAACTTTGGCCCCAACACGTCGACGTTTGTCATGCCGACTGAGATGTACCCGACGCCGATCCGCAGTACGTGCCACGGTATCTCGGCTGCTTGCGGTAAGGCTGGTGCTGCCATCGGCTCGTTTGGCTTCTCGATCTGGGTCTCCAACGAGAGCTTCGGCTACTCGGGTGCCTGGTACACCTTCGCGGGTATCTCGCTCATCTCGATCCCGATCGCGTACTTCTTCACGTTCGACAACAACGCCGGTATTGAGGAGATGGACGCTGAATTCTACCGCCTGCTGAACGGCGCTGACCCAGTGACGCGCGAGTCTTTCTCGTCGCAGATCAAGACGGACGTCGAGAAGGAGGGCGGCGTCTACAAGATCGCCCCTACGCCCAACTAGAGGCTTCAACTGGGCGGGAAGCGAGTTTGTTTGGTCTAACAGCGAGCGGATGGCACGCCGACACTCTGAGTAGGCTGCAGCCGCAAAGCTGTACATATGAATTGAATTGACCCCTTTGGCTGTTCAGAGCATCTCCAGTCGTCGTTGCTATCGCTATTCTATCCTAAAAAACGGTAATTTATCCTCGAATAGCCCAGATGGCTTCCCAGTCGTTTGTGCTATTTCTATTTGAGAGCAATTTTACAGTCCCTTTCGTTTCTTGCTCAGCTTCCAGCCTAATAGGCAGCGTCCACAGAGCATTTACATGCATCCGCAGGTATCTCTACGGAGATGTGGACAAGAACGCAGTTGTAGATTTTTGTTGCCAGCATGCCCCTATCGATCGCGAGCGAGCCCCGATGGCAGCGGTGAACAATGACCAACCAACCAGACACGTCGGAAGCGCAATGTAGCCATCATGAAAGCCAGACTTTTTTCGGAACCTCCGTTCTGGTGCTTGTCAAGCGCGACTTGATGGATGGATGGATCACGGCGCGGACATGGAATGAGGGTGCGTACAGGTGCACTTGGGAGTGCGACACGATGCGAGCAACTGCCAGCTGAAGCTCGAGCCGGACCGCTACGCTCACGCTCAGAAACGTCCAAACACGCCGCCGCCGCGACCTGCTGTTTGTTAATTTGTGCTGCAACAACGCGAACGGGAAGGAGTGGCACTGCCTACGAGGAGGATGGACGCGATCCAAGTCCTCGGTCGATGAACACCTTTGCGATCCTGGATCGCCTCGCCAATGGCCGCAATGAGTCCTCCTGCCAGCACTGCAACAGGATGAGCCGCCTCAACAGTTGACACGCCAATCAGACACGCAGGATTCGGCTCGCTCGGATTCGAATCTTGGTGCCATCCAGATTCGATTTGTATACTAGGTGAATCTCATGCGGACTCGCGTGCCGGCCAATCAAATCGCTCGCTGGGGAAAAGAACGCGCTCAGATTCAAAACGTATTAAAATCGAATCTCAAGACCGGAGCAAAGCCAGGACAGTATCCTCACTGACCGTTTGTATGGTCTGATCGACGATTGGCTGATCGAGTGGGGTTCCGAAAGCATTGGCTGGCTGCCCTGGCATCTCATCGTGAACGTCAACACTGCGACCCGTGTCATCGCTGCACCGTATCAATGATACGGGACACTGCCGCCGTATGGCTGGCTGCTTGATCGGGCTCGACCGACTGGAGCAAACGACTCGGCAGTTCTCAATTCGCCACCGCCTGCTCAGCTCCGCCCCCCAGTTCGCAGCTCCAGCGTCGACCATGAACAAGTTCATCGTCCGCGGCCTCGGCTTCTACAACGACGCCTACGACCTCTTCGTCATGAACGTCGTCAACGTCGTGCTCACGGAGCAGTACGGCCACGAGGTCTACACGTCGTACGTCAAGTCCTGGGTCTCGGCTGCTGCTATCATCGGTGCTGTCATCGGCCAGCTCGGATTTGGCATGCTCGGCGACGTCTTCGGCCGCAAGGTCAACATGATCTTCACGTGCTGCCTGCTCATCCTCGGTGGCATCCTCTGCACGGCCGCGTACGCCGGTGACGGCAAGTCGACGCTGTGGTTCCTCGTGGTTGCTCGTCTGATCCTCGGTATTGGTATTGGTGGCGAGTACCCGCTGGCTGCCAGTACGACGGCTGAGGACTCGACCGACTCTGCTGACCGCAATTCGCGCGTTGCCAAGACGTTTGCTCTTCAGGGAGTGGGTCAGGTGACGGCTGCTATCGCTGGTAACCTGCTGGTGCAGGCTTTTGCCAACGGCGACCCCGGACACAACAGCGAGGGCCGCCTGGAGACCGTCTGGCGTCTTCTCTTTGCTCTCGGAGTCCTCCCGGCTCTGATTGTGTGCTACTACCGCTTTACGGCTGAGGAGACCGAGGCGTTCAAGCAAGCCCAGGAGCGCGGCCAGGCCGTCACGGGCGTCGCTGTCCAGAACAAGGCTCGCCTCTCGTTCATCATCAAGAACTATGGCAAGTCGCTCCTCGGCACGGCCGGCACGTGGTTCCTCTTCGACATCGTGTACTACGCCCAGAACCTGTTCTCGGCCAGTATTCTGACGGTCGTTGGTCTCCACAACCCCTCGCTTCAGGAGGTGACTACGGAGGTGGCTTTCGTGTCGCTGATGGCTCTGCCGGGTTACTTTGTCGCGGTGTACTTCATCAACAGACTTGGCCGCAAGCTGATGCAGATCCAGGGTTTCATCTTCATGACGATCCTTTTCCTGATCCTCGGCATCTTCTGGGACTCGATCAAGGAGCGCTCGATTCTTTTCATCGTGCTGTACGGTCTGACGCTCTTCTTCTCCAACTTCGGCCCCAACATGGCTACGTTCGTGATGCCGACGGAGATGTTCCCCACGCCAATCCGCAGCACGTGCCACGGCATTTCCGCCGCTGCTGGCAAGGCTGGTGCTGCCATCGGCTCGTTCGGCTTCTCGATCTGGGTTGAGAAGCCCGGATTCGGCTACGATGGCACGTGGTTCACGTTCGCGGGACTTTGCCTTCTCTCAATCCCGCTCACGTGGTTCTGCATGTTCGACAACAACGCGGGCATTGAGGAGATGGACGCCGAGTTCTACCACAAGCTGAACGGTGCCGACGATTTTACCCGCGAGTCGTTCAAGGAGTCGCTGAAGACGGGCGATGACCTCGAGGCGAGTCACTCGGGTGTTTACAAGCAGGTGAGCACGCCAGTCGTGCTCGCCTAAGCCGCCTCTGTTCGTATTTATTTGCTCATAGTAGTCGAGGGTATCATAGAGTAGGTTGATTTCGATGCAGCTCCCGAAGTTGTCGTAATTTATCGTCTCTTTCGACATAAGTAAATGAGCTGCATGCCGCAATAGTCTCTGCATGACACGAATACTTCTCATTACACGGGGTGGCTCAAAACCCTGGCAAGACCTGAGCGTCATGAAGATTGTTGAGGCGACTCGACGGACACTCTTCGTTACTGCTTTACCACATGTAGAATTCACTGTCATGCAGGAGTCGTATCCGCGAGACACATGTCTGGTTTTGCATAAGTATACAAATTCAAGTCAAAAGGAAAATGGAGGCATCCAGTTCTATCGGCTCCTAAAGGAAACGCACCTGTTCAATTCGTTCGCAGTGTCCTTTCACATTGAAGACGAGACTTTTCCACGCGTTCTGAGCCCTCGCACGCTTTCCAATTTCCATTTTTGAACGAGCTGCAGCATCCCCAAGTTTGCTTATGAGTGAGCCCTCGGAGACGTCTCAAATTGTTGGGGAATTATCGCTTCTAGAGCGATATACAGCTGCGATGGACGCCGTCAACGAAGGAATGACAATTCGTGAAGCTGCTAACCGCTTTGATGTTGCTCGTGAGTCCCTTCGTCTTCGAATCCGGGGTGTTCTTCCCGTCGTGTGCCGCCCTGGCCCTCAGCTGGCGAAAACCTCGCAAGTTCTCTCCGCAGTGTCGCCCTGGCTAGATACGACTGGTAATGTGGAACCACTAGGAGTTGGCTGTCGCCTTCCATCTTTCCCCTCAGCCGGCATTGCAAGTTGAGTCCAAGTGGTTGCACTTCCCGGCTCACGACCCAGGGTCACATGGCGCTGTTTGACCTTTACAGCTCGAAGTCACGGCAGCGACTACAGTAGCCTGTTACTCCCGCCGATCCTTTTCCGCAGCCATTTGCTCCAGGTTTCCCTGCTCTACTACCACAGTTGATAAAGGCCGAATCACTACGAGTTGTCGCCCCTTTGAGACCTCGCAAGGAACGCGGGCTCAAGACGAAGGACAGGAGTATGCAAGCAGGCGATGGGCGTTCAACCTTGACGCCAGTGAGTGAAGACAGAGACGACAGAGACAACAAAGGCGAAGAAGATTGAGGAGACTAAGGAGATGACAAACATGGGACGACCCAATCCCGCGACATTCAAGATTGTGATCGACTGAGGCCTAGGATTCTGGTACTCTAGTGCTATTTATTGAGTGTGGCCAATCGAAACAATTTTGCAGCACGATGAGGTTAGCGTCCTGACGATGGCGGCTCGCTGCGCACCACACACTCTCGAGGCCGATCATCAACGCTGAAGAGATACCGCTACTGCTGCTGCTGGGAAAGGGTTGGAGGCATGGCGCGAATTGCGAACACTCGAATTCTGTCGTGCAAATCTCTAACTCGCGGTATAAAGGTTTGGCGTTGAAAGCTATGGTGCTCGCCGCCATCCCATCTTCCTAAGGGTCTACGTCACTCGAAATCCAGCATAGCAATGGCGTTGATTCGAATACAACGGCGTAGAGTTGGTAATCGTTTGCTACATGACAATGATTCTCATGGCACCATGATTGCTTCCAGAAATGCCTGGCATGTCTTTCGCCGCCAACTCACAAATCCAACACCTCTGTGACGTGCTTTACCTCCTACAGCTTGTTGCTTGCGGTTGAATGGAGGAGAGGGAGACTTGAAAAGAAAAGATACGCGTCCACGCTGACCCTATTGGACCAGCACCGGCCAGAAGTGCGCAACTGCGAGTCCGAATGTGGTGTGGCAGCGATCAGTTTACTCTATTCAATTCCCATACAAAATCCAAGATATATACCACCGAGATTCGACGCCAGCTGTTGACAATGACACGGCGAATCTGCGCGGCATTGAGATTCAACACGATGTGATGTTGAATCTTGCGAGATTCGTCACAGAAACGGGGCAGGGTTCCGAATTATTTTGGGTATTTTGAAATTAATTGTTTTGGGCACCATCGCCAATTATTTTTTAAGCAATTCTACAAAAAAACTCAGAATTAACGGGTTTCAGCATAAAGATTACGAACATTCTCAAACCAGCTAATTCTTAGCTTTTCTAGTACGTAAAACCGCGCCGCAAGGGGTAGGGAGTGAGATTCGGGGGCACCGCCGCCTTTTTATTGGGGATTTTGGACCGAGATAAATCGTCGAGCTGGCAGCTCATGACGCCGGAAGGAGTGCGGGGCAATTCTCGCAGTAGGAGCGAAGTCCCCACGCCTGTAAGCGAGTCCCCCACGTTCAATCCGCAGAGCCAGTGGATCTATACGGAACTCCAAACAGATTTTCGGAATCCAGCGATACGTAACAACGCGACGCTCATGAAGATTCGCTGGAGCTAAAGGACCGTGGGCAATCGGCCATTCTCTGTGTCTTCTTTAGAAACCTGTGATATTAGATGTTTAGCAGAAAAAGGATCGTCTAAAACAATGTAGTATCTAGTTTAGGGCGATTTATATATAATACCTGTTCAAAACGATTGATAAAAACAGTGACTACCTGCGCAACTACACCCGTCCAGCCGAGATTCGCAGCATGAATCTTGGGGAAAATGCCGCTCCGCACCGGATTTGCGGCCATCTCCCACGGCTACAGGCATGCGTGGAACCATGAGCCGGAGCTCGAGTCGATTCGTCTCACTGGAATTCGGAACCCCTGCGACTCCTCTCACTCTTCATGACTGACGTCGTTTCACGGCGCTCCAGAAGTGCGCGCCACCACCTCTAATCAATGCAGTGTACCGCAAGCTCGGATTAACTCCGTCGCCGCTTTTTTCACCAACTTAATCAGCACACCAGCACCGCTTATGATTAACGCGACGCAACGCAATGCCCCGCAAATCCCTGGCCGAAAGAGAGCCGGAGTTAGTTTGGGGCGTGGCCGCCAGTAGTTTTCGGCACGAGTCTCCCGTGACTCTCCCGACTCACTGAGGATGGCCTGTCTGTACCGTACCATCCGAGCAGCTCACCTCCTCCTCCTTGCCGTCCGTCCACTGCATCACGGCAGCAAGGCCAGCCGTCACGCAACTCGACCGACCATCCATCCCGACGGGCTCCCGATCTCACTCACTTTCCAACTTGCCTCGCCTCGACCAAGCCCCGAAAGCCACACACACACATCGAGCCAAGATGAACAAGTTCCTCGTTCGCGGCCTCGGCTTCTACAACGATGCCTACGACCTCTTCGTCATGAACGTCGTCAACGTCGTGCTCACGGAGCAGTACACCAAGGCGGTCTACACGTCGTACGTCAAGTCCTGGGTCTCGGCCGCCGCCATCATTGGTGCTGTCATCGGTCAGCTTGCCTTCGGCATGCTCGGTGACGTCTTTGGCCGCAAGGTCAACATGATCTTCACTTGCTGCCTGCTCATCTTCGGTGGCATCCTGTGTACCGTGGCCTACGCTGGCGATGGCAAGTCGACGCTGTGGTTCCTCGTGGCCGCTCGTCTGATTCTCGGTATCGGTATCGGTGGCGAGTACCCGCTGGCTGCCAGTACGACGGCTGAAGACTCGACCGACTCTGCTGATCGCAACAAGCGTGTCGCCATGACGTTCTCGCTGCAGGGAGTGGGTCAAGTGACGGCTGCTATCGCTGGTAACCTGCTGGTGCAGGCTTTTGCCAACGGCGACCCGGGAAACAACAGCGATGAGCGTCTCGAGACGGTCTGGCGCCTGCTCTTCGGTCTCGGTGTGATCCCCGCTCTGGTTGTGTGCTACTACCGCTTCACGGCTGAAGAGACCGAGGCTTTCAAGAACGTGCAGGAGCGCGGCCAGGCTCTGACGCAGGTGACGACGCAGAAGAAGGCTCGTCTGTCTTTCATCGTCAAGCACTACGGCAAGTCGCTCCTCGGCACGGCCGGCACGTGGTTCCTCTTCGACATTGTGTACTACGCCCAGAACCTGTTCTCGGCCAGTATTCTGACGGTCGTTGGTCTCCACAACCCCTCGCTTCAGGAGGTGACGACGGAGGTGGCTTTCGTGTCGCTGATGGCTCTGCCGGGCTACTTCGTGGCAATCTACTTCATCAACAAGATGGGCCGCAAGATCATGCAGATCCAGGGTTTCATCTTCATGACGATCCTCTTCCTGATCCTCGGCATCTTCTGGGATGACATCAAGGAGCACGCTGTGGTGTTCATTGTGCTGTACGGTCTGACGCTCTTCTTCTCCAACTTCGGCCCCAACATGGCTACGTTCGTGATGCCGACGGAGATGTTCCCCACGCCAATCCGCAGCACGTGCCACGGTATCTCTGCTGCGTGTGGTAAGGCTGGCGCTGCCATTGGCTCGTTTGGCTTCTCGATCTGGGTGGAGAAGGAGAGCTTCGGTTACGATGGCACGTGGTTCACGTTCGCGGCGATCTGCTTCATCTCGATCCCGCTCACGTGGTGGTGCATGTTCGACAACAACGCGGGCATTGAGGAGATGGACGCCGAGTTCTACCGCCTGCTCAACGGCGCTGACGAGTTCACGCGCGAGTCGTTCTCCTCGCAGATCAAGGAGCAGGACGTTGAGAAGAACGGCTACAAGGGTGTCTCGACCCCTATGTAACTAAATGGTTAGCAGTAGACTCTGTCACGAGTGAAGTGGTCATGGACCGTAACGTTTATACAGTTTGATTTTTGAAGCCCGTCCTCGATTTTGCCTTTTCGTTGGTTAGCTGTGAAGCCAAACACAGGCCTGACTCAACCTCAGGAGTGAACGACAGTCACTCATACTCGAATACCGGACGCGTTCAAATGCATGCTTCGACGGAAGCCACTGATCTGTCTTGGGGGAGAATATGGCGATTCTTGGTTTCGCTGATCTACGCGTCACGCTGTACAATTCCAGGTGAATTTTCGTTGAGATCCTTCGAGCAAGAAAGACTGCAGGTCAGAAGGACAGAGCTGCCAATAAGGGCAAGAAGACCTTCACAGAGCTGGTGAGGAAATAGCACAATCATACGCTAGAGCATAATCTGCAAGCGCTAATTCGACACGACCAAGTGCATCGCACTTGCCGATAGGATCTTTGACGGATCGTCAAGCGCATGACCGCGTAGCAAGTCGCTGGTAGATCTGCCACGTCTTATTATTTTTGAGCTGTACTCCGGCAAGACAGCACCAAAGCCTGTCAAGCCTTCCACAGAAGCTGACTGGCAAGCATAAGCTACTACCATGGAAACTCTTGGCCTGCTTGGGTAGCGTGCTGCTTCTGTAGTTATAGGCACAACGGTGATGGAACCTGCAATTGGCAAGACCAGACACCTTGACATCCATACTCATTCATCGTCACTATCCACATTGGTGGTGTTGGAGGCTCCATTTGAACCTTCTGAGTCATCGTCAGTGGCATCATCGTCTTCTGGAAGCACTGGATTGCCTTCTTTCCAGCTCTTTATGAACTCGGCGATCTTGATTTGACCATGGATCCCAGCAACTTCAGTCGCTGTTTCGCCAAACTGTAGACAAATCCCCTCGCAGTTAAAGGCTTGCTAGAATACCAAAGACTCGACAAATGAGTGACTTACAGCGTTCCGCTTGTCTACCAGAGCAGCGTCGCTTTGCTGAAGGATATTCAGCAACAGATTGGCGTTCCCGTATGTTGCCGCGTAGTGGATGACAGTCATTCCTTGGGCCTTTATGACATCATGAAGCGAGTAGTCAACAACAATTCAGGAGTGCAGACTTCAACTGATTGTACACACATCTTGAAGAGATAAGCTCGCCCCTGCATTGATGAACGTCATTCCAAGTTGATGCAACCGAGAACCTGCTTCCATGCAGATCATCAATGCTGTTTGACCAAAAACCTGCGGGGGTTTCCAAGTCAGCCACATATTCACGCCGTCTTGGCAAAGTGTGCGCGTACATTGCGAGCGTCGATGTCGGCACCGAGTTCAATGAGTGTTTCTGCTGCTGCTCGGCTCTCGCCGACAACAGTTAGCATCAAAGGAGTTGTGCCCCACCGATCTTTTACGTTGATGTCAGCGCCATATTTTGCAAGGAGTCGAACAATATCAAGCCCTCCTACTCGACTCGCCCAATGCAAAGGCGTCCACCCATCTCGCTGTCAATCACAACCATTCGTAGTCAAGGACTAGCAAGCTTAATAAAACGAAATGAAGCATCCCCACATCTTTCATGCTGATGTTCGCACCCTTTTTCAGCAGCACATGACAAATACTCGCCCGGTTGAGCGTGCATGCCCAGTGCAGTGCGTTGCGGCCATCGGAACCGAGAGCATTCATGTCCACTTTGTTTGCGATCGCGGCCAAGATTTCGTCGACGTTATCTACATCCATGCCAATTCAGCATGTTGTTGTTTGCGTGCGATGAACACAACAATTCGCGCGACACAAACCTGTTTTAGCGGCCAGGGTGAACGCGTCGGTGATTCGATTATCTCTTTTCGCTTCCTGCAATTGTGCGTCATTTGATAGAATACTGAGCGATCTTGCAACTGAAAAGAGGTCCTTATGTCACTCACGTACTTGGTACGAGTTTGTGAGCCGCCAGAGCACGAATGACACCAATGTAAACGGTACTGCTGCCATGGCAGTCTTGTGCGCCGGCCCAGACGTAATGCAGGCAAATTTAGTGACTTTCATGGACTCGCGACACGCGGTATCGTATAGGTTGACCATTTGCTGCCACTCGATCACGGCCGGGAGCAGTGTTACGAAGGAGAGCAGAGAGTAGAGGGCAGGCTTAACCATGGTCGTCACTTTCCCCTCTCCGTTCCACGTGGGTTTCCGAATGCCCAGCGCGGCCATGAAGCTGAATATGAAACTCGTCACCGCACTTATTAGCGAGATGACAACGAGCGCTCGCGTCGCGTGCGCTTTTCCCTGGCACCACGGGTCGGTCTCGGCAATGTTCGAGAGCGCACTGCTCATTCCAGTCATCAGCCCCCACGCCACATGAGCAGACCCAACCCACCCTTCCGCACCAGTAGCGCTGATAGAGCGTGAATGGCTGGTCTGCAGCCGACGCAGCAGCGCTGTCCACCGACAGCCCGGCATTGATGAGCTTGTACTGCACGCCAGTTCCCTGTTTTTCGTAGTAGCCAGCAGAGCCCCATCAGTGCGTCCCCCTAGGAACCACCTGGCCTCCAGACCAGAGCCGAGCGCACCGTGAGCAGCCAGAGGCCAATGTCGACCGTGTTGACGGCGTCGTGGGCCCACCGCGGCTCGGCGCAGGCCGACAGCAGCAGCCCGACGGCCAGCGCGCTCGCCACGTTGCCTGCCCCACCCCCAGCACTCGTTCAGCTGCTCAGCCGCTCAGCCGCACGCGCACACGCATCAGCATTGCGCACCCAGAAGAAACGGGCCTCGCATCTCGAATGTATCAATAGCAATGGCTACAAAACGAATCTCGGCTTCAACTTGCGCCGCTTCACAGGGTGCGAAAGAAGTATACGGCCGTGAATGGGTGGCAGCGCGTGGAGATTCGATGGGTATACAGAGCGCGACATGTCGGTGTCTGACATGCGCTAGCGCAGTTTTTTCATGCCGTATGACAGGAGATTCTTTTTTGCCGGAGAGGGAGATGGGCTCGCGACACTCCGCACCTCGATTCTGCGGTCTCTGATTGGTCGTTCGCTCGCACCCCTTTTCCTCTTCAAGATTCGATCCTTGTCTACAGCATACATTTTTTAATGTACTAAAATCAACCGAATCTGCAGCAAAGACAGAGGCAACCAGTATGGGGATTTGCGGGCATAGTGAATCTTCATAGTTTTTCTTTTTCCTGCGCCTTTGAATCTCCCCCTTCCAGTCGAGAAAACGCCAGGTCGAGCGCAAGTAGTTGGCGTCGGTGGCGATCGCTCATTCATTCGGCCATTTGCGAGCTTCCAGCCACTCGACGATGAACGTGCGCGACATTCTGAGCCAACAGGAGGCGCCGGCGTCCCCCACGACGTCCGAGAGCAGCGAGGCGAGTGCCAGGCGCGGGTGGGTGGCGCCCTTTCTGCTGCACTTGCACCAAATGCTGCGGCGCGAGAACCCGCGCGTGATCCGCTGGGCGGAGGACGGCGCGGCGTTCGAGATTTTGGACAAGGAGGCGCTCACGCACCAGATCCTGCCGCGGTACTTTAAGAACAAGAACTTTGCCAGCTTCCAGCGGCAGCTCAACTACTTTGGCTTCCGCAAGTGGAGCAAGGCGCGCTCGCAGTTCCCCACCTACAGCCGCGAGCACTTTACGCGGGACGACTACGACGCCATGGCGCTCGTCAAGAGACAGAGCAAGAAGTCGCGCAAGCGCAAGGCGTTGACGGCCTCGGACGAACAGCCGGATGCCAAGCGCCTCGCGGCTGTGCAGCAGAGCTACTGGATGGCGTCCGACAAGTGCAAGCCTATCCTGCCTCGTCCTGATGCGGCAGTCGAGGAGGTGGCGCCGGCGCAGCAGCTGAGCGTGGCGTCGCCCGTGTGGATGCCGGTTTCGACTCCCATGCACGCTCCAGTGGCGTCGCTCCCGAGCTTGGCGAGTATCTCGCCGATCCGCAAGGCGTCAACGCCGGCGTCGATGGCGTTCAAGCTGCCGTCGATCCATGAGCTGCCGTCGCTGTCGAGCGGGTTTGCGTCGATTGGCGTCATTCGCCCGCGGCTGCTTGCCTAGGCTTGTGTTTCGACACCGTCATTTATTATTTATCGTGTACACCCGGAAATACATACCGATGCTTTTGGAATCCCAAACAACTCATTCGCGTCTTGATGTTATTGTATTGATGAACTTTGGACGTTACTCGACTCGCAACACGCAGTTTGTCAGGATGCTGGTCGCCAGGGATGTTACTGCCTTGCTTTCCTGCGTTGACCACCGACTCAAAGTATTTGGACTGTTCTTGAAATAGTCCACCTCAACGTCACCGCAGATCTCCTGCACAAACCATTCCGACGCCTGAACCACAGTTCTGTATTCTTCATCCTCTTTGGTGTCGATGTGTCGGCAGGTAGGATTCGAGCGTTCGAATACTACAACTCTGCCTTCAGACCCATATTTTGGTTTCCTTCAACACTTTCACATGTCAGGGCTAGTAGACATTTTTAGCGCCTCCGTCTCCTTGACCGTGAAGATGGAAAAAGAAGCACACCACAAGAGCGAGGATCTGAGCGAGACTGAAGAGCATACAACCTCGAAACTCCCGTTGCTATAGGATGCAGGGTGACCATCATTGGAAGAACCAGAAGGTTACCAGAGGTGCAAGCCGTCACCTCCTGCAGCAAGAACTTTATGACCATGCACTTGTTGCGGTCAACCGAATCGGTAGAGTCGGTGGTGTCGGCAAAGTAAGTAGAGTCATTATCTACTCTTGTACTGGATATGCCTCCACAAACTTGACCACACGACGACGCAAAGCGTACACAGCCATGGTTATCTCCAATGAAGACATCAAGTCCGTCTTCTTCTCCTTCAGTTTCAAAGTTGCCGTCTCGGCGTCTCTCACCAAACAACTGAACATATCACTGCTGCTGCTACTGTTGCTGCCGCTCTGGATGCCATCGACATTCTTCTTGTACACCTTCTCTAGTTCATCCCACAAGTCCATGTACAGCGACACTTCCCTTCCACCATCATGCAGCTCACTCAACACAGTCTTCATCGTAGAGACAAGATCAGGAACAAACTCCAAGCTCGATGATTCAGTAGTCGCCTCATTTCTCTCATTCGCCAGTCTCGACAATTCATCCACCACAGTAGAAATCTTCATCCGATTCTCTCGTTGAAATGAGCACATACGTTCCACAAGTTCCCACTGAACATCTGTGCAGTGAGAGGGCCTTGGTGGCAATTCACCACGTCTTGCATGCGCTCTCACAACAACATTATCCATATATCGCCACGGTAAAATCCACTCTTCACATCCCACCACTCGCATCGACTCCACAACACACATACCCAGAGAGTACACATCCGACGCAAACGTCAACTCAGGATCAACAACAAAACACTCAGGAGCCACCCAATGAGACGCAGCTGTGATTTGAGCTTCTCCACCACCACTCACCATTGAACTCAGACCAAAGTCCGTCACCTTCGCCTTCATGTCGCTACCAACCACGATATTGTTGCCTTTCAGATCGCCGTGAACCACTCCACGAGCATGAAGGTACTGGACTCCCAACGCAGCCTCATATAGCTTCTGCCACAACTCATCCGGATGTTTCCGTAGATACTGGACCAATGTCCCGTTGGTGGCGTACTCGCATACGAAGAATGGTGTGCCTACGTGACATGCGCCGAATAGTTGTATGACGTGAGGGTGACTGAATCCGAACCAAATGTCTACTTCACGTCGGAACATTTTCATAGCTTCTTCTCGTTTGTGTGCTCTCTTCTCAAGCTCTTCCGGACTGCTTTCTTTGGATTCCACAACTTGCGGTTGGACCTCAACATCTCCGATGGATATAGTTTCCATCGAGCTCAAGTTCGACCAAAGTAAAGATCCTTTCGAACCACCCATATCCACTTGCTTCACCACCACCTCCGAGTCCAGCCACTTCGCTCGGATCACACTCCCAAAACCACCTGCACCAAGACATTCGTCCTCACGCTTTATCAACTCGTACCAAGGAATGAACCACTCCGGAACCAAACTATCCTCCACCTCACCAATCTTGCTCTCGAGAGCCTCCACCGCATTCTTCATCACCTTCAGTTGAGTAGATGTGTATTGATGTGTCATCTCCCGTTTCAACATTTCGAGGAAGGCAGCCTTCTCATCATCCGATTCCAACTCGCGCAACAACAGATACACATCCGACACACCAGACACAAACAACTCACGGCGTTGTGCGTCCGTCTGTGTGATGTTGGAGCCAACTGGTTGACCGAGTGCTCCCCACAGTGATTGTATGCGTCGATGAAAGGCGTAGATGCTGTTGGTGGTGGCACGCGTGGATGAGAGTCGCATGGCTAATGTTTGTTGTTCATTCATGGTGATGACTGTATGGAACTGTGTGAGTAGTGTGTGGAATCTTGTGAATAGTGTGATGTGATGTGTTGATTGGTGTAGATGTTGGTAGAGTGGTTTGAGTTCATGGAATGCTTGTTGGTATTGAGTATTGTTGGTGTTGTTCTTCATGTGTGTTTCGACTTTTCGCCACAGTTCCTTGATCTCACCGAACTTGTATGTGTCAAGTGTGTGTACAGGTTCATACTCTGGTTCTGATTGTGAATGACGCAGGCTCTCCTTAAGTGTCAAACGCTCTAGCTCATAGACAATAGACTGTAATTTGATGCGCTTGGTAGGATCTTGAGAGCACATTCGCCACACCAATTGACGTGCGTCACGATTTGGACTTTCTGGGGCGTACCAAGAGTCATCATCTGTCTCTAGTTTCCACCTAGTCTTGTACCATTTCGGGTCATCCTCATCGTCCCATGGCTTCTTTCCAGTCGTTGCCTCCAATATACACATTCCAAATGAATACACATCCGATGCAAATCGAGAGGATGACTCTTTACCCTCCACAATCTCAGGAGCCTGCCACAGCATCGATCCAATACTTGAAGATGCTCCGCTCTTTGCACCACTCAAACCGAAATTGGACAGCCTCGACAAACCATCACCACCGATCAAAATATTGCTGCAACGAAGATCACCGTGAACAAGCCCTCGCTCGTGAAGATACTCCAGACCCAGTGAAGCCTCATACAGATATTTCCACACACTCCGTGGTCCATCCTCCGGAGCCGACTTCACATACTCAATCAGCGATCCACCATCTGCATACTCGCAAACAAAAAACTGTAAACCTGGACCAGCTTCACATGCGCCGTACATCTTGATCACGTTAGGGTGTCGCAACTGTTTCCAAAGCTTTACTTCTTGTTGGAAGGATGAGTGTGCTGCATCTGGAATGAATAGTTTGACGACGACGTGTGCATCGAGCCATTTGGAGATGTAATCTCCTCCGAGATTGTTAGTGTTGATGAGTTTTGTAAGTGCGATTTCAGAGGGAGGTATGATCCAGCTGGAATACAATGAATTGAATGGTGCAGTTTCTGGTATGGTTGTTTGTGACCGCAACAGGAAAGGTGTGAGAAAGCTAACGATCTCTTGGTGTCCCCGATCGGCTGCGATTCGGATTGTGGACTTGCCGTCCTTGTCAGTGGCATTCACGTCTGCGCTGTGTTCTTCCACGAGACACCGAACCACTTCAAGGTGATCATTGTGAGCGGCCCACATTAGCGCTGTCCATCCATTTTTGTTTTTGGCATTCACGTCTGCTTTGCCTTCTTCCACGAGATATCGAACAACTTCAAGGTGGCCATATCGAGCGGCATACATCAGCGCTGTCCATTTGGCTTTGTTCGTGGCATTCACGTCCGCGCCGCCTTCTTTCACGAGATACCGAACCACTTCAAAGTGACCATTGAAAGCGGCATACATCAGCGCTGTCCATCTGTCTTTGTTCGTGGCATTCACGTCCGCGCCGCCTTCTTCGACGAGACAGCGGACCACTTCAAGGTGACCATTCTCAGCGGCATACATCAGCACTGCCTTTCCGTCTTCGACCATAGCATTAATGTCCGCGCCACCTTCTTCCACGAGACACTGAACCACTTCTAGTTGACCATAGCGAGCGGCATACATCAGCGTTGTCCATCCGTCTTTGTTTATAGCATTCACGTCCACTCGGCGTTCTTCCACGAGACACCGAACCACTTCGAGGTGACCATTGCAAGCAGCGTACATCAGCGCTGTCGATCCGTCTTTGTTCGTGGCATTCACGTCCGCTCCGCCTTCTTCGACGAGATACCGAACCACTTCAAGCTCACCATTGAAAGCGGCATACATTAGCGCCGTCTCTCCGTTCATGTTTGTGGCATTCACGTCCGCGCCGTGTTCTTTCACGAGATACCGAACCACTTCAATATGACCCTTCTCAGCGGCATACACCAGCGCCGTTCTTCCATACTTGTCAGTGGCATCCACTTCCACCCCGCCGTCGATCAGCTCCTTCACCACATCGAGATCGGACTCTTTGGCGGCCTCCTGAAGCCACTCTTCGGCATCCGCCATAAGCTTCTCCGTTGTCTTCGACCTCAGCTCCTTCTTTCCTCCCTTCTTCCAAAGTTCCCAAGTGAGGACAACGACCTCTCTCTCACCTGTCCTCAAAAGATCCTCCGACCACATGCCACACACTCAACCAACGCACACGCCCGCACCCTCTTCCCCACGTCTCCAACCCACGAGCCGAACGTCCAACGTCCAACGTCCAAGTCGCCAGCCAAAAGGCGAGAAAGCGCAGCCGCATGGAGACCGAGGGAGGCGAGTGGGAGATGGTGGCGTAGTTTGTCGGTTGGTCTTGGGAGCGGAGGGAGGCGGTGGCGATGGAGCGCGAGGGCGGTCGTTGGCGCGAGAGGCTGGAGCTGCGGAGGGAGCGAGAGGCCCGCGCGTGTGTGTGGAGTGCGCGGCACTGGCGGATGCGTTGGCGTCGGACGTGGCGTGGCGCTGTGTGAGTGTGTGAGGCTGCGAGCAGTTGCGGCGGCGGGAGGAGGAGCGTGGGAGTGCGAGGCGAGCCGCGAGAGCGAGAAGAGAGCGAGAAGAGCGTGAGCGTCCGGCGCGCGTGGGTGTCGCCGTGTGCTGCTGCGTTTGGTTTGCAGCAGGTGGCGCGGCGCGAGAAGCCACGAGAGCCAAGGCGGGCGGTTGTGGTCCGGTGGTCGGAGGCTGGTGCGGCGTTGGAGATGGTGGAGAAGGATGCGCGGAGGCTCGAGAGTCGGAGAGTGAGCGTCGCTGGTTGAGGGACGAGAGGGTGGGGAGGTTGTAGTGGCGCCAGGTCCGCCACTTGGAGGGCGGCTCCAAGTGCGAGTGGAGCAAGGCATGGTCGCAGTTCTACACGTCGAGGATGTATCGATGTCTGTGAGTGGTTGAGGAGGGACGACTAGGACTGCATGGCGGTCGTGAAGCAGGAGAGCGAGAAGGAGTGGCGCGAGCGATTGCAATGCGTGGAGGGTCGATGTTCTCGGAGGAGGACCAGGCTGCCGCCAAGCGCGTTGCGGTTGTGGACGATGTAGTAGATTTAGTGGTTGGCGTCGGAGAAGTGGAGGTCTCATTCTGGTTCGTTGTGAGTCTGTGGCGAAGGAGGTGGCGTCTGTGGAGCAGGTAAGGACGGGGTCGTTTGTTAGGATGCCGATCGGGGCTCCTGTCGTTACTCCGTTGGCGTTGCTCCCGATTGTGGCGGGTATGTCGCCGATCTGGAAGGCACCGACGCCGAGGTAGACTTGTTTTGGTTGATTCCGATCTCTGTCTCCTAAGTCGTGAAGAGGTAGTAGTAGCACACCACAAAAGGAGGATTTGATTCAGATCCTCCTCTTGTGATCCGATCTGAACGAGACAGAAGAGCGTACTACATCGAAACTCTCGTTGCTATAGGATCCAGGGTCACCAACATTGAAAAAAGCCTGTACCAGTATGTTACTATTGATGGTAGCTGTCACCTTGTTCATTCCTTGCAGTGTGAGTTTCATGACCATGCACTTGTTGCGGTCCACCGAGTCGGTAGAGTCGGTAGTGTCGGCAAAGTAAATAGAGTCAGTATCTACTCTTGTGCTGGATATGCCTCCACAAACTTGACCACACGACGACGCAAAGCGTACACAGCCATGGTTATCTCTAATGAAGACATCAAGTCCGTGTTCTTCTCCTTCAATTTTAAAGTTGCCGTCTCCGCGTCTCTCACCAAACCACTGAACATATTACTGCTGCTGCTGGCGTGGACGTTGACATTCTTCTTGTATACCTTCTCCAGTTCATTCCACAAGTCCAGGTACATTGAAACTTCCTTTCCACTCTCATGTAGCTCACTCAACATTCTTTTCATCGTAGAGATAACATCAGGAACAAACTCCAAGCTAGGTGATTCAGTAGTCGCCTCATTTCTCTCATTCGCCAACCTCCCCAATTCATCCACCACAGTAGAGATCTTCATCCGATTCTCCGGTTGAAACGAGCACATACGTTTCACTAGTTCCCACTGAGCATCTGTGCAGCCTGTAGGTCTTGGTGGTAATTCACCACGTTTTGCATGCACTCGCACAACAACATTATCCACATCTCGCCATGGGAAACTCCACTCTTCACATCCCACCACGCGCATCGACTCCACAACACACATACCCAGAGAGTACACGTCCGACGCAAACGTCAACTCAGGATCAACAATAAAACACTCAGGAGCCACCCAATGAGACGCAGCTGTGATTTGAGCTTCTCCACCACCACTCATCATTGAACTCAGACCAAAGTCCGTCACCTTCGCCTTCATGTCACTACCAACCACGATATTGTTGCCTTTCAGATCGCCGTGAACCACTCCACGAGCATGAAGGTACTGGACCCCCAACGCAGCCTCATATAGCTTCTGCCACAACTCATCAGGATGTTTCCGCAGATACTCGACCAATGTCCCGTTGGTGGCGTACTCGCATACGAAGAATGGTGTACCTACGTGACATGCACCGAATAGTTGTATGACGTGAGGGTGACTGAATCCGAACCAAATGTCGACTTCACGTCGGAACATTTTCATAGCTTCTTCTCGTTTGTTTGTTAGCTTCTTGAGCTCTTCTGGACTGGCTTCTTTAGACTCCATAACTTGCGATCGGGTCTTGACGTCGTCAATGGATACAGTTTCGATCGAGCTCATGGTCGACCAAAGTAGAGATCCTTCAGAACGACCAAACTCCACTTGCTTCACCACCACCTCCGAGTCCAACCACTTTGCTCGGATCACACTACCGAAACCACCTTCACCAAGACATTCGTCCTCACGCTTGATCAACTCATACCAAGGAATGAACCACTCCGGTATCAAACACTCCTTCTCCTTACCAATCTTGCTCTCGAGAGCCTCCAAAGCCTTCTTCATCACCTCCAGTTGAGTAGGTGTGTATTGATGTTTCATCTCCCGTTTCAACATCTTCAGAAATGCAACCTTCTCATCATCCGATTCCAACTCGCGCAACAATAGATACACATCGGACACACCAGACACAAACATATCACGGCGTTGTGCGTCCGTCTGTGCCATCTGTGTGACGTTGGTGTCAGGTGGTTGACCGAGTGCTACCCACAGTGACTGGATGCGTCGATGAAAGGCGTAGATGCTGTTGGTGGTGGCACGTGTGGACGAGAGTCGCATGGCTAATGTTTGTTGTTCATTCATGGCGATGATGGTATGGAATTCGGTGAGTAGTGTGTGGAATCTAGTGAAGAGTGTGATGTGATGTGTTGATTGGTGTAGATGGTTGTATAGTGTTTTGAGTTCATGGAATGCTTGGTGGTATTGCTGGTTGTTGTTGGTCTCCTTCATGTGTGTTTCGACTTTTCGCCACAGTTCCTTGATCTCACTGAGCTTGTAGGTGGTAAGTGTGTGTACGGGTTCGTGCTCTGGCTCTGATTGTGAATGACGCAGACTCTCGTTGAGCGCCAAACGCTCGAGCTCATGCACGACGGACTGTATCTTGATGCGCTTGGTCGGATCTTGGGAGCACATTCGCCACACCAAGTCACGTGCGTCACCATAGGAACATTTTGGGGCCTCCCTTGAGTCAAAATCTGTCTCTGGCTTCCACCAAGTCTTGTCCTGTTTCGGGTCATTGCTATCGTCCCATGGCTTCTTCCCAGTCACTGCCTCCAATATACACATTCCAAAAGAATACACATCCGATGCAAATCGAGAGGATGACTCTTTACCACGCAAAATCTCTGGAGCCTGCCACAGCATCGATCCAACACTTGAAGATCCCCCACTCTTTGCACCACTCAAACCGAAGTTTGACAGCCTCGACAAGTCATCACCTCCGATCAATATGTTGCTGCAACGAAGATCACCGTGAACAAGCCCTCGCTCGTGAAGATACTCCAGACCCAGTGCAGCCTCATACAGATATTTCCACACTGTCCGGTTCCATTTCCAAGTTGACTTCACATACTCAATCAGCGATCCGCCATCAGCATACTCGCAAACGAAGAACTGCAATCCTGGACCAGCTTCACATGCGCCGTACATCTTGATCACGTTAGGGTGTCTTAATTGTTTCCACAGCTTTACTTCTTGTTGGAAGGATGAGTGTGCTGCATCTGGAATGAATAGTTTGACGATGACGTGTGCATCAAGCCATTTGGCGATGTATTCTCCTCCGAGATTATTGGTGTCGATGAGTTGTGTGAGTTCAATTTCAGTTGGGGATATGATCCAGTTGGAATCGAATCGTGAAGTTGTTGGTATCTTTGGTTGAGGTCGCTTCTGAAGAGGGGCCAGACCACGGGCGATTTTGGAGAGCAACGACTTGAATGAAGAAGGCTTAGCTATCTTTGGTTGTGATCGCATTAGAAAAGGTGTGAGAACGCGGACAATATCGTGGTGACCACGATCAGCAGCGATACGGATTGCCGCCTTGCCGTCTTTGTTCGTGACATTCACGTCCGCGCCACCTTCTTTCACGAGACACCGAACCATGTCAAGGTGACCTTTGTCAGCGGCCCACATCAGTGCTGACCATCCGTCTTTGTTCGTGACATTCACGTCTGCGCCACCTTCTTCCACTAGACACCGAACCATGTCAAGGTGACCATACTCAGCGGCCCACATCAGTGCTGACCATCTGTCTTTGTTCGTGGCATTCACGTCCGCTTTGCCTTCTTCCACGAGACACCGAATAACTTCAAAGCGACCATTCTCAGCGGCAGACCTTAGCGCTGTCCATCCGTCTTTGTTCGTGGCATTCACGTCCGCGCCGCCTTCTTTCACGAGACACCGAACCATGTCAAGGTGACCATTGCGAGCGGCATACATCAGCGCTGTCCAACCGTACTTGTCGGCGGCATTCACGTCCACGCCAACTTCTTCCACGAGATACCGAACCACTTCGAGGTGACCATTCTCAGCGGCATACATCAGTGCTGTCCGTCTGTCTTTGTTCGTGGCATTCACGTCCGCTTTGCCTTCTTCCACGAGACACCGAATAACTTCAAAGCGACCATTCTCAGCGGCAGACCTTAGCGCTGTCCATCCGTCTTTGTTCGTGGCATTCACGTCCGCGCCGCCTTCTTTCACGAGACACCGAACCATGTCAAGGTGACCATTCCGAGCGGCACGCATCAGCGTTGTCCATCCGTCTTTATCCTTGGTATTCACGTCCGCCCCGCTATCTTCCACGAGATACCGAACCATTTCAAGATGACCGTTTAGAGCGGCCCACATCAGCACTGTCCATCCGTATCTGTCCGCGACATTCACATCCATCCCGCCTTCGATCTGCGCCTTTACCACATCGAGATCACCCGCCTCGGCAGCCACCCGAAGCCTCCACGCCATCTTCGCCATCTTCATCTTCACCTTCTACCCCTTTCTTCTTCCCAAGATCCAAAGGACAACAATCTCGACCTCCCTCGCCCATCCCCAAAAGATCCCCCGACCTCATCCAATCCACTCAACCCACAAGCCGAACATCCAACATCCAACGTCCAACGTCCAAGTCGCCAGCCAAAAGGCGAGAAAGCGTAGCCGCATGGAGACCGAGGGAGGCGAGTGGGAGATGGTGGCGTAGTTTGACGGCTGGTCTTGGGAGCGGAGGCGGTGGCGATGGAGCGCGAGGGCGGTCGTTGGCGCGAGAGGCTGGAGCTGCGGAGGGAGCGAGAGGCCCGCGCGTGTGTGTGGAGTGCGCGGCGCTGGCGGCTGCGTTGGCGTCGGACGTGGCGTGGCGCTGTGTGAGTGTGTGAGGCTGCGAGCAGTTGCGGCGGCGGGAGGAGGAGCGTGGGAGTGCGAGGCGAGCCGCGAGAGCGAGAAGAGCGGAGGCGAGCGTGAGCGTCAGGCGCGCGTGGGTGTCGCCGTGTGCTGCTGCGTTTGGTTTGCAGCAGGTGGCGCGGCGCGAGAAGCCACGAGAGCCAAGGCGGGCGGTTGTGGTCCGGTGGTCGGAGGCTGGTGCGTCGTTGGAGATGGTGGAGAAGGATGCGCGGAGGCTCGAGAGTCGGAGAGTGTGCGTCGCTGGTTGAGGGACGAGAGGGTGGGGAGGTTGTAGTGGCGCCAGGTCCGCCACTTGGAGGGTCCAAGTGCGAGTGGAGCAAGGGTCGGTCGCAGTTCTACACGTAGAGGATGTATCGATGTCTGTGAGAGGTTGAGGAGGGACGACTAGGACTGCATGGCAGTTGTGAAGCAGGAGAGCGAGAAGGAGTGGCGCGAGCGATTGCGAGGAGTGTTGGGTGGATGGTCTCAGAGGACCAGGCTGCCGCCAAGCGCGTCGGGGTTGTGCATGATGGAGCAGAGCTAGTGGTTGGCTTGGGACAAGTGGAGGCCGATTCTGGTTTGTGGTGAGGCTGTGGTGGAGGAGGTGGTGTTTGTGGAGCAGGAAAGTGTGGCGCCGTTTGTGTGGACGACGGTCGCGGTTTCCGTGGTTGGTCCGGTGTCGTTGCTCCCAAGCTTGGCTGGAATCTCTCCGATTCGCAAGGCGCCGAAGTAGACGTCGATGGTGTTGACACTGTCGTCGATCCATGAGGTGGCGTCGCTTTCGAGGGGGTTTGTGTCAATTGGCGTCATTTGACCGCCTTGGCCAGTGGTTGTCATCGTCATTTATTACTTATCGTGTACACTCGGAAATACATACCGATGCTTTTGGAGCTCCATGACCTCATTTGTGTGTTGAGGTTGTTGCATTGATGAACTTTTGGCGTCTCTGGACTCGCAACACAGTTTGAGAGGAAGATGTTCGCATAAGAGCTGATCACCCCACAGTCAACGCCGACAACCGACTCAAAGCATTCCGACTGTCCATGAAATTGACCACCTCACCGCCTCCCCAAGATCTCCTCCTCAAACCATTCTGAAGCCACACACTATAGCACTGTAGACTACATCATCTCTGGTGTCGAGGTGTCAGCAAGTTGGATCCAAGAAGTCGAGCACTTCAACGTCGGCCTTCGGACCCATAGATTGGTTTACTCCAACACTTTTACAAGTCGGCGCTAGTGGACGCTTTTGGACGCTCCATCTTCTCAGTTGTGAAGAGGCAGTAGTAGCACACCACAAGAGCGAGGATCTGAACGTGACCAAAGAGCACATCATCTCGAGACGCTCGTAGGTCTTGGTTCTCGTTCGTCATTAGCAAAAGCCTGCACCAACATGTTACTAGCGATGGTAGCTGTCACCTAGTCCACTCCCTGCAACGAGAAAGTCACGGCACACGCGCTTATTGCAGTCCGCCAAGTTGGTAGAGGCAGTATCTACCCTTGTGCAGGACATGCCTCCATAAACTTGACCACACGACGACGCAATGCGTACACAGCCACCGTCGTCTCCAATGAAGACATTAAGTCCGTCTTCTTCTCCTTCAGTTTCAAAGTTGCCGTCTCAGCATCCTTCACCAAACAACTGAACGCATCACTGATGCTGCTCTGGACGCCATTGACATTCTTCTTGTATACCTTCTCTAGTTCATCCCACAAGTCCAGGTACATTGAAACTTCACTTCCATTGTTGTGCAGCTCACTCAACACAGTCTTCATCGTAGAGACAACATCAGGAACTAAACCAAAGCTTGATGGTTCAGAATTTGCGCCATCATCTTTCTCACTCGCCAGTCTCGACAATTCATCAACCAAAGTAGAAATCTTCATCCGATTCTCCGGTTGAAAAGCGCACATACGATTCACTAGTTCCCACTGAGCATCTGTGCAGCCTTTAGGTCTCGGGGGCAATTCACCACGTTTTGCATGCACTCTCACAACAACATTATCCACATCTCGCCACGGTAAACTCCATTCTTCACATCCCACCACGCGCATCGACTTCACAACACACATACCCAGAGAGTACACATCCGACGCGAATGTCAACTCAGGATCACCGACAAAACACTCAGGAGCCACCCAATGTGACGCAGCCGTGATTTGTGTTTCTCCACCACCACTCATCATTGAACTCAGACCAAAGTCCGTCACCTTCGCCTTCATGTCACTACCAACCACGATATTGTTGCCTTTCAGATCCCCGTGAACCACTCCACGAGCATGAAGGTACTGGACCCCCAACGCAGCCTCATATAGCTTCTGCCACAACTCATCCGGATGTTTCCGTAGATACTGGACCAATGTCCCGTTGGTGGCGTACTCGCATACGAAGAATGGTGTACCTACGTGACATGCACCGAATAGTTGTATGACGTGAGGGTGACTGAATCCGAACCAAATGTCTACTTCACGTCGGAACATTTTCATAGCTTCTTCTCGTTTGTGTGCTCTCTTCTCAAGCTCTTCCGGACTGCTTTCTTTGGATTCCACAACTTGCGGTTGGACCTCAACATCTCCGATGGATATAGTTTCCATCGAGCTCAAGTTCGACCAAAGTAAAGATCCTTTCGAACCACCCATATCCACTTGCTTCACCACCACCTCCGAGTCCAGCCACTTCGCTCGGATCACACTCCCAAAACCACCTGCACCAAGACATTCGTCCTCACGCTTTATCAACTCGTACCAAGGAATGAACCACTCCGGAACCAAACTATCCTCCACCTCACCAATCTTGCTCTCGAGAGCCTCCACCGCATTCTTCATCACCTTCAGTTGAGTAGATGTGTATTGATGTGTCATCTCCCGTTTCAACATTTCGAGGAAGGCAGCCTTCTCATCATCCGATTCCAACTCGCGCAACAACAGATACACATCCGACACACCAGACACAAACAACTCACGGCGTTGTGCGTCCGTCTGTGTGATGTTGGAGCCAACTGGTTGACCGAGTGCTCCCCACAGTGATTGTATGCGTCGATGAAAGGCGTAGATGCTGTTGGTGGTGGCACGCGTGGATGAGAGTCGCATGGCTAATGTTTGTTGTTCATTCATGGTGATGACTGTATGGAACTGTGTGAGTAGTGTGTGGAATCTTGTGAATAGTGTGATGTGATGTGTTGATTGGTGTAGATGTTGGTAGAGTGGTTTGAGTTCATGGAATGCTTGTTGGTATTGAGTATTGTTGGTGTTGTTCTTCATGTGTGTTTCGACTTTCCGCCACAGTTCCTTGATTTCACCGAGCTTGTAGGTGTCAAGTGTGTGTTCAGGTTCGTGCTCTGGCTCTGATTGTGAATGACGCAGACTCTCCTTGAGTGCCAAACGCTCGAGCTCGTGTACGACGGACTGTAGTTTGATGCGCTTGGTAGGATCATAACAGCACATTCGCCACACCAAGTCACGTGCATCACCATCGGGACATTTTGGCTCCCACAAAGAGTCATCATATGTCTCTGGTTTCCAACAAGGCTTACACCGTTTCAGGTCATTCATATCGTTCCATGGCTTCTTCCTAGTGATAGCTTCCAATATACACATTCCCAAAGAATACACTTCCGATGCAAATCGAGATGATGACTCTTTACCCAAAAAAAATCTCAGGAGCCTGCCATCGCATCGATCCAACACTTGAAGACGCTCCACTCTTCACACCACTCAAACCAAAATTCGACAATCTCGACAAACCATCACTGCCGATCAAAATGTTGCTACAACGAAGATCACCGTGAACAAGCCCTCGCTCGTGAAGATACTCCAGACCCAGTGCAGCCTCATACAGATATTTCCACACCCTCCGTGGTCCATCCTCTGGAGTGGACTTCACACACTCAATCAACGATCCATGCTCAGCATACTCACACACGAAGAACTGCAAACCTGGACCAGCTTCACATGCGCCGTACATCTTGATCACGTTAGGGTGTCTTAACTGTTTCCAAAGCTTTACTTCTTGTTGGAAGGATGAGTGTGCTGCATCTGGGATGAAAAGTTTGACGACGACGTGTGCATCGAGCCATTTGGCGATGTATTCTCCTCCGATATTGCTGGTGTCAACTCGTTTAGTGAGTGCTATTTCAGAGGGAGGTATTATCCATGTGGAAAGCAGCAACTCGGATGAAGACGGTTCTGGTAAGGTTGTTTGTGAGTACAACAGGAAAGGAGTCAGAGAGCGGACGATATCTAGGTGACCATGATCAGCAACGATTCGGACAGCAGACTTTCCGTCTTTGTTTGCGACATTCACGTCAGCACGGCCCTCATTCACGAGATACCGAGCCACTTCAAGTTAACCATTCCCAGCGGCATACATCAGCGATGTCCATCCGTCATCGTTTGTGCCATTCACGTCCGCGCCACCTTCTTCCACGAGACACTGAACCACTTCTAGTTGACCATAGCGAGCGGCATACATCAGCGTTGTCCATCCGTCTTTGTTTATAGCATTCACGTCCACTCGGCGTTCTTCCACGAGACACCGAACCACTTCGAGGTGACCATTGCAAGCAGCGTACATCAGCGCTGTCGATCCGTCTTTGTTCGTGGCATTCACGTCCGCTCCGCCTTCTTCGACGAGATACCGAACCACTTCAAGCTCACCATTGAAAGCGGCATACATTAGCGCCGTCTCTCCGTTCATGTTTGTGGCATTCACGTCCGCGCCGTGTTCTTTCACGAGATACCGAACCACTTCAATATGACCCTTCTCAGCGGCATACACCAGCGCCGTTCTTCCATACTTGTCAGTGGCATCCACTTCCACCCCGCCGTCGATCAGCTCCTTCACCACATCGAGATCGGACTCTTTGGCGGCCTCCTGAAGCCACTCTTCGGCATCCGCCATAAGCTTCTCCGTTGTCTTCGACCTCAGCTCCTTCTTTCCTCCCTTCTTCCAAAGTTCCCAAGTGAGGACAACGACCTCTCTCTCACCTGTCCTCAAAAGATCCTCCGACCACATGCCACACACTCAACCAACGCACACGCCCGCACCCTCTTCCCCACGTCTCCAACCCACGAGCCGAACGTCCAACGTCCAACGTCCAACGTCCAAGTCGCCAGCCAAAAGGCGAGAAAGCGCAGCCGCATGGAGACCGAGGGAGGCGAGTGGGAGATGGTGGCGTCGTTTGTCGGTTGGTCTTGGGAGCGGAGGGAGGCGGTGGCGATGGAGCGCGAGGGCGGTCGTTGGCGCGAGAGGCTGGAGCTGCGGAGGGAGCGAGAGGCCCGCGCGTGTGTGTGGAGTGCGCGGCACTGGCGGATGCGTTGGCGTCGGACGTGGCGTGGCGCTGTGTGAGTGTGTGAGGCTGCGAGCAGTTGCGGCGGCGGGAGGAGGAGCGTGGGAGTGCGAGGCGAGCCGCGAGAGCGAGAAGAGACCGAGAAGAGCGTGAGCGTCCGGCGCGCGTGGGTGTCGCCGTGTGCTGCTGCGTTTGGTTTGCAGCAGATGGCGCGGCGCGAGAAGCCACGAGAGCCAAGGCGGGCGGTTGTGGTCCGGTGGTCGGAGGCTGGTGCGTCGTTGGAGATGGTGGAGAAGGATGCGCGGAGGCTCGAGAGTCGGAGAGTGTGCGTCGCTGGTTGAGGGACGAGAGGGTGGGGAGGTTGTAGTGGCGCCAGGTCCGCCACTTGGAGGGTCCAAGTGCGAGTGGAGCAAGGCGCGGTCGCAGTCTCACACGTAGAGGATGTATCGATGTCTGTGAGTGGTTGAGGAGGGACGACTAGGACTGCATGGCGGTCGTGAAGCGGGAGAGCGAGAAGGAGTGGCGCGAGCGATAGCAATGCGTGTAGGGTCGATGGTCTCGGAGGAGGACCAGGCTGCGGCCAAGCGTGTTGTGGTCGTGGATGATGGAGCAGAGCTGCTGGTTGGCTTGGGACTAGTGGAGGTCGAATCTGGTTCGTCGTGAGGCTGTGGTGGAGAATGTGGCGCTGTTGCAGCAGGAAAGTGTGGCGTCGTTTGTGTGGACGACGGTCGCGGTTTCCGTGGTTGGTCCGGTGTCGTTGCTCCCAAGCTTGGCGGGAATCTCTCCGAATCGCAAGGCGCCGAAGTAGACGTCGATGGTATTGACACTGTCGTCGATCCATGAGGTGGCGTCGCTTTCGAGCGGTTTTGCGTCAATTGGCTTCATTTGCCCGCCTAGGCCAGTGGCTCTCACCTTCATTTATTACTTATCGTGTACACTCGGAAATCCATACCGATGCTTTTGGAGCTCCATGACCTCATTTGTGTGTTGAGGTTGTTGCATTGATGAACTTTCGACGTCTCTGGACTCGCAACACGCAGTTTGAGATAGAGTTATTCGCATAAGAGCTGATCACCCCACAGTCAACGCCGACAACCGACTCAAAGCATTCGGACTGTCAATGAAATCGACCATCCTCACCGCCTCCCCAAGATCTCCTCAAACCGTTCTGAAGCCACACACCATAGCACTGTAGACTACATCCTCTCTGGTGTCGAGGTGTCGGCAAGTTGGATTCAAGAAGCCGAGACTTTAACGGCCGCCTTCAGACCCATAGTTTGGTTTACTCCAAGACTTTTACAAGTCCGCGGTTGTGGACGCTTTTGAACACTCCGTCTTCTCAGTTGTGAAGAGGCAGTAGTAGCACACCACAGGAGCGAGGATCTCAATGAGATTGAAGAGCATACTACCCCCGAAACTCTCGTAGGTCTTGGTTCTCATTCGTCGTTAGCTATAGTCTGCACCAACATGTTACCAGCGATGGTAGCTGCCACCTAGTCCACTCCCTACTCCGAGAAAGTCACGCCACACGCGTTCTTTGCAGTCCGCCAAGTTGGTAGAGGCAGTATCTATACTTGTGCAGGACATGCCTCCACAAACTTGACCACACGACGACGCAAAGCGTACACAGCCATCGTCGTCTCCAATGAAGACATCAAGTCCTTCTTCTTCTCCTTCAATTTCAAAGTTGCCGTCTCGGCATCCTTCACCAAACAACAGAACACTTCCCTGCTGCTACTGCTCTGAATACCGTTGATACTCTTGTAGACCTTCTCCAGTTCATCCCACATCTGAATGTACAGCGACACCTCGCTTCTACCACCATGCAGATCACTCAACACAGTCTTCATAGCTGAGACAACATCGGGAACTAACTCCAAGCTAGGTGATTCGAATGCCACATCATCTCTCTCATTCACTAGTCTCGACAATTCATCCACCACAGTTGATATCTTCACCCGATTCTCCGGTTGAAATGAACACATGCGTTCCACTAGTTTCCATTGAACATCTGTGCAGCCTGTAGGTCTCGGTGGCATCTCACCACGTTTTGCATGCACTCTCACAGCAACATTATCCATATATCGCCACGGTAAAATCCACTCTTCACATCCCACCACTCGCATCGACTCCACAATACACATACCCAGAGAGTACACATCCGACGCAAACGTCAACTCAGGATCAACTACAAAACACTCCGGAGCCACCCAATGCGACGCAGCTGTGATATGCGCTTCTCCACTATCACTCACCATTGAACTCAGACCAAAATCCGTCACCTTCGCCTTCATGTCACTACCAATCACGATATTGTTGCCTTTCAGATCACCATGAACCACTCCACGAGCATGAAGGTACTGGACTCCCAACGCAGCCTCATATAGCTTCTGCCACAACTCATCCGGATGTTTCCGTAGATACTGGACCAATGTCCCGTTGGTGGCGTACTCGCATACGAAGAATGGTGTGCCTACGTGACATGCGCCGAATAGTTGTATGACGTGAGGGTGACTGAATCCGAACCAAATGTCTACTTCACGTCGGAACATTTTCATAGCTTCTTCTCGTTTGTGTGCTCTCTTCTCAAGCTCTTCCGGACTGCTTTCTTTGGATTCCACAACTTGCGGTTGGACCTCAACATCTCCGATGGATATAGTTTCCATCGAGCTCAAGTTCGACCAAAGTAAAGATCCTTTCGAACCACCCATATCCACTTGCTTCACCACCACCTCCGAGTCCAGCCACTTCGCTCGGATCACACTCCCAAAACCACCTGCACCAAGACATTCGTCCTCACGCTTTATCAACTCGTACCAAGGAATGAACCACTCCGGAACCAAACTATCCTCCACCTCACCAATCTTGCTCTCGAGAGCCTCCAAAGCCTTCTTCATCACCTCCAGTTGAGTAGGTGTGTATTGATGTGTCATCTCCCGTTTCAACATTTCGAGGAAGGCAACCTTCTCACCATCCGATTCCAACTCGCGCAACAACAGATACACATCCGACACACCAGACACAAACATCTCACGCCGTTGTGTGTCGTCGATCTGCGCCATCTGTGTGACGTTGGTGTCAACAGGTTGACCCAGTGCTCCCCATAGTGACTGTATGCGTCGATGGAAAGCGTAGATGCTGTTGGTGGTTGCACGTGTGGACGAGAGTCGCATGGCTAATGTTTGTTGTTCATTCATGGTGATGACAGTATGGAACTGTGTGAGTAGTGTGTGGAATCTTGTGAAGAGTGTGATGCGATGTGTTGATTGGTGTAGATGGTTGTATAGTGGTTTGAGTTCATGGAATGCTTGATGGTATTGAGAATTATAGGTGTTGTTCTTCATGAGTGTTTCGACTTTTCGCCACAGTTCCTTGATCTCACCGAGCTTGTAGGTGTCAAGTGTGTGTACAGGTTCGTGCTCTGGCTCTGATTGTGAATGACCCAAACTCTCGTTGAGCGCCAAACGCTCGAGCTTGTGTACGACGGATTGTATCTTGATGCGTTTGGTAGGATCATAACAGCACATTCGCCACACCAAGTTACGTGCGTCGCCATTGGGACATTCTGGGGCGTACCAAGAGTCATCATCTGTCTCAGGTTTCCAATAAGTCTTGGACCATTTCGGGGCATCCTTATCGTCCCATGGTTTCACCCCAGTGATAGCTTCCAATATACACATTCCCAAAGAATACACATCCGCTGCAAATCGAGATGATGACTCTTTACCCTCCAAAATCTCAGGAGCCTGCCATCGCATCGATCCAACACTTGAAGATGCACCGCTCTTTGCACCACTCAAACCGAAATTAGACAGCCTCGACAAATCATCGCTGCCGATCAAAATATTGCTGCAACGAAGATCACCATGCACAAGCCCTCGCTCATGAAGATACTCCAGACCCAGTGCAGCCTCATACAGATATTTCCACATCATCCGTGGTTGATCCTCAGGACTTGAATTGACATACTCAATCAGCGACCCGCCATCAGCATACTCACACACGAAGAAGTGCAAACCTGGACCAGCTTCACATGCGCCATACATCTTGATCACATTAGGGTGTCGCAACTGTTTCCAGAGCTTTACTTCTTGTTGGAAGGATGAATGTGCTGCATCTGGAATGAATAGCTTGACGACGACGTGTGCATCGAGCCATTTGGCGATGAATTCTCCTCCGATATTGTTAGTGTCAACTCGTTTAGTGAGTTCAATTTGCGAGGGAGGAATGACCCATGAGGAAAACAGCGAATCAAATGAAGACGATTCTGGTGTGGTTGTTTGTGAGTGCAACAGAAAAGGCATGAGAAAGCGGACGATATCTTGGTGACCACGATCAGCAGCGAATCGGATTGCCGACTTGCCGTCTATGTTCGTGGCATTGACGTCCGCGCCACGTTCTTCCACGAGACACCGAGCCATTTCAAGGTGACCATTCTGAGAGGCCCACATTAGGGCCGTCCATCCGCCTTTGTTCGTGGCATTCACGTCCACTCCGCGTTCTTCTACGAGGCACCGAGCCATTTCAAGGTGACCATTCTGAGCGGCCCACATTAGGGCTGTCCATCCGTCTTTGTTCGTGGCATTCACGTCCACTCCACGTTCTTCTACGAGATACCGAACAACCTCAAGGTGACCATAGCGAGCGGCATACATCAGTGCTGTCCATCCGTTTTCGTTCGTGGCATTCACGTCCACACAGCCTTCTTCTACGAGATACCGAACAACCTCAAGGCGACCATTGAAAGCGGCCCACATCAGCGCTGTCCATCTGTCTTTGTTCGTGGCATCAACGTCCGCGCCGCCTTCTTTCACGAGACACCGAACAATTTCAAGGTAACCATTGCGAGCGGCCCACATCAGCGCTGTCCATCCGTCTTTGTTTATAGCATTCACGTCCGCGCCGCCTTCTTTCACGAGACACCGAACAATTTCAAGGTGACCATTCTCAGCGGCCCATCTCAGTGCTGTCCATCCGTCTTTGTTTATAGCATTCACGTTCGCGCCGCCTTCTTTCACGAGACACCGAACAATTTCAAGGTGACCATTGCGAGCGGCATACATCAGCGCTGTCCATCCGTCTTTGTTTATAGCATTCACGTTCGCTCCGCCTTCTTTCACGAGATACCGAACCATTTTAAGGTAACCATTGCGAGCGGCATACATCAGTGCTGTCCATCCGTCTTTGTTTATAGCATTCACGTCCGCGCCGCCTTCTTTCACGAGACACCGAACAATTTCAAGGTGACCATTCTCAGCGGCCCATCTCAGTGCTGTCCATCCGTCTTTGTTTATAGCATTCACGTTCGCGCCGCCTTCTTTCACGAGACACTGAACAATTTCAAGGTGACCATTGCGAGCGGCCCACATCAGCGCTGTCCATCCGTCTTTGTTTATAGCATTCACGTCCGCGCCGCCTTCTTTCACGAGACACCGAACAATTTCAAGGTGACCATTCTCAGCGGCCCATCTCAGTGCTGTCCATCCGTCTTTGTTTATAGCATTCACGTCCGCTCCGCCTTCTTTCACGAGACACCGAACAATTTCAAGGTGACCATTGCGAGCGGCATACATCAGCGCTGTCCATCCGTCTTTGTTTATAGCATTCACGTCCGCTCCGCCTTCTTTCACGAGATACCGAACCATTTTAAGGTAACCATTGCGAGCGGCATACATCAGTGCTGTCCATCCGTCTTTGTTTATAGCATTCACGTCCGCGCCGCCTTCTTTCACGAGACATCGAACAATTTCAAGGTGACCATTCTCAGCGGCCCATCTCAGTGCTGTCCATCCGTCTTTGTTTATAGCATTCACGTTCGCGCCGCCTTCTTTCACGAGACACCGAACAATTTCAAGGTGACCATTGCGAGCGGCATACATCAGCGCTGTCCATCCGTCTTTGTTTATAGCATTCACGTCCGCTCCGCCTTCTTTCACGAGACACTGAACAATATCAAGGTGACCATTCTCAGCGGCCCATCTCAGTGCTGTCCATCCGTCTTTGTTTATAGCATTCACGTCCGCGCCGCCTTCTTTCACGAGACACCGAACAATTTCAAGGTGACCATTCTCAGCGGCCCATCTCAGTGCTGTCCATCCGTCTTTGTTTATAGCATTCACGTCCGCTCCGCCTTCTTTCACGAGACACTGAACAATATCAAGGTGACCATACTCAGCGGCCCATCTCAGTGCTGTCCATCCGTCTTTGTTTATAGCATTCACGTTCGCGCCGCCTTCTTCTACGAGATACCGAACCATTTCAAGGTGACCATTGAAAGCGGCCCACATTAGCGCTGTCCATCCGTCTTTGTTTATAGCATTCACGTTCGCGCCGCCTTCTTCTACGAGATACCGAACCATTTCAAGGTGACCATTGAAAGCGGCCCACATTAGCGCTGTCCATCCGTCTTTGTTTATAGCATTCACGTCCGCGCCGTGTTCTTTCACGAGATACCGAACCACTGCAAGGTGACCATAGCGAGCGGCCCATCTCAGTGCTGTCCATCCGTCTTTGTTTATAGCATTCATGTCCGCTCCGCCTTCTTCTACAAGACACTGAACAATTTCAAGGTAACCATTGCGAGCGGCATACATCAGCGCTGTCCATCCGTCTTTGTTTATAGCATTCACGTCCGCTCCGCCTTCTTTCACGAGACACTGAACAATATCAAGGTGACCATTCTCAGCGGCCCATCTCAGTGCTGTCCATCCGTCTTTGTTTATAGCATTCACGTCCGCGCCGCCTTCTTTCACGAGACACTGAACAATATCAAGGTGACCATACTCAGCGGCCCATCTCAGTGCTGTCCATCCGTCTTTGTTTATAGCATTCACGTTCGCGCCGCCTTCTTCTACGAGATACCGAACCATTTCAAGGTGACCATTGAAAGCGGCCCACATTAGCGCTGTCCATCCGTCTTTGTTTATAGCATTCACGTTCGCGCCGCCTTCTTCTACGAGATACCGAACCATTTCAAGGTGACCATTGAAAGCGGCCCACATTAGCGCTGTCCATCCGTCTTTGTTTATAGCATTCACGTCCGCGCCGTGTTCTTTCACGAGATACCGAACCACTGCAAGGTGACCATAGCGAGCGGCCCATCTCAGTGCTGTCCATCCGTCTTTGTTTATAGCATTCATGTCCGCTCCGCCTTCTTCTACAAGACACTGAACAATTTCAAGGTAACCATTGCGAGCGGCATACATCAGCGCTGTCCATCCGTCTTCGTTCGTGGCATTCACGTTCGCGCCGCCTTCTTTCACGAGACACTGAACAATATCAAGGTGACCATTCTCAGCGGCCCATCTCAGTGCTGTCCATCCGTCTTTGTTTATAGCATTCACGTCCGCTCCGCCTTCTTTCACGAGACACTGAACAATATCAAGGTGACCATACTCAGCGGCCCATCTCAGTGCTGTCCATCCGTCTTTGTTTATAGCATTCACGTTCGCGCCGCCTTCTTCTACGAGATACCGAACCATTTCAAGGTGACCATTGAAAGCGGCCCACATTAGCGCTGTCCATCCGTCTTTGTTTATAGCATTCACGTTCGCGCCGCCTTCTTCTACGAGATACCGAACCATTTCAAGGTGACCATTGAAAGCGGCCCACATTAGCGCTGTCCATCCGTCTTTGTTTATAGCATTCACGTCCGCGCCGTGTTCTTTCACGAGATACCGAACCACTTCAAGGTGACCATTCTCAGCGGCATACATCAGCACTGTCCATCCGTCTTTGTTTATAGCATTCACGTCCGCGCCGTGTTCTTTCACGAGATACCGAACCACTGCAAGGTGACCATTCTCAGCGGCCCATCTCAGTGCTGTCCATCCGTCTTTGTTTATAGCATTCATGTCCGCTCCGCCTTCTTCTACAAGACACTGAACAATTTCAAGGTAACCATTGCGAGCGGCATACATCAGCGCTGTCCATCCGTCTTCGTTCGTGGCATTCACGTTCGCGCCGCCTTCTTTCACGAGACACCGAACAATTTCAAGGTGACCATTCTCAGCGGCCCATCTCAGCGCTGTCCATCCGTCTTTGTTTGTGGCATTCACGTCCAATCCGCGTTCTTCTACGAGATACCGAACAACCTCAAGGTGACCATAGCGAGCGGCATACATCAGTGCTGTCCATCCGTCTTTGTTTATAGCATTCACGTCCGCGCCGCCTTCTTTCACGAGACACCGAACCATTTTAAGGTGACCATTGCGAGCGGCCCACATCAGCGCTGTCCATCCGTCTTTGTTCGTGGCATTCACGTCCGCGCCGCCTTCTTCTACGAGACACCGAACAATTTCAAGGTGACCATAGCGAGCGGCATACATCAGTGCTGTCCATCCGTCTTTGTTTATAGCATTCACGTCCGCTCCGCCTTCTTCTACAAGACACCGAACAATTTTAAGGTAACCATTGCGAGCGGCATACATCAGTGCTGTCCATCCGTCTTTGTTTATAGCATTCACGTCCGCTCCGCCTTCTTCTACAAGACACCGAACAATTTTAAGGTAACCATTGCGAGCGGCATACATCAGCGCTGTCCATCCGTCTTTGTTTATAGCATTCACGTCCGCGCCGCCTTCTTTCATGAGACACCGAACAATTTTAAGGTAACCATTCTCAGCGGCATACATCTGTGCTGTCCATCCGTCTTTGTTTATAGCATTCACGTCCGCTCCGCCTTCTTCTACAAGACACCGAACAATTTTAAGGTAACCATTGCGAGCGGCATACATCAGCGCTGTCCATCCGTCTTTGTTTATAGCATTCACGTCCGCGCCGCCTTCTTTCATGAGACACCGAACAATTTTAAGGTAACCATTGCGAGCGGCATACATCTGTGCTGTCCATCCGTCTTTGTTTATAGCATTCACGTCCGCGCCGCCTTCTTTCATGAGACACCGAACAATTTTAAGGTAACCATTGCGAGCGGCATACATCTGTGCTGTCCATCCGTCTTTGTTTATAGCATTCACGTCCGCTCCGCCTTCTTCTACAAGACACCGAACAATTTCAAGGTAACCATTGCGAGCGGCATACATCAGCGCTGTCCATCCGTCTTTGTTTATAGCATTCACGTCCGCGCCGCCTTCTTTCACGAGACAGCGGACCATTTCAAGGTGACCATTCTGAGCGGCCCACATTAGGGCTGTCCATCCGTCTTTGTTCGTGGCATTCACGTCCACTCCACGTTCTTCTACAACATACCGAACCATTTTAAGGTGACCATAGCGAGCGGCATACATCAGTGCTGTCCATCCGTCTTTGTTTATAGCATTCACGTCCGCTCCGCCTTCTTTCACGAGATACCGAACCATTTTAAGGTAACCATTGCGAGCGGCATACATCAGTGCTGTCCATCCGTCTTTGTTTATAGCATTCACGTCCGCTCCGCCTTCTTTCACGAGACACTGAACAATATCAAGGTGACCATTCTCAGCGGCCCATCTCAGTGCTGTCCATCCGTCTTTGTTTATAGCATTCACGTCCGCTCCGCCTTCTTTCACGAGACACTGAACAATATCAAGGTGACCATTCTCAGCGGCCCATCTCAGTGCTGTCCATCCGTCTTTGTTTATAGCATTCACGTCCGCGCCGCCTTCTTTCACGAGACACCGAACCATTTTAAGGTGACCATTGCGAGCGGCCCACATCAGCGCTGTCCATCCGTCTTTGTTTATAGCATTCACGTCCGCGCCGCCTTCTTTCACGAGACACCGAACAATTTTAAGGTAACCATTGCGAGCGGCATACATCTGTGCTGTCCATCCGTCTTTGTTTATAGCATTCACGTCCAATCCGCGTTCTTCTACGAGATACCGAACAACCTCAAGGTGACCATAGCGAGCGGCATACATCAGCGCTGTCCATCCGTCTTTGTTTATAGCATTCACGTCCGCGCCGCCTTCTTTCACGAGACACCGAACCATTTTAAGGTGACCATTGCGAGCGGCCCATCTCAGTGCTGTCCATCCGTCTTTGTTTATAGCATTCACGTCCGCGCCGCCTTCTTTCACGAGACACTGAACAATATCAAGGTGACCATTCTCAGCGGCCCATCTCAGTGCTGTCCATCCGTCTTTGTTTATAGCATTCACGTCCGCGCCGCCTTCTTTCACGAGACACCGAACCATTTTAAGGTGACCATTGCGAGCGGCCCACATCAGCGCTGTCCATCCGTCTTTGTTTATAGCATTCACGTCCGCGCCGCCTTCTTTCACGAGACACCGAACAATTTTAAGGTAACCATTGCGAGCGGCATACATCTGTGCTGTCCATCCGTCTTTGTTTATAGCATTCACGTCCAATCCGCGTTCTTCTACGAGATACCGAACAACCTCAAGGTGACCATAGCGAGCGGCATACATCAGCGCTGTCCATCCGTCTTTGTTTATAGCATTCACGTCCGCGCCGCCTTCTTTCACGAGACACCGAACCATTTTAAGGTGACCATTGCGAGCGGCCCACATCAGCGCTGTCCATCCGTCTTTGTTTATAGCATTCACGTCCGCGCCGCCTTCTTTCATGAGACACCGAACAATTTTAAGGTAACCATTCTCAGCGGCATACATCTGTGCTGTCCATCCGTCTTTGTTTATAGCATTCACGTCCGCTCCGCCTTCTTTCACGAGATACCGAACCATTTTAAGGTAACCATTGCGAGCGGCATACATCAGCGCTGTCCATCCGTCTTTGTTTATAGCATTCACGTCCGCGCCGCCTTCTTTCACGAGACACCGAACAATTTTAAGGTAACCATTGCGAGCGGCATACATCTGTGCTGTCCATCCGTCTTTGTTTATAGCATTCACGTCCGCTCCGCCTTCTTTCACGAGATACCGAACAATTTTAAGGTAACCATTGCGAGCGGCATACATCTGTGCTGTCCATCCGTCTTTGTTTATAGCATTCACGTCCACGCCGCCTTCTTTCACGAGATACCGAACCACTTCAAGGTGACCATTCTCAGCGGCATACATCAGCACTGTCCATCTGTCGTAGTCAGTGGCATCCGCATCCACTCCGCCGTCGATCAGCTCCTTCACCACATCGAGATTGCCTGCCCGTGCGGCTTTAAGAAGCCTCTCCGTCATCTTCCTCCTCACCTTCTTCCTTCCTTCCTCCTTCTTCCCAAATGAGGACAACGACCTCGACCTCCCTCGCCCATCCCCAAAAGATCCTCACCCAATCCACTCAACCAACCCACACGCCCGCACCCTTCCCCACGTCTCCAACCCACGAGCCGAACGTCCAACGTCCAACGTCCAAGTCGCCAGCCAAAAGGCGAGAAAGCGCAGCCGCATGGAGACCGAGGGAGGCGAGTGGGAGATGGTGGCGTAGTTTGTCGGTTGGTCTTGGGAGCGGAGGCGGTGGCGATGGAGCGCGAGGGCGGTCGTTGGCGCGAGAGGCTGGAGCTGCGGAGGGAGCGAGAGGCCCGCGCGTGTGTGTGGAGTGCGCGGCGCTGGCGGCTGCGGTGGCGTCGGACGTGGCGTGGCGCTGTGCGAGTGTGTGAGGCTGCGAGCAGTTGCGGCGGCGGGAGGAGGAGCGTGGGAGTGCGAGGCGAGCCGCGAGAGCGAGAAGAGAGCGAGAAGAGCGTGGGCGTCCGGCGCGCGTGCGTGTCGCCGTGTGCTGCTGCGTTTGGTTTGCAGCAGGTGGCGCGGCGCGAGAAGCCACGAGAGCCAAGGCGGGCGGTTGTGGTCCGGTGGTCGGAGGCTGGTGCGGCGTTGGAGATGGTGGAGAAGGATGCGCGGAGGCTCGAGAGTCGGAGAGTGTGCGTCGCTGGTTGAGGGACGAGAGGGTGGTTGGGGAGGTTGTAGTGGCGCCAGGTCCGCCACTTGGAGGGTCCAAGTGCGAGTGGAGGAAGGCGCGGTCGCAGTTCTATACGTAGAGGATGTATCGATGTCTGTGAGAGGGTGAGGAGGGACGACTAGGACTGCATGACGGTCGTGAAGCGGGGGAGCAAGAAGGAGTCGCGCGAGCGATTGCAATGCATGTAGGGTTGATGGTCTCGGAGGAGGACCAGGCTGCCGCCAAGCGCGTTGCAGTTGTGGACGATGTAGTAGATTTAGTGGTTGGCGTCGGAGAAGTGGAGGTCTCATTCTGGTTCGTGGTGAGGCTGTGGTGGAGGAGGTGGCGTCTGTGGAGCAGGTAAGGACGGCGTTGTTTGTATGGACGACGGTAGTGGCTCCTGTGGTTACTCCGTCGGCTTCGCTCCCGATCGTGGCGGGTATGTCGCCGATCTGAAAGGCGCCGACGCGAGGTAGATTTGTTTTGGTTTATTCCGACCTCTGTCTACTTAGTCGTGAAGAGGTAGTAGTAGCACACCACAAAAGGAGGATTTGGTTCAGATCCTCCTCTTGTGATCCGATCTGAACGAGACAGCAGAGCGTACTTCATCGAAACTCTCGTCGCTATAGGATCCAGGGTCACCAACATTGGAAAAAGCCTTTACCAGTAAGTTACTAGTGATGGAAGCTGTCACCTAGTCCACTCCTTGCAGTGTGAGTTTCATGTCCATGCACTTGTTGCGGTCCACCGAGTGGGTAGAGTCGGCGGAGTCACCAAGGTAGAGTCAGTATCTACTCTTGTGCTGGATATGCCTCCACAAACTTGACCACACGACGACGCAAAGCGTACACAGCCATGGTTATCTCTAATGAAGACATCAAGTCCGTGTTCTTCTCCTTCAATTTTAAAGTTGCCGTCTCCGCGTCTCTCACCAAACCACTGAACATATTACTGCTGCTGCTGGCGTGGACGTTGACATTCTTCTTGTATACCTTCTCCAGTTCATTCCACAAGTCCAGGTACATTGAAACTTCCTTTCCACTCTCATGTAGCTCACTCAACATTCTTTTCATCGTAGAGATAACATCAGGAACAAACTCCAAGCTAGGTGATTCAGTAGTCGCCTCATTTCTCTCATTCGCCAACCTCCCCAATTCATCCACCACAGTAGAGATCTTTATCCGATTCTCCGGTTGAAATGAACACATGCGTTCCACTAGTTCCCACTGCGCATCCGTAGAATGAGAGGGTCTTGGTGGCAATTCACCACGTTTTGCATGCACTCGCACAACAACATTATCCACATCTCGCCACGGTAAAATCCACTCTTCACATCCCACCACTCGCATCGACTCCACAATACACATACCCAGAGAGTACACATCCGACGCAAACGTCAACTCAGGATCAACTACAAAACACTCCGGAGCCACCCAATGCGACGCAGCTGTGATATGCGCTTCTCCACTATCACTCACCATTGAACTCAGACCAAAATCCGTCACCTTCGCCTTCATGTCACTACCAATCACGATATTGTTGCCTTTCAGATCACCATGAACCACTCCACGAGCATGAAGGTACTGGACTCCCAACGCAGCCTCATATAGCTTCTGCCACAACTCATCCGGATGTTTCCGCAAATACTGGACCAATGTCCCGTTGGTGGCGTACTCACATACGAAGAATGGTGTGCCTACGTGACATGCGCCGAATAGTTGTATGACGTGAGGGTGACTGAATCCGAACCAGATGTCTACTTCACGTCGGAACATTTTCATAGCTTCTTCTCGTTTGTGTGCTCGCTTCTCAAGCTCTTCTGGACTGCTCTTTTTATACTCCACCGCTCGCTGTCGGGTCTCGGCATCTTCAATGGATATTGATTCCATCGAGCTCAAGTTCGACCACAGTAAAGACCCCTTAGAACCACCAAACTCCACTTGCTTCACCACCACCTCCGAGTCCAACCACTTCGCTCGGATCACACACCCGAAACCACCTTCACCAAGACATTCGTCCTCACGCTTGATCAACTCATACCAAGGAATGAACCACTCCGGAACCAATCTATCCACCTCCTCACCAATCTTGCTCTCGAGAGCCTCCAAAGCCTTCTTCATCACCTCCAGTTGAGTAGGTGTGTATTGATGTGTCATCTCCCGTTTCAGCATCTTCAGAAAGGCAACCTTCTCATCATCCGATTCCAACTCGCGCAACAACAGATACACATCCGACACACCAGACACAAACAACTCACGGCGTTGTGCATCGTCTGTCTGTGCCGTCTGTGTGATGTTGGTGTCAGGTGGTTGACCCAGTGCTCCCCACAGTGATTGTATGCGTCGATGAAAGGCGTAGATGCTGTAGGTGGTGGCACGCGTGGACGATAGTCGCATGGCTAATGTTTGTTGTTCATTCATGGTGATGACGGTATGGAACTGTGTGAGTAGTGTGTGGAATCTTGTGAACAGTGTGACGAGATGTGTTGATTTGTGTAGATGGTTGTAAAGTGATTTGAGTTTGTCAAATGCTTGTTGGTATTGATGATTGTTGGTGTTGTTCTTCATGAGTGTTTCTACTTTTTGCCACAGTTCCTTGATCTCACCGAGTTTGTAGGTGTCAAGTGTGTGTACGGGTTCATACTCTGGCTCTGATGGGGTGTGACCCAAGCTCTCGTTGAGTGCCAAACGCTCTAGCTCGTGTACGACGGATTGTAGTTTGATGCGCTTGGTAGGATCATAACAGCACATTCGCCACACCAAGTCACGTGCGTCACCATCGGGACATTCTGGGGCGAACCATGAGTCACCATCTGTCTCTGGTTTCCACCAAGTCTTGTACCATTTCGGGTCATTTTTATCGTCCCATGGCTTTTTCCCAGTGATAGCTTCCAAAATACACATTCCCAATGAATACACATCCGATGCAAATCGAGAGGATGACTCTTTACCCCAAATAATCTCAGGAGCCTGCCACAGCATCGAACCAACACTTGAAGATCCTCCACTCTTTGCACCACTCAAACCAAAATTCGATAACCGAGCCAAACCATCACTGCCGATCAAAATGTTGCTACAACGAAGATCACCGTGAACAAGCCCTCGCTCGTGAAGATACTCCAGACCCAGTGCAGCCTCATACAGATATTTCCACACCCTCCGTGGTCCATCCTCTGGAGTGGACTTCACACACTCAATCAACGATCCATGCTCAGCATACTCACACACGAAGAACTGCAAACCTGGACCAGCTTCACATGCGCCGTACATCTTGATCACGTTAGGGTGTCTTAATTGCTTCCACAGCTTTACTTCTTGTTGGAAGGATGAGTGTGCTGCATCTGGGATGAAAAGTTTGACGATGACGTGTGCATCGAGCCATTTGGCGATGTATTCTCCTCCGAGGTTGCTGGTGTCAACTCGTTTAGTGAGTTCAATTTCGGAGGGAGGTATGATCCAGTCGGACTGTAGCGAATCGAATAGTGAAGTGTTTGGTGGTTGTGAGTGCGTCAAAAAAGGTTTGAGAATGTGCATGATTTCTTGATAGCCGAGATCAGCAGCGATACGGATTGCCGACTTGCCGTCATTGTTTGTGGCATTCACATCCGCGCCGCCTTCTTCCACGAGATACTGAACCACGTCAAGGTGACCATTCTGAGCGGCCCACCTCAGCGCTGTCCATCCGTCTTCGTTCGTGGCATTCACGTCCGCTTTGCCTTCTTCCAAGAGACACCGAACAATTTCAAGGTGACCATTGTTAGCGGCCCACATCAGCGTTGTCCATCCGTCTTTGTCCATGGCATTCACGTCCGCGCCGCCTTCATCCACGAGATACCGAACCATTTCAAGGTTACCATTCTCAGCGGCCCATCTCAGTGCTGTCCATCCGTCTTTGTTTATAGCATTCACGTCCGCGCCGTGTTCTTCCACGAGACAGCGGACCATTTCAAGGTGACCATAGCGAGCGGCATCCATCAGCGCTGTCCATCCGTCTTTGTGTGTGGCATTCCCGTCCGCGCCGCATCCTTCCACGAGATACCGAACCACTTCAAGGTGGCCATCGTGAGCACCAACCATCAGCGCTGTCCATCCGTCTTTGTTCGTGGCATTCACATACACCCCGCCGTCGATCAGCTCCTTCACCACATCGAGATCGCCCGCTTCGGCGGCTTTAAGAAGCCTCCTCGTCATCTTCGTCCTGACCTTCTTCCTTCCTTCTTCCAAAGTTCACAAGTGAGGACAACGACCTCTCTCTCACCTGTCCCCAAAAGATCCTCCGACCACATGCCACCCACTCAACCAACCCACACGCCCGCACCCTTCCCCACGTCTCCAACCCACGAGCCGAACGTCCAACGTCCAACGTCCAAGTCGCCAGCCAAAAGGCGAGAAAGCGCAGCCGCATGGAGACCGAGGGAGGCGAGTGGGAGATGGTGGCGTCGTTTGTCGGCTGGTCTTGGGAGCGGAGGGAGGCGGTGGCGATGGAGCGCGAGGGCGGTCGTTGGCGCGAGAGGCTGGAGCTGCGGAGGGAGCGAGAGGCCCGCGCGTGTGTGTGGAGTGCGCGGCGCTGGCGGCTGCGGTGGCGTCGGACGTGGCGTGGCGCTGTGTGAGTGTGTGAGGCTGCGAGCAGTTGCGGCGGCGGGAGGAGGAGCGTGGGAGTGCGAGGCGAGCCGCGAGAGCGAGAAGAGACCGAGAAGAGCGTGGGCGTCAGGCGCGCGTGCGTGTCGCCGTGTGCTGCTGCGTTTGGTTTGCAGCAGGTGGCGCGGCGCGAGAAGCCACGAGAGCCAAGGCGGGCGGTTGTGGTCCGGTGGTCGGAGGCTGGTGCGGCGTTGGAGATGGTGGAGAAGGATGCGCGGAGGCTCGAGAGTCGGAGAGTGTGCGTCGCTGGTTGAGGGACGAGAGGGTGGTTGGGGAGGTTGTAGTGGCGCCAGGTCCGCCACTTGGAGGGTCCAAGTGCGAGTGGAGGAAGGCGCGGTCGCAGTTCTATACGTAGAGGATGTATCGATGTCTGTGAGAGGGTGAGGAGGGACGACTAGGACTGCATGACGGTCGTGAAGCGGGGGAGCAAGAAGGAGTCGCGCTAGCGATTGCAATGCGTGTAGGGTCGATGGTCTCAGAGGACCAGGCTGCCGCCAAGCGTGTTGTAGTCGTGTGTGATGCAGTAGAGCAAGTGGTTGGTGCTGGACAAGTGGAGGTCGATTCTGGTTCGTGGTGAGGCTGTGGTGGAGGAGGTGGCGTCTGTGGAGCAGGTAAGGACGGCGTTGTTTGTATGGACGACGGTAGTGGCTCCTGTGGTTACTCCGTCGGCTTCGCTCCCGATCGTGGCGGGTATGTCGCCGATCTGGAAGGCACCGACGCCGAGGTAGATTTGTTTTGGTTTATTCCGACCTCTGTCTACTTAGTCGTGAAGAGGTAGTAGTAGCACACCACAAAAGGAAGATTTGATTCATATCCTCCTCTTGTGATCCGATCTGAATGAGACAGAAGAGCGTACTACATCGAAACTCTCGTCGCTATAGGATCCAGGGTCACCAACATTGGAAAAAGCCTGTACCAGTAAGTTACTAGTGATGGAAATCGTCACCTAGTTCACTCCTTGCAGCAACAGCTTCATGGCCATGCGCTTGTTGCGGTCCACCAAGTCGGTAGAGTCGGTGGTGTCAGCAAAGAAAATAGAGTCAGCATCTACTCTTGTGCTGGATATGCCTCCACAAACTTGACCACACGACGACGCAAAGCGTGCACAGCCATGGTCCTCTCCAATGAAGACATCAAGCCCGTCTTCTTCTTCTTCAGTTTCAAAGTTGCCGTCTCGGTGTCCTTCACCAAACAACAGAACGCATCACTGATGCTGCTGCTCTGGACGCCATCGACATTCTTCTTGTACACCTTCTCCAGTTCATCCCACAACTGAATGTACAGCGACACTTCGCTTCTACTACCATGCAGGTCACTCAACACAGCCTTCATCGTAGAGACAACATCAGGAACACACTCCAAGCTAGGTGATTCAGAAGTCGCCTCATCTCTCTCACTCGCCAGTCTCGACAATTCATCCACCACAGTAGAAATCTTCATCCGTTTCTCTGGCTGATATGCGCACATACGATTCACTAGTTCCCATTGAACATCTGTGAAGCCTGTAGGTTTCGGCGGCAATTCACCACGTTTTGCATGCACTCGCACAACAACATTATCCACATCTCGCCACGGTAAAACCCACTCTTCACCGCCCACCACGCGCATCGACTCCACAATACACATACCCAGAGAGTACACATCCGACGCGAACGTCAACTCAGGATCAACAACAAAACACTCCGGAGCCACCCAATGCGATGCAGCCGTGATATGTGTTTCTCCACCACCACTCACCATTGAACTCAGACCAAAGTCCGTCACCTTCGCCTTCATGTCGCTACCAACCACGATATTGTTGCCTTTCAGATCGCCATGAACCACTCCACGAGCATGAAGGTACTGGACTCCCAACGCAGCCTCATATAGCTTTTGCCACAACTCACCAGGATGTTTCCGTAGATACTGGACCAATGTCCCGTTGGTGGCGTACTCGCATACGAAGAATGGTGTGCCTACGTGACATGCGCCGAATAGTTGTATGACGTGAGGGTGACTGAATCCGAACCAAATGTCGACTTCACGTCGGAACATTTTCATAGCTTCTCGTTTGTGTGATCGCTTCTCAAGCTCTTCTGGGCTGCTTTCTTTAGACTCCACAACTTGCGATCGGGTCTTGACGTCTCCTATGGAGAGAGTTTCCGTCGAGCTGAAGTTCGACCAAAGTAATGATCCCTTAGAACCACCAAACTCCACTTGCTTCACCACCACCTCAGAGTCCAACCACTTCGCTCGGATCACACTACCGAAACCACCTACACCAAGACATTCGTCCTCACGCCTGATCAATTCGTACCAAGGAATGAACCACTCAGGTATCAAACACTCCTTCTCCTCACCAATCCTGCTCTCGAGAACCTCCACCGCATTCTTCATCACCTCCAGTTGAGTAGATGTGTATTGATGTGTCATCTCCCGTTTCAACATCTCCAGAAATGCAATCTTCTCATCATCCGATTCCAACTCGCGCAACAACAGATACACATCCGACACACCAGACACAAACATCTCACGGCGTTGTGCGTCGTCTGTCTGTGCCATCTGTGTGACACTGCCATCAACATGTTGACCCAGTGCTCCCCACAGTGACTGTATGCGTCGATGAAAGGCGTAGATGCTGTAGGTGGTTGCACGCGTGGACGAGAGTCGCATGGCTAATGTTTGTTGTTCATTCATGGTGATGACGGTATGGAACTGTGTGAGTAGTGTGTGGAATCTTGTGAACAGTGTGACGAGATGTGTTGATTTGTGTAGATGGTTGTAAAGTGATTTGAGTTTGTCAAATGCTTGTTGGTATTGATGATTGTTGGTGTTGTTCTTCATGTGTGTTTCTACTTTTTGCCACAGTTCCTTGATCTCACCGAGTTTGTAGGTGTCAAGTGTGTGTACGGGTTCATACTCTGGCTCTGATGGGGTGTGACCCAAGCTCTCGTTGAGTGCCAAACGCTCTAGCTCGTGTACGACGGATTGTAGTTTGATGCGCTTGGTAGGATCATAACAGCACATTCGCCACACCAAGTCACGTGCGTCACCATCGGGACATTCTGGGGCGAACCATGAGTCACCATCTGTCTCTGGTTTCCACCAAGTCTTGTACCATTTCGGGTCATTTTTATCGTCCCATGGCTTTTTCCCAGTGATAGCTTCCAAAATACACATTCCCAATGAATACACATCCGATGCAAATCGAGAGGATGACTCTTTACCCCAAATAATCTCAGGAGCCTGCCACAGCATCGAACCAACACTTGAAGATCCTCCACTCTTTGCACCACTCAAACCAAAATTCGATAACCGAGCCAAACCATCACTGCCGATCAAAATGTTGCTACAACGAAGATCACCGTGAACAAGCCCTCGCTCGTGAAGATACTCCAGACCCAGTGCAGCCTCATACAGATATTTCCACACCCTCCGTGGTCCATCCTCTGGAGTGGACTTCACACACTCAATCAACGATCCATGCTCAGCATACTCACACACGAAGAACTGCAAACCTGGACCAGCTTCACATGCGCCGTACATCTTGATCACGTTAGGGTGTCTTAATTGCTTCCACAGCTTTACTTCTTGTTGGAAGGATGAGTGTGCTGCGTCTGGAATGAAAAGTTTGACGATGACGTGTGCATCGAGCCATTTGGCGATGTATTCTCCTCCGAGGTTGCTGGTGTCAACTCGTTTAGTGAGTTCAATTTCGGAGGGAGGTATGATCCAGTCGGACTGTAGCGAATCGAATAGTGAAGTGTTTGGTGGTTGTGAGTGCGTCAAAAAAGGTTTGAGAATGTGCATGATTTCTTGATAGCCGAGATCAGCAGCGATACGGATTGCCGACTTGCCGTCATTGTTTGTGGCATTCACATCCGCGCCGCCTTCTTCCACGAGATACTGAACCACGTCAAGGTGACCATTCTGAGCGGCCCACCTCAGCGCTGTCCATCCGTCTTCGTTCGTGGCATTCACGTCCGCTTTGCCTTCTTCCAAGAGACACCGAACAATTTCAAGGTGACCATTGTTAGCGGCCCACATCAGCGTTGTCCATCCGTCTTTGTCCATGGCATTCACGTCCGCGCCGCCTTCATCCACGAGATACCGAACCATTTCAAGGTTACCATTCTCAGCGGCCCATCTCAGTGCTGTCCATCCGTCTTTGTTTATAGCATTCACGTCCGCGCCGTGTTCTTCCACGAGACAGCGGACCATTTCAAGGTGACCATAGCGAGCGGCATCCATCAGCGCTGTCCATCCGTCTTTGTGTGTGGCATTCCCGTCCGCGCCGCATCCTTCCACGAGATACCGAACCACTTCAAGGTGGCCATCGTGAGCACCAACCATCAGCGCTGTCCATCCGTCTTTGTTCGTGGCATTCACATACACCCCGCCGTCGATCAGCTCCTTCACCACATCGAGATCGCCCGCTTCGGCGGCTTTAAGAAGCCTCCTCGTCATCTTCGTCCTGACCTTCTTCCTTCCTTCTTCCAAAGTTCACAAGTGAGGACAACGACCTCTCTCTCACCTGTCCCCAAAAGATCCTCCGACCACATGCCACCCACTCAACCAACCCACACGCCCGCACCCTTCCCCACGTCTCCAACCCACGAGCCGAACGTCCAACGTCCAACGTCCAAGTCGCCAGCCAAAAGGCGAGAAAGCGCAGCCGCATGGAGACCGAGGGAGGCGAGTGGGAGATGGTGGCGTCGTTTGTCGGCTGGTCTTGGGAGCGGAGGGAGGCGGTGGCGATGGAGCGCGAGGGCGGTCGTTGGCGCGAGAGGCTGGAGCTGCGGAGGGAGCGAGAGGCCCGCGCGTGTGTGTGGAGTGCGCGGCGCTGGCGGCTGCGGTGGCGTCGGACGTGGCGTGGCGCTGTGTGAGTGTGTGAGGCTGCGAGCAGTTGCGGCGGCGGGAGGAGGAGCGTGGGAGTGCGAGGCGAGCCGCGAGAGCGAGAAGAGACCGAGAAGAGCGTGGGCGTCAGGCGCGCGTGCGTGTCGCCGTGTGCTGCTGCGTTTGGTTTGCAGCAGGTGGCGCGGCGCGAGAAGCCACGAGAGCCAAGGCGGGCGGTTGTGGTCCGGTGGTCGGAGGCTGGTGCGGCGTTGGAGATGGTGGAGAAGGATGCGCGGAGGCTCGAGAGTCGGAGAGTGTGCGTCGCTGGTTGAGGGACGAGAGGGTGGTTGGGGAGGTTGTAGTGGCGCCAGGTCCGCCACTTGGAGGGCGGCTCCAAGTGCGGGTGGAGCAAGGGTCGGTCGCAGTTCTATACGTAGAGGATGTATCGATGTCTGTGAGAGTTTGAGGAGGGGCGAGTAGGACGGTATGACGGTCGTGAAGCGGGGGAGCGAGAAGGAGTCGCGCGGCGATTGCAATGCGTGTAGTGTTGATGGTCTCGAAGGACCAGGCTGCCGCCAAGCGCGTCGGGGTTGTGGATGATGGAGCAGAGCTGCTGGTTGACGTCGGACAAGTGGAGGTCTCATTCTGGTTTGTCGTGGGTCTGTAGCGAAGGAGGTTGCGTCTGTGGAGCAGGTAAGGACGGCGTCGTTTGTGTGGATGACGATCGGGGCTTCCGTGGTTACTCCGTTGGCGTCGCTCCCGATCGTGGCGGGTATGTCACCGATCTGGAAGGCACCGACGCCGAGGTAGATTTGTTTTGGTTTATTCCGACCTCTGTCTCCATAGTCGTGAAGAGGTAGTAGTAGCACAACAAAAGGAAGATTTGATTCAGATCCTCCTCTTGTGATCCGATCTGAACGAGACAGAAGAGCGTACTACATCGAAACTCTCGTCGCTTTAGGATCCAGGGTCACCAAAGCTTGTACCAGTAAGTTACAGTGATGGAAGCTGTCACCTAGTTCACTCCTTGCAGTGTGAGTTTCATGGCCGTGCACTTGTTGCGGTCAACCGAGTCGGTAGAGTCGGTGGTGTCGGCAAAGTAAGTAGAGTCAGCATCTACTCTTGTGCTGGATATGCCTCCACAAACTTGACCACACGACGACGCAAAGCGTGCACAGCCATCGTCGTCTCCAATGAAGACATCAAGTCCGTCTTCTTCTCTGTCAGTTTCAAAGTTGCCGTCTCGGCGTCTCTCACCAAACTACTGAACATATTACTGCTGCTGCTGATGTGGACGCCATCGACATTCTTGTACACCTTCTCCAGTTCATCCCACAAGGCCATGTACATTGAAACTTCGCTTCCACCATCATGCAGATCACTCAACACAGTCTTCATCGCAGAGACAACATCGGGAGCAAACTCCAAGCTAGGTGATTCAGTAGTCGCCTCATCCCTCTCATTCACTAGTCTCGACAATTCATCCACCACAGTTGATATCTTCACCCGATTCTCCGGTTGAAATGAACACATGCGTTCCACTAGTTTCCATTGAACATCTGTGCAGCCTGTAGGTCTCGGTGGCATCTCACCACGTTTTGCATGCACTCTCACAACAACATTATCCATATATCGCCACGGTAAAATCCACTCTTCACCTCCCACCACTCGCATCGACTCCACAATACACATACCCAGAGAGTACACATCCGACGCAAAAGTCAACTCAGGATCACCGACAAAACACTCCGGAGCCACCCAATGCGACGCAGCCGTGATTTGAGCTTCTCCACCACCACTCGCCATTGAACTCAGACCAAAGTCCGTCACCTTCGCCTTCATGTCACTACCAACCACGATATTGTTCCCTTTCAGATCGCCATGAACCACTCCACGAGCATGAAGGTACTGGACTCCCAACGCAGCCTCATACAGCTTTTGCCACAACTCACCAGGATGTTTCCGTAGATACTGGACCAATGTCCCGTTGGTGGCGTACTCGCATACGAAGAATGGTGTGCCGACATGACAGGCGCCGAATAGTTGTATGACGTGAGGGTGACTGAATCCGAACCAAATGTCTACTTCACGTCGGAACATTTTCATAGCTTCTTGCTTCTTCTTTCGCTTCTCAAGCTCTTCTGGACTGGTTTGTTTAGACTCCATAACTTGCGATCGGGTCTTGACGTCTTCTATGGATATAGTTTCCGTTGAGCTCATGGTCGACCAAAGTAATGATCCCTTAGAGTCACCAAACTCCACTTGCTTCACTACCACCTCCGAGTCCAACCACTTCGCTCGGATCACACTACCGAAACCACCTGCACCAAGACATTCGTCCTCACGCTTGATCAACTCGTACCAAGGAATGAACCACTCAGGAACCAAACAATCCTCCACCTCACCAATCTTGCTCTCGAGAGCCTCCAAAGCCTTCTTCATCACCTCCAGTTGAGTAGGTGTGTATTGATGTGTCATCTCCCGTTTCAACATCTTCAGAAATGCAACCTTCTCATCATCCGATTCCAACTCGCGCAACAACAGATACACATCCGACACACCAGACACAAACATATCACGTCGTTGTCCATCGTCCATCTGTGCCGTGTGTGCGATGTTAGTGTGAACTGGTTGACCCAGTGCTACCCACAGTGACTGTATGCGTCGATGGAAGGCATAGATGCTGTAGGTGGTGGCACGCGTGGACGAGAGTCGCATGGCTAATGTTTGTTGTTCATTCATGGTGATGACGGTATGGAACTGTGTGAGTAGTGTGTGGAATCTTGTGAAGAGTGTGATGTGATGTGTTGATTGGTGTAGATGGTTGTATAGTGGTTTGAGTTCATGGAAGGCTTGGTGGAATTGAGGATTGCTGGTGTTGTTCTTCATGTGTGTTTCGATTTTTCGCCATAGTTCCTTGATCTCACCGAACTTGTAGGTGCCAAGTCTGTACACTGGTTCGAGTTCTAGCTCTGATTGAGAATAACTCAAGCTCTCGTTGAGTGCCAAACGCTCGAGCTCGTGTACGACGGACTGTAGTTTGATGCGTTTGGTCGGTTTTCGGCAGCACATTCGCCACACCAAGTCACGAGCATCACCTTCGGGACATTTTGGCGCGTGCCTAGAACCATCGTCTGTCTCTGGTTTCCAATAAGTCTTGTACCATTTCGGGTCATTTTTATCGTTCCATGGCTTCTTCCCAGTCACTGCCTCCAATATACACATTCCAAAAGAATACACATCCGATGCAAATCGAGAGGATGACTCTTCGCCCAACAAAATCTCAGGAGCCTGCCATCGCATCGATCCAACACTTGAAGATCCTCCACTCTTTGCACCACTCAAACCAAAATTCGATAACCGAGCCAAATTATCACCGCCGATCAAAATATTGCTACAACGAAGATCACCGTGAACTAACCCTCGCTCGTGAAGATACTCCAGACCCAGTGCAGCCTCATACAGATATTTCCACACCCTCCGTGGTTCATCCTCCGGAGTGGACTTCACATACTCAATCAGCGATCCACCATCAGCATACTCACACACGAAGAACTGCAAACCTGGACCAGCTTCACATGCGCCGTACATCTTGATCACGTTAGGGTGTCTTAATTGTTTCCACAGCTTTACTTCTTGTCGGAAGGATGAGTGTGCTGCATCTGGAATGAATAATTTGACGATGACGTGTGCATCGAGCCATTTGGCGATGTATTCTCCTCCGAGATTGTTAGTGTCAACTCGTTTAGTGAGTTCAATTTCAGTTCGGGGTATGATCCAGTAGGAATCGAATCGTGAAGTTGTTGGTATTTTTGGTTGAGGTCGCTTCCGAAGAGGGGCCAGACCACGGGCGATTTTGGAGAGCAACGACTTGAATGAAGAAGGCTTAGCTATCTTTGGTTGTGAACGCTTCACAAAAGGTGTGAGAACGCGGACAATATCGTGGTCACCACGATCAGCAGCGATACGAATTGCCGCCTTGCCGTCCTTGTTCGTGGCATTCACGTCCGCGTGACCTTCTTCCACGAAACACCGAACCATGTCAAGGTGACCATACTCAGCGGCCCACATTAGTGCTGTCCATCTGTCTTTGGTCGTGGCATTCACATCCGCGCCGCCTTCTTGTACAAGACACCGAACCACTTCAAAGCGTCCATTTTCAGCAGCACACCTTAGCGCTGTCCATCCGTCTTCGTTCGTGGCATTCACGTCCGCGCCGCGTTCTTCCACGAGACACCGAACAACTCCAAGGTGACCATTAGTAGCGGCATACATCACCGCTGTATGTCCGTATTTGTTCGTGGCATTCACGTCCGCGCCACCTTCTTTCACGAGACAGCGGACCACTTCAAGGAGACCATAGCGAGCGGCATACATCAGCGCTGTCTCTCCGTCTTTGTTCGTGGCATTCACGTCCGCGCCGCCTTCTTTCACGAGATACCGAACCATGTCAAGGTGACCATAGCTAGCACCATACATCAGCGCTGTCCATCCATTCATGTTTGTGGCGTTCACGTTCGCGCCGCCATATTTCACGAGATACCGAGCCACTCCAAGGTGACCATTCTCAGCGGCATACATCAGCGCTGTCCATCCGTCTTTGTGTGTGGCATTCCCGTCCGCGCCGCATCCTTCCACGAGATACCGAACCACTTCAAGGTGGCCATCGTGAGCACCAACCATCAGCGCTGTCCATCCGTCTTTGTTCGTGGCATTCACATACACCCCGCCGTCGATCAGCTCCTTCACCACATCGAGATCGCCCGCTTCGGCGGCTTTAAGAAGCCTCCTCGTCATCTTCGTCCTGACCTTCTTCCTTCCTTCTTCCAAAGTTCACAAGTGAGGACAACGACCTCTCTCTCACCTGTCCCCAAAAGATCCTCCGACCACATGCCACCCACTCAACCAACCCACACGCCCGCACCCTTCCCCACGTCTCCAACCCTCGAGCCGAACCTCCAACGTCCAACGTCCAAGTCGCCAGCCAAAAGGCGAGAAAGCGCAGCCGCATGGAGACCGAGGGAGGCGAGTGGTAGATGGTGGCGTCGTTTGTCGGTTGGTCTTGGGAGCGGAGGGAGGCGGTGGCGATGGAGCGCGAGGGCGGTCGTTGGCGCGAGAGGCTGGAGCTGCGGAGGGAGCGAGAGGCCCGCGCGTGTGTGTGGAGTGCGCGGCGCTGGCGGCTGCGGTGGCGTCGGACGTGGCGTGGCGCTGTGCGAGTGTGTGAGGCTGCGAGCAGTTGCGGCGGCGGGAGGAGGAGCGTGGGAGTGCGAGGCGAGCCGCGAGACCGAGAAGAGACCGAGAAGAGCGTGGGCGTCAGGCGCGCGTGCGTGTCGCCGTGTGCTGCTGCGTTTGGTTTGCAGCAGGTGGCGCGGCGCGAGAAGCCACGAGAGCCAAGGCGGGCGGTTGTGGTCCGGTGGTCGGAGGCTGGTGCGGCGTTGGAGATGGTGGAGAAGGATGCGCGGAGGCTCGAGAGTCGGAGGGTGTGCGTCGCTGGTTGAGGGACGAGAGGGTGGTTGGGGAGGTTGTAGTGGCGCCAGGTCCGCCACTTGGAGGGCGGCTCCAAGTGCGAGTGGAGCAAGGCGCGTTCGCAGTTCTACAGGTAGAGGATGTATCGATGTCTGTGAGTGGTTGAGGAGGGACGACTAGGACTGCATGGCGGTCGTGAAGCAGGAGAGCGAGAAAGAGTGGCGCGAGCGATTGCAATGCGTGGAAGGTCGATGGTCTCGGAGGAGGCTGCCGCCAAGCGTGTTGTGGTCGTGGATGATGGATCAGAGCTAGTGGTTGGCGTCGGAGAAGTGGTCTATCCTGGTTTGTCGTGGGTCTGTAGCGAAGGAGGTTGCGTCTGTGGAGCAGGTAAGGACGGCGTCATTTGTTAGGATGACGGTAGTGCCTGCTGTGGTTACTCCGTTGGTGTCGCTCCTAGTCGTGGCGGGTATGCCGCCGATCTGGAAGGCGCCGACGCCGAGGTAGATTTGTTTTGGTTTATTCCGACCTCTGTCTCCTTACTCGTGAAGAGGTAGTAGTAGCACAACACAAAAGGAAGATTTGATTCAGATCCTCCTCTTGTGATCCGATCTGAACGAGACAGAAGAGCGTACTTCATCGAAACTCTCGTCGCTATAGGATCCAGGGTCACCAACATTGGAAAAAACCTGTACCAGTATGTTACTAGTGATGGAAATCGTCGCCTAGTTCACTCCTTGCAGTGTGAGTTTAATGGCCATGCACATGTTGCGGTCCACCAAGTCGGTAGAGTCGGCGGAGTCAGCAAAGTAAGTAGAGTCATTATCTACTCTTGTGCTGGATATGTCTCCACAAACTTGACCACACGACGACGAAAAGCGTGCACAGCTATGGTCCTCTCCACTGAAGACATCAAGTCCGTCTTCTTCTCCTTCAGTTTCAAAGTTGCCGTCTCGGCGTCTCTCACCAAACAACAGAACACCTCTCTACTACTGCTGGTGTGGACGCCATCGACATTCTTCTGGTATACCTTCTCTACCTCATCCCACAAGTCCATGTACATCGAAACTTCGCTTCCACCATCATGCAGATCACGCAACACACTTTTCATCGTAGAGACAACATCAGGAACAAACTCCAAGCTAGGTGATTCAGAAGTTGCGTCATCTCTCTCATTCGCCAGTCTCAACAATTCATCCACCACAGTAGAAATCTTCATCCGTTTCTCCGGTTGAAACGAGCACATACAATTCACTAGTTCCCATTGAGTATCTGTGCAGCATGTAGGTCTTGGTGGCAATTCACCACGTTTTGCATGCACTCTCACAACAACATTATCCACATCTCGCCACGGTAAAATCCACTCTTCACATCCCACCACTCGCATCGACTCCACAATACACATACCCAGAGAGTACACATCCGACGCGAACGTCAACTCAGGATCAACTACAAAACACTCAGGAGCCACCCAATGAGACGCAGCTGTGATACGCGCTTCTCCACCACCACTCACCATTGAACTCAGACCAAAGTCCGTCACCTTCGCCTTCATGTCGCTACCAACCACGATATTGTTCCCTTTCAGATCACCATGAACCACTCCACGAGCATGAAGGTACTGGACTCCCAACGCAGCCTCATATAGCTTTTGCCACAACTCACTAGGATGTTTCCGTAGATACTGGACCAATGTCCCGTTGGTGGCGTACTCGCATACGAAGAATGGTGTGCCTACGTGACATGCGCCGAATAGTTGAATGACGTGAGGGTGACTGAATCCGAACCAAATGTCTACTTCACGTCGGAACATTTTCATAGCTTCTTCTCGTTTGTGTGCTCTCTTCTCAAGTTCTTGAGGACTGGCTTCTTTAGACTCCATAACTTGCGATCGGGTCTTGACGTCTCCTATGGATATAGTTTCTGTCGAGCTCATGTTTGACCAAAGTAATGATCCTTCAGAACCACCCGTATCCACTTGCTTCACCACCACCTCCGAGTCCAACCACTTCGCTCGGATCACGCTACCAAAACCACCAACTCCAAGACACTCGTCCTCACTCTTGATCAACTCGTACCAAGGAATGAACCACTCCGGAACCAAACTATCCACCTCCTCACCAATCTTGCTCTCCAGAGCCTCCACCGCATTCTTCATCACCTCCAGTTGAGTACTCGTGTATTGATGTGTCATCTCCCGTCTCAACATCTTCAGAAATGCAATCTTCTCATCATCCGATTCCAACTCGCGCAACAACAGATACACATCCGACACACCAGACACAAACATATCACGACGTTGTGCGTCTGTCTGTGCCATCTGTGTGATGTTAGTGTGAACTGGTTGACCCAGTGCTCCCCACAGTGACTGTATGCGTCGATAAAAGGCGTAGATGCTGTTGGTGGTGGCACGTGTGGACGAGAGTCGCATGGCTAATGTTTGTTGTTCATTCATGGTGATGACGGTATGGAATTGTGTGAGTAGTGTATGGAATCTTGTGAATAGTGTGATGTGATGTGTTGATTTGTGTAGATGGTTGTGGAGTGTTTTGAGTTCGTCAAATGCTTGTTGGTATTGCTGATTGTTGGTCTTCTTCATGTGTGTTTCGACTTTTCGCCACAGTTCCTTGATCTCACCGAGTTTGTAGGTGTCAAGTGTGTGTACAGGTTCATACTCTGGTTCTGATTGTGAATGACGCAGACTCTCCTTGAGTGCCAAATGCTCTAGCTCGTGTACGACGGACTGTATCTTGATGCGCTTGGTAGGATCTTGACAGCACATTCGCCACACCAAGTCACGTGCGTCACAATTGGGACATTTTGGCTCCCACCAAGAGTCACTATCGATCTCGGGACTCCACCAAGACTTACACCATTTCGTGTCGTTGGCATTGTCCCATGGTTTCACCCCAGTGATAGCTTCCAATATACACATTCCCAAAGAATACACATCCGATGCGAATCGAGAGGATGACTCTTTACCCAACAAAATCTCAGGAGCCTGCCATTGCATCGAACCAACACTTGATGATCCTCCACTCTTCACACCACTCAAACCGAAATTCGACAACCGAGCCAAATTATCACTGCCGATCAATATGTTGCTGCAACGAAGATCACCGTGAACAAGCCCTCTTTCGTGAAGATACTCCAGACCCAATGCAGCCTCATACAGATATTTCCACACTCTCCGTGGTTCATCCTCCGGAGTTGACTTTACATACTCAATCAGCGACCCATGCTCAGCATACTCGCAAACAAAAAACTGTAAACCTGGACCAGCTTCACATGCGCCGTACATCTTGATCACGTTAGGGTGTCGCAACAGTTTCCAAAGCTTTACTTCTTGTTGGAAGGATGAGTGTGCTGCATCTGGAATGAATAGTTTGACGACGACGTGTGCATCGAGCCATTTGGCGATATATTCTCCTCCGAGATTGTTAGTGTTGATGAGTTTTGTAAGTGCGATTTCAGAGGGAGGTATGATCCAGCTGGAATACAATGAATTGAATGGTGCAGTTTCTGGTATGGTTGTTTGTGACCGCAACAGGAAAGGTGTGAGAAAGCTAACGATCTCTTGGTGTCCCCGATCGGCTGCGATTCGGATTGTGGACTTGCCGTCCTTGTCAGTGGCATTCACGTCTGCGCCGTGTTCTTCCACGAGATACCGAAACACTTCAAGGTGACCATATTCAGCGGCATACGTCAGCGCCGTCCATCCGAGTTGGTTCGTGGCATTCACGTCCGCGCCACATTCTTTCAAGAGACACCGAACCACTTCAAGGTAACCATTCGCAGAGGCTAGCATCAGCGCTGTGTTTCCATCTTTGTTCGTGGCATTCACGTCCGCGCCATGTTCTTCCGCAAGATAGCGAACTACGTCAAGGTAACCTCTGTTAGCTGCAGACATCAGCGCTGTCCATCCGTTATTGTTCGTAGCATTCACGTTTGCGTGTCCTTCTTCCGCGAGACGTTGAATCACTTCAAGGTGACCATTGAAAGCAGCCTCCTTCAGCGCTGTTGACCCGTAATTGTCCTTGGCATTCACGTCCGCGTGTCCTTTTTCCACGAGATACCGAACCACTTTAATGTGACCATTGAGAGCGGCATGCATCAGTGCTGGCCGTCCGTAGTTGTTTGTGGCATTCACGTCTGCGCCTTCCTCTTCCACGAGGCACCGAACCACTTCAAGATGACCTTTATCAGCGGCAAGCATTAGCGCTGTCCATCCGTCTTTGTTCGTGGTATTCACATCCACAGCGCGTTCTTTCACGAGATACCGAACTACTTGAAGGTGACCATGCATGGCGATCTCCATCAGCGCTGTGTTTCCATCTTTGTTCGTGGCAGTCACGTTCGTGCCGCCTTCTTCCACGAGATACCCGACCACTTCAAGGTGACCATTCTTAGCAGCATATATCAGCGCTGTCCATCCGTCGTCGTCCATGGCATTCACATCCACTCCGCCTTGAACCAACTCCTTCACTACATCGAGATCACCCGCTCTGGCGGCCTCCAGAAGCCTCCACGCCATCTTTGTCCTTACCTCCTTTCTTCCTTCTTCTCAAGTGAGGACTTCGACCTCCCACTCCCATCCTCCAAAGAAACCAACGCACCCGCACCCATGCGCGTCTCTACGCTACGAGCCGAACGATGCCGTCCAAGTCGCCAGACCAAGGCGAGGAAGTGCAGCCGCATGGAGACCGAGGCGAGGCGGTCGAAGCGATGAGGAGACAGGCGGTCGAGTGGGCGAGCGGCGGCGCTGGTGCTGGCACGCGCCTTGAACTGCGGAGGCGGTGCTCGAGGACGCGGTGGAGGAAACTTTCGCCAATGTCGAGACCGAAGACCAGTCAAGCAACTACCAAGCGCGAAACTGGAAGCACTCGTCACTTCCCATTCTTCTCTAGTCGAGATGTACCGCACATTCCCCAGGGCCACAATCCAGAAACGTCCAAGGCCTTCGCTGCAGCAACACCAGAGTTTGTCATGCCAGCGGCAAGGATGATCGGCCACGAAGGGTGTAAAGCGTGACGTGTCCAAGTCAAAGTAGCGACGCGTGGGCTTCACGACTCACACGAGTTCGAGAGCGGATGAGGGAGCACGAGGCAGTCGACGCGCTGCACGCTTTACTTCCACTTGGGCAGTCAACTTTCGAGACAGAAAGACTGCGGGAGCACGCTGCATTCGTCCTGGAAGCTTTCCAAGCACGGGATCGTTGCAGCTCAAGGTCTTCGGCACGCAGTGCAATCAGCTGTTGGATGCCTTCCAGCGACCACACACGCAGCACAAGTGGCGCCACTTTCGTCTCGGAGACCTGTCGGCGAGGGCTTTGCAGCAGCAGTAGCAGCAGATTTACTGCTCGCGCTACACGCCCATGGAAACTTTGGTTCTTCAGGTGTATTGGTACATATCCTATGCTATGATTCTTTGTTGCGTACAGCCCCTAGTGCATCGAGCAGGCTGCTTTGGATGTCCGCTTGAACGCGTAGGGTGCTACACCAACTCCAAGCGGGCTTTGAAGCTCGGCTGTGAGATAATTGTCTCCCACAAATGCGTCGTCAGCGTTCAGCCGCTCGAAGAACTCTTCGTCCATGTCCTCGACGGTCAACTCGCTGTCCTTCATGCAGAACCACGTGAGCGGGATGGCTGCCAGAGTGACGCATGAGAAGGAGTAGAAGGCGCCGGAGTAGCCGAAGCCGTCGTGCTCGACCCAAATGCCAAATCCAAAAGATCCCAGAGCAGCGCCAGCCTTTCCGGCTGCTGCGGAGATACCAAAAAGTGAGCTGCGTATTGGCGTTGGGAACATCTCGGTCGGCATCACGAAAGTCGACATGTTGGGGCCAAAGTTGGAGAAGAAGAGCGCGAGACCGTACAGCAGCACAAACGCAACGGGGTTAGCGTCGAGATCGTCCCAAAGCGTAGCGAGACACAGGAAGAGAACAGTCATGAAGGCGAAGCCCTGCATCTGGATGGTCTGTCGTCCGACCGAGTTGATGAAGAACACAGCGACGTAGTAGCCAGGTAGCGCCATGAGCGCCACAAACGCGTTCTGCGTGGACACGACCTGGAGCGACGCGTCGGTGACTCCAATGACGGCCAGCGTCGTGGACGAGAACATGTTCTGCGCGTAGAATGCAATGTCGAAGAGGAACCACGTGCCAGCCGTGCCGAGCAGCGCTTTGCCGTAGTTCCGTAGCACAAACTTGAACGTCGGCGTACCAACGAGTCCGTTGCGTTCTGCAGCAACACGGCGCTTCCTGCACGCCACGAACGCCTTGGTCTCCTCTGCCTTGGTCCGGTAGAACAGCAGCACCAGTGCAGGCACGGCGCCGAGCGCGAGCATCAGCCTCCATACAGCGTCGAGCCGCGCGTCGCTGTTCCTTCCCGAGTCGGCGTTGGCCAGCGCCTGGATGAGCAAATTGCCGAGAATCGACGACGTCACGGACGCGACGCCCTGCAGCGAGAAGGTGAGCGCCACGTTGCGGTTGCGATCGGTGACGGAGGCTGCATCCTCCGCGATGGTCGTAGCTGCCAGCGGGTACTCGCCACCCACACCAATGCCGAGCACTCCTCGAGCAACCGCGAGGAACCAGAGCGTTCGCTCAGGCGAACCGCCGTACGAGCTCGCACAGAGCAGGCTGCCGAGCGCCATGAGCGCGCAGGTGCCGATGTGGCTGCTTCGACGGCCGTAGACGTCGCCCAGCACCCCAAAGACCACCTGTCCAAGCGCGGCGCCGATGAGCGCGGCCGCCGACACGGCCGATCGCATGCCCGAGTCGTAGACGGCCGAGCCGAATCGCTCGGTCAGCACCACGTTGACCACGTTCATGACCATGAGGTCGTACGAGGCCGCGAAGAAGCCCAGCGCGCGCACCAGCGTCGGGCTCATGGCCGATTGCAGACTGAGGTGGCGAAATGGCGGGGTGGCGGAATGGGAATCTGGAGATTTGGCGCATCAAAGACGACGGGCGCTCACTATGGACCAGGTGGTGGGAAAATCTGCCGAGAGTTGGCCGATGGACGAGTCAGTACGGTACGGTACTACCAGTTGAAGTGACCCTGCTCAGCTTCAGCTTTCACTGTTGGTGAGTCACCATTGACGGCGGCTGTCGGCGTTGGTGGAGGTTTTGTCGTTGTCGTTGGAGCTGCTCATCGATCCGTTGAGCCTTTTGAGGAAGGCTTTTGGTGGTCAGGACCAATGCACAACCGGTGGTTGATGAGATTGAAAAGGTGCTGGGCAAACGCATGCAGCTCGCACGAGATTTCTCTATTGAAGCAAGGGGAACGGACTGTTCGTAGAGCTTTGGAGCGCATGGCGAATGCATTTGCGACGACTGCAGAGACTGCAAAGCTCTGGGAGCGCTCGCTATCAGGGTCATCGGTTGTTGCTGTTGCAGTATTGGAGTGGACCACAGCAGAAATTGTGGATGCCTTGATAGATTCATTTGCTATATGTATTGAATCTCAAAGATTCATGAGCAAGATAAATCGAATCTTGTTACTAGACGAGTCAGATACGTGGTTAGGGTTTAGATCGAGATTAAAACACATAAAACGGACGACTTCGTGGTGCAACCACCCGTTTGGATCGCTATCACCTGTCGAAACGGCCGCTCACTTGGTTTTGCTATAGAACACAGTGCATCTCAACAGTGTAGCGTGCAAAGTGCATTTGCGTGCCAATTGGGGCTCGTTCGTCTTTCACGGCTCACCTTTCGCGGCACACGTGACTGCTCACTCTCGAATTCGCCAACCTCCAAGCGCTTCGCCAGTCCTCTTTCTTCGATACTGTACCATGAACAAATTCCTCGTCCGCGGTCTCGGCTTCTTCAACGATGCTTACGACCTCTTTGTCATGAATGTCGTCAACATCGTGCTCACCGAGCAGTACGGCAAGGACGTGTACACGGCCAACATGAAGTCTGCCGTGTCGGCGGCGGCACTCATCGGAGCCGTCATCGGCCAGCTTCTCTTTGGCTATCTCGGCGATATTTTCGGCCGCAAGATCAACATGATCGCCACGTGTGCGCTGCTGATCTTTGGTGGCATCCTCTGCACCTGCGCGTACGGAGGATCGGCCGAGGGCACGCTCTGGTTCTTGGTCATTGCTCGAGGCATTCTGGGCATCGGTATCGGCGGAGAGTATCCACTTGCCGCCTCCTCCACCGCTGAAGACGCAACGTCTGTCACCGACCGCAATCGCCGTGTTGCGCTCACGTTCTCGCTGCAGGGAATTGGATCGCTCACGGCTGCTATCCTCGGCAACCTGCTCATCCAGGCGTTCGCGAACGGCCCCAAGGACACGAACCCGTCGGACCGCCTTGAGACTGTCTGGCGATTACTGTTTGGTATTGGAGTCATCCCAGCGATCGTCGTCTGCTATTACCGCATCACCGCCGAGGAGACGGAGGCGTTCAAGGTTGCCGAGCAGCGGCGTGCTGCCGCAGAGGCGGCAGCTGGTGGTGCTGGGTCGAGCCGTCCACATCTGTCATTCATCCTGCGCAATTACGGCAAGTCGCTCCTCGGAACGGCCGGCACTTGGTTCCTTTTCGACATCGTCTTCTACGCGCAGAACCTGTTCTCTGCTAGCATTCTATCTGTCGTTGGTCTTGACGATCCATCGCTGCAGGAAGTGACGACCCAGAATGCGTTTGTTGCTCTGATGGCGCTGCCGGGCTACTACGTCGCCGTGCACTTCATCAACAAGCTTGGCCGCAAAGTGATCCAGCTGCAGGGCTTTGTGGTCATGACGGTGCTCTTCCTCGTGCTCGCTGTTTTCTGGGATGATATCAAGAAACACGCCGTGTTGTTCATCATCCTTTACGGCCTCGCACTCTTCTTCTCCAACTTTGGTCCCAACATGTCGACCTTTGTGATGCCGACCGAGATGTTCCCGACGCCAATTCGGAGCACGTGCCACGGTTTATCGGCCGCAGCTGGTAAGGCCGGTGCTGCCATCGGTTCTTTCGGCTTCTCGATCTGGGTTGAGAATGAGAGCTTTGGTTATGCTGGCGCTTTCTACACGTTTGCCGCTATCACGTTCGTGTCGATCCCGCTCACTTGGTTCTGCATGTTTGACAATGAGCGCGGCTTCGACGAGATGGACGCCGAGTTTTACCACAAGCTACAAGGCGTGGACAACTTCACTCGTGAGTCTTTTTCCTCGCAGATCAAGGACATTGAGAAGAACGCTGTCAACTACAAGGCGGTAGCATCACCCACACCCCTGTTGAGTTGCTACGAGTAATTCATGTACTATAAACCAAAACCAAAGTCGATTGTTTGCCATCACTTCATTGCGCAGGAAATCGAGACTCAGATACTGAGTGCTGTCCACTCGCAGTTCGGCCGGAGTTCGCGTACTAGATCGCACACACGACGCGCCTAGTTGGGTGTAGCCGTAGCCTTGTAGACACCACCCTCCTTCTCGATATCCTGCTCCTTGATCTGCGACGAGAACGATTCGCGTGTGAACTCGTCAGCGCCGTTCAGGAGGCGGTAGAACTCGGCGTCCATCTCCTCAATGCCCGCGTTGTTGTCGAACATGCACCACCACGTGAGGGGGATCGAGATGAAGCAGATCGCCGCGAACGTGAACCACGTGCCATCGTAGCCAAATCCTGGTTTCTGGACCCAGATGAAGAACCCGAAGGATCCAATTGCAGCACCAGCCCTTCCGCACGCAGCAGAGATACCGTGGCACGTGCTGCGAATCGGCGTGGGGAACATCTCCGTCGGCATCACGAACGTAGCCATGTTGGGGCCGAAGTTGGAGAAGAAGAGCGTCAGACCGTACAGCACGATGAATAGAATCGAGCGCTCTCTGATCGAGTCCCAGAAGATACCGAGGATCAGGAAGAGGATCGTCATGAAGATGAAACCCTGGATCTGCATGATCTTGCGGCCCATCTTGTTGATGAAGTAGATTGCCACGAAGTAGCCCGGCAGAGCCATCAGCGACACGAAAGCCACCTCCGTCGTCACCTCCTGAAGCGAGGGGTTGTGGAGACCAACGACCGCCAGAATACTGGCCGAGAACAGGCTCTGCGCATAGAACACAATGTCGAAGAGGAACCACGTGCCGGCTGTGCCGAGGAGCGACTTGCCGTAGTGCTTGACGATGAAAGACAGACGAGCCTTCTTCTGCGTCGTCACCTGCGTCAGAGCCTGACCGCGCTCCTGCACGTTCTTGAACGCCTCGGTCTCCTCAGCCGTGAAGCGGTAGTAGCACACAACCAGAGCGGGGATCACACCGAGACCGAAGAGCAGGCGCCAGACCGTCTCGAGACGCTCGTCGCTGTTGTTTCCCGGGTCGCCGTTGGCAAAAGCCTGCACCAGCAGATTACCAGCGATGGCAGCCGTCACCTGACCCACTCCCTGCAGCGAGAACGTCATGGCGACACGCTTGTTTCGATCAGCAGAGTCGGTCGAGTCTTCAGCCGTCGTACTGGCAGCCAGCGGGTACTCGCCACCGATGCCGATACCGAGAATCAGACGAGCGGCCACGAGGAACCACAGCGTCGACTTGCCGTCACCAGCGTAGGCCGCAGTACACAGGATGCCACCGAAGATGAGCAGGCAGCACGTGGCGATCATGTTGACCTTGCGGCCGAAGACATCGCCAAGCATGCCAAAAAGCACTTGACCAACAATGGCACCGATGAGGGCTGCAGCGGAGACCCACGACTGGATATACGACGTGTAGACCGACCTGGTGTATTGCTCAGTGAGCACGACGTTGACGACGTTCATAACGAAGAGGTCGTAGGCATCGTTGTAGAAACCGAGGCCGCGGACGAGGAACTTGTTCATCTTGTGTGTGTGGCTTTCGGGGCTTGGTCGAGGCGAGGCAAGTTGGAAAGTGAGTGAGATCGGGAGCCCGTCGAGATTAATGGTGCATGAAGCTGCTTGACAGCCAGTCCAGTGGAGTGATAGAGGACATGAGAAGGGCAAGCAAAAGATGATTGCGGTTTTGCTCTGATTGCGGTTGTCCTCACTGAGTCAGGCAAGTCACGTTGCTGAAGCCGTACGAGATCTGCAGTGCTATTCATCCGTTCGCATTATGGAGTATCGGACCAACCCTGGCTCGGCAAATCCAATGACACTTGTACAAGCCCGGCGTTGTCAAGATTCATATCCTATGTCAAACAAATCTCCAATCAACTCCCGTGCAGGCCAATCGAATTGCAGCGTAATCGAGCGACTGAGTGTATCAAGGCGACTCACACCACTGGAGCTGACACTTAAGCGGAACAGCTTGTCATCAACTCGCACTTGACAAGCCATGCACCAAAGGGCCATGCACCAAAGGTGAGGTTCCGAAAATCTTTTGTTTCGGTTTTTCAGCCGCAATGGCTACAGGCGTTCTTTGTGGATACAAGCATTATGAGTGTGCTGCCAAGCTCTTCATTTCATCAAGGAAGTGAAGATCGATAAAAAGTAGCCGTGCAATTCAGGAATAGCGTTCTATCGATAGATCTATCATCGTCGTTACCACAATACTGTTGCCAAAGGACTGGGTCTGCGTTGATGAAGACGAAGATTACGGGCATACTTGAGATACCAGCGTCGAGTTTACATGAGGAGCTCGAGATTTCAAGAATTCGAGGCTTGGGAAGCAGTCAAGTTGACGATAGACAGGAACGATGAACAGCCAAAAGGGTCAAATTGGATTCATATGTACAGCTTTGCTGGCTGCAAGTCTACAATAGCTCTTCTGCAAACCATCTACTCGCTGTGAAACAGAACAAATACGCGTTTGCTAGCACAAGGAACGCATTTAGTTGGGCGTGGAAGCAACCTTGTAGACACCGCCCTCCTTCTCGACGTCCGTCTTGATCTGCGACGAGAAAGACTCGCGCGTCACCTCGTCAGCGCCGTTGAGCAGGCGGTAGAACTCAGCGTCCATCTCCTCAATACCGGCGTTGTTGTCGAACGTGAAGAAGTACGCGATCGGGAGCGAGATGAGCGAGATACCCGCGAAGGTGTACCAGGCACCCGAGTAGCCGAAGCTCTCGTTGGAGACCCAGATCGAGAAGCCGAACGAGCCGATGGCAGCACCAGCCTTACCGCAAGCAGCCGAGATACCGTGGCACGTACTGCGGATCGGCGTCGGGTACATCTCAGTCGGCATGACAAACGTCGACGTGTTGGGGCCAAAGTTGGAGAAGAAGAGCGTCAGACCGTACAGGATGATGAAGGCAACGGAGTGCTTCTTGATATCATCCCAGAAGATACCGAAGAACAGGAACAGGATAGCCATGAAGGAAAAGCCCTGCAGCATCATGATCTTGCGGCCCATGCGATTGATGAAGTAGATGGCCGTGTAGTAGCCCGGCAGCGCGAGGATGGCGATGAAGGCGACTTCGGTTGTCACCTGCTGGAGAGACGGGTCGCTGAGGCCCACGACCTTGAGGATGCTTCCCGAGAACAGGTTCTGCGAGTAGTAGATGATGTCGAAGAGGAACCACGTGCCGGCCGTGCCGATCAGGCTCTTCCAGTAGTGCTTGAGGATGAACATAATGCGCGCCTTCTTCTCGACAGCAGCCTGCGTCACGACCATGCCGCGCTCCTGCACGTTCTTGTACGCCTCGGTCTCCTCGGCCGTGAAACGGAAGTAGCACACGACGCAAGCGGGGACAATGCCAAGACCGAAGAGCAGGCGCCAGACTGTCTCGAGGCGCTCGTCGCTGTTGTCACCCGGAGCACCGTCAGCGAAAGCCTGGACGATCAGGTTGCCGAGGATGGCAGCCGTGACCTGGCCAATACCCTGCATCGAGAAGGTCGTGGCCACCTTGGTGTTACGCTGGGCCGGCGAAGTCGTGTCCTCCGCCGTAGACGACGCAGCAAGCGGGTACTCGCCACCGATACCGATGCCGAGGATGATACGCGAGACGACGAGGAACCACAGCGTGCCGTGCGCACTGCCAGCGTACGACACGGTACAGAGGATGCCACCGAAGATGAGCAGGCAGCACGTGGCGATCATGTTGACCTTGCGGCCGAACAGGTCACCGAGCAGACCGAATCCGAGCTGACCGATGACGGCACCGATGATGGCGGCGGCCGAGACCCACGACTTGATGTAGGACGTGTAGACGGCCTTGGTGTACTGCTCGGTGAGCACGACGTTGATGACGTTCATGATGAAGAGGTCATAGGCGTCGTTGAAGAAGCCGATGCTTCGCACGATGAGCTTGTTCATGGTCGACTCGGAGCTGGAGCTGGGCCACGAGGCTGCTGGCGGCTTGTGCGGTAGGCTGCGAGTTGGAGAATGAGGAAGGGGGCCTGCCTGGCAGATCAAGCCGGCTCAAAAACGCTCGTCGGCACCAACGCTGGAGCTACTCACGGCGTCGTCGAGACCTCGAGAGCACCTGCACCAGTGTCCATACTCGGCGCAAGAGAGACCATGCTCGCGAGGATGAGATGGTACATTCAGTCGCTGAGCCGAGCGCGGTGAGACCGTCCAGTTTTCGGAATCCAGTGTCCCGCCTCAGTCCAGACTTGCCCTTTGTATACCTGCGGCGAATCTCGGCGGAGATTCCGCCGTCCTGCGCTCGCTTAGTCGCCGCATCTCGACCGATACACGGAACCGCCGAGATGCTCGAGCTATGCGCTCGGAATCTGCGCGTCCCGGCTGCGCGCTGCAGGTCAAGGCGTCAGTACAGTAGTCACAGATACTGAAGCTCTCTTCTCGTGGATGATTGTGCCTTTCAGGTGATGGCTGAGCAGTTTGCTGCAATTGCTGCAATTGCTGCACGGGACCTGCACGGATGGGCTGCACCTGCAGAGATACATCTCGTCACCTCGGCGACTCGGATGGCGCGAACGCCTTTGCTTTCTTCGATTTCAGAACGACTCACGCGATAAATACATGCAACATGCACGGAACGAGCACGACCAACAATCCCCAGGGACCTGCCTACGCGGCTGCGGCGTTGGCCACGGAGCCCTCGCCCACGTCGTTGAGATGCTTGAGCTGCTGCTGGCGCTTCCGTTCGACACGGGCCATGATAACACGCTGGAGCAGCGGGCGGTGCGCGCGCAGCAGCTGCGCCAGCCGCGCCTTGCGCAGCGTGTCGTCCAGGTTCTCGATCTTGGGGAAGTTCCTGGTCGCGAGGCGGTGCCAGCGCTGCCACTGCACGTACTCGCGGTCGCATCCTGGAGCGAGCTGGCAGCGCTGGCGGCGGCGGCGGTCGACTTCTTCTTGCCAGCTGAACGAGTACCCGCACAGGCACGCGACTGTGTCGCAGCCCTCGACTTTGACGAGCGTCACGTGGCAGCCACGACACTCGAGGACGCTCTCCTCCTCGATAAAGTCGTTGCAGTTGCCATCGTGGTGGTCGCTCGCCTTGCACTTGAAACACACCTGCTCCCCACAGCAGCGTGTCTCGGTGTTAGGATGGACGAAAAGGTGATGGAGAAGCAGCGCCGCGCGGCGCTCTTCATCCGTGATGCGCGGGAGCAGCTCCCACATGACATCTTCGGCTTCATCGCCGAACACGGACTGCAGCTTCTCATAGACCGCGTCCGTGTCTTCCTTGTGGAAGCAGAATGCGCGGAGTGCTGCCAGAAACTCGGGCAGCCCCGCCTCCTGCTCGGGGGTGAGCGCCAACACGAGCGCGTCGGTCTCAGTGCGCCTAGCCGCCCCCGGTAGCATCGTGTATTCAGTGTTGTGGCAGCAGGGCGACTGGAAGCCGCAGCTCTGACGGCACAGCATGACGTACTTGTCCAGCACGTGCGAATTGTCGTCGACCCACTCCTCCTCCTCCTCCTCCTGGACGCCAGCGTCGCTCTCCGAGTCGCTGTCGGACGACTCGGCATCATCCGAGGCCGTGGATCCCTCTTCCGGCGTCTCGGTCTCCGCCACCACCAGCTCACTCTCTTGTACCTCTTCCTCGGCCGCTGGCTCATTGCCAGATGCCTCCACGACGCTAGCAGGCTCCTCTGGCAGCACAAAGCGAGCCCACTGGCGCTTGTTGAGCGGCGCGAGGCACATGGGGCAGCGCACCTTGGGCAGCACGCCGGCGTAGAAGGCGTAGACGGTCGCGATCACGTGCTGCACGAGGCACGCGGCGCACACCTCTCCCTCGCAGTCCCGCGAGCCGCAGACGCGCTCCACCACCTGCGCGCGCGGCACGACGTCCATGCAGATCTGGCAGATGCCCACGAGCTCTTCCTCGCCTTCCACGGGGCCGTTCGAGCCCGCGAGCGCCGCGTTCGGCTCCGGATCGTCCAGCATCGCGCCGCGCGCCAGCAGCTGCACGTCTGCGCGCGTCGCCTTGGCCTTGACGACGTCCGGCGCCTCGAGCTCGGGGGAGTCGCCGCCCATACTACTGCAGAACAGGAGGAGGAAAGAAGCAATGTTCTCGCGACCTGGAAGAAAGGCGGCGCCTCAGATTTCCTATACGACTCTTGGCGGAAAAAAAATCTGAGGAAGGTGCTCATGAAGAAAGGTCGTGTGGAGCTTGGATGCGTTTGGAGGTGAGGTGAGAGGGTGGGCCAGTGGCTGTGGGGGGTGACAGTTGACGTGTTCGAGGCGTGGGAGAAGCAGCATGGACGCTTTGCTCTCGGTGGAGTTGCTCCATGGCGATTTGAGATTTCCAGCGATTGAGATTTCCAATGACTCGTAATCCGACTGCAATGCTGTTGCTATGACTAGCAGCTTCGGCTTCTTCATGATGCGCTATCAGGAAGCTCCAGGGTGTAAATGTTGCTGGAGGCAAAGTACAAGACGCAGGACGTCGCGGGCGTGCAGTATGCGACCGTGCTCGTTGCTATCGACACGCTCCATGAGAAGCTCAAACGCCAGCCGCAAGCTCAAACGCCAGCCGCAAAGTGAGCGCAATCAGGCAGACATGGACCAAAGCGTCAACAGGACCGTCTTCTTCATCGCCTGGCATCTTGTCGAGCGCTAGGAATTGGCGGGGTATCCGATCGGACGAGCAAACTGGGTGTGATTTGCTTGCTTATCGAGGCTGGCGTGATGCCGGTTCCTCATGATAGGCATACGAAACGTACGGACAGCCATGTGCCGTCGGGAAGGTGACAAAGACGGCAAGGTGACGAGGATGAAGAAGAAGAAAGAGAGAAAGAGAGAGAGAGATCATGCGCACACGAGTCGTCTATATAGTACACGGCTTAAATATGGCTCTGCTCCTCGCTCGCTCGGCTTAATGGAAGAGTGCGAGTGGCGGCAGCACCACAGGCCGCGTCTGCATGGCGTGGTGCTCGGTCGGGTGCAGGAACGAGAGCAGCGAGCGGCCGTGCTCAAAGGGCTGCGTGGCCGGGAAGCGGCTGGGCAGCGTCAGTGCCGGCGGCTGCGGGCGCCAGAGCTCCTGGCGACGCGCGTCCGCCGAGTGGTCGAGTGCCTGGACGGTCGGCAGCGGGGCCGAGGCGGTCGTCGGGTTGACCAGGAAGCCGATGCTGAGCTTGGCGCTCGAGGGCGAGGACGTCGACGGCGACAGTCCCGACACGGACAGCGGCGAGCTGGGCGGCGAGAGCGCCAGCAGCTTGGAGTGCGACTTGCAGCGGCCCTTGACCTGCGAGAACTTCTCGCAGCCGGGGTGCGTGCAGCGGCGGCCGCCGCCGTGCGAGATGCAGTAGCCCTTGCTCTGTGCGAGCTTGGCGCAGCCGTCGAACTGGCAGCGGCGGCCACCGCCGTGGGCGATGCAGAGTCCGCGGCTCTGGGCGAGCTTGTTGCAGTCGGGGTCGCGGCAGCGCGAGCCGCCGCCGTGAGCCTTGCAGAGACCACGGGTCTGCGCGAACTTGTCGCATCCGCTGAACTGGCAGCGAGCGCGGTTGGCGTTGCGCCGAGCGCTCGTCTTGGGCTTCAGGCCGGGCATGCTGGTCGTGAAGAGGGAGGTGATACTGACGCGGCTGTGGGTCAGTGGGGGAATTGCGGAATGAGCTGCTCCGTCAGCAGCTCCATCCCCTCACCACTCCACTCCACCGACCCAGCAGCGGGCTCTTCTTGCGCGCAGATGCTCAATAGCTGAAGCGGAGGGCGACTGTCTTCTCCTGGCGGGTTGCGCGAGACTCGAGCCCACTATGGACGACAGGTTCAACGTCGCGAGGCAGAGGCACCGACGGATAGTCGGGCGTCCCGCGCCTTGTGAGCCACGCTTTCCATCGCCAGCTGCTGCCGCGGCGCCCGAGCTCTACGCCCGAGCCCGGGGGCTCGGCTTGCTTATCGCAGCGCCGACAATGCGCGATGCCACTGTACGATGCCACGCCGACTGTGACCGCAGCCAACTCGCACAGGTGTGCATGGTTGTGGCAGCTCTCTGAGTTGCGTGGATGCCTGCACTGTGAGGCGAGGGTCCGGTAGAGGCCGCAATGCTCATACACGCCGGCAATGTAAAGGAGCAGCGGTCCGACCCTTCCAACCCGAGGCGATCTCTCTTGGCGTCGCCTTGCGACCACCGTAGACACCGCGAATGCGACGCCAGGATGTGGCTGTATTGATAACACCTGATGTATCTGCCATACGGCCGCGACATGCTGCAGCCTCCTGAGACCCACGAGACGGTCTCCATGCGGGTGCCAGCCGCTTCGAGTTGACGACCAGAGGCGAACCTTGGCTCGTAGTCGGGATTACTACGCCCGCGCACGCCACGCCCAGCTAAGGCCACGAGCAGCTGGACGACACCAACACTTCGACCCAAATCCCACATGCACCACCCACGACCAATTGTGCTGGTCAGCCCAGGTGCCGTTACAGCTAGAAACACGCGGGAGGTGCCGGGGCAGCGGGTATGATACCAGAGCCCGGAGGATCGCAGCCACAGGCTGGAGCTCGACTCGCAAGCTACGACGAGCACCGTGGAGCCCAAGGCGTCCACATCTGGTCACGTTTTCCAATGTCTCCTTCCTCGAAACCAGCCGGGGCCGATACAGCGACCTTGCGATCGACGCCGGAGCTACTCTAGTCAACAACACACACCGGAGCCAGCGGTTTTTATACTCAAACCAACATGTCGTCGTTCAGACCGAGTGCACCGTCCTGATCATTGTTCGTGGCTGCGAGCGCCCCGACGGCGGCCACTGTGGTATGCACAAATTTTGCGCTCCGAGGATATTACGTGTTTGAAGTGACGATAAACATCGCTGCCATGGACAGCAATGTCATCAGGAGCTCTTGAAAAATGCGACTACATATCATATCCCAGAGCGCGTGGTGATGTCGCCACCCCAACACATCCCGCCGACGCTTTCTTCCTTCGCGCCGCCGGCACACTCACTTGCCAGGCATCCCACGGCATCTTGACCGCCGGGTTCACACTGCCACACTACGTTGCGCTCAATTGTGCCTTGAAGATGATCTTTCTTGAAGCGCGCCCGTGTATGTTCGCGCACGGGCGTGGCTGTCCACGGCCTGACCCTCCACGCCGCTCCTAGAGGAACGGCGGCCATGAATATGAGACCGAGCCCGCGTCGCTGACTCGTTGCCACCTGCTGATCGGTCTCCAGCAAGTCGTCGCCTCGCCCAATTCGCCTATCGCCGGCCTCGTCTCGCTCACCGCTTTCTTTGGCGTGCACCGAGTGCATCAAGTGCACAAAATGACTTGCTGTATGCCCATCAGCGAAGCTGCCCCGCGTCCGCGCGACATTAGCTAACACGACGTGTCAGCACCAGCGGCTATGCACTTCAGCTCCCATGCGCACAGGCTCCTCTTTCGATCTGTGAGATTTTACGTTAGTGTGCACACAGTACACAGGGAACAGCTACACAGGATGTCGCGGACCACACGCCACCAGCATGCGTGCGTGCGTGTGGACGGGCGGGTCGAGTTGATCTGCAGCGCAATGGCATGGAGCTGCAAAGCGGTGCAAGGGATGCATGTCGCCGCTCGGCCGTCACGTCGATCACCTGCCTGTCCACAGCGTCCACCACGTCTGTCAAAGTGCTCGAACGTTCGCCGTCGATGACAGTACACGGGCTGCGAGAGTTCGGCGTCGCGTTCCTCGCGTCGTGGCGGGGGATTCGCTCGTTATTTCTGCCGCCTGCTATTTCCGCGGCGAGTTTCGGCCGAATTAGCTCGTGTGATGGCCGACTATCCTGGGCGTGCCAAGATTAGCGTCTCGCGGTCGCACGATGCTGTCGTGGTGAGCTTGGAGCTCATGGCGATGCTCACTGTGGGTTTGCGCGCGCCAATTGCACCCGCTAGCCTTCCACCAGCTTTCTGCCCAATATGTCCGCGTTTCGAGCAGCACAGCATGTGGAGGACCACTGGGACCAATTCTTCTCGATCGATGAAAACAACGGGCTTGATGGACTCGTACATGCACTCGACTATGGGCTGCCTGATGCTGCTGCTGCACCACTGGTCTTTGAGCACCATCGCCAGCAGCACACTAGTTTATGGAAGTCAATGGAGCACTCGGAGGCGCCTATCCAAATGGTTAAGCATGTCCACGCACAGCCACAGCATAGGGTAGTGCTCCCCTTTACAGACCACGAGCAGCTCCGTCACTTTTACTTCCAGCAGCAGCAGCACCAGCAGCACCAGCCACAGCTTTATCACCGTGCCCCAGTGGTAGCGTCCAGACAGCAGCGGAGCCATAGGCGCAAAACTGATTCGTATCCCGCCAGTTCTCCCCACCAAAATCTGGAGCAGTCTTCAACATCTAGCTCCGAGGCGGTCCTTTACCCTCAAGCATCATCCACAACTCCTCCACAGGCGCCGACGACACACGTTGGACGATGGACTAAAAAGGAGCATGAGCTCTTCCTTGAAGGGCTTAAGCTCTATGGCCGGTCGTGGAAGAAGATCTCAACGCTCGTCGTGACCCGCACGCTTGTCCAGATTCGCACCCATGCCCAAAAGTACCTGCAAAAGCAGTCGCGTGCAGCACAGAAGCTCGCTGCAGCCGCTGCAGACTCCCCAGCATCAACTTGCTCTTCCCCTTCTTCGTCAGTCGCGCGAGACCCCAGCCTTAGCACCGTCAGTACCGGCTCGGATCTGTCGTCGCTTCAAATACCTGCAGGAATCGACAGTTGGAGCATGGCGCCTCCACCACAAGCTGAGACCTTGCATCCAGTCGCGTTCCCATCTTCCATGTCCACGTCTCTACTGCGCTCGCCGGCAGCCTCTTGCCAGCCAGAGCGCTCCATGTCAGCCTCATCTTCTTTATCTTCACCGGCAACGCATGCGCCACTGTTTTCGCCTTCAACAGATAACCTCGTCACAAGCTTCAAGCTGGACCAGCTCCTTCAGGAAGAGCCATCTGGTGGGTGTGATGATGGCGAGCTGCTTGGTGTCGCCACCGAGGAGCCCAAGCTCGCCGACCGAGTGCTGAAGCCCGAGCCAATGCATTCGGGCGACGAAAACCAGCCGCAGCGCACGTTTCCTCCCGTGCTCGATGGCCGCGAGCTGCTTCACGCATTCGATGAACTGTATCCTGGCGTGACAGTCTCCAATTCCCCACGAATGGAAACGTACGGTGGCTACTGCGACTGGATGTGACGGAAGCTATTGCCTCCACGCAGTACTTGCGCCAGCCGGGAAACTTTTTGAGCACCCGCGTACATACCCCACTAATAGTATCTAAGCCACAAACAATAGCAACAAACCGTCCAAAAGGCAAAATGAGAATCGCCTATCTTACCGCTTATCACTGCAGTTTAGATTGCGGAGAGGGAGTCATGCCGGATACTCTGGAAACTGCGCCACCGGTGCCTTGCTTGGCTTCTTTCAGAAATTGCTGCAGGGCCGTCAAACGATCATCGATGTCGCTGAACGAGTCCATAGAAGTATCCATCAGTAGCGAATTTTGTCGCTGCTCTTGTTTTTGAGGCTGCTGCTTCCTCCTTAACTGCTGATTTGTTGGACCGCTCGTTCCAATGGCATTCTTTCTCGCGGCAGTAGGCCGACTTGTTGTGGGCTGCCGAGGACTTTCTCGAGGTCCAGGCGCATTTCTTGCCGGCGATGGACTCCTTCCACGACTAGATGAACGCGGTGGTACGGCTGCTACTGGTCGATTCATTGGCGATTGAAAACGAGGTGGCAACTCGGAATCCTGTCCAGCAATCCTTTTCGGAGATGCCAGGCGCGCATCAATTTCTCGCTGCCGTCGCACAGTTGTACGCCCCCGTGACTGTGTTGATCGATATGATCCATTCGACCCACGAGAGTCCGCTGACGAGTACCCGCCGCCAGTCGAGCTATCTGACGCATATCCTTTCGCACTACCTCCCCGCCCGTTGAAGGTAGCAGGTGATCGTGACCGCGACCGCAATTGCTGCGTCTGCAACTTGCGTTCTTTCTCTAATTGATAAGCAGTGGGGTCGAATCGCCGGAATGCGCGCTGCGGGCGTGATGTCGGGTAGGACTGCCGACTTCCAACTGGTGAATGCGTTGACTCTCGCTCGTCATCTGATGACCGGTAACCGAGTGAAGATACTCGCCCTGGTCGTTGAAGGCGCTCACTTGACAGCATACCGCGGTCTCTAGCAGAGGATGGCGACTGACGACGAGCCCACTGCTGTCGATTCAGAGTTCTTCGATTAGGGGCTCCAGTATTGCGGCCATTCATTGTGGCTGATGGTCTGGCAGCTGGACCAACTGGGTCTTGATTTGCAGCTTTTGCTCTCATGATTGCAAGCTGCCGCATCAACTCCCGATTCTTGAGCTGAGTCTCTTCGAGCTGAGACTTCATCTCGACCATTTGCTCGAGCGTCTCCTCAATGGCATCCCCACTCTCTTTCTGGCAAAGTAGATAATGTTGTGTGAGCACTATATGTTTTGCAAATGAATTGAGAGTACTCGAGTGTACCAATTTTCGTCGAGCATCAAGACGCTCTTTTTCAAGCGCTTGCTTCAGATTATTCACACTCTCGCGTTCAGCAACATTATCGTCACTTGCCATCCGAAGTTGCCTGCAGTTCAGGATCAACAAGTTAGACACGTCAATTCAGAGGAGCTCCATTTCAATCGACCTACTCAACCTGAGCTCTGCCTTTAGCCTCGAAATCTCTTGGGTCGCTTCTTCGCGATACTGTTGGTAGATACCAAGCAGCTCCTTGTTCTCGTGTATCGAAGCCTACAGCGATTAGCATCGTGGGTGAGAAAGCCTTGTTATCTACCACAATCGCCTTCAGTTCATCCGCACCTCTAGTTCACGCTGCAGATCAAGGGAGGATGCATCTCCATAAAAACCACTGTTGTTGACAGGATCGATGTTTTCGCCATCAACACCGCCACAATACTGCTTCAGCGTGTTTTTGAGGCAGCGATTCTCCTCACGCAATGCCGCATTCTCGTCTGCAAGTTGATGTGAGTTTTGAGGCTCTACATTTTTCGCAGCTAGCGCCTGCAAACCAACGTTGGCAGTGAGTTCTTTACGATTGATTTCCCAGAAGTTACCACCTGCAAACGAACCTGGCGTAAGCGTCGAATAGTACGCTGCAGAATTTCTGGCGTCGGCGATTGCACTGGCGCTAGTGGCAGTGGATAGTGCACGCGGTCGAACTCTACCGCGTACGTGAGGATGAGGTAGCGCTTGTCGCTCGGACTGCCTCCCGCTGGCAGCCCGCCCAGCGCTTCGCCTGCTTTTCCCATCTTGCGCTTTCTGTACAGCTCCTGCGTCACCAGCACCGTAAATTCCACTTCACATTCCGCATCCTCTTCCTGCTGCGCACCAAGTCTGCAGCCGTCAGCAGGTCAATAAAGACTGCATCGCTGCGCTGCGCCAGCGCCGACAGCAGCATGTCCACAAACACGGCGAAGCGCTTGAAGTTGCCCGTCTTGCGCGTCAGCTCCTCAATATCTGCAGCCCCACCTCTCATCAGCTCAACAAATAAAAAAAAAGCTCCGTGCAGCTCCATCGCCAGCCAACGCATCGCACACGCAGCCGTGAAGCGCGCCGTCCAACACGCGCCGTCGCCGCCGCCGCTCGCGCTCGAAGCCGCCGCAGTCCCCGCCGACGCCGACGCGTCATCGACCTCGACCTGCAGCTGCAGCTCTTGACGCTGCACCGCCACCGTCACGACGTACGCCACGCCGTGGAACGCGAGCGTCGCCGCCGTCTCGCGCTCCTCCATGCTGCTGCTGGGCAAGTGACCGTTCGTCGCTCCATGGACGGGCGTAATGCAATGTCGTGATGATCCAAGATCGGGCGTAATGCACTGACGCGGGTTTACATATTTATAGCCAATCCACTTGGACTAAAGTGCGGTGTTTTAACCAATGGTGAGGAGGCAAGGTTGAAGGCAACCCTTCGCACTTTCTCGCTGGGTTCATAATGGCGCTCCATATCGCCCACCTTCCCGCCGGCTCCAGGCGTCTCCTGGCTGGAAATAGCGCGCGCGTGGGCGTCCGTTTCTCGCTCTATATCGAGGGAGCTGCATGAGCGCGACGCGCGAGGGCTCGGCGCTTCTCCAGGCTCCGCATTCGCGCCTTTCCGACTCTCGAGCGAGCGCGGAGGCCGGCGCGGCGACTGCGAACGTTGACGCAGAGGACATGGAGCTCTCGGGGCGCGGAGGGCCGCTGCCACCGGCGCTGGTGACGCGCAAGCCCGAGTTTGCGGCCGCGTACTTCTTCAAGGCCAACCCGACGCAGCGCGCGCTGTTCCTGGCCGGCGGCGCGCTGACAGGCGGCGTGCTGCCCATTGTCGCGTCTTGGATGCCTCAGTGGCACACGCGGCTTACCAAGACGCAGGTGGCGGCGATTGAGGATGCGGACTATGTGCTGGTCAAGATGGGGCTGCCGATGGATGACTCTAGTGGTGGAGGCAAAGCCAAGAACCAGGTCAAGCCAAACGGGAACATTGTGGCAACGACAGCTATTGACATTGACGACGCGCCTGCGCCTCGCAAGCAGCGGTTCGTGTGGGAGGAGTGCAAGCTGGAGACGCTTGTGATTCCATCCGACCGCACGACCCTCAGGTGGTTCGAATTCCGCAAGAGCAGGCACTTCTTTGACCCCAAGACGCGCGAGTTCTTTCGCCTCGAGACGGAGCTGCAGGAGCGAGCGGACGAGGTTGAAAAGCGAAGCAAAGTGGCCGAGACCGCTGGAGCAGTTGCGGCAGGTTACACAGGCGCAAAGGCGAGTGAGCTGCTCGAAGTATGCGGCCCAAATGAGTTGAATCTGACACCGCAGCACTGGACGCGAGTACTTCTTCGCAAAGTTCTGCACCCATTCTATTTGTTTCAAGTCGCGAGTGCCCTCATCTGGCTCAGTGAAAACTACACCACATATGCAGTACTAATCATGATCATGTCGGCCATTTCGATCGCGTGGGAGGTATACTCTCAGGTCTCCAGTGACCACAAGCTGCACGAACTCGTCAAGATGGACGCCAGCGTCAAGGTTATTCGTGACCAGCACATCCAGTCAATTAATGCCACACAGCTAGTTGTGGGGGATGTAGTTGTCGTGGAGGAAGGGCTAGTTCCCGCCGATATCGTAATGATTGCGGGCGAATGTACCGCGGATGAGTCGACGTTGACTGGCGAAGCAATCCCAATTACAAAGCAGGCGCTGCAATCTGGCCCGAGTAGGTCGACATCGAGCAATGGCCGCGATGCCAAAGCGCTGAAAGAGAAATCAGTATCACGAATGATTGACACGCAGCTCAAGACAACAGCGAAAGAGACTGTGTTGTATGCAGGATCAACGATTCTGACCGTCAAAGCCGACAATTCAAGCCGCGGCGTGGTGTTATGTACAGGGTTCTCCACTTCTAAAGGTGATCTATTCCGCTCAATCTTGTACCCTCGTCCCATCAATTTCAAAATCGAGCGCGATAGCTACAGATTCATGGCAGCGCTGTCCGTTGTGGCGGTACTAGCATTCATCAAGCGAATGGCACAAGCATCCAACTCCAACATCAGCACTGGCGACGCCCTCGTTTCGTCGCTTGACCTTGTTACCATAGCAGTTCCACCTGCTTTGCCTCTAATCCTCACAATCGGAGTCGGATTTGCACTAACACGCCTGGAGGCTTCGGGTGTCTTCTGCATCAACTCTCAACGCGTTAATCTTGCTGGACACCTCGATTGCTTTTGCTTCGACAAGACCGGCACGCTGTCCAGTGATCACCTCGACTTTCAAGGCGTCGACGAGTGCGCTTCCGGAACAGCGTCATTTATTGGTCTCCAAAGTGAAGTCGACGTGCTGTCCGTTAGCGCAATTGTTGGCCTCGCAACTTGCCACAGCCTCAATGAGCGCAACGGGAACGTCACCGGATACGCCCTCGAGCGTGACATGTTCCGCGCTACTGGTTACTCCATTGAGAATAACGTGCACAAGCGCAACACCCCAAACGCGCCATTCTCGATCCTCATTTCATCCCCGATTGGGAAAACCTTTGGCGTTGTCAAGCGATATTTGTTCGATGCCTCGTTACAACGCTCTTCGGTTCTGATCGAGGACTTTGAGAGCGGACAACGCGTTGTTTACACGAAAGGATCGCCGGAAGCTTTGCGCACGGTCTGTAATCCTGCCACACTACCTCCGAACTACATGGAAAAAGTTCGCACTTACTCATACCAGGGCTTCTATGTTGTGGGACTTGCAACCAAGACATTCCCTGTAACAGCGGACATCCCGGCTCGAGAGGCGATGGAATGCCGTCTCAATTTCGTGGGGTTTATTCTGTTCCTCAACAAGATCAAGAGCGAGTCGCCTTTTGTTATCACGACGCTTGAAGACGCTGGCATCGATGTGCGAATCATCACTGGTGACAACGCCTTCACTGCTATCCATGTCGCACGCAAGATTAATATGGACCTCGAGTCGAACGTCCTTCTGGTGGACACAGATAACGAAGGAGGAGGTGGTGGAAATGTCGTGGCGTTTGCAGACGTCGATGAGCTAGCAATCTCCACTACCCCTGAGTGGACGAGTGTTGATGAGAAGACCTTCATGGCTCTTGCAGATCACAACGAGTTTGCCTTGACTGGGGCTGCACTTGGACAAATGATTGAAACGATGCCCGCGTCTTTTGTTGAAGATGTGGTGATGCATACGAAGATTTTCTCGCGCATTCGACCCCAGCAAAAGTCGTGGATTGTGGAAGTACTGATCAAGCGATGCAAATGTGTCGGCATGGTCGGAGATGGTACGAATGACTGTGGCGCACTCAAGGCAGCTCATGTTGGCGTCGCGCTGTCTGATGCGGATGCATCGATTGTTGCGCCGTTCACGAGCCGGAAAAAGTTGATTACCGACGTAGTGGACCTCGTGCGAGAGGGCCGGTGCGCACTCAGCACCTCGTTTGTCGCGTTCAAGTACATGGTGCTGTACTCTATCGTGCAGGTGACGATAGCGTCGCTCATGATGGACTCGTACTCGCAAATGAGCAACAGCCAGTTCCTGTTCGACGACCTGGTCGTCGTCTTTGGACTCTCGGTGCTTATGGTGCGCACCTCAGCTTCTACCGCTCTGACGCGCGACCTCCCAGTGAAGACGCTGTTTGCTTCCAACATTGTCATGTCTCTCGCGGGGCAAATCATGATTTTCTTCGTGTGCCTTGGCATTGCCATCTCGGCTGCGCGCGCCAAGTCGTGGTTCTGTTCTGCCAAGGACGCGTACGAGCTGACGAAGGAGTTTGCGGGCAATGAGTCGGCGATTGAAGCTCCGTGTTACGTGTTTGTTCCTGGAGAGCCAGACGATCTGACACAGCACTCATACGAGAACAGCGTGCTATGGCTCTTTGGCCACCTGCAGTACTGGATTGTCGCGCTCGCCTTCAATGCCCAGGATGCGTTCCGCAAGCCGCTGTACTCGAATCGACTTTTTGTAGCCTACCTGGTCGTGCTGTTCTTCGTGCTGCAAGTGCAGCTCTTCAGCTACAACAGCGAGCTTGCAACTAAGACTGTCGGCGTCGACACAACGCTCGGCGTGCTCGAGTTACCGCACAGCTTTTGCACATCGCTATTTTTCCTGTTTCTCTTCGACCTGCTGCTCGCTATGGTCTGGGAGGTCGGTGTGGTCGGTGTCTTGTTGCATCGCGTACACCGCCGAGAGCACGTCGGGAATAGTGTCACAGGAGGCTGGCGAGCGTTGTTCACTCGCGCTCGTGGCAACCAAAGCGGTGTGTCACCCTACGTCGCCGAGAGAGATAGTTTACTCGGAGAAAGCAGCGACGGAGCCAAGCGTGGCGCCGAGGGAGTCGCTGGCCACGGCAACGGAACCGGAGGCGCCGACGACGAAGATGACGGCGAAGAGGTGGACGTGTTGAACCAGCAACAGTCACCCGAGATTGTCGTCGTCGGCGGCTACAACAGCGCATGAATGTAGACAACTTTCACACTTCAACATGATACTTTTGCTCACGTCAAGCCGTGCCTGTGCTATTTTGTTTCTTCATTAGAGTCCGACAGGAACAGCAAGCCGCGCTTTCCTCTGTTGCTCGCTGGCTTCAGCTGCCGCCTCGTTTGAGTCGATGAGCCGCAAGATCTCGTCGAGATCCTCTGGCTGTGCCAACTCTAATGCTAGTGGGTCGTGGTTCGCAGACTTTGGACGGTCCGCAGCTCCACTCGAAGGCTTGACCACCGTCCGCTCGCCATCCTCAGCCGACGTTGCAGCACAGTGCACGGACTCGTTGTCGTCCACAGGCAGCAGCAGTCGATCCGCATCGTCCACGAGCTCCAAAACCGGCGGAAACTCGGACAGGATGGCGTCCTCGCCGGCCTCGGCGTTCTCCAGCGCCGTCTTGTCATCCACAACCGCGACCAGGTCCTCAAAAAGTGGTGTGGCTGGTTGCGGATCCGCAGCTGGTTGTGGATCTGTGGACGGTTGCGGATCTGTGGACGGCTCCTGCTTGACGTCCGCGGCCACGCCCACGGCCACGACCGCGCGGCCGCAGGCTTTGGCCGGCAGCAGCGGCTGCCCGAACAGCACGCGGTACGTGGCTCGCCGCCGCACCGCGTCGTCCCAATGGTCGAAGGCCGCGACCGACACCTTCCCGTCCGCTGCACATTGCTGATCGGCTGCGTCTGCGGACGGCCGCGCTGGCGTCCACAGCGAAGGAGCCTCCTGCTTGACGGTCGACTTGGCGTCCTCGCGCGCGCGCAGCGTCTGCGGACGCACCGACAACGGTCAATGGCGCGGCGGCGCTGTCGTTTCGCGCCGCAAGGGACGCGAGTCAACGGACACGGCGGGCGGACGTACCCGCATGGATGGGGACGCTCGCGTTGGAGGCGGCTGCGGACGTGTGTGGACCTGTGGACGCGGACGAGTGCAGCGGCCGCGAATAACCCGCGCGTGGACGGCTCGGGCTCGAGGCCGCGGCCTCCGAGGCGGTTGCGGATGCGGACGCGACCGCCACCGCGCGTCGGAGATTGGCTTGCAATGCGTCCCGACATGATCGCCGCCGGCCGGCCACACTTGCGTTCAGTATAGCGCGGCGTATCTTGGCCAGGTGGATACGATAACCTCCTGATTCCGCGAAAAAAAAGGAAAGGATCCGAGCGGACTTTTGCGGACGACGACTGTATGTTGGAGGCACGACTTGAAGCTGATTGATTGACAAATGGACGATAGCAGCCCCTGCTTGGCGACAAGCTCGACGGCATGAGCGAGCACCTCACGATAAGGTGAAGCAGATGAGAAATGTCGCTCCTGTTGATGTCGCGTTGTTGCTTTGCAATAGCATCCGCTTACTCGTCAGCATAAACCCAGACTCGCCACTGGCGCTTGCTTGTGTGAGCCAACGCATTTGGCAACAACGAACACCAAAAATAGCCATCATCACCAGAATCGTTTTCTTGGGACGATACCTGACTTGGAACGCTGCATCAAGCTCGAAGCGGCGACTCACGAACTCGTTCTCGTTCGTGCGATTCAGCGCCATCGACCTCCGACATATCTTGGTGTTCTGGTTCTCGTGAGCGCAGCAGTCCTTTTCTTGATCATCATGACACCCCGACTGTCATCGCGTTTTCAACGCTTGCGTGCACAGCAAAGCCTAATGATACATTTCCTCCCAGCAAGCGAGAGTGCAGGTGTACCACGCTAACCACAGAATTGCTTTTGAAAAGCGACTTTCGCGAAGTGGAGCGCATCGTGGGCGTGTCAAGCCAACTTCCATACGTTCACGCCACATAGTCCCGCCCTCCCTCTTGGCCGTGAGCATCGAGCGTTCGCAACGCACTTGCAGTTGAATGGCTTCCTTTTGTGGCCGGATCAGAGTCAAGTTTACCCATCACGATTCTCAATAGTGGACGGTAGTGGACGGGGCCGCGTCCGCCCGTCCGCCCATCCGCCAGCCGCGTTCAAAAAAGACGGGGCCGCGGCCGTCCACTTACAAAAACCAAGTCTAATTTCGTCCGGCGGGCGGACGGCCACCCGACCGTCCGCGCGCCCCGCGCCCGCCTCGCGGATTCAAGCGCAGAAATAGACGGCGCGGGCGTCCAGAAGCAGCGGGCGGCCTGGCGGACGGGATCCTCTCGCGGCACCTCGCGCTCCCTCTTCCCCCTGCTCGACGAGCGCTCGGCGGTCTCAGAATGGTACGCGTGTGGCCGTGTGGCCGTGTGGACGAGTGGCCGTGTGGACGAGTGGCCGGTCCGCGCGGTCGTCCGGTGTGGACGAGGGGGAGGCCGGCCCTCCCCCTTTGGCCGAGAGAGACGGACGGACGAGGGGACTCATCGGGTGTGTGTGTGTGGCCGGCTGGTTGCGGACGCAGGACGACCGCGACTACGACCTCATGGACGACGGTGAGTTGGTTGCGGACGCGGTGCGGTGTGGTGCGCGTCGAGGCTAACGACGCTCGGCTGGGGGCTCGTCCGCAGGCAGCGACGAGATGAACGAGTACGCGCTGCGCAAGATCGCGTACCCGCCGCGGCTCATGGTCGACTTCACGAGCATCGGGGTGCGTGGCTAGTTGGTTGCGGACGCCGAGAGTTGGTTACGGACGCGCGGATCCTCACTGTGGACCGTTGTGGACGCCTCCCCCCACTAGGTGCACGCGCTGCAGCGCTACGCGCGCTTCTACAACATCAAGGTGGACGACGAGTGCGACAAGGAAGACCTGGCGGCGCTCGTGGCGCGGCACTTTGACGGCTCGCTCGAGGTCGAGGAGCACGAGTCCATCTCGAGCTTCATCCAGCGCGTGCGCAACGGCGAGCGCAGCAGCTCCAAGCGGTCGCTGGACAAGGACCGCCGCGCGGCGGCCGACAAGAAGCGCAAGAAGTCCAACAGCCGCAAGCGCCAGCGGGACGTCTCGGTCTCGGTGGGGGCCGGAGGGAACCCCAGCAGCAACAGCTCGGGCCACGGCGGCCACCACGGGTCCTCGGCCAATGGACATGGTGGCTCAAGCTCGGGAGCGGCCAACTCGGGCACCCACCATCACCACGCGGGCTCCTCGGCGTCGTCCAGCCATCATGAGAAGACGACCGGCAGCAGCTCGGCGGGGAACGCCACGGCTTCGGGCAAGGGCGCTGGCAAGCGCGGCTCCAAGAAGAAGGACGACAACGAGGACAACGAGCTCTACTGCATCTGCAACCTGCCCAGCTACGGCAACATGATCGCCTGCGACGGCAAGAAGTGCCCCAACCCGTCGCAGTGGTACCACCTCGAGTGCGTCGGACTGGCTGACGGACGCCACCCAGACACGTGGCTCTGTCCCGAGTGCGACCCCAAGGGCTTCGCTGCGTTCCAGAGCAAGAAGAAGAAGACCAAGCACCGCTCCAAGTCTCCCGGCGCCAAGTAGCGGGCCATGACGCGCCGACATTGACGGTCTCTGTATTTCTCCCTCCCTGCCAGCGGGTGTCGCTTACCTCGTTTTGCCCTTTGCTTTTAGAACTGCTAATCCAAACCGCTGGCCCTCCGTTTCGCTCGTTCGCTCTCTCGTGTTCAGTCAGTCGAAGCGCCACAGCTTCACGGTCTTGTCGGCGCTCGTCGTGACAACCGCAGGAGTCATCGGCAGCCACTGGGTTTGCAGGATCTTGTCGCTGTGCTGCTTGAACGACGCCACGGCATCGCCTGTGCTGTCCATGAAACACACTGAGCCGTCGAAAGAGCTGCTGAACATCCAGCGACCTGACGGTGCCCACGACACGGCGCGGCACTCGTCGGTATGTGGTCGCACCACTCGCACCAGTGCCTTCCCAGTTTGCTGCTGAATTGGCCATACCGTGGACGCAAAAGTTGCTCCTCGCAAGTCCCAGAGTGAAACACTGCCGTCTTGGTGGCCTGCAACAAGTTGCTGGCTGGTGTGGGGGTGAAAAGCGAGCGACAACGCTGGATGAGGCAAACCCGAAGCTAATAGCCGTTCGCATCGTCCTGATCGAGCGTCCCACACTCGCAGGCTCCGATCAAGTGCCGAGCTTGCAACCATGTTGGAGCTGATTGCAAGTGCCTGAAGCTCGCCGACGTGACCGTCCATAGCAAGTAGAGGGCTTGAGCCGGGTCTAGCTACATCCCAGCACCGGATACTTCGGTCAATGGCTGCTGCCGACCAAAGCAGACAGGCTCCTGGCGAGAACTGAAGTGATCGCAATTTGCCTTCATGTCGACCAGAGAATATGTGGAGAGCTTCGACGCTTGACGACAGGCGCAGAACTTTTATGTTTCCATCGGCGTCTCCTGATGCTAAGAGCGGAGCTTCCGCTGGCTGTCGACTGAATGCCACACAATAGATTGGCGCTCGTTGGTGTTTATGCCACTCCGAGACAACTGGAAGTAGTGGTAGGTGGCTGGATGAGCTGGGAACGACACATTCCTTTGCAAGTGTCGATACGTCCAGCACCCGTAGTGCTCTGGCGTTAGTGCCAATTGCAACCAAATTCCCCTCGCAGTGACAATCCATGGCACGAACAGCATGCGCTTCTTTTGCCTCGGCAGCAACTCTAGCACGCACAATGTGGTCGATCGAAAGTTTGCTGTACTCTATAGGAGAGCCCGCTTCCTGGCCCACAAAAATGTCCTGGTCAACATCCAGGCCCTCATCTTGAGCATCCGAAACTGCACTTTCATCGTCACTTTCGTCCTCGTCGATCAGCAGGCCAGTGTCATCGTGATCTTTTGCTGGGTCAATGATCTCCTCATCCTTACTAGGCTGAGGTGATACTGCAAAGCTGTTGGGCTGAGGTGCATCATCGATTCGTAAGGGCGACGTCGCTTGATGGTGCTGTTGTGGAGATACTTCGCACTCAGTTTGGGTCGACATCTCCCCTGTTGGTACTCGAACTGGAGTCGCCGGGCGGATTGGCGACGTCGCAGCTGCTAACGTCTCCGATTGTTCAGTGTTAACCCCGACATCGCGAGCAGCAATCTTCGGTACTGACATAGGCCTTGGTAGCTCGTTCTCAACGATTTTCCCGAGACCTCGCTTATCGATCGACTCTACGAGCGGGTTTCTTCGTCGCACGGCTCGCTCTCGCTTCACAATTGTCAACTTTGGGGTCTCGATCGTCGTAGGTGGTGCGGGCGGCAAGCAATCTACCGACTGACTGACATCATTTTGCTTCTTTCGTCTGGGCTTTTCAACTCGGGCAGTCAGATAGAGTGCGTGACTTGGAAAATCTCGTATCTCAAGACCACGCGAATGAGTCTGCAACGAAATACAATCGAGATTGCGAATATCTGTACCGTTGCGAGCATGAAGAGTCAATGCGTCTTGCACAAGCCGCTCGAGCTGGTTGGCTGGCACAGCCTCATACTTGAACTCGAGTTCATCCGGGTCGATTTTGCCTCGAATAGCATGGGCAACAACCTCGAAACACTTTAGTCTTGCTTCAGACAAGCTCCAGTCATCTTGAGAAGTTGAAAGGATCTCATCGAGACATTGCTGGGCATGGGCACTTGTCAAACACAACTCCTGGTGGATGTCCACGCTATCGACTCCTTCTCTCGCCCTCAAATGAAGTTTGCAGAGCAACTCTCTTCTGTTCGCTCCATCTATAGAGCTGAAGGCTTGCTCGAAGACCTGTAGGCGACCTACAGCTCCAACAATAATACCAAAGTCTTGCGTTGACAGCTGAGATTGGAACGGAGTTAGGAGAGACTTTGCTTTCCCCAAGTCACCCGTCAAGATCCATTCTCGAAGGAGTGCGAGCTCCTTGCTGGGACCACAGAGCCAAAAGGGGTCGACACCCGACTCGCGTAGCAGCGACAGCGCTGTGTCGGCAAGTCCAAGTCGACGCAGATGCAGGAAGACGAGGAAAAGCAGGTCAGGGGTGTCCATTGCAAATTTAGCGGCGAAACACCTCGGTGTGCACATTGGCCCGGTACGGCAGGTGGCCGTCATATTCTCTAACTTAAGTCCTAAATGGGGCGAGTCCCATCGACTCGGATCTCACGCAGGTGGGTATGTGAATGAAGAGAGGACCTACAGGGTCACGATGTTGTTCTTGGGGGTGTCGGCGCCGCCACCAGCGAGGCCATCAGGATCACTGCCAGTGTCGGCGCGGCTAAAGCCGTCGTCGTTCTCAGCGTCCTTCTGCTTTCTCTTTTTGCGCGCGTAGAGGGCGAACATGATAGCGCTGACAAGCACAAGCGCAGCCACCACAGCCACGGCGATAACCACGGTCGAGTTGCTGCTCGACGAAGTGTCTACAATCGTTTCTCCATCCGACTGCGTCGAGCCCGAGAGGTTACTGGACGTGCTGTTTCCTCCGTTGGTGGAGGACGTCGAGTTTCCCGCGTCCGATCCCTGGCTCAACGACGAGTCGGTCGACGCGCTCGAGGACGTCGACGCGCTTGAGCTCGAGTTGAGACTCGCGAGCGACGACGAGGACGACGACAGCGACGCGGACGACGACGAGAGCGACGCCGAAGAGGACGAGAGCGACGCGGACGAGGACGAGGACGAGGCCTCGTGCGATCCACTGGCGCTGGCGCTGGCCGATCCCGCTTCGCACGTGGCGCCGCTGTATCCGCTGTCGCACGTGCACGTGAACGTGGGCGTGGTGGCCGTCGTGTCTTCGACCGAGCAGGATCCCTTCCCGCTGCACTGCGTTCCATCGGCAGCCTTGCACCCGGCTGCATTCCCCCCACAAAAAAAAAAAAAATCCACAAGCTCATCAGTGTCCTGCGCTCCACCCTCATGCAACCCGCGCATCCGCACCGCTACACGCCGAGTCAAAGTACTGGTCGCAGCGGTCCATGCTCAGACACTTGTACAGCCCGTCGCTCCAGATGCACGCGAGCTGGCCGCTGTCCTCGTCCGAGGGACACGCGCCGAACGCGTCGCCGCCGCACACGGCGCCCGCCACGCACTGCTGGATCGCCGCCTCCGAGTCGCCGGCCACGCACGTCTCGCCGCTCGCGCAGTCGGCCGTCGACTCGCACGAGATCGCAGCGCGCGCGGGCGACAGCATGGCCATCGCCATCGCCAGCGCCATCACCAGCGCATATAGCGGTCGTCGCTTGGTCATGAGGAGCGTCGAGAGGAGATCGAGAGGAGATGGAGGGAAGCTGGCGCCTGTCGCCTCGAATGGAGTCGGAAGGCGAGGAAATGACGGCCGCCTTTACCATGGGCGAAACCTCTGGGGGAAGGGCGGGAGAGGGGGAAAATCCTGGCTTGTGGCATGAGAAAACTGCATAAAGGAATAAAGAGGTGCACCCAACCCACCGTACGGCGGACTGGCACCGCAGGTGACTGGGCGTTTGTATGCCTTCCCCCGGTCTCTTGTGACGATAAAGTCGCTCGCTTTTCTTCCGCACCACCCGCTGCTTTTTTTCCCCCAAAAAAAATCCCACTTCGAGTGGACTGCTTGGGATTTTCATAGTGTAGGTCGAGAAGGTGACGCTCGTGGCATGCAGTACCTGCGGCAGGTGCTAATGTAAATGTATCGCGGGCTCGTTGATTTTCGCGCCGGGCGATCGGGGCAGAAGGGCGTGTCGCGCGGTTGCGAATGAACCCAAAGATCAGCTTTTTGGCTTGTCTCGAGTCTCGAGGATGATTTTTTTTTTCGTCTTCAAAAAAGTATGGATGAGAGGCCACTATTGGAGCGTGTGACGCTATCTCTCGATTTTTCTGAACTTCCACTTCAACCAGGTCAAGTTGACAAACAAAAGGATACATTCGACGCATTTTAGTGAATCACTAGCGGAGGCCTGCGTCGTGAAAGTGCGTGGAGGCGGTCGCCTCGCTCGATGGAGAAGTCCCCGCTACCGTCAGGACACGTGAACACGTACGGCCGAGCGTTTCCTCGCTTGGCGTCGTCTGCGTGGCGGTAGATGGCGAGCAGCAGCACGTCCTGAGCTAGGGCTCGATGAAACACACGCTCGAACGACTCGCCATGAAGTTCAGGCGCTACGGTGGCTATCGACAGCACTGCGTGAGGGAACAAGTCGCCGTCAGAGATGTCGAGGCAAACAGAGCTCTCTTGGCGAGCTGCTGCGGTCGCTACAAACTGCTGGAACGACCCGGCAGGGGCAGTCGATGGTGCAGACCCGTGCTCAAAGTAGTAGTCTCCAGCCAGTGCTCGCACGAGGTCAATCACGTACGGATTGAAGAACGACTGGCATAGCAGCGTGTCAAGAATGCTGTCGACAAACACCTCGCCAGCTGCATACGCAGGAGCAAACTCGGCGGGCAAGAGCAACTCTGCTTCGAGCGCACTCATCTCGTGGTGGTGGTGGTCGCTCTTGGCGTGAAGTCCGAAGAAAGAAAAAGCCCCGTGGTCGTGGTGCTCGTGGCGGTGGTGATCGTGGGCAGCCTCGCGGCGTCGGATAAAACTTCCCTGCCGTTGTAGCAGCTCCAAAGACGCTTGCTCGTGGTGAGCATGATCCTCCTTGCTGATCTTGTACGCAAAGTACTTGATGCTGTCTCGCGACCGCACGACGGAGGAACACATAACAGGGGACACAATTGGTAGCTTGACCTCTGGTTGGTTCTGGGCAGCATAACGCTCAAGCTGGTGCTCGCGATGTAGCTCTTGAATCGTCTGAAGCGACAAGGTCGACATGATGACTTGGTAGTCGAGCAGATGATCGTCAACGTTCTCATCCACGCTGAGTTCATCTACAGCAAACTTCCAGCTCCCAGGTACGAACAAAACGGCTCGAGCATCATAGGCGCGCACACGCAATAAATCCTCAACATTCTGGGAGACACCTTTTTCAAGCACACAAGTAGGAGGCAAAGCGCGCTCAAACGTCTCCGCGAGTTCGTCATCGCTTGGCAACGTTTTTACCAGCAATACTATCGTCGGGCACTCGCTCTCAGCTGGGGTCTCATGTGCATATAATGCGTCCAAATAGCATGCGAGATGGTGGCTTTGCGCCAGTGGTCCGCAGATGATAATGTGATCACTTAAGCGCTTGCGCGTACCGCGGTTGAAACTCGATTCAGATCGACGTAAAGCAGGGACAGTTTGCTGCCGTGCAAACTTTGGTCGGGTTGAGCCCCCAAGAGACGATTCTGAGTGTATCCGTGTTATTTTTCGCGTGGGTAGTGTTGCTGAAGTTCCACTCGATTTCGTCGGGAATGAGTCTGTAGGAATTATGTGAGTCGGCGTGAATGCGCCAACTGAGTGCACTGACTCCTCGTCGGCGTCAGATGTGATAATGTCATCTTCACTTGGCGGTACATTTACATCGTCATCTTCGAGGCGAATTGAGTGGCTGCGCGCATGAATAAATGATTGGCGGTTCAACACCGTGTCAGACGAGAATACTAACGTTGACTGTGATGGCGCCGGTGCTTGAACTTGAATCGGCTTTGCCCCCATCGCTCGAGCGACGCTCCATCGTCGCCGCAAGTGAATTGCTGGTGGACGAAGCTGGTGCTCAAGTGAGTCAATCGCAGTTTTGGCTGTTGAAGCACTGGGAGCGATGAGAAACGCGATTGAACTGCATTTGCACCATATTTCAAAAACAAAAGTAAGCACAGTTTGACAGAAAATACGACAAGAACCCACTACTCACTGTGCGCGGAGCTTCTGGCCAAATGGGCTGAGCTGGATTCGCCGTCGGCCTTGAGTAGCTGCTGATTCGTCGTAAAGACCTATCAGGATAACGTGGAAGCTATATCATAGCATCAATAATGAGAAACTTTGTGAACCAGCATACGGTTTCGAAGTACTCACTGTTCATAAAGCTTCCCGGCAACGTACGCGTAGCTCAAACCACCAAAGCAATAAGGGAGGTACACCGGGAATATGAGGTGCTGCAAACCAGACGCATACTCAGCAATCCAGGGGATGTTCGAGGCCTTCCCGTGCTTGACATGGTGCTCCGAGGCAGAATAAATGAGATTAAGCAGTAAAGCCGTCGCACCGGGACACGCAATAGTTCGCGCAAGAATCGCCGTCCGGAGTCGCGGAGTATTCAGAGCGACTTCAACGCCCGTGATTGTACGAAGTCCGCGAGTCCGTTGAGGTGACAATATCTCGAGAAAGCATCGCATCCTAGGAGGCGGGCGGTGACGCTCAAAGTCATCATTGGACTCCTGTAATTGCATTCGAAACCGGAATTTGTCAACTGCGAGCGCCTGGAGCACAGCGAGGGCGTCAATAGCTTCAGTTCGTTGCGAGTGTGCTTTCTTATCAGCCAGGATGAACACTGCCGCTGCCTTCTCGATGTGAGCGCGTTTCGCGTCCTTGTCGTTCAACAAGCTGCCTTTGAGATATGTAGTTCTACGCCGATAGCGAACGTTGAGTAGCAGTGCCTGGATCTTGTCGGATGGAATCTGGTCCGCAAGCAGTACTACATCCATGTTGACCCGACCTTGCCTCGGTCTGTAAAACTCTTTGAGAAACTCGGCAATCGATTCGGGAGTGAGATGCCCAGTTACGACGACGTGACCTCCATAGTGAATGCTTCGCTTCCGGAGAGAGTAGCTGTGCATATATCCATGCTGGAGTTTGGACAGCTCAACTAGTTGATTGATTTGCCGTGGAACAGCGGTCACGACCACAATGATGACGAGTATCACGAAAAACTGTCCTGCAGCTGTCTTGGGAGAGATATCACCGTATCCTTTGAAATTCGTCATATCGGATACACTGTTAGAATGTGAGGATGCTCCAATACAACGGCACTAGCATTCTCACCGACAGTTGAGACTGTAACAAAAACAAAGTAAATGGCTTGGTGAAACTCCAGTGGATCGAGCCCCTGGTCGCTATAGTATGACTCTTCGAGGACTTGGAAGACGCCTGCTGCAACTAGAACCAGTGCGATGATCATGAACGCCAACACAGCGAGCTGAAAACAATTCACAGTCTTGGTTGAGATCTGGACAGCCAACCGTGGTGCCTGAATATTGAATATCCAAGACATACCTGATAGTCGTAGCCTCGGTAGGACTGGACGATGCGGTAAAGGCGCAAGATCGCAAGCATGCGGAAAATCCGAGCCACTCGAAGCATTGATAGTGCCGAGACACTCAGGGTTACAAGGAAGAACTGCTCAAGAAACAGGAACAATTGCGTTCGAACGATCATCACAAGGACAAGTACAACAATCAATAAATAGTACGCACCGTGAGGAGAGTCGGGATGATTGTGATAGCGTCAATGATTCCAATAGGGCTGAGCACAAACCGCAACCTGTCCGCGCTCGCGTACAGGTGGAGTGCCTTCGGTGGCACGAGGTACTGTCAAATCGTGACTCAAGATCTGACAGTCCACACGAAGTACTCACATAATCAACGAGGAAGAAGAACATGCAAATGATCTCAAAGAGCGAGAAGGAGGGCTTGACATCATGTTCATCATCGTCCTCGTACGACTGCGCTTCGAAAACAGTAAGAACTTGAGGTGTGTCATTGTCACAAAGAAAGAGAAACCACGTACACCAACGATGGCAATGACGACCAGTATGAGGCTCAGCAGCACGTTGAGCGTTTCGAGCGTGATGCCTCCCGGTCTGTCCGTTCAAACCGAAAGTGCATTAGAGCGGTGATTTAGCACCTTAACACGTACAGCAAGTGCGATACCCGTCCAAGAACATTTGTGCGCGCTCCTTCAGCGTCACGACATGCACGTCGCCAATATGGTGCCGCTCCCTCGGGTCCTCGTCAAGGTCATCTGCCAGTACATCGATTGCAGTTGCATTTCATGAGGTCTCCATCTTGCCTCAACCTTCACATCAAGCGAGACGCACCGCGAGGGGAGTTGGCGAACTCATAGCCTAGCGCCTCGGCCTCAGCAGTCGGGAACCGCGCGCTCTGCCGTCCCATGGCCCGCAGATTGAGCTGTGAACGTCCATGGGCGGTGGTGCCGCTGGCGAAGCCGACGAGATGCTCTCGTCGGCGCGGAGAGGAATTGCCTGACCCAAAACCATGTGCGGAGTTGTCCTAATTGAGATTTGAGGAGCCGGTGATGATACAACTGGGCACGAAAAAGCCCAAACGGAAGCTCTCCAGGATTCCCAAACTACGACTAACTGGACTCCGTTGACACGCAACTCGTCACGTCGACGTGGAAGCGTGAGATGAGAACTAGAAGGGAGGAGACCAAGGTTCAAACACCTGTAGAACGATTTGCTCTCTTGCAGGCAGCATGCAGTGTTGATGCAGATCTAGGTGCACGCATGCGTAAGCGGCGAGTAGGGTCAGTCGCGGTGGCCAGAGCGGCGAACAACTTGGGGGAGGAGTGGTCCCAGGATCTTCCGAAACTATCCACGATAGAATTTCCTTGAGGTGGAGCCAGAGACTTTCATTTGATTGATGCGCGTTGGGGGCGGTGCTCGTGCGAGTGGTGGTCATTGCGCGGCTGAAGGACGCTTTTGAGGTGAGCAGGGCGTTCGAGATGGCTACACTGTTCACTCACGCTTGTCATCTAACAGATTGTCCCGTCTGCTCGCTTCAACAGCACCATCGCCGTGCTGATCGATGTCGCAGCACGTCCACTCTACTCATGAAATCGCTTTCGTGCCCTCGAGTTGCAGTTGAGCCTACATGTACCACTGCTTGCTTCTGCCGCTTTTGCTTTGGCCACGAGTTGCCATGTGGGGAATCTTGCTAATCCAACGAAACACTTCTGCTTTTGACCATCACGTTGGGAACGTCATGGCAATCAAAACCGCGAGAACCTCGACCGAGTTGAATTCATGTGGTTGCAGTTGATTTGGTTTGGGGTAGCGGCTTCCATGACCGCATTTATCTCTATGACTACCGACCGGACTAGTGAAAAAGATCTGACATGAAAGAACGGTGGAGTTTACCGATTGGCCCAACTTTCGGCCGTGCGGAAGAACTCCTGGCGAAACGCGAGCCGAAGCTTCTGTTCAGCCGCCAGCGGGACGCCCGTCACATCGAACGGGCACTCCTGCGCTAGTCCTCGATCCTTAAATGACCCAGGATACACGGATGCAGCGCGTGGCAGGCTGTAGAATACGGGCTTTACATCGGGCTCGTACGCGAGAATGTTGTCACTGTTCACATAAAGCAGTGGCGCATCCGCTCCCTCAGGGTAGTAGTGCGCCATGTCGCCACATATAGTCGAGTTGCCCACGCCGTGGAAGCGGAAGTCGGTGCCGATGCCACCGACGGCATAGTCCGACAGAGCGTACTGCGTTTCAGCGAGTTCGCACGCAATGAAGAAGAGCTCCTTCTCACCGTAAGAGGGCGGACGAGGGACGTCGTTTTGGGCCACGAAGGACGCGAGGATGGCTGTTGCACGCGGCTGGCGCTTTTTGTTCCACAACACGCAGCTCGAGTCGACAGCATGACCAGAGCGCTCATTCCATGCATGGCTTGACAGCAGAATGTCGCTCGGCTGGAACGAAAATGTCACTTCTACTTGGTTCACGATGGTTGCTGGCTCGCGCGGCACGGAGTGCAGCGACCGGAATAAAGACACATCGGCGTTGTCCATATATGCATGGATAGCCGGGACCTGGTTGCCATTTCTGCCACGAACGGGTCCACCAAGGTAGCCGTCTGTCTGGCTAATTCGATCGTTGAAAAGGAGCACACCCGTATCTTGATACTTCTTGGTCTCAAACAGCTTCGTCGGGTCCGAGAAGAATACCGTATCGGCGTCAAGCATCATAACCTCCTCAAACTGAGAGAAGACCATTGCCAGTACTTTGACATCAAACCCACGGAACTTGCGCTGACACTCGGCAAGTGAATTGCAGAAAAGCTTGCGCGATGGATCGAACGACCCAACCGCCTGTGCTGCGCGGTCGCACACGTCGTACACGCGCAATTCACCGAGCTCAGCTGAATGGTTATTACGCCAGGTGCTCGCCAGATCACCGCTAAGATCACCACAGTGTGGAATCTCAATCGGAAGCTGGACGCCTAGACTTCGGAGTTCAAGCACGAGCGAAATGCCCAGCGATGCGATCCCATCGAACATCGGCAGAACAATTCCTCGTTGCGACGTCGTACGCTGGCTCACCTGGTTCAGACTATGAACGAGTTGTGTCTCCATGTTCTCCATGACCTGCACGCGCTTCTTGATTTCTTCCACTGCGGCAGCTTCAGCGACGCTTGCATCACGAGCCCAAGCTTCCAGATCCTTCTTAAACTGCTGGCGAAGCAGGATATGGTCCTCCTGTTCAACGGTAAGTCTGGCAGCCGTGATGTCGAATGGACACTCCATACGACGTTCGCCGAAAGCACCCGGGTAGTACTCTGCGGGTCTGCCCATCGAGTAATACAGAGGCTTGTCGGGGTTCTTGGGTGTGTAAGACATGATGTAGTCACTGTTAGCATGCAATAGCGCGACTTCCTCGTTCGGGTCTTCTGGCTTGATAGGGTAGAGCTGGGACATCACACCACAAACAGTGGAGTTGAGCGGTCCATTGAGATACACCTCGGTACCGAATCCGCCGATGCCAAAGTCCGAGAATGAGTACTGCGCCTCAGCCAACTCGGTCGCAGTAAAGAAGAACTCCTTATCACCGTAAGATGGTGGACGCTGAACATTGCCAGCGGCCGTCGTGATAAAAGAAGCAAGGATTGCTGTGGCACGGGGTTGTTTCTTCTTGCTCCAAAAGACGAGTGATGAATCCTGCTGGTGGCCTGTGAGTTTGTTCCAGACGTTACTCTTCAAGAGAAAGTCGCTTGGGTCGAAGTTCAGAGGCAATCGGATCGGGTTTGGTAGCGTCGACTTGGGACGGTCAAGGGTAGGGATGGCACGGAATGGTTCCACGTCATACTTGGACATGTACTCGTGGTACACGGTGTTGTCGGAGCCGTCAGGCAGGCGACCAGCCATGTAGTAGATCTCGTGACTCGCGCGATCATGGAAGAAGAGCGTGCCTGTCTTCTTAAACTTTTCGGAGTCAAATAGACTCGCAGGGTTCTTGAAGTAAATACTGTCGGCATCCATGAGCATGATCTCCTCGAACTGTGAGTACGTCACAGCCAGGATCTTGACTTCAAAGCCACGGAATTTACGGTGGCAATCCGCCATATCCTCGCAGAACACCTTGGTGGAACCGTCAAGCGCGCTCTTTTCGTGGACTGCTAGCTCACATGCGTCGTAGAAGCGGACATCACCTAGCGGCTTGTACGCGTTGTACATCGCCTGCACCTTGGGGTCGATGTCACCACAGTGCGGAACCTCTACAGGCAAATGAACTCCCATATCACGCAGTTCAAGCACAAGGGACAAGCCAAGCAGCGTGATATGCTCGTACATGGGGATCACAATACCACGCGGCCTCGATAAAACGTTCTTGGTGATCTGGCCCAGAGAGTACGCCAGGTGCGACTCTTTATCCACCAGGTCATCGACACTCTTTTGGAGCTCTTGCACTTCTTTGAACGTGGCTTCAAGCTTTCGTGTCAGAGCCTGTGCCTTGGGAGCCTTGGCGCCGCCGACAAGATTCGAGTTGCTGGCCAGCTCCTCCCAACTTGTGACAACCTTGTGAATCTGCTGTCGCAACTTGATCTGTTTGACGTGAGAATCAGCAAGCTTGACGGCCGTCACGTTCCACGGACACTCATATCGCTTGTCAGGCATATCTCCGGGATAAAGCTCCGCAGGACGCGCTTTGGAGTAGTATACCGGGCGCTTCTCTGGGTCGTAGGTCAGGATGTGATCGCTGTTGAGGTACAGCAAGCTGCCACCACCACGCAATGGCGCCATCTTTCGTGGACCATCACGATCTGGGTAGTATTGTGCCATACTACCGCACACACGGGACGCGTCATCGCCGTGGTCGTGGACCTCGAGTCCAACCGCACCAATTCCAAAGTCGGAGAATGCATACTGCGTCTCGGACACTTCGCATGCAATGTGGAAGAGTTCCTTGTCGCCATAAGAAGGTGGGCGGCGAACACTGTTGAGCGCAATGAAAGACAGAAGTACAGCAGTGGCGCGCGGTTGGCGTTGCTTGTTCCAGAGCACGCAGCTGGAATCCATCTGATGACCAGCTCGGCGATTCCAGGGGTGTCCGTTGAGCAAATTGTCACTTGGCTGGAACTTCAAAGCCGCCACACTGCTAGGGATAGCATTCGGTACGGTGGGGGCTCCACGATCATGGGTTGGCACGTCTCGGAACAGCCCGACATTGAAGTTGGCGAGATAGTCGTGCAGCTTGGTAGTTTCCGGCTTGTTATCGAGCCGAGCAGACAAGTACATGTCGTTGTGGACGATGCGGTCATTGAAGAACAGCGTCCCCGTCCTCTTGTACTTGGTCGACTCAAACAGCGGCATTGGGCTCTGGAAGAAAATCGTGTCAGCGTCCAGAAGCATAATCTCCTCGAAACGGGAGAAGAAGACGCCGAGCAGCTTGATATCAAACGATCGGAATCGACGTTCACACTCGGCTTGATCCTTGCAGAACACTTTTCGGTCCGGGTTGGTCAAACTAGTGGCGTTTGCCGCTAGAGCGCATGCATCATAGAAGCGGACGGATCCAAATTGCGCTTTGTGCTCCTCGAAAAGAGCCTGGAAGGCTGGGGAAACGTCATTTCCACACAGCGGGACTTCCACAGGAAGGTCGACACCGAGTGCGCGCAGTTCCAGTATGAGCGATGCTCCCAATTGTGCAATCTTGTCGTATAGCGGCAGGACAATGCCCCGCTTGTCGTCTCCCTTAATCGCGGCCTGACTCATGAAGTGAAGGGTGGCCACCAATTCGCGGTCACTATCCTTCTCACGCCGTTCCTGCGCCTCCTTGGCTTCCTTCTCGGTGATCAGCAGCTCGCCACTGCGCACCTGGCGCAGCAGCTTGTTGAGCTCTACGACAGGGAGAGGCGCGGCATTCGGGTTCTTGGCCTCCGTGACCCACTGGCTTGCGAGGTCGTGAAACTTTTGGCGGTACGCAGCACGATTCATCTCGGCTTCGGTCAGTGCGACACCAGTGATGTCAAATGGGCATCCATGAGAAAGACCTCGAGACTCAAACGAGCCTGGAAAATCAGTTGCGGGACGGGCAGCCGAGTAGTAGACCATGCGCTCAACCGGACGGAAGTGGAGGAAGTTCAAGCTGGTTGTGAACAGTAGCGGGGAAATGGTAGCCGGGTTCCGCCTCACATCAGTGGGCTCTGGGTAGTAGTGGGCAGCGGAACCGCATACGATCGACTTCTGCGGTCCGTGGTTTCGGAAGTCCGAGCCAATGGCACCAATCGCGTAGTCCGAGTAGGCGTACAGCGTCTCTGCAAGCTCGAGAGACAGAAAGAAGAGCTCCTTGTCACCGTGGGACGGTGGTCGCGGAATATCACCATACGAGGTAGCGAGGAAAGCTGCGAGGAGAGCAGTGGCACGTCGTTGACGCGACTTGGTCCAAAGCACGAGTGCGGCATCAGTCTGATGGCCTGTACGGCCTAGAATCGAGTGGCTAGAGAGAAGGAAGTCGCTGGGCTTGAACGCGAACTCGGTTCGGTTGTAGCTGGCTTTTGTCGTGCGTGCAATATTTGGCAGGGATGCGAAACGAGAGAGGAACGATGCAGGCTTGACACGAAGATATTCCCGCAATGCGTTGGTGGGTTTTCCATCCGTTGCGGAAATGGGTACCGGAGCGTCAAGCGACGTTCCCGGTGCAGTGATGCGATCGTGGAAAAGGATGACGCCCGTGTCGAGTGCCTTGGTCGTTTCCCATAGGTCGAATGGCGACCGGAAGAACGCCATTGCTGCCTCGACGAGCAGCACTTCGTCAAACTGGGAGAAGATCACAGCAAGAGCGCGCAGGTCTGCACCCTTGCCGAACCGACGCTGGCAATCGGCAAAGTCGGCACAGAAGAGCTGCTTGGGCTTGCCGTCCGCATCAGGCGCCGTGGCTTCCGCTGCAGCCGCGCAGAGATCGTAGAAGCGCAGCGGCTGCAGCACGCGCACGCCCTGCAGCGCGGTGCGCACTGAAGGGCTGAGCTCGTCGCCACAGTGAGGCACCTCGACCGCGAACGGCAGGTCGGCGTTGTTGGCGCGCAGGTCCAGCAGCAGCGAGACGCCGACCTCGGCCGTCTCGTCGCGGAGCGGCAGCACCAGTCCGCGCTTGGCCGTGGTACGTCTCGCAAGCTCATCCAGCGCGTCCACGAGCGCGTCAGGTGCCTCGACCACCAGCCTCGGCGCCTCCGTGGGCTCGTCGGACGGCTCGGCAATGTCGAGCTCGATCTCCTCGTCCGTCTCTTCCTGCTTCTCCTCGCCAAGCTGCACCTTTCCGTCCGCGCCGATGCGCAGCCCTCCCCCGATGGCGTTGCCGCTGATACTGAGCGCCGGAGGTGTCGCAATGGGCTGGATCTCAGTCGGCTCCGGTTCATTTGCCTCCTCGAGCAGCTCCGGGCTCGCCGCCACGCCGCCGTCCTCCTCCACGCGCAGACTACTCGCAGCAGGGGCGTCCGTGGCCGAAATACCGTTCACGAGCCGCTGCAGGTACTGGTACTGGCGGCCGAGCGCGCCGTCCGCCGGCACCGCCGCGCGGCTCGAAGCGCGGCCGCCCTCGCGCGCGAGCGTCTGCCACGTGACGAGCACGTTGGCGCCGACGAAGAGCACGCCCACGGCCGCGAGGAAGGCGAGCCAGCGCTGCGAGCGCGAGGCCCTGGGCTGCACCTGCGGCTTGGTCGCCATCTCCGCGCCACGTAAGGTTTCCGAGTGAGGTGGGGGCGGGGCATTAGGTCCCTTGCGGGCATACTGAAAGCCAGTCAAGCATACAAATGATACGATAGAGACAGGCGGCGCCAGGGGCAACCTTTATGGGGGGTGCGCGGCCGATCGCTCGCGTAAGACACCTAGGACAAGCCAGGCTGGCTGCTGCCACCGAATGGAGCTGCTGGCCGCGTGCTACATTACGACATGGAAAGGTGAGCGAGCGAGGTGGACTGCGAGTGCGACGACGCGGCGGGGAGCTTGCTTGCTCTGGCGGACGATCGCAGGCAGCGACACTCGACACGCGTTTCGCGCTAATTTAGTAGAGCCTTGTCGCTGCTTTGACAGGGAAAACCAACAGGAGTCAGAACGTTGTGCTGGCCAGAAGCCACGCGCCGTCCGACCGAAACGAAATGCTGAAACATGGCGCGGTTGCATTCGCCATACTGGCGGAAAATGGGATATGCGTCGAGTCAGCAGCTGGGGGCGTGGAAGCCATACTGAAGCCGAGAGAAACGCGGCCGGCGCCGTAAGTTGCGGGTGCTTGGGGTGCGCCAGCTGCTCGACGAGTTATGCACGGTCGGTGTCGTGAATGTACCCGTCGGTGGCGAAACTGCCAGAGCCAGGCTGCAGTGTCCCGCGCCGTTGACGACCTGAACGTACCCATTCGCTCACGGCTCTTCATCTTGAGCTTGGTGACCACACATTCGCCTTCTATTTTGTACTTTTACACGTACGTCACCACCTCTTCCATTGACCGCAAGGTGGTGGAGACCTCCATCCCCAGTTGCTTCCATCGCGGGGCCTGCTGCGACGCATGTGCCACAACGTGGCGCTCGCTTACGTGGTATCACGTCAGAAGCTCAGACTAGGAGTGAGTGTTAAACCTGGCGCAGATGCGCCTCCAGACTCGCGTGGAGCTCCTGGCGGCGCAGGATGCGGTCTTCCTCGCGCGTGTTGAGACGCTCGCCAGTGATATTGAACGGGCATTCCATAGCGCGGTCGCCGAACGATCCCGGGTAGAAGGATGCGGGCCGCGCTCGGACGTAGTACAGCGGCTTCTTGCGGCTCTTGGGCCGGTATGCGAGGATGAAGTCGCTGTTGGCGTGTAGGATGCGCGAGTGCTCGCCGTCCTCACTCTTGATCGGGTACACCTGCGCCATGCACCCGCACAGGGTCGACTTGTTCTCGCCGCTGTCGCGAAAGTCGTTGCCAAAGCCGCTGATGCCAAAATCCGAGAACGCGTATTGGGTCTCGGCCAGCTCGCACGCCGTAAAGAAGAACTCCTTGTCGCCATACGATGGAGGCGGCTGGATCTTCGACACTTCGCGGGAAATCACAAAGGATCCGAGGATTGCCGTCGCGCGTGGCTGCTTCTTCTTGCTCCAGAATACCAGCGATGAATCCTGCTGGTGACCTGTACGCTTGTTCCACACATTGCTGGCAAGCAGGAAGTCGCTCGGCATAAAAGGCAACGTCAGATTCACTGGATTGTGCAGCGTAGCATTCTCGCGCGGCAGCGTCGGGATGGAGCGGAACGGACGCAGCTTGAATTTGGACATGAAGCGATGGAAGACCGTGTTGTCCGTGCCGTCATTGAGCCGCCCAGCCATCCAGTACACCTCGTGGCTCGCGCGGTCGTGGAAGAAGAGCGTGCCGGTGGTCTGGAACTTGTCGCTGTCAAACAGCGTCGCCGGATTCTGGAAGTAGACCGTGTCGGCGTCCATGAGCATGATCTCCTGGAACCGCGAGAGCACCACGGACAGCGGCTTGATCTCGAAGCCCCGGAAGCGCGCGTGGCACTCTTCCACATCCGCGCAGAACAAGCTCTCTTCTCTGCCGACCACCGTCGTGTGCAGCGCGAGCTCGCACGCGTCGTAGAAGCGGATGTCTCCGAGCGGCGCGTACGTCGAGAGCACGGCGATCGTGGTCTCGTTCACGTCCCCGCAGTACGGGAGCTCGACCGGCAGGTCGACGCCCATATCGCGCAGCTCCAGCACAAGCGATAGCCCCAGTAGTGCAATGTCGTCGTAGATGGGGATCACCACGCCGCGGCGCTCGGTCGCGAGCGTCTGCGTGCGGCTGAACAGACTCGCGGCCAGCTTGTTGGCCGAGACGCGGCCCGGCCGCGTGAAAAACAGCCGCGAGAAGGACGCCGACAGCTCCGAGCGCCACGACGACACCAGCAGCATGTCGAGCGCCAGCAGCAGCGCGCCCGTGGCCGGCAGCAGCAGCAGCAGCCACGCCCATCGGCGGCCGCGCGCCGGCCGCGCCATCGTCGTCTGCCGAGAGAGATTTCAGCATTCGCCCGGGTGGACTTTCGCCATCTAAGTCAATACGGAAACCGATTGTTTCGCTTGATCTGCGGGTTCGCGCATTGATATAGACGCATTTATCAATGCCGATCGCCACGGCGGTAGAAGGGGCCAGTCCCCATTCACAACCAACGTCAGAACCCGATTGACCACGCGACCGCGTCGACCTCTGAAGCCACCTGCATGCGGCGCGCCAAGGGCTCCGAGCATGAAGACGAGCCATCTTCCAAGGCTACAGGCGACCTCAAGGCCTGGACGGCCCCTCGGCCGGCCACGCGGGCGCGGTGGACGTGGCTGCTGATCGGCGTGGGGCTGCTGGTGGCGGCGGCCAACCTGCTGGTGACATGGACTTCGCCGGACTTTCCCCAGCTGCGGACGAGTGAGGAGGGGACGAAGGGAGGGAAGGCGGCGAATGCGCCGCGAGTGACGAGCTCGGCGGTCATGGACGCGGAGGCGGACCGCGAGTGGACGCTGAACGACTCGGCGGCGTTCGCGGAGCAGTTCTCGCCCGAGCAGCGCGAGGAAATGGAGCGCCAGCTCGTCTACACGTTGTATGTGGCCAGCCAGCAGACGAGTGTGCCGCGAGGCATTCTGCTGCCACTGTTTGACGGCATCGCGACGCTCGGCGTGTCGCTCATCATGGAGCTGCGCGCCATGAATGTGGCGCTGCCCATCGAGATCGCCCACTGCGGGGATTTGGACGCGCGCTACCGCGACAGGCTGAGCGAGCAGAAGGACCTCGGTGAGATTTTCTTTGTGGACGTGTGCGAGCGCGCGCTGAAGGCGGCGAGCGTGCTGCCCGGAAAAAGCAACCGCAAGCTCTTCTGCCGCAGCGACCGCGAGTGCAAGAGCCGCTTCCGCAACTTTGACATTAAGCTGCTGGCTGTTGTCTTCAGCCGCTTTGAGGAGTTTATGCTGCTTGACGCGGATGTCATCTTCTTCCAGGACCCCATGGCGCTGTGGGAGACGGAAAAGTACAAGGAAACGGGCACGTTGTTCTTCCACGACCGACTCAGCCAGGACGAAATGTTCCTCGGGCTCCCTGTGAAAAACCGTCCAGGCGTCAACGACCTCAACAACTACCTGTCCAAGTTTGACGTGTCCCCGTACCAGTTCCTGGACCGCATCCCTCGTCCCGCACCAACCATGCCGAACCTCATCCCCGTGACGCTCAAGTTCAACGCAAGCGACCATCTACTCACGAGTCACGCCTGGAACCACCGGGCAGGTCACGAGATGGATTCAAGTTGCGTCCTGTGGAGCAAAAAGCGGCAGCCTCGTGCCACAGCTATCCTCGCGTCATTCATAGCGCTCAACGATGTGCGGCGCCCACCTTCATATGGTGACAAGGAGCTCTTCTTCATCGCTTGCGAGCTCGCTGAGACCAAGTATGCGCTGTCAGATTACGGCGTGGGTGGCGTTGGCACCGACTTCCGCGACCACGGCGAAGACAAGTCGATCGTGTGCGGTCAGGCTGCGCACTACTTTCCTGAAAGTTCAAGCCCTACGGGTGGCAGTATCCTGTACCTGAACAGTGACGACATCCTCAAGTACGAGCCGCGTGGCAAGCCAGTGTACTACAGCAAGGCACGACCCGCGGAGTTTTACGCGGGGTCGTTCTCGGAGCGGAATCTTCCCCAGGAGTGTCCGTTTGATGTCACAGGCATCAAGTTCTCGCAGGCCATGAACCACCGAGTGAGTCTACGCCAGCGCTTCCACGAGATCGCCGTCGAGTGGCAAGGAATTCGGCCGCAGCTATAAGTATGCAGCCTACTCAACTTGAAGTGTGTACTATGCTTTACAACTCTCTCAGGATACGAGTTGTCGTGTTTTCTCGAGTCGGTTGCTTGAGTTGGAGAGCGAGATTTTTGGGGCGTCAAATAGCCAGCGAAAACCTCGCCGAATTAGTCTACCTGTAGGCATAGAGATCATCAACATGAACCGTACCAAGCCATCCTTGGATTGCTCAAGCAGACGCACCGATGTGCAACGCGAAGCGTTCAAAATAAATGCTGATCTCCTCGTTGGCTCTGGTATCATCCTTGTTGGGCGATCCTTGTTGGGCGTTGCGCTGCCGAGACACTGTGATCTTAATCAAGCAAGTCCTGCCAATCGAAAAAGAGAGTATCTTCGCTGGAGAAAAGTAACTCCATCAAAAAGTGATCTGCCAAACTGCCTCTCAACCGCACAATCTCGTTTTATCAAGACGCCTTCATCACTATCAAGATGTCACATACCCAGGCTGGCGACTTAGAAAAACTTGCAACGGCTAAACTGCAATATGCTCTGTTTTGCCCCAAAGCGAGTACATGACAGCAATGCCATCAGCATCTGTGTTTGTCGAGTGGTTTCGGCGCCGCTTCCTCGCAAGAGCCGGGCTGCACATGTCTTTTTGCGTTAACCGTTTCTGCTTCTCTTTGGTCATGATGGCCAATGGAACGCCGACGTGTCCATCGTGGTGCCGCTTCAAGTGCAAGTACTAACTGCGATCCTCTAGCGGTCGTTTTCTCCTTCTATCAATCTCCCTTGAGCACAATGATCGGCGTCCCTCCGACGATGCGACAAGCATCCATCCGCCGGGCATCATGAGCACGAGTTGGTCCGCCCAGTCATTTTCTTTCTGTCTCTTGTCAACGATGCGGATCCGTCCACGCCTCGTCGTGCTACTTGCTGCTCTTAGCGTTGCTGGCATCACATTCGACCTACTCCTGCGAGCATCCATTGACCTGACACTGCCAACTTCGAGCCAGCCGAGCTTCCGAGGCCGAAGCCTCAACCTACTACGCCAAGATATCACGGTTAGCAAACCTCGGCCCATCGAGGCAATTTTCGCCAACCTGACGAAGGCTGAAGCTCATGAGATACACAATCTCGAAGCCACAATGACCGCAATCGAAGTGCACAGTTATCGTGACAACCCTCGAGGCATCGTGTTGCCACTCGATGACACATCTGCTTCTCTTGGATTCGCAATGCTGCTAGGTCTCCGGTCATGGGGAGGAGAAGCAGCTCGTATACCAGTCGAGGTTGCGTATTGCGGACAGCAACTTGCGCGAGTCCGGCGTTTAGCTTTTATGTCATTCTTCCCGCTTGGATCCGTGCGTTTCCTTGATGTTTGTGCTGAGGCAGCCGTAAGCTCCTCGGGGATGTTTTGCAGCGGCACATCAGATTGCTCTATCGAGTGGTCTGAGGAATCTCTACGAGCTGCTGCCGTCGCGTTCTCGACCTTTGACGAGATGCTACTGCTAGATCCTGCTTCCCACTTCTTTCGAGACCCAACAGTGCTTTTTCATGATGCAACGTATCAGTCGTCTGGAACGCTATTCTTCCCTTCGTCAAACCTTTCGAGCATCTCTAACCCCACCTCCGTGGATTCATCACTTATCGTCTGGAACAAGCGCACTCTACAGGCAACAACCGCTCTACTAATCAAGCTACTTTCGGACGAGAAGACGAGTAGCGAGAGCATACTTTGGTCGGCCTGCATGCAATCTAACGCAGCCTGCACAATCTCAAGCACAGCTCCAGGAGTCGTTGGCTCTGTTACTACGTCATACGTTTCTGACAATGAAAGCAGCACGCTTATGTGCGGTGCTACCGCCCACTTTGCCAGTTTGAATGGAAATGAGCCACGGCTGCTCTTCATGTCTGGCGAGGCAGTGCTGCGCAACCTTGTCAGCGCTGAAGAAGGGCGTCATCCGCCATCCATGTTGTTGTACACAAGTCCAAACTCCCCGCCTAGCGTGGTATCCAACGAGACTTCATTCCTGTGTGCAGTGATGCCTTCCCCCGTTCTTGCGCTGAATAAAAGGCAGGTGGACAGCTTCGGGCGACTTCAGATTCAGCATCAGCATATACTCGACTGGTCACATGCTGTGGCGGATTGGGTTGGTGACGACGGCATCGAAAGCGAAGCTCGGCTTGCAGACCGTATCCGAGCACGGGTATCGACCCTCGTGGCCGCCGAAGAACAGCTCGCATATTCGTTACATCAGCTCTCACAGCGCGCGACGACTCCGAGGGGAATTGTTCTGCCGCTGTACGATAAGATTGCGCCTCTCGGTGTTTCGCTGATACTTCAGCTCCGCCAGCTTGGTGTTGAATTACCCATTGAGGTCCCTCATTGTGGGGATGTGGCACCTGAAATCTCGCGGGTGTACACGGCTCGACTCAACGAGCTCGGATCCAAGAACAGCGTGCGCTTTTATGACGCCTGTGCTCTCGCTCATCGAGAAACTAGCGCGCTCTTTCCTTCTCGAGCTCTCTTTTGCCGCACATTGGACGAATGCCACCGGAAATTCCGTGGATTTGACATCAAGGTGCTCGGTGTTGTGCTATCTCAGTTCCAAGAGGTCATGCTGCTGGATGCCGACACCTTGTTTTTCCAGAATCCCGTCTCGCTATTCAACACAACTAAGTTCAGGGAAACTGGCACTCTCTTCTTTCACGACCGGATCTGCAGTGACACGTACTTCATGAGTCAGCGTTTGGCACGAGAGCCTCGTCAAACTGTCTTTCATGACTATATGCTCAACTTTGACGCTGACCGATTTGGTTCTATCCCAACCATGGCAAGGGGACTTGAACAACAGACAGATGTGCTCGTCAACCCGAGTGCAGTTGCACCAGATCCACAGTCGCTTTCTTTCGTGCCCAGTCAATTTCTACTTAGCAGTCATACGTGGAATGTTCGCTCGGGCCATCAAATGGATTCGAGCTGTTTGTTGTGGGACAAAAAGCGCCAGCCACGAGCGACGGCGGTGCTTGCTTCTTTTATTGCTCGCAACGATATTCGTGCTCCGCCTTCGTATGGAGATAAGGAGCTCTTTTTTGTCGCTTGTGAGGTGGCTGAAGCCCGCTACGCCTTCTCTGACTTTGGCATCGGCGCTGTCGGTACGTTTGTGGTTGACAATGGCCCAGAGCGATCAGTGCTGTGCGGTGACATGAGTCAGAGTTTTCCCGAGTGGAATGGGCTGGGTCCTTCTCCGCTTTTGTACATCAACAGCGACGCGATCCTCAGCTTCGACCCTGACCGGACAACAGTCTACTACTCTCAGCCTCGAGCTGCAGATATCTACCCAGGGCCATTCAAATGGCAGCCCGAATGCCCGTTCAACATCACTGCTGCCGCCTTCTCAGAGAGCGAGCGTGCCAGGGTGTATACTCGTCAGCTGCTCAATGTTGAGGCACTCTCTTGGCTTCAGCCCTCCTAGCAGCGCCTAACCGTTTAATCTAGTCCGAGTTCTGTCCGCTGTTATGGAGCCAGTAATTTGGTGGTGTAATGCCAGCATGAACAACTCGTTGCGCTCACATTGCTCTGGAATGCTCATGCATCCTGCAGATAATCAACACTCCATCTAATCGCAACGAAAAGTGGCAGGAGGCAGCACTATAGTGTATACTAGAACACAACGACGCATGCTCAAGCATCAGCGCCCTCAACGCGACGGCGTTTGACACGGTCAAAGTACTCCTTGACTGTGATGCCCTTGCGCGAAGCCTTAGCAGCAGCTGGCACTGCCGTGCGCTGCTTCTTCTCCTGGATGATCTCACTCGCAGCGCGAAGCGTCATCCACGTACCATCATCGTCCTGGATGCGCACCGTCGTATTGGCCAGCTCCTGCGCGTTGGATGGCGCAGCGCCACCAACAAACTCGACTTTGGAATCTGTGCCATCGCCCATCTTGGCGGCCAGCTGCTCCTGCTGCTCCTTCTTCTTGCGCTGCTTCTCTAACAGCTTGTCGATGTCAATCTCAAGACCGTTCTCGTCCTCCATCTTGGCGTCGTTACGCGTGCTATTGGCGTGCGCCTTTGCCAGGAGGTCGTCCGGCAGCGCCTCGACCTGGTGCAGCTTATTGGAAGTCATGACACGTCCATCTGCCATCTTGATGAGCTTGCCGTCTGCCAGATTCTTTTCTAGCTTGTCACGTGACATGTACATGGTCTTCTGGTTCGCGCGCACGAACTGCAGCTTTTCAGCACTCGTCATCTTGGCAGCCATGGCTTCGTGGAGTTCGTTTGCGCGGAGATCCTGCTGCATGTTGGCCTCGCGGTTGCGCTTATTGATCTCATTGATGCGCAGTACATCGTCACTCTTGCGTTTCTGGCGTGCCTCGTTCTCTGCCAGCAGTTTTTCCAGCTTGCCTTCGAGCACAAGCGCCTTCTCATAATTCTTCATATCCTGTGCGGCCTTAAGGTCACGCTCGAGACGCACACGCTGGACGCCGAGTGACACGCTTGGCACTCCCACTGCCTGCTTACGTCGAACCATTTCGCTAACTTCTTCATCCGTGTAACGATGGCGAGCGGCCATACGCTGCTTCTTCGTGTACAACGCCTTGACCTCGGCGTGCGTCGGGAAGTGCAAGCGCTCCTTGTTGACTGTGGCGCGCCACACAAGGAACTCGCGCTCTTGAAGCGAGTGCGAGGATACGCCGCCGATTTTCCAGTCGCGCTTGCTTTTACCAAACGCGCAAATGAGTCCCTTGTTCGTCGTCTCGCCCATGAATGTGTACGAGCGCGGCAGCTTGCACACACCTGCGACCTCGCAGAAGCGGTAGATGGTCTCACCGTCCACCACGTCGACCGGCACACGGACGTAGACGCCCCTGACGAGCTTGTCAAAGTATGGCTCAAAGAAGTGCTTCTCAAACCAGCTGCGCTTCTTGAGCAAGTAGTGGTTGGCCTGGTTCCAGTTGACCGGCACGTTTTCCTCGGGGCGCACGGCCGCCGCTTCCTCCTCTTCAGCCGGAGCAGCAGCTCCTCCCGCTGCGAGGGACTTGGCCATGGCCAACGCGGCCGCGCTAGTCTTGGCCTTGGACGACTTGCGGTCGGAGCCGGTCTTCTCGTCGTCCGACTCGCTGCTGGCAGCACTCTCATCATCCGACGTGGACTTGGCATGGCTGCGTCTGGAAAGCTCGTGGCGTCGCCTGCGCTTCTCGGCCAAGTCGGACCGTCCGCCGCGCTCCTCGTCGCTCTCGTCGTCGTCCCCAAATCGGTCGGCGAGCATGGACCGGGGTTTGTCCCCAGCCTTGTTGACCTTGAGGTTCTGCAGCGCCTCCTTGCGTCGCTCCCGCTCCCGTCCGCCCACCCCGGCCCTGCGCGTGGCCAGGCCCTCCTCCACAGCGGCGTCCTCGCCCTTGGCGGCCGCGAGGCGCTTCTTGAGGTCCTTCTCCTTGTTGCGTCGCTCCTCGGCCTCATACTTCTCCAGCAGGCGCTTCTCCTTCTCGACCTCGGTGAGTCCCTCCAGCTCGGGGTCGCTCTCGTCAGCATCAGCGTCCTTGCGTCCGCGCTTGCGGGCGTCGTCCCCCTCCGAGTCGGCGTCCGCGGCCTTCTCCTCTGCGTGTTTCTTGGCCGCCGCCGCGCGCGCCGCCGTCTTCTTTGGCCGCGCGGGCTTCTTCTTGGCCGCTGGCGCCGCCGCCTTCTTCACCTGCCGCTTCACGCGCTTCTTCTTGCGGCCCGTCGACGACGCCGTGGACGCGTCCGAGCCGCTGCCAGACCCCGAGCCGCTACCGGAGCCGCTACCGGAGCCCGACCCGGAGCCCGAGTCCGAGCCGCTGCCGGAGCCAGAGCCCGAGCCGGAGCCCGACTCGGAGCCGCTGCCGGAGCCCGAGCCGCTGCCAGACTCGGAGCCGGAGCCCGAGCCGGAGCCAGACTCGGAGCCCGAGCGGGAGCGAGAGCTCGCAGACCCAGACGCCGAGCCGTCCGACTCGTCGCTGCTCTCGGTGATGACGTTCTTCCTCGCCATGCTCGGCCTGCCACGGACGCCACAGACGATCGACCGACACCTCGCGGTGGTTTCCCCCTTATGGGCTTTGGCTGTTTGGGGGCGGCGCTTTTACTAACCGCACCGACCTTTGTTTGGTAGATAGACTGCTGGTGGTTTGATAGCCGCGCCGGGGTTACGTTGGTAGCGACAGGGCCCACGACGCCTTGGGGGACGGATTGAAGCAAAGCATGAGCAAGCTGCGGTTCGTCGTCGCGCGGAGCTCCGGGGAGGACGCGGCGTTCCCCGCGCGCGAGTTGAACGAGCACGCGGCGTCCAGTCGCGGGTTCATGACGCCTCGGTGCGCGCGCCGCTCTGTGTAGATCGCTGTGGACCGTTGTGGACGATCGACTGACTGGAGGACGTGGACGCAGCAACTGCGAGTACCCGCAGGAGCTCGTGCTGCAGCTCGTCGACGGGCTCTGCAGGCTCACGCAGGTGCAGCTGCTGTCGCACCAGACGCACATCGCGACCAAGATCGAGCTCTTCCTCTCCAAGGACGCGGCGCTGGAGGACGCGCAGTTCTCGCGGCTAGGGTGCGGACGCTGCGGACGACGGTCCACGGAGACTTAGGACGCTGACGTTGGAGAGCTTTGTGTGCGTGTGGATGCAGCTACCTGACGCTCAAGTCCAATGTTGAGAGCAACTACATGGCAAGAGAGCTCAAGACCGTGCACATTGACAACCAGGCGGCATGGGTCAAGCTCGTGCTGCACCAGTGCTACATCAACGAGCGCAACATCTACAGCCAGGTTTGTGTGTGTTCTTCTTGGTCCAAGACAAAGCGGACGTTTCGCACCAGCATTCTCATTGATCGTATTGTGATCTCTAGGTCGGGATCATGGCAATCAACCTATGTGGCGAGTCGTTGGAGAAGCCGCAGCAGATCGACGAGCTGCCAAGCCAGTCAACCGGTGAAATGCTGACTGCAAACGGGTCTCCAGCTCGTCCGGCACAGAGATCTGTGACGAAACCAGCGGCGAGTCCAAAGCCGGATGATCTGAGCTTTGATCTGCGTTTTGATGCAAAGACTGCGGCGCGTATTCGAGAGATTCAACTGGCTAAGGACCAGGCAGTTGCACAAGAAGATTATGACCAAGCTAAGCGTCTCAAGCAGATGGAAGAACAACTCAAGAGCATCGGGCTGCAGCTCACGCGGCTAGAGGCGCAGAAGCGCGAAGCTGTCGCGAACGAAGACTACGATTTGGCAAAACAGATCAAGGACGAGATTAATATGCTTGAAGCCTCGGTTGGCAGCAACGAGTCGATGCCCATTTTGCCTCTCCCGTTCACTGCATCCACCGGAAGCAGTGTTAGCGTACCCGGGGGATACCGAGGACCAGGAGCTTCGCCATCCCACTCGCCATTCCCGTCTGGTGGTTCACCCACTCCGTCAACTGGGGCAAGAACGAGTTCTACGCGGAGTCAAGTTCTGCCACGAGCAGGAGCAGCAGCAGTTGCAGGGGCAAAAGGTGTACAGGGGTCATCCAACTTCTCACCGCGTGATATGTACCCAGAGGATAACGGTCCACCTGCAAGGAGGGACAACGGATACAGGCAAAATGTGCGCCAGGTTGAGGACGAAGAAGATGAAGACCAGCCAGCACCGATTCGGCGGCGACCAAAGGCAAATGCGAGTCGTTATAACGATGATGAGGAGCCAGATGACGACAATGGTAGACAGGGAGGCTCGAGCAATGCGCAGTCGCCGTTCCGAGGCATTCCAGACGCAGAGAATCTTCCAGAGCCTGACGAAATCCCTGCAGCACTAGCCAAGGAGAGCGAGCAGATGATCGAAGTCATCGGGGAGTTCTTGACGCGCTGCTTCTACAGCAATTTGTGGAACCACCGAGACGCGGCGATCCGTAAAGTCACAATGGATCTTGACAAACTCCGAGCCGACCAAATGTCGACGCTAGAAGTGTGCTCGACGCTCGTCCAGAGCGGTGCCGGAGATCGTATTGCGCAAGTAGCACTTTCAGCTTTTCGTCTACTCGACCGGATGATGGCGTTTGGCTCTCGTGTGCGCCGCGATGACATGTGCCACATTGTAAGTCGCTTTGGCTATCAATTTTGTCTTGATTCAAGCGACTAATGACTTGACTTACTTGTGTGATCTACGTAGCTTGGTAACAGCATGACACAACTTGTAAACAAGCTGGGCGATCCGCAGGGTAAGGTGCGCGATGAAGCAGCAGCAGCGTTGCTCAAGTTGTCGGGAGCCAAAAACGTAGGTGTGGAATTTGTTACCTCACACGTTACAAAGCGATCCAAGAAGCCACTGGGGCTTAAGCTATTGCTGGGGCGGCTCGTTGTTATCAAGGACCTGATTGCCAAGTTTTCTCTCCAGCCCGATGGGGATTTCTCGGTCGGTGGGATTATAAGCTTTCTTGAAGACAGTAACGCGTTTGCGCACCAGAATCGCGAGATCCGAGATATTGCCAAGGAGATCACCGTCGCACTTTATGAAGTTGTCGGTGACGACATCGAAGGCTATCTCAAGACACTTCGACCAAAACAACTGGAAGAATATCAAGCCGCGTTTGAGGCCGCAAGTGAAGCATCAAAACCCGCAGCACCATCAAGAGGTCGAGGGAACAGCGGTCAACAACAGCAGCAACAGCAACGAGCACGACTGCCAGACGAAATGCGAGACTACGACCATGAGGGCGACGGCGTTGTTGATGGTGACGACGACGACGAGGAGTCGGTCGATGAGTACACCTGTCCGTTCTGCGGTGTGGTGGACGAGAAATTCGACTCGGATTTGTTGGATCAGCACTTCTGGGCGGCATGCAAGATGCTGACCCCGTGCAAGATGTGCGGCCAAGTGATCGAGATTTCAGGATTGAACGAACACCTGCTGGTGGAATGTGAGCTCAAAAAGAACCACAAAGAGTGTCCGCAATGCGGAGAGGCAATCACAACAAAATTTTACGACAAACACGTCAAAACGGGGGACTGTCTGCCTCGACCGCATCCCAAGAAAGCAAACCGGTGCCCGCTTTGCCACGACGACATTGCGCCTGGCAAGAGCGGGTGGAAGCAGCATTTGCTCGAGGACGAGTGCCCCAATAACCCACGGAACTAGCGCTACACGATAACTACCGGAACCAACAATATGGAGGGTGCACCAAAAAGGAATTAGACTAGGCATGCAACGAAGTCTTTGTAGAGGTTATGCAGATTTCCTACGTGCCAGTCCACCAGCGGCTCAGTGTCGTACACAATGTGAGGGACCAATCACCTCCTCCTCACTCCACATCGGTCTCGTGCAACTTTCTCCTTCATGAGAGTCGTATCTCCTCGCTTGCGAGCACGACAACCTCAATTTCAGCCACTGGTGTCCGTATATCCGTGTTTGAATGGCGCAGGCAACAGGATTGGGATCGAACTAGAAACGCTCGGCAATCAGGTATTGATAGCACGCCGGTGGCGATTGCATTGGGTTTCAAAATCGGGAGCGCTGCCTTTGCGTCATGCGCCACCGCCGAAAACTACCTACTTGGCACTTGTCGTGCATGGCCCGGCCGTATAAACACATCTGCACCTCTCTCTTTCCTCTAGCCGTCCTCATATCGTAATGGTACACCAAAAAGCTTGCCCTCGCCTTGCTACATTGCTTCAAAGCGCATCGATTGCGCGCAAGAACTCTGTTTTGAGTGCGAGCACCCACGTGCTCAGGTCATTGCGGCCCTTTGCAAGAGCAGCGTGCAGCTTTTGTCTCCTTGCGAACTGTGCCGCCTGTTCGGGAGCCAGCTCTACGACCGTCACATCGAATGGACAGCTTTGCGTGTAGCCGCGTTGCTTGAACGAACCCGGGAAGAACTCGGCGCGGCGCGCGGCCGTGCGAAACAACCGCGTCGTGGCCGGATCCCACTCGAGGATGTCGTCGCTGTTGATGTACAGCGGCTCGACAGCTCCACCTCGCGAAGCGTTGGCCACGGGGAAGTAGTGGAGCGCGTCACCGCACAACACCGAAGGCCCAACCTGAATCGCCTCTTCGTCCGCAATTTGCAGGATGGAGGCTGGCTCGGGATGTCCCTTTAGCAGCCGCGGACCAACAGTGCCTACGCCGTAGTCCGAGAACGAGTACTGGGTCTCTGCCAGCTCGCACGCGATGAAGAAGAGTTCTTTGTCGCCGTACGACGGTGGTCGCGGCACTCCGTTGAGTGCGATAAAGGATGCCAGGATGGCCGTGGCGCGCGGTTGGCGGGCCTTGTCCCAAAGCATCACGGACGAGTCCATCTGGTGTCCGCTGCGCAGGCCCCACGAATGGCTTGAGAGCAGAAACTCGCTGGGGTTGATCGGCAGGTCCACGGGGAGCAGGTCGGGGCGCACGCGCGTGGGCTTGCGAGGGATGGAGGGGAGGTGCTGGTAGGGCCCGACGTCGAATGTTGAGAGGTATTGGTGCAGGTGGCGCACTTCGTCTGGCTGTCCTGGCATGTTCTTGGCCAGGTGGGAGTACTCGCTGGTGATGCGGTCGTGGAAGAAGAGCGTGCCGGTCTCCTGGAACTTGGTCGTGTTCCATAGCACCATGGGGCTCTGAAAGAATAGCGTGTCGGCGTCCAGGAGCATGACCTGTTCAAACTGCGAGTAGACGACGCCGAGGATCTTGACGTCGAATCCTCGAAACTTTTTCTGGCAGTGCTCAATGTCGGCGCAGAAGAGCTTCCTGTCCGAGTAGAAGGCGTCCCTTGCGCCGACGGCGGCGTCGCAGACGTCGTATATGCGCACGAGCGGGTCGAGCATGGCGAGCTGCTGCTCGAGCGCGTCGTTGAGGTCGGCGCAGTGCGGGACCTCGATGGGCAGGTCGACGCCCATGGCGCGCAGCTCGAGGATGAGCGAAAAGCCGAGCAGCGCAATGTCGTCGTACAGCGGCAGCACGATGCCCCTGGGCGTGCGCGTCTGCTGCTGCGCGACGCGCCAGAGGCTCTCGGCGAACAGGTCGGCGTGCAGCCGCAGCGGCAGCTCGGCGTACTTGTGCTGCACGAGGCAGCGGCCCAGCAGCGCCAGCGTCAGCGTCAGCAGCGCGGCGGCCAGCGCGGCCACCGCCAGCAGCAGCTGGCGCCGCAGCAGCAGCCGCTTGGACGCCGCGCCGCGCTTGGGCCGGCACTGCGGCAGCACGGGCTCGTCATGGCGCCGCCGCGCGGGCCGCAGCATGGTGACGGCGAGACAGGCGGGGGCTAAATGGAGAAATGGACCGCCGAGGGCGCCTTTCGGGCCGGCGCGGTTTGCTCTTGGCGTTTGTATGTGGAGGGGCGGGGGGAGTTTCGCGCTGGCGCTCGCGCGCGGTTGCTCTCCTAGCATCTTGCGCGATTAGGTTGACGTGGTATACGAAAAGCGAGAGAGAGCGGGATTTTTAGCTTGCCTGGAGAGGTTGCGCACAGGACGTGTGGTAGGCGCGCAAAGCCGTGCGGGGGTGGGGAAGGGCGGGCTGAACATTGCGGAAATGAATACGACTGAAAGATATTATGAAGAATGGAATGGACAGGAGGAGCCTGAGTGGCTCAACTAAGAACTCTGGAGAAAACATATAGCGTACGAAAGCATGGGATATGAACATGTCGTCGATCGTGAAGCCATTTGGCGATACATGGACTTGCATGGTGCACTGCGTGCTCGCTTTGGAGCAGCACTGTGGGCTCGTCCGGAAATGGGTTCAGCGGCGCAGCACCACCGAATCTCGCGTCGGCGCCTGGACTCGGCAGCAGATCATGGATTTCGACCGCGTCGGCGGCCGTCCCTCGCTGCTTCGAAGGCAGCTGCGAAAAGAATCAAAGATAGGTATCGATCGAGGAGGGATCCTCCCGACCTGAGTTGAGAGTCCAAGAAAACACCACGCTCGGCCCGCGGTGCCAAGTGTCGCATCGCTCCTGTGCTTGAGTGGATCTTCTCGTGGTGGCTACCTACGCTCGGCAGAGCGCGTCATAGAGTTTGCTCACATCCCCCGACAGCTCTCTCTGTCGCTTTTTGAATGGATGGAATCTAGAACTCCCTCGCTAAGGTGGACGCGTTGTTGCTGCTCATCCTCCTACGTCAGCCAGCGAGAGATCTTTCCAGAGTGTTACTGTGCACTGCAAGGTATCAGCTGAAGCCGCAGCGCTGCAACACTACTCGACGTCACTTCAGATACCATGCGTTCATCGCAAAACGCTTCGGTCAATTCGAATCGGTTTGTCAATTGGGCGGATGATGCTGCTGGCGGGCGTACGCAGCAACGACAATCAACCTTCAAAAACAAAAAATGGTCCTCGAGCCGGCTTTAATCGCGCTTGGCGCCTGGCGACTCACTCGAACCGCTCGCTCGCCTGGCAGGTCGTCGCTTACTCGAACCCGTCGTCATCACAGTGGCGTAGGACTCTCGAGACATCTCTCCCAGCTGCTTTTTCCCCGCAAAGGCGGGTTGCTGCGTGCCCAGTTGTGCAGTTTTCGCGTCTTGCCACGGCTGTTCCCACGATTTCCGCATTCTCCAGGGCCGCAACCCATGCGAGTTCCGTAATTGCGCATTCTCCTCGACCACCTCACTGCCTCATTTTCCAGGTCACCGCCGCCGGCATGCGGATGCCCACTCCTGCGCGAAGCCCCAGGGCCTCGCGCGTCCACCTGACGCCGCGGATGCGTCGCTGGCTGCGCCGACTGCGCGCGGGCGACTGGAGGCCGGCGCTGCCGCTGGTGGCGGGGCTGGCGCTGGTTTTCCTGGCGAACGCGGCGCTGCTATGGCACTTCCTGCCGCGCTCCGAGCCCCCGCCGCTGCCGACGAGGATGAGCTTGGACCACCCGGACCTGTTCGCGTGGAGCTTGTTCAACGAGGCCACGCGCCAGGGCACCGAGCCGCGCGGCGTCGTGCTGCCGCTGTTTGATGACATTGCGCTGCTCGGCTTCTCGCTCATCCTGGAGCTGCGCGCGCTGGGGATGACGGCGCCCATCGAGGTCCCGCACTGCGGCGACCTACGCGCCGAGCTCGCCGTGCGCATGGCTAGGAGGGACGACCGCGTGAGGTTCTACGACGCCTGCGCGCTCGCGAACGAGGCGCGCGACGCTTTCTTTGAGGACAGGAGGCTGTTCTGCGAGAGCCTCGAGGACTGCCACAAGCGCTTCCGAGGCTTCGACATCAAGGTGCTCGGCGTCGTGTACTCGCGATTCGAGCAGGTCATGCTGCTGGACGCCGACACGCTCTTCTTTGAGAACCCCGCGAAGCTATGGGACGCACCCAAGTACAAATACACTGGCACGCTCTTCTTCCTCGACCGTATGACCAGCGACGGCAAGCACCTGGCAGAGCCCACGGACGGAGACAAACCAGCTTCACTGCGCACCGGCATTGGAGCGCTCCACGAATTCCTCTCGACCTTCGACATTACGCCGTACGAGCATCTCGAGACTCTCGCGCGCAACCAATCGGCCCGTGACCTGAGCAATGACCCCGCAGTCGGTCCGATCCCAAGCGGTCTCAAGTTTCCAATCCAGCTCAGCAGGGAAGTCCGCAGCGCTCATGCGTGGAGGCTGCGCACCGGTCACTTTCTCGACTCGTCCGTTGTGCTTTGGGACAAGCCGAGGCAGCCGCGTGCGACGGCCATCCTGGCGTCATTTGTGTCGCTCAATGGTGTGCGAAAGCCACCGTCGTATGGCGACAAGGAACTCTTCTTCCAGGCGTGTGAGCTTGCCGAAGCACGCTATGCTGTCTCGGACTTTGGTGTCGGCACGATCGGCAAAGACTGGCACTCGCGCAAGGATAGCATCATCTGCGGTGATTCGCTGCACTATTACCCAGACAATAGGTGGGGCAACGACCCAGCTGCTGCAACTCCACTGTACATCAACAGCGACTCAATTCTGCTGTGGGATGTGAGCAAGCACGAACTTTTTCGTACTGTTGGCCGCCTTGCTGAGATATATCCAGGCAACTACAAAGAGCGCGGGTTTCCACACAGCTGCCCTTTTGATGTTGGTGTTGTGCCACTCACTCCCGAGCAAGCAGCGCGCTTTCGTGAGCGCCAAGAAATGTACCAGCGCGTCATCTCGTGGTTCGATGATGACTGGGGCTCGTGGTGGCTGGTCACGAAGCTCGAGTTCAAGCGCCATTTCGACATCTGGCTCTAGCCTAGACAAAGTTGACAGACACCCGTACGTTTATTCACCAACAACTAGAAAAAAAGAAATCACAACATTAAACCATTCTGTGCTACGTACTAACTTGCAAGATATACTTTTGCTGCGGGGCCAGCATGATAAGCTAGGGCTACAGTGCGCCGAACACCATGGTGACTGTATATAATGTGCCGTACTTCCCCGTTGAAATAGCATGCTCGCTTGGCTTTGCTCCCTGATATCCATTGATCACCAAGTGGTAGCTGAGTCGCTTCATTCTGATTAATTGAATCAATCGCAACTACACTGGTGGAGCTGACGAAGCCACAAGGCAAATGATATTACTATTTACTTATATCTGCAGTGGCAGCTCATGACAAGCTTGAGCTGTTCTTGAGCTTGTGGAGGACACTAGACGCGAGGGACTGCTTGCGCTCCATGCTGTTGCTCATGCTGCTGCTCCCAAGACCGCTTCCTACAGATCCGTAACTCGATGATGACGACAAATTATAGTCTGTCAAGGGAGACGCCGAAGCAGCGACCTGATGGTGCTGCAGCTGGGTCGGTGTTACCGTGATAGGCGGCGTCATCATCGTCGGGGTTGTTGGCGGGGGTGGCGGAGGAAGGACGCGCTTCCCATCTCGAGATGGCGGAGACAGTCCTCCCACGGGTGTCGCCGATCCCGTCGACGTAGTGCGCCGCAGCGGCATGCCGTCCGGTGGAGGAATTCCTCGTGGAGTCATGGCAGATGTTGATGCTGGAGAAGACAGAGTTGGAGTGCTCCCAGCATGTCGCGACGATAAGGGCGACTCCGTGCTCTTGCGCCGCTGACTGTGCCGACATGACACACACACGCGGACACTGGTCGAGCCCACCTCAGGCAGCGCTAGCTCGACCTTTGGACAGCACTCAGCGCAGCAAACCTCACCGCAGATGCGGCAATGGTGTCGCCGCCGCGAGAATCCGAAGCGGGCTCCGCACGCGCGGCAACCCGAACGCTCGCGATCGCTCACCCATTGCGGCTGCGTCGTCAATAGCGAATGTGACAGTCGACGACTTGTGATGACTTCCTCGATGCGGCCAAGCCGCGCGCACAAGGCGCGAAGCTTTGCGCGTCGCGAGCTCGATGGCAATTGTGGCTTTTCGAGTATGGATGCAACCAGCTGAACCTCGACGGCAGGCGGATAGAGTAGCTCTGACTTGCTGCGCTTACTCGGTGGAATAGGGATTTGACGTACCATGATACCGACCGGCTGAATGTTTCGAGGGCGACCACCAAGCTCGTCGAGCCATGGCTGGCATTGTGGAAGGTAGCACGAGCGAAGCACTCGGACGTACATTGGACGCGTCTCATCGGTGCCATTGGTTCCTGATGACGACATATCCCAATCATTCACAAGCTCGCACTCGTAGTCGAGCAAACAGTATGTCGCCCGCGATCCAAACATTCGGCTTGGCTTCTCGCCAACCACCCACTTGATGCTGAGGTTGCCTTGATGACCAGAGCGAGCCATTGCGCGCCGGTATCCGTCCATATACGTTGCACTTGATGGAGGAGCAGGCGAAGCGAGGGTCGCGTCCTTCTGCGGTGACGGCATGCTCGACCAGCTGCTCGCGTGACCAAAGTTGTGGTTGGCGCTGGATGCAGATGAAGTAGTGGTCGGGATCGAGTCGAGCGACTGCATGCGAGTAATGCGTCGAGTGGATGCTCTGCCAGCACCTGGGGCGACCGAGGTCGGCAGACCAACATTGAGAGCCGCGAGGTCATCACTGACCTCAACCGCCTCGTCGTCGTCCGAGTCGGACGAGTCATCATCATCGTCGTCTGTGTAGTCGACGGAAGCCGTTATAGAGTTGCTTGAGGCTGAGTCAACTGTAGTTTGCATGTTTTGTCGGCGCTTGGCAAGCGGCTCGCGCTTGCGCTCGCCCTGGCGCGGCGCTTGAACGCGCACACGTCGCTTCCTTCGGCGGTAGATGAATCCCGAGCCGCTCACGCGCGCGCCAACGAGCTGCTGCATCACTGCCTCCATGTCATCTCTATCGGAGCGGATGAGCAGCTCGACGACCTCCTCGATCGCGGCCGTGGGCAGCACAGCCACGCACTTGACCAGGTACTGCTGCAGCACCTTGGCCCCTCCTCCTTCCAGCGCGCCCGTCTCCCAGTCCGCATCCAGGTCCTCGTCGTTGGCCAAAGACGACGACGAGCCCGACGAAGTCAGCCCGCTGCTGCCGTGCTGCCGCGCGTTCTCGTCACCCGCGTCCCGCTTGGCCCCCGCCGTGCGCCACAGAAGCGAGTTGGCGTTCAGCGGCGCCACGCGCTCCGACAGCCGCACGCCGACACCCAGCCCAGCAGCCGAACCACCATCCGGCAGCGCCGCAGGGGTCCAGTTGACCGAGTCCACGCCGAAGCCGAAGAGGGCGAGCGACGCGCGCGCCTGCGCCTCCAGCTCCTCCTCGAGCGCGCGCGGCACGGCGCCGGCCGCCAATGGAGCCAATGGCAGCGCCGGCAACACCGGAGCGCCCACCAGCAGGTTGCTGGAGCCCGCGGTCCCGCTGAACGACGCGCCGGAGCGCAGCAGGCGCGTGGTCGACGCGTTCATCCGGCGCGGCGCGGCTTCCTTCCTTCTCGACTGGGGGTGGCGTCAGCCGATCGTTGGGATTCTGCAAACAGCATCAACACACGCGGTCAGATGTGAAAAAAGAGGGGGAACATACAGCCAGTCGTGTGATTGTTGATGGGATGGTCCAAACAGGTGGTGGCGGGCTCTGCAAACTGCACTCGCTGGAGGACACCAAGCAAAAGCATCGAGACGGCAATGAACGACCACATGCCATGTAGTACATTCTCCGGCATACCCGCTGTACAAACCGGTCCTCCCAAGCACCAAGTTTCAATAAAAAAAAACATCCTGCGAGCATCCAGGAACATGACTGCGCTGTGCTTTTTTCCCACTACCATCATGCTGCTCCTGCCTCGCTTTTCCACTTCTTTCGAAGCTTTGAAGCAGCCTTTGCTACTTTCTCGTCACTGTTTGGCAGCATCCAAGTTAGGATCGAGTGTATTCTCCCATCTCAATCAAAGAAAGCATACCTCGACTTTCGCAACTTGGAAACAACGACGCCAACCTTCGAGTCTATAATGTCCTGCGTGCGAAGAGTCATGCCCAGAAGCTTGTTCAAGATTTCGAGCTGGGCACTATGGACGTCTCCAGGTTTGTCGGACTGATCATCACGCTGCGCTAGCGTTTCATGCATCTTCTTAAGGGTCTTCAGTGTCTCGACGTCTAAAATGACACGGTTTCAGAATACACCGTCAACTCTTGTGGTTGGTTACATGCAGCAAAAGTAGGAAACGACATACTCTCTGGGTTTTCCTTGCTCAGCGTCTGTATCCAGGAGCGGCGAAGAGAATTCGCCTTGCTTGACACCCTATCGTTTCTGCACAGCACACAAACAAAAACGTTGGCTTAGAACAATCCTCGTAGTTCTCTGAGCGTGTTGTAGATACGTACGCGTGTTGCCGCAGATTGGCAACTGTGCGAGCAATCTTCGTCTTCTTCAAATGCGAGATCTGCAGCGGCATCTGTAGTTGTCGCCACCACATGTAAGATATCAGTCACAGACAATTGCTGATGCATAGGCAGTCCCGTACCTCAGCAAGCTCGTCCAAGCTAGTACAAATATCCTCATGAGACGTGTCGGAGTTTTCCAACTTTGCTTTTAGCTCCTTCAGGTAGTTCAAGTCCACCTCCTTCTTCGGAGAAAGAACTGTTTCAATGTCCCACTGCTTGCCCAGCGCAAGCACCTTGCTTGATACTACCGATGATGAGTGTGAGACCAATGCCACCAAGCGCTCTTGCAGCTTCGACTTTTTCAAAACGTTGGGATCCACAGAACTGATAGCTGCAACCGACGTCAAGATATCCAAGATTTGTTCGTCAGAAAGCGGCGACGCACTCAAGCGCTTAGCGGCGTCTTCCAACTGCTCCGCGACAGGAATTTTGCTGCTAGAGGCTGCATTCTCGACTTTCTTTGGTGATGAAGACTCGTTTGCGGCACTCGGATCACTCTTGATCTCGTCCTTGATAGCGCTCGGATCGCTCTTGATCTTGTCCTTGATGACGCTAGGGTCGCTCTTAACCTCATTCTTGATGACGCTAGGGTCGCTCTTAACCTCAATCTTGATGACGCTAGGGTCACTCTTAACCTCTTCCTTGACAGCAGCAGTCGCCTCAGGTTGTGGCGGCTCTGCCTTTACTGATTGCGCACTTGCGTCCTCTGTTGATTTTCCACCAGCTTCCTGACCTGCCTCTTGGTCTGCATCCTGGTTGGTGTCATCCTCCATGGACTGGATCACACGCGCAACACCCTCCTTAATGGAAGCCTTGTGATGCCGCAGATCCATTTCAAGTCGCTTTTCCAACAGCTTCCGCACAGTTTTGGTGGTCATTTCCTCGAACTGACAATTGAGGAGAATCCATCGAATCTCCTTTTCAAGTTTCGCAGTTAGATCTGCATCACTTTCCGGGTCTGCCATCTTGACATCCTTTCTTCCCGACTTTTCAGTCTTTACGTCAGCAGACTTGACATCTTCACCTGCGGCGTGCTTTGAAGCCTTCGACGGCGACTTTGAGGATGCAATCTTCTCCACCGCCTCTGCCTTGCGCTTCTTGGGCTCAGCTTTCGGAGACTTTGGAGTCTTCTTCTTTTCCTTGGAGCTGGAAGCTTTCGCAGTTTTTTTCTCCTTGGTGTCGCTCTTCTTGTCCTTCTTCTTGTCCTTCTTCTTCTCTTTCTTCTCCTTCTTTGGCTTTTCCTTTTTCTCCTTTTTCTTCTTAGCATTCTTCTTGGTAGGTGCATCCTCATCCTCTTCGTCGTCCTCCTCGTGGTCATCCGACTGGGCACCCTCCTCCGCATCGGGATCCTCTGCGTCACCTGCATCGCTAACATTCTCCTCGTCGGATCCTTCCTCATCCTCCTCAATTTCCGGTGGAGGCGGAGGCTCGAGCGTCGGATCAAGGTCGGACGGCACAAAGTACGGGGGCAGTCGGATATCCTCTGGCTGCGCGAGGTAGTCCTCGGCCTCCTGGATCGAGAAGGTGAGGTCGTCCATCGTAGCCTTCTTCTTCGCCAGGTGCTTCGGATGGCCCTTCAGGAAGTCCTCCTTGTCATCGCAGTCCCACGTGCGCAGCACGCCCTTGTTAAGGTGCGCGAGCGAGCTGTCGGCAGCAGGCGCGCCAGCCACAACAACCACGTAAAATCAACGTGCAGTCCAACTCCAACGGCAGCGCTCGGCATCTCGCTCCACGTACAACTCGTGCGACCCGAAGTAGTAGACGATCGCATAGTCCTTGGGGAAGTCGCGCGCCTTCTTGAGGATCCCGCGGTGCCCGTCCCCTGCCACAGCGCCGTCCACACGTCAGCCTCTCGTCTCGCCACGCGTCCAGGCCGCTTCCCGCCGCGCACCGAGGTGGTAGAGCTTGGGGCGCAGCTTGTACTGGTCGACGACGAACACGGGCCACCAGGGGTAGCCCTCGAGGATGAACCACCCGACCGAGTTGGGCGTCGGCGCCGCCATGGCCGCCCGCCCGCCTGTCTCGCGAAAATGTATGCGTCCAGGGCAAGTTGGTGGCGGTTTCCCCTCGGACCCGGGTCGGGTTTCGGGTTGACTGCCATCTCCCACCCGGGTTTTCTCAACCCGTTGCACCCGCTCCGTTTTCGTACTGTGATGTTTGTATGTGCATACGTAGTTGAAGATGTTTTCTCCCGGCTAAGTGCGAGCGTCCGGTGGCTGGCGAGGATCCGCTTTTGTTTGTTGCTTGACCCTCCCCTCGCTTCCAGTGGAATCTTTGCGCCTTTGGGTATAGAGAAAACGACATGTCGGACGACGAGCGCTCGGTGCACAGCGACAGCGAGGAGGAGGAGCAGCAGCAGGCGCCCGCCGCGGCCGTCGAGGACCTGAGCAACTCGGACGTGGTCACCAAGTACCGCCTGGCGTCCGAGATCGCGCAGTCGGCGCTGCAGGGCGTGCTGTCGCAGCTCGTGGCCGGAAAGGACGTCGTGGAGCTGTGCAAGTTCGGCGACCTCATCATCGAGCAGCGCTGCAGCACCATCTTCAAGTCCAAGAAGGTCGAGAAGGGCGTCGCCTTCCCCACGTGCGTGTCGGTCAACGAGGTCATCTGCCACCTCTCGCCGCTCGCCAACGAGTCGCTCACGGTCAAGGCCGGCGACTGGGTCAAGATCGACCTCGGATGCCACATTGACGGATACATTGCTGTTGTCGCCCACACGGCCATCGTGCCCGAGGAGGGATCCGCCGCCGAGGCGCCGTTCCCGGAGCTCTCGGGCGAGGAGGCTGACGTGCTCAAGTGCGCCAACGACGCCGTCGAGCTCTGCGCGCGCCTGATCAAGCCCGGCAACACCAACCTGCAGGTCACCGAGGCGCTGACCAAGCTCGAGGCCGCGTACGGCGTCAAGTCGCTGCAGGGAACGCTCATGCACCAGCTCAAGCGCTTCATCATCGACGGCAACAAGGTGATCGCGCAGAAGATTGACGTGGAGAACCGCACGCCCAAGGTGACCTTCGAGCCCAACGAGGTGTACACGATCGACATCTGCTACACGACGGGCCTGGAGAAGCCCGTGCACTCGGAGCGCCGCACGACGGTCTTCAAGCGCCAGGTCGACAAGCAGTACCGCCTCAAGATGAAGGCGTCGCGCTACGTGTTCAAGGAGATCAACGCCAAGTTCCCGACGCTGCCCTTCACGATCCGCATGTTCGACGACGAGGCGCAGGCGCGCATGGGTGTGGTTGAGTGCGTCAAGCACGACCTGCTGCAGCCGTACCCGATCCTCGAGGGTCGCGCGGGCGACAAGATCGCGCACTTCAAGGTCACGGTGCTGCTGCTGCCCAACGGTACGACCAAGATCACGGGCCTCCCGTTCCCTTCGGACCGCATCCACTCGGAGAAGACGCTGGACGAGGAGACGGCCGCGCTGCTGGCCTCCTCGCTCAAGAAGAAGAACAAGAAGAAGAAGAAGAAGGCCACCGCCTAAGCAGCTTTCTTTCCGCGTTGTTCTTCGACGACGCCGAGCCATCTGGAATGGCTCAATAGCGTAGGACCAGGACGGCGGGCTGCTCATCGCTGGCCATATTGCCCAACACGACTGCCCGAGCCTTGTTTCTTTTGACCATTTTTCAAGTGCATTGCATTATCGTTATGTGGGGAAAGTTGAGCTGACGCGTTTACCACTCCAGACTACAGGGCGACACCTTGGTTGGCGAGGACAGATTGCTCCCAGAGCTGTTGTTGCTGACCGTCTCAGCGTCGTCTCCACCGAGGAACTTGGCAGTCGCAAGCCGAGCGTCCAGCTCCTCCGTCGGTGGCAGCTGCACGTATACGATTCCATCCTGCTCGCGGGCAGGGAACGTCTCAACATGAAGAGCCTCATCGGTCAAGCAAGCTCCGTCCTCGAGGTCGTAGTTGCGCTTGTGCATTGGGCAGACAACCTTCGGCCGGCCCTCGAGATCACCCACAATGCCCTGCGCGAGTACGAAAGAGTGGTCGTACGGGCACATGTTTTGCGTCGCGTACCAGGATGTCTTTTCAATGCCATTGCAGACCTCGGTGATGTTGAAGACTGCAAGCTGAGTACCGCCGTACAGCACAGCACCACCACTGTTCGGTAGGAACGCGTCCGTGGGTCCGAATGCAACCCACTCGCAGTTGTTCTCAACGCCAAACTGTGATGTCGGCGATGTAGGAGACCTCGGTGGCGATACGACCTTGATCTTCGGTGGTTGTGGGAAGAGCTGGTCGCGCTCAAGTTGCATAAACGTCTCTTTCTGCGTCTCGGATGTGTTCTTGAATTGAGCAAACTGGGCACGGAGCTCAGGCGACTCAACCACCTTCTTCCACTCACACTCGTACGTGCCGACAAGGTAGCTCATCTGTTCCTCGAGAGTCGCGCAGATGCCGAGGGAATCCTCCATAACGACTCGCCGCAGCTGATCGATGCCGCCCTCAAGAGAATCCAGCCACTTGGAGGTGCGCTGAAGCCGGTCAGCCGTCATGATGTAGTACATGAGGAATCGGTCGAGGTATTTGACAACAAGCTCCTGCGGGACGTCTGAGGCCAGAAGAACTGCGTGCTTCGGGTTGGTACCGCCATTGCCAGCCACGTACACGTTGTATCCATTCTCGGTCGCGATTAGCCCGAAATCCTTGCCGCGAGCTTCAGCGCATTCACGTGTGCAGCCGGAGACTCCTCCCTTGATTTTGTGCGGCGAGCGAATACCCTTGTAACGATTCTCGAGGAAAATGGCAAAACCCACGGAGTCCTGCTGTCCAAAACGGCACCAAGTGGTGCCAACACAGCTCTTCACCGTGCGCAGGGCCTTACCGTACGCATGACCCGACTCGAATCCAGCGTTAACCAGCTTCTCCCAGATGGCGGGCAGGTCGTGCTTCTCGGCTCCGAACAGGTCGACGCGCTGGCCGCCAGTGATCTTGGTGTACAGGTTGTACTGTTTGGCCACTTGGCCGATCACAATCAGCTTGTCAGGCGTGATTTCACCGCCTGCAATGCGCGGGACAACCGAGAACTGGCCGGACTTTTGGAGGTTAGCAAGGAATCGATCGTTTGAATCTTGGAGCGCGGCACGATCACCCTGAAGGATGTGGCGGTTCTGCAGGCTCGCAAAAATGGAGGCCACCGTGGGCTTGCAGATTTCGCAACCATGCTGGCGCGGGTCGTCCTTGTGACGCCCATGCTTGGACAGCAGCTGCGTGAACGTCTCGTATTTCTCGACCATAATGATCTGGTACAGCTCCTGCCGAGAGTAGGCGAAGTGGTCGCACAGCGACTTATCCACCTCAGCTCCAGCTGCAGCCAGCTCTGCATCAAGAATTTCCTTGACCATCGGGATGCAGCCACCACAGCCCGTTCCAACGTTGCAAATCTTTTTGACGTCGCCGAGTTTGGTCAACTTCTTGGCCTTGATCGTAGAGCACAGTTCTCCTTTTGTTACGCCGTTGCATGAGCACACCTGAACTTCATCAGGCAGGTCGAGTACCGAGTTTCCGCCTGAGTCTCCACCGCGCTTGCCCAGCAAAATCTCGTTTGGTGGAGCTGGTAGTGGCTTAGTATCCTTCGACTTGCACATGAGCGAAAGGCGCGGGAAGTCACTCGTGTCACCGACCAGAATTCCACCAAGCAGCTTCTTTCCATCTGCAGAGAAGAAGAGCTTCTTGTAAACCTGCTCGAGCGGGTTGTTGTACACAAGCTCCTCAAACGGTTCGTGGATATCTTCCGGGAAATATGCGCCAAACGAGCCGACCTCCATACCCATCAGTTTGAGCTTGGTAGACACATCTCCACCTGGGAATACGATGCGATCCGCTTCGCTGGAGCTCGTCATGTTCTTGGCGAGGATGTCTGCCATCTCGTTTCCAGGAGCGACCAGACCGTACGTGACACAGCGATGAGAGACGCATTCACCGATGGCGAACACACTGGGGTCACTGGTACCGAGGTAGTCGTCGATGATGATGCCACCACCTCGCCCCGCAACTTGCAGTCCACCTTCGCGAGCCAGCTCGTCGCGTGGCTTGATACCGGTCGCGAACACGACCATAAACACGTCGTTGGAGACTTCTCCGTCGACATATTCAACCCCAGCGAGTACATCCGGTTCGTCGGTACTGGGAAGGAGTCCCTTTGTGGATTTGTGGTAGAGCACGTCGATTCCGAACGCGTTGACGATCTGCTTGTGTAGCACCCTGGAACCGGCGTCATCGATCTGACGAGACATGAGGCGTCCTCCGCGGTTGATAATGCGCACCCCAATGTGGAGGTCGTGGATAGCTTTTGCAGCCTCGAGGCCTAGCAATCCACCGCCAACTACCAGTGCGTATTTTTTGTCTCCGCCAGCAACCTCGCGCGCGTGCTGAGCTTCCGAGTAGGCAATAATATCGTTCAAGTCCTTGATGGTGCGGTAGACGAAGACACCGCGAAGAGAAATGCCAGCCAGCGATGGGACGAGCGCACTCGCACCGGTAGCAATGACAAGCCAGTCGTACGGCACTTCTACAATCTTGTCCGACTCGGTGTCGCCTCCTAGCCGTTCGACCTTGACGACCTTGTTCTTTGTGTCGATGGCCGACACCTTGGAGCTGATTCGCAGGTCGATCCCGTTCTCGGCATACCACCCGGGAGCTGCAAGCATGAGCTTGTTCATGTTGAGGTGCTCGAAGTACTCGGTGAGCAGCATGCGGTTGTAGTGCTCGATGGGCTCCTCGCCAATAGACACGAGCGTGAACCGCTTCGTCGAATCGTAGCGACGCATACGCTCGAGGAAGCGGTGGCCGACCATGCCATTGCCGATCACCACGACCACCTCGGGCGTGATGGAGCTGTCTGGGTTGGTCGCCTCGGGTGCCATCCTTGGTCGTGAAGGTCGACGCGAAGCTTGAACGAAGACTGGTGGGTGGAGTGTGGACCAAGTCCAATCCGGAAATGAAGCCTGGACACGCAGACCACCCGACCTGGCCGTGGCCCCCAACCGCGCTACGATGGACTCGATGCTGGTGCTCTCGCATACAGTACGGTCGAGTCAGTGGAGCCACCGCATCCTGTTGAAGGAGCAGGCGCAGGAAGAAGGGGCTCCTCTCCAATGAGACCCCGTCGGTGACAGTGACGCGCACCCTTCAGCCAATCGAGGCAGCGCTTCAGGAATGAAACAGCTCGATGAGTGACTTGGTCGCACGGGAGATGCGCAATGACGTAGGCGATCGACATAGATGGGTCGTTCCAATCCAGCGCTGAGTCACCCGGAATTCCTGCTCCAACCACAACTTTGGGCGGCGAGCATCTAACGAGCGCGTAGGAGCGGTGCCTAAAGAGGAGAGTCTCCGGACCGTTGAAGAAAGCTCTGGCCACTTTCGAATCGGATGACGCTCGGGTGGTTTGCATTCGCTACCGCCGGAATTAGGATATCTCCCATTCGGCAGGCAGTTATAGACATCATCGCATACGCGACAACATCAGCGAGGTCCGATTGGCGGATCGATCACTCGAAAGATGCACAGTACCGTGGAACGGAAGGGGCAAGCGGTTCCATGTCATTCTTGGCGATCGTTTGGAGCGAAACCACTTCACGATTAGGATTTTTGATAAGTAACGAATACGCAACGCAAGCTTGTAAGGGAAAGTGACCTACTCAAAGCACAGTAATCTGCTGATCGATGTCGTAACCGATGGCCTTCAGCGCTGGCAGACAGGCGAACTCGATCATGCCCGGGGGACCGCAAAGCGCAATGTGAGAAGCATCCGATCCAATAACTTCTTCGATCAAGTCCTGGGAGATTCGCCCGCTGCCGTACTTGATCGAGTCGAAGAAACTATCACCTTCATTCTCACTATCGGAGCGCTGCTTTTCAAGGTTGCAGCCTGCTGCAATCAAAAAGTAGAAGCGGCAGCTCTTTGGCTTGAGCTGTCGAAGGCGCTCGAGTTCTTCATGAAGTAGTAGGTCTCGGTCTTCGCGCACACAGTAGATCAGATTGACTCGAGTTTCATCTTCAGGGTCTTCCAGAATGGCTCGCATCGTCTGGAAAACTGGTGTGATGCCCGTACCACCAGCGATAAATCCAAACCTTGTAGCGTGGAGATGGCTTTCGTCGAGAGAAAAATTGCCGTTCGCGTAGTAAGTGAAATGGCCCAGTGGTCCCTTGACCTCAATGCTAGACCCGAGATGCAAGTCGTCAAGGAATTGCGAGAACAAACCACCTTCGGGATGTGCCGGGTTTTGGCCGGCGAAGTACACCTTGATCAGGAAAGAAACGAACCCACGATCTGCATCACTTTCGGAGGAAATGGGCGTATACGCGCGGACAACGGTTTTCCCCTTGATCTTGGCGTACAAGAGCACATGATTTCCTACAGGGAGCCCCAAGCGCATATTCTTTGCTGGCAGAGCAAACCGGAAGATTCGAGAGTCGTGGCTTACGATGCGCTTCTCGATCAGCACGAGCGGGACTTTCTGCGCACCCTTGAGCGCGACAGGATCGGAATCAGCTTCGGCTTCATCGACCGTCGACGAAGTCTCACTTGCTACCTCGGAGTTGGTTGCTGTTGACGTACCGTCGGTCGATGTCGTGCATCTCCCAACCACATACTCCTCCAGCATTGCCCATGCCTTCGTGGAATGAATGGATTCAAATTCATCTGTGCAATCCGTTCCAGCACAGAGCAAAATGCTCGTGGCTCCTCCAGGATGCTTGTCGAGGAAAGGAGTCGCGTCGTAGACGAGTCCACGGCAGATGAACCAACAGTCCTCTTTGCTCGCGTGGGTTGCCACTTCTTCAGGGGTGAACCATGGGAGGTGGTCGTACTTCGAGGATGACACAGACGAGGTAGGTGCAGTTTTCCCTGTCTCAGCAGCAGCAGGTTGGACCTCTTTCGGTGCTTTTCGGCTCCACGAGCTTCCCGCTCCAAAATTTTGCGAGATAATTCGCTCAGGAGTCATCCACCCGCCCTTCAGACCTCCTTGACTCGTCGGATGCTCAAATACAAGCGAGTTCTCATTGCCATTCAGCCCTCGGTGGATACGCACGCGAAACCACGGATTGTTCATCATGCCCATGACATTCCACGTCGGAAACTCCGGCTGGGTGTTCATGGAGCTGTCCCACGCACGCACACAGATCTCGCGGGCTTCTGCGACTTCCATTAAAGGTAGCTCGATTAAGTAGTGGACCCAGCACCAATACTTGCCCGATGGTCGGGGCTGCTCGGAGCGCTGGATCGGACACAGTTTCCACGTTGCACCGTCATCTAGAGTGACTTCGGCGCGGATAATCTTCCGTCCTCCGCCTGTGTAGGCGTATCCGCTGATTTGGATCGTAGACTTATTGGCTTCGTCCTCCAAGTTCTCAGGCAGAGTCATTTGCTCTTCGTGGGCCGGAGTGAAGATGGTAGAGTTGACATTGAGCTCTTGGATAGCGTAGTCCGGAATCTCCCACCAGTTTTCTGCTGTGGCCGTCTCGGCGTCCACATGCGACGGAAGTACGCGGTTGTCATGGATATGGTGCGGATTGGTCGACTCATACTCACTGACGTGAATACGAGCGAGCCACTTGACCATACGTCCACCGATATGCCCAGGAACGATCATGCGGATTGGGAATCCATGGTCCGGCGGAAGCAGTTCACCGTTCATCCTGACAGCAATCAACACGTCGCAAGTGGGGTCGAGAGCCGTGCGGGCCGGGATGCACGTTCCATACGGCGCCTTGGGCAGGGGTTCCGCGCCTTCAAACCACACCCACTTGGCCATGGAGCGGTTGACGCCGCAATGTTCTAGCACAACATGGAGCGGTACTCCTGTCCATTCGGCGGTGGAGCATCCGGAAGCTCCCCAACTGAAGCCGATGGTCTTCTTGATCATATTTTGCTCCTTTCGGCGATTACCAGCACACACGAGTAGCACTGGTAGCGTGACCATGTCGTCACGGAAGGTCTCGACAAAGCTGTCCATGGTGAAGCTTGTCGCTTGATCCACGAGGCCATCGACGACAAAACGGTGGTTGTCCCATCCCAGCTTGGGCACTGCACCATGACTTCGGACGTAGTGGAGCTCGTTGGGTGTCAGGAAGGACTTTGTGTACTTGAGCGGGGGCTCGCAGTTGAACGGATGCCTTCCTGTGAGCCGTACCAACTCCGGGTGGCGAGGCACCCAGTCATCTGGCGTGCCAATATCTCGTTCATCGATGCCCAAAGGCTTGCCCGTCGACTGCAGTAGCTCGGGCGTTGCCATGTCGTCAAGCTCTCAAATGACAGCGAGCAGGCAAATCGGAGATTGGCAGTAAAGATGGTGCTAGAGTCCCTTGCACTGCACTGCTGCTCTCGCCTGCGTTTTTAACGGTCCAAGGCTGTCGCACGAGCAACACCATTCATGCTATGCTTCAGTGATTTTGCGATGACTCATGCTCCAAGCAGGCAGCTGCTGCAGGAATCCACGGCTGTTGCACCCTTCGGGCAGAAAGCCGCGCTTGGAATTCCGGATAACGCTGCCAATCGCACGGAGATGGGGCGCCGTGTGCAAAGAAGACGCGAGGTGGACGCGTCACTGCTGCCGCGTTCCAATCAACGGTGCCGCTTCAGCGCCACGCACTGCGAGTCATTAGCATCGCCTGTTCCCTTTCGTCTTGCACCGACGGGAATCGCTCAGGTACTGTAGCGTTGCTCTCCTCAACTTTTACGTCGAGAGGTCTCCTCTCGTCTGGAAAGCTCGGTAACGAATCCGATTGCTCGGAAGACTTCTGACGCTTTGCGAGTCATCGTTTGCGGCTTCAAGCAGGGTTTCGCCATTCATGGCACGCCGGACAAGTCCGGATCATCTTTGGAGTTCTCGAAGGAGGCAAAGATTCAGATGGACCAGATTCATGTTTGATCCACGAGCAGAAGGCTAAATTTACCCTCTTTGACCTAGCTCCTGATGCTTCATACCCTGCTCCATACGCACTACAGTATTGGCTTTCGTTGCTCTTCTCCATGATACAAATACAATCCATCTCACAGCCATGATGAACCGCCGCTGTTGTGAAATCGGTTCCCACGAGTGTGAATCGCGTTGTTCCTTCCGAAGAGCGAGCGCTGACCTTCGACTTGTATTCCAATCGACATGAAGGCGGCGGCCGCGACAAAGAAGCTCAGGTACTGAAATGACAGTGCTCGGCTACCAACGCCCTTGAACAGAAAGCCCCACGCGAGCCCGCCCATGTTGCCTCCAGCGCCGACGATGCCCGATGTGACACCGGTGAACTGTGGCGATACGTACGGTACAATGCCGTATGAACTGCCAGTGCATGCTTGGGCAAAGAAGCCGAACGTCACGAGGCATGGGATGCTCAAGCCAAGCACTCGGATTTGGCTGTAGAGAAACAGGAAGATCGCCTGTCCCGCAAACAGGCCAAGCTGAACGATAATGCGGCCCTTCATGTCGTAGTGGCGGTTTGCAACGTCTGAGAAGTACCCTCCGATGGCTCGAGCAAAGATGCACATGAGCCCAAAGCAAGACGAGATGAGGCTCGCCTTGGTCTGCGATAACAGTCTGCAACCATCCGTGTCCGTCGTCGACTCTGGGTCACACCCATCGATCTTGAAATCCTCGTAGTAGTAGAGACTGAGAACATTGTGCACCTGGATCTCAACGCCAAACGAGCACGCGTACTGGAAAGCCAAAATCCAAGTCACTGGAAGCTTTGCGACGGCGATGAAAGCTCGCACAAGGTCGCCTTTCGGCCGCGAAGCCATCTCGTGATTCCTCTTCATCTCTGCGTAATTACCTTGGGGACAGTCATCCGAGAAGAAAAAGGTACACACTCCGACGATGATCATCATGATGGCGGGAAACAAAAGCGCGAGCCGCCAACCGTAGTTGTCTGACACCGTTCCGTTGATGGTGATCAAGTCGAAGATCAGCGGTGTGATCAAGTACGTCACTCCGGCGCCGAGGTTACCCCAACCAGCAGCGATGGCGTTCGCACTACCCACAACTTCGTTCGAAAACATGGTTGACGTCCAGTATGCAGTGGCAACGAAGGTACAGCCGACCAAACCGATGAACCAGCGCACGAACATCAATCCGGAGTAGTCCGTCACAACTGATGCTGCAGCGACTGGAAGAGCGCCAAGCACTAGAAGCACCGACTGAACTGTGCGAGCTCCGTATCGATCACAAAGTGGTCCGACAATCAACCGGCCGACGATGGTACTTGCAAGAGAGACGATATTGGTGTTGGCGATCTGATCATCAGTCAGCTTGAGCTCCTTCTTCATCGTGGGTAGCAGAGGTGGTATGGAGAACCAGCCGAAGAAAGCAATGAAGAAAGACATCCAAGCGAAATGGAAGGCTCGCATGTGAGGTCGCTGAAAGCTCAGTAGCCGGATTTCGGTCGCCTTGTCTTGCTGGAGTGGGTCTGTTGCAATCTCGAACGATAGGCGGCTCACATGAAGACGTCCGCTCCCAAGCACAGGGTAGAAGAAGGTGCTGCCAGACCCCCGACCGTCCATTACTCCGTCATTTTGCACTTTTGGTGATGGCTTGTGCTCTGGTAGCTTGGACGATGTTGCCGTTGCTGTTGTAGGCGCATGGTGGAACGCAAGCGACGAGCTCGAGGACGAAGGCGTCAGAGCCGAGTTTGGGTCAATGTAGAGATGCACTCGCCGGTTCTCCGCACTCATGGCGAGTTAGTCCGTGTTCCCGCCGGAGTGGCTGGCACCGCGTCGATTTGGAAATGACAAGGACATGGCAGCTGTAGCTGGCGTGAGTTAGCGTTGCCAAGAATGAAGTGCGTGTTCCGCCGAAAGCGACAGCGCACGGTGGGTTCGAGTGACTGCCCTCGCCCCTCTCGAGCACTGCAGTAATCCTAGTGCCTCATAACTCTGGTCCTAAATGACCTCGGTGAGAGCAAGTGATCAGTGAAGTTGAGCAGCAATGCGGAAAGGGGGATGACAACACCGCGATAGCTTGCGATCGAAAAGCTGCTTCGAGTGTCACTCGACGCGACTGCTATGTTGCCAAGTGGCGCAATAGAGGACAGGCAAGGAAGAGCAAGTAACTGTGGCGCCATCGGCGTGCGCTGGACGTCTCTGGCTCGCCTTGGCGATGCACCAAGGCAATGAGACCCACCGGGATGCGTATGGAGGTCTCTGTAGGAGGAGCGATTTGGGGTGAACCGTGCGTCGCGCTGAACTCGGTGATGAGCCCATCGACCAAATCGATATGCTGGCTCGCTCAGAAAGAAGGTGGCTACCCATTGCTACACCTCCTCCGCATCGCCAGAGCTAATGTGTGGTGCTCCGTCGCCTGCATGCGATCAACGACAACGAGCTGGACATGTGATTGATCATCGGAATGCTTTGCTTGGTGGCACGACGCAGCAACCGCCAGTTTACTGCTTTCCACACTATCCGGGCCAGACATATTTCTGGTCAACTAGTGCGGCAATACAATTTTTATGCTTGCCCAAGTCGCAGATTTTTGAGGTGGACAAATCTTTGGTCACAACATTTCTCACTTGGATTGACTATACAATACTAGAGCTAAGTGCATCACACTACGACAGATAGAGGCTCTTCGCCTACATCCTCAGCTTCCGTTGCCTTCTTCTTCACGCGCTTGGAGACGACCTTCTTCTGTTCACGGCGAGCTGTAGCCGCAGCTCTCTTCTGCTCCTGCAGGGCTACTGCTACCGCCTTCTTTTCTTCGCGAAGAGCCAATGCATTTCGCTGTGTCTCCGCCTTCTGTCGCTTCTTCTCAGCGGCTTCCTCGGCGCGTTTGCGTTTGCGAGCAGCGACTTCAACTTCTCTTGCTGCTTTGGCTGCCTTCTTGGCTGCTTGTGCTTCTTCACGAGCGACTTTTGCTGCCTCCTTGGCAGCTTGAGCATCTGCCTTCTGCTGCTGCTGTGCAACCATGTCTTCATAGTTCAGCAACTTCCCACCTGACACGTCTTCGTCAACGAAGAAACCATGAGGACGAGCTCGCTGCTCTGGTTCAACGAGCATGCTGAGCGATAAGTGCGCGACATTTAGAGTGTCCACGCTGTATCTTCGCTGTTTGATTGCTTCTTGAACTCTCTTGCTTACTCGTTTGCCATCAAACAGTGGGGCAAGAACATGGTGATGCCGCACAAGGCTGGCGCTCGCAGTACTAGGCTTTCCAATCATGTTTTTGAGCATTGTGTCAAGTGACAAAGGGCGAATTCCACTCATGACGAAACCACGGATGATGTTGTCTCGGGAAAATGCTTTTTCAAACGCTTCACGGGTCATCGAGGCAATGTCATCTTTGACAGGCAAAGCACCACCGTGATGCAAGGGAAATTTCTTGATTTCCTTCTCGTACAAGCGCTTGAAAGGCAGATACACCGCAACATCAAGTGGCTGAAGGAAATGGGACGTATGCGATGGTAGCACGAAGATGTGAACGCCATTATCCAATCCATACTTCACCGTCTCAACAGTGATATGAGCATAGTGCCCATCCAAAATCAGCAGCTGAGGGCGTTCGCTTGGTAGCCGATCCACGAACCATTTGAACCAAGTCAAAAATAGGCTGCCATTGATATTCGAGGACTCGGTAATTGCACAAGTTGCTCCATCAGGAGCGCCTTCTAGCCAATTCAATTTGCGACGAGCACCAGCGAAGATGTACATCGGTGGTGCGAATCCACCAGCAGCGTTGATGCACCCCATGATACTAACATTTTCTCGGTCCGCAGATCGTCGGATGTTAGCTCGCATTCCTTTAGGACAGAGGACCCTCTCTCCACCCTTGCCTTGAGCGTTTACACCAGTTTCATCACAGTTCCAGACTTGGCTCGGCTTGTCAATGAGGTTGAGAGATGTAAGAGCTGTCTTGAGGTTATTAAAGTAGTAGCGAATCGCACCCTCGGTCGAGCACTCGGCTCGTTTAGCGTCGAGTATCTGCCCTTTTCGATAGGAGATGACGTCCTTGTGCTTGGCGACCCAGCGTTGAATCCACTTGTGTCCAGGAAAGTCGTCTGGAACATGACGAAGCGAGGTTGCAAGCGCTGCTTGACGCACGAGATCGCGAAACTCTGCAGTTCCAATTCACATCCCGTGCGTAGCGCGATACTGAATGGCTTCTATGAGCCCGGCGTCGGCGCCGTCGTTGATATACACTAGCTGAGGGCCAGGGCGGCACGCGACGGGAAGAACACCCCGAATTCGAAGACGAAGGGACTCACGAGCAACATCAAAGCGGTTAGCAGCTTCACGAATTGTCATTCCTTCGTTGACGGCGTCCATCGCAGCTCTATATCGCTCTATAAGCGATAATTCCCCAACATTTTGAGGCATCTCCGAGGGCTCGCTCATCAGCAAACTTGGGGATGCTGCAGCTCGTTCAAAAATGGGAATTGGAAAGCGCGCGAGGGCTCAGAACGCGTGGAAAAGTCTCGTCTTCAATGTGAAAGGACACTGTGAGCGAATTGAACAGGTGCGTTTCCTTTAGGAGCTGATAGAACTGGATCACTCGATTTACCTTTTGACTTGAATTTGTATACTTATGCAAAACCAGAAATGTGTCTAGACCACAATTGTGTCCGACGCGGATACTGAACAAGCGGACACAGGGATCAATGCTAATGACCGATCAAGAACAAGAGCAAGTGATCCGACGAAATTCACCACGACTGAGTGCCAGCAATGACTTCCGCACATTCGCCCTCGCCACCGACCCACTCCAAGATGACCGAGCCATCGAGATCAAGCTGCTGAGCGTCCAACGACCACACATGCGCGCCTTCCACTTCGCCTGGCTCTCCTTCTTCATCGCATTCTTCGGATGGTTCTCCATCCCGCCGCTCATGCCAACCATCAAGAAACAACTCCACCTGACGGCCGACCAGGTCTCCAACTCCAACATCGTGTCGGTGGCCAGTACCATCGCCGGACGAGTCATCGCCGGACCCATGTGCGATCGCTACGGATCTCGCACCGTGCAGGCCGTGCTACTCGTCGTCGGCGCCATCCCCGTCGCGTCCGCCGCCTTCGCCACCAGCTACACGGGGTTCATGATCGTGCGCTTCTGCATCGGTCTCGTCGGCTGCGCGTTCGTCGCCACGGCCTACTGGACGTCCGTCATGTTCTCGAGGGAGGTCGTGGGGACCGCCAACGCGCTCGCCGCGGGATGGGGAAACCTCGGCGCAGGTGTCACCTACCTCATCACGCCGCTGCTCTTCGACCTCGTCACGGTCAATGGTGCCGTGTCGGACGACTATGGTTGGCGCATCACGCTCGTGTTCCCGGCCGTGTTCATGGTGGCTGTCGGTGTGCTGCTCTACTTCTTCTCGGACGACTGTCCGCAGGGGAACTACGCACAGCTCAAGAAGATGGATGGTGGCGTGACTGAAGCGTCCGCAGAGCACGGCGGGAGCCTGACGATCGCCACGAAGAAGCCGTCCGTCGACATGAAGAAGGCGCTGGTGGCCGTGGCCAAGAAACCCGCCACATGGATCCTCGCCTTCCAGTACGCGTGCTCCTTCGGCGTCGAGTTGCAGGTGCACAACGTGCTGAGCCTGTTCTACTACGAGGACTTCTCCAAGGATGGGTGCACGGGAGACGCCGACGACTGCCGCCTGCTCACGCAGACCAAGGCCAGCCTCATCTCCTCGCTCTTCGGACTCATGTGCATCTTCGCGCGCGCCGCCGGAGGGTTCGCGTCGGACGTGGCCAACAAGCGGTTCGGTATGAAGGGCCGCCTCATCACACAGTTCGTGGCGTTCGCGGGTCAGGCAGTCTTCCTCTACCTCTTCAGCATCATCAAGAGTCTCGGCTGGAGCGTCGTGTGTCTCGTCGTGTTTGGCTTTTTCGTGCAGGCATCGACTGGCACGACGTACGGCATCGTGCCGTATGTGCTACCGGCGTTCACTGGCGCTACGTCTGGTGTCGTGGGAGCTGGTGGGAACGTCGGTGGATTGGCGTGGGGGTTCCTGTTCAAGGGCGTGGGCAATCGCGAGCTCTCGTTCCGCTACCTGAGTACCTTTGTTCTTCTTGCAGCGGCGCTTACTGTGTTGACCAAAGTTGAGTTGGATTCCGACACTGAGAAGACTTCAGTCATTGCTGGAACTGATGCCGATCGCATAGAGTCCGGAGCTTATCGGCGTATTAGAACCGCGTCAAGAGTAACTTGCCCGCAAGAGTCGATATGATGGATTTGGTTTCCTACGGCTGCATCAAGACTGTTTGATTGACGCGTTAGAAAGATGTGGGGCCTTGTGCACTAAAGAAAGATATTGCAGGTCAGCATACTTGTATCATTTTGGTTCATCTCGGCAGGATCAGCATGCCCGCCACCCACGCCATTCCGCCTTTCACACTTGCACACCAGTTGTCGGATCCTTGCAAGAGTACTCGCTTCCATGTACAGAGCCAACACGTATATTTGAGTTCGGTCAGGTCTGCTGAGCAAGTCGTCAGAAAATAGACTGGATCATGCCATGGCTGGATGGCGTGGCCAGTCCGTCCCTCCGGCCTTTCGCCACGTGTGAGGCCTCATAGCCACGACTTCGGGGTGGCGTCTGCACGTTCCAGCGACGCTCACGACGATGAAAGCTCTGGTCACGTCGGGACGTGACTTGAACTTGCTGTAGTCGGCCAGTGGGCGGGCGCAGATAGATTCTAGCGGCCACCGCTCAGTCACGCTTTTCTGCTTCAAAGCGAAGATCGATTGGTTGGTCTTTTGCAGGAAGTTCTACTCATATGAAGGCTCCTTCTGAGTCGCTGCCTGCGCCACGCCCACTCGTGGACTTAGGTGTGGGAGCGCTGTCAATGTCCGCTCAGGGGCATCTTCGAGACCCGAGCTTTGCCGCTCGAAGTAGCTCGCGGTTCTTCTCAAGTCAGCGAGGTCATCGACCAAGTGGTCTCCTCGACCTTGGCCTCCCACCTTCACTTCGTTATCAGCAGCAGCAGCAGAAGCAAGATGTGCCATCAGCGAGATCTGCAGCAAGCATCGCGGACACGAATACTCGAGAGTACATCATTTACGAGCATCGACCATCGTACGCGCTGTTCACTGACCCAATGCAAGACGACCGAGCAACAGAGATAAAACTTTTCAGCTTGATGCGACCTCACATGCGCGCATTCCACTTCTCCTGGATATCTTTCTTCGTCGCATTTTTTGCATTGTTTGCCATTCCAGCAGTGATGCCAACGGTTCAAACGCAGCTGAATTTGACTGATGACCAAGTATTCAATTCAGAGATTGTGGTTCTGGCAAGCACGACTATTGGTAGCCTCCTGGTCGGCTCCCTTTGTGATCATTATGGGGCACGATCCGTTCAATCAGCAGTGCTTATCTTTGGCGCGATCCCGGTTGCCAGCGCTGGTTTTGTGGTCAACTATACGGGGCTTGTGATTGTACGGATCTTCATCAGCCTCGTTGGTTGTTCGTCTGTTATTTCGGCTTACTGGACGTCGATTATGTTTTCGACCGAGATCATAGGCAGTGCAAATGCGATCACTGCAGGATGGGGATTTCTCGGTGCTGGAGCTGCGTACAGCATGCTACCGCTTCTATTGGAATCTGTGCTACTCCACAATGTCATTTCCGAAGGGTATGCGTGGCGGCTTGTGATTGTTGTCCCAGCCATTCTGATGATACCAGTTGGCGTCTGCGTATATTTGATGTCCGACGATTGCCCTCTCGGCAACTTCAAGGACCTCAAGAAAGCTCATGCGATGGCCGAAACACCTCGAGTAGACTTGTGGCGGTCGTTCGCTTTGATTCTCAAGAAAACTGCTATTCATGTTCTTGCCCTCCAATACGCATGCAGTATCGGGGTTTTGCTCTTGGTGCAGAATATATTGAGTCAATATTACCAAGAACATTTTCCAACAAGTTTTGAGAAGTGCAACGAACCACACTCGAGAGCTAGCAGCTCTGATTGCACTGGAAGTGCCCATTCAGATCAAGTTCATCTTATTTCTTGCTGTTTTGGGCTTTTGTGTATCTTTGCTCGTGCTACCGGTGGTGTCATTTCTGACGCATTAAATCGACGAGTAGATATGCGCGGCCGATTGTGGGCACAACTAAGCTGCTTGGCTATTCAAGGGATGACCTTGTACTGGTTCAGCCAGCAACGAACACTCAAGTGGAGCTTATTCATGCTCGCTGGTTTCGGGATATTCTCGCATGCATCTGCAGGAACAACATTTGCTATTGTTCCGTACGTGCACTCAGAATACGCCGGTGCTGCTTCAGGAGTCGTTGTGGCCGGCGGGTGTTTCGGCGCGATGGTGTTCACAATTCTCCTCAAGTATGCGAAGACCGTCGGGACAACTCTTCAGTACGTGAGTTTCGCGGTCATGGGTGTTTCCCTTTTGACAACTGTGATTTTCATCGACGGAAAGCGCTCACTGTTGGGCGGAAACGTGCTTCGACGCCTTAGCGGCGCTCCTCGCGTGGAAGAGCTGCCTCCACCTCGTCGAATTCGTGGATTTTACGTGTGATTTGCTGTCGATAAGTTTTCCATTATGATATTAGAACAGTTCTTTATCGTGCGCTGTCGTGTGTTCCCCTTTTCTAGCTTGACCTTGCTTTGCATGAAGAAGCTGATCAGAGTGATGTACTGTTGGCGACCACTCATGGCTTCAAGATGCCACCGTTGTCGAGCATGAAGTCTCCAGGAAGGCGTCCAGACTTCGTGTACAGTACTGCTGCTCGGAATTTAGGGTCACTCATCAGTCCAAGCTCCTCCTGCTTAGTGGGAGAGCTAGCATTGAGTTTGATCCTGTTGCACCAGTGCAAGAATCCAAGCAGTCAAATCCGAGCACGCCACATCGACGCGGTCATCATGCAAAATGACCAGTCAAATGCGAGCGTTGCCAGGACTTCAGCCGGCGACGTCAGCGGAAGACGGTGCTGAACCGCTCGTTCCAGATTGTTGGATCTCCGCAGATGCGCTAGTTTCACCCAGGACCTCGAGAGCGCACCTGAATTCTCGATAACGCATGGGATCCCTTCTCTCCACCGGGGGTAGGCAAACCGGCTGCCAGCGATGCGTGGATTTGAGCAGAGTCGGGGCGAGCGGCTGGGGGATGGAGCAGTAGTGGCGCAAGGCAAGCAGTCGGAGCGACGCGCAGTGAGTCACCTGAAATGATAGCAAAGCCACAACTTGCTCCAGCTCAACAGCAGCCCTTGCAGTACAATTCTGAAGCGTACCAATGAGTGTACACACCCACACTGAAGTTGCGTGACTCAGTCAGGAGGCGCAATGTCCGAGTTTCCTGAAGATACTCTACCACCTCGGCTTGAGTCTTTATAGACGCGTGGTCATTGGCAAGCATTTTCACAAGCTACGTTCGACTCGACATCAGTGTAGTGGCGCGTGCACGTACAGTAACAACAATACTGGAGCGAGTTCCGAGTTCCTTTGCAAGCGGCCCATCCTTCGGGTCTACAGTGTGAGTGTGAGTTATACGAATTTCCCTTGGCCACGCACGCTGATTGGAGTGACACAGTCGACGTAGGTCGCGCATTCTCATCGATGATTGGGCGGATCCGAGACCACCTGCTGGACAAACGCAAAAAGTCGAAAGCGTTTCACCGCAGGAAGTCCAGCGCAACGGTGCGGTGCAGTGCACATTGTTGTGGTCCTCTCTTCACAGCTCTCTGCTCAGCGCACATCGAGGCCTCGCTCAAAGAAGAGCTACTGTTCAAGGTATTCACCTCGCAAACCTCTGCCAGTTATCGGAAAAGCTGGTGCTGCAGTCCAACCTCACTTCGCAATTTACTTGCCAGCACCACCAACTGCAACTGCACCAAGCTCACGTCGACGATGACGATGCCTCACACTCCTGATCAAGTCAACTACAACCTCGGTCCGATCACGCCCCATGAAGCTCTCATCGAGCACGGAGGCATCCCCGAACGACGCAAATTCACCATCGCCACCGACCCACTCCAAGATGACCGAGCCATCGAGATCAAGCTGCTGAGCGTCCAACGACCACACATGCGCGCCTTCCACTTCGCCTGGCTCTCCTTCTTCATCGCATTCTTCGGATGGTTCTCCATCCCGCCGCTCATGCCAACCATCAAGAAACAACTCCACCTGACGGCCGACCAGGTCTCCAACTCCAACATCGTGTCGGTGGCCAGTACCATCGCCGGACGAGTCATCGCCGGACCCATGTGCGATCGCTACGGATCTCGCACCGTGCAGGCCGTGCTACTCGTCGTCGGCGCCATCCCCGTCGCGTCCGCCGCCTTCGCCACCAGCTACACGGGGTTCATGATCGTGCGCTTCTGCATCGGTCTCGTCGGCTGCGCGTTCGTCGCCACGGCCTACTGGACGTCCGTCATGTTCTCGAGGGAGGTCGTGGGGACCGCCAACGCGCTCGCCGCGGGATGGGGAAACCTCGGCGCAGGTGTCACCTACCTCATCACGCCGCTGCTCTTCGACCTCGTCACGGTCAATGGTGCCGTGTCGGACGACTATGGTTGGCGCATCACGCTCGTGTTCCCGGCCGTGTTCATGGTGGCTGTCGGCGTGCTGCTCTACTTCTTCTCGGACGACTGTCCGCAGGGGAACTACGCACAGCTCAAGAAGATGGATGGTGGCGTGACTGAAGCGTCCGCAGAGCACGGCGGGAGCCTGACGATCGCCACGAAGAAGCCGTCCGTCGACATGAAGAAGGCGCTGGTGGCCGTGGCCAAGAAACCCGCCACATGGATCCTCGCCTTCCAGTACGCGTGCTCCTTCGGCGTCGAGTTGCAGGTGCACAACGTGCTGAGCCTGTTCTACTACGAGGACTTCTCCAAGGATGGGTGCACGGGAGACGCCGACGACTGCCGCCTGCTCACGCAGACCAAGGCCAGCCTCATCTCCTCGCTCTTCGGACTCATGTGCATCTTCGCGCGCGCCGCCGGAGGGTTCGCGTCGGACGTGGCCAACAAGCGGTTCGGTATGAAGGGCCGCCTCATCACACAGTTCGTGGCGTTCGCGGGTCAGGCGGTCTTCCTCTACCTCTTCAGCATCATCAAGAGTCTCGGCTGGAGCGTCGTGTGTCTCGTCGTGTTTGGCTTTTTCGTGCAGGCATCGACTGGCACGACGTACGGCATCGTGCCGTATGTGCTACCGGCGTTCACTGGCGCTACGTCTGGTGTCGTGGGAGCTGGTGGGAACGTCGGTGGATTGGCGTGGGGGTTCCTGTTCAAGGGCGTGGGCAATCGCGAGCTCTCGTTCCGCTACCTGAGTGCGTTCGTGGCTGCGGCTGCGCTCGTCACGGCGCTGACTCGCGTGGACGGCCACGACTCGGTGTTCACGAAGGACAACTCGGTGCACGGCAGTGCGGCAGCGACCGACTACGAGGATGACAGTGTGCACAACCCGCAGCGGATTCAGGCTTAGTCTATCGCGGGGTCTGATCTTTTGCGTTTGGAAAGTTTTATTTGGTTAATGGGAGAAAAAGCGCTGATGAATATGATTTCGTGAATGACTTTCATCGATTGCTGGAGTTGTGGAACCTGGCTTTGGATTGTAGAGTAAATGCATGGTGATGTCCGTAGGAGTGGTCCGCGCATGTGTTGCTGCTTTCATGGTCTAGTTCACCGGGGCTACGAGAATCTGTGCTTTTTGAGGGTCCTTACTAGTAGAAGACCAACGCATAGACCAAGAACTGGCTCCGCTCTTTCTCTAATTTTTTTCGCGAGCGTCAAACCTCAGGCTTCTAACCAATACACGAAACCTTGATAATCCTGGCTGATTGGTTTCGTGGAATGCACCGGCAGTAAGATGTTACCAGTTGAAGTGGTGGTGAGCGAGATTGTGCGAAAGGAGGAGCGGCCAACGAGTAAGGGTCACTCATCCTATTCGAAGGGTGTTCAGCTGGGCCAACAACTGTACGTGCTAGTCAAATGATCGATGGCCACATCGGCGCGGTCATCGAGCTCTCTAGCCAGTCACATCAAAGATCATCGATAGATCAGGGAGAGAGAGGGGAAAAAAAAAAAGAGGAGGCGGTTTGTCCGTCCAGATCGGACCTCACGGCAGCCAGAGTTTGAGGATCTCGTGACTTCGCCTTCCATTCGTTACACTCACGGTTGAATTTGCGATGACTCACCCTGGCCTTCAAATCACAGGATAGAGGGAGTACAAGGAGCTTGTGATGAGCAGAAAGGAGGCCTGCAGGTGGCACAGTGCTGCTGACGAGGGAGTCGAGTCGGTTGAGGCCGGTTTGGAGAAGTAGTCACCGAGAAATCGAGTTGTGGGCCGACGCAATTGCAGATGAAAACGCGTCAACCACCCACCCCAGCTCTTTCATGCTGGCGATCTGGTGTATGTCACCAGCGGTATGAAAAGCTACTGCTGAACCTTTTGATGCCGCATGGGCTGAAGGCGTCTTCATTCGCTTCTGAAGATGCTTGTTTACGATTTTCCATCGCGCTAGTACAAGTACAGTACAATTTACACAATCGCGCAGCACAAGCCTCGAAGCCTTGAGGCACATCCTTTTGGGCCGATGTGAATGAGTTATATTTTATTCTACGAGCGAGGAGCTGGTGGTGCTGGCAGGCGATGCATCGATGAAATGATGACAGCGGAAGCGTCAACGACAATCCCGATCGCTGATTGGGCGGATTTTGCCACGGTACTCCCTTGACCACGGTACTTCCACGATGGCCATCGGAAACATGTGAGCCGATGGTCGTTACGCTGCACCCAGCGGTAAGCAGCCTTGCCAGCAGCTCTAATGTACTCCTGCTCGAGACATTGGTCAAGGAGATTCTCCAACCAGAAAGACAATCCTTCAGAGTCTCGACCCGAACCACTACACCTGCGAAGACTCACTTCGCATTTTGCAATCAACCAAGACCACCAACATCCAAATCGAAGACATCAAGCCGCCGTTCCGCTATGCCTTTCGTTTCAACGTCCGAACAAGTTGACTACAACCTCGGTCCGATCACGCCCCATGAAGCTCTCATCGAGCACGGAGGCATCCCCGAACGACGCAAATTCACCATCGCCACCGACCCACTCCAAGATGACCGAGCCATCGAGATCAAGCTGCTGAGCGTCCAACGACCACACATGCGCGCCTTCCACTTCGCCTGGCTCTCCTTCTTCATCGCATTCTTCGGATGGTTCTCCATCCCGCCGCTCATGCCAACCATCAAGAAACAACTCCACCTGACGGCCGACCAGGTCTCCAACTCCAACATCGTGTCGGTGGCCAGTACCATCGCCGGACGAGTCATCGCCGGACCCATGTGCGATCGCTACGGATCTCGCACCGTGCAGGCCGTGCTACTCGTCGTCGGCGCCATCCCCGTCGCGTCCGCCGCCTTCGCCACCAGCTACACGGGGTTCATGATCGTGCGCTTCTGCATCGGTCTCGTCGGCTGCGCGTTCGTCGCCACGGCCTACTGGACGTCCGTCATGTTCTCGAGGGAGGTCGTGGGGACCGCCAACGCGCTCGCCGCGGGATGGGGAAACCTCGGCGCAGGTGTCACCTACCTCATCACGCCGCTGCTCTTCGACCTCGTCACGGTCAATGGTGCCGTGTCGGACGACTATGGTTGGCGCATCACGCTCGTGTTCCCGGCCGTGTTCATGGTGGCTGTCGGCGTGCTGCTCTACTTCTTCTCGGACGACTGTCCGCAGGGGAACTACGCACAGCTCAAGAAGATGGATGGTGGCGTGACTGAAGCGTCCGCAGAGCACGGCGGGAGCCTGACGATCGCCACGAAGAAGCCGTCCGTCGACATGAAGAAGGCGCTGGTGGCCGTGGCCAAGAAACCCGCCACATGGATCCTCGCCTTCCAGTACGCGTGCTCCTTCGGCGTCGAGTTGCAGGTGCACAACGTGCTGAGCCTGTTCTACTACGAGGACTTCTCCAAGGATGGGTGCACGGGAGACGCCGACGACTGCCGCCTGCTCACGCAGACCAAGGCCAGCCTCATCTCCTCGCTCTTCGGACTCATGTGCATCTTCGCGCGCGCCGCCGGAGGGTTCGCGTCGGACGCGGCCAACAAGCGGTTCGGTATGAAGGGCCGCCTCATCACACAGTTCGTGGCGTTCGCGGGTCAGGCAGTCTTCCTCTACCTCTTCAGCATCATCAAGAGTCTCGGCTGGAGCGTCGTGTGTCTCGTCGTGTTTGGCTTTTTCGTGCAGGCATCGACTGGCACGACGTACGGCATCGTGCCGTATGTGCTACCGGCGTTCACTGGCGCTACGTCTGGTGTCGTGGGAGCTGGTGGGAACGTCGGTGGATTGGCGTGGGGGTTCCTGTTCAAGGGCGTGGGCAATCGCGAGCTCTCGTTCCGCTACCTGAGTGCGTTCGTGGCTGCGGCTGCGCTCGTCACGGCGCTGACTCGCGTGGACGGCCACGACTCGGTGTTCACGAAGGACAACTCGGTGCACGGCAGTGCGGCAGCGACCGACTACGAGGATGACAGTGTGCACAACCCGCAGCGGATTCAGGCTTAGTCTATCGCGGGGTCTGATCTTTTGCGTTTGGAAAGTTTTATTTGGTTAATGGGAGAAAAAGCGCTGATGAATATGATTTCGTGAATGACTTTCATCGATTGCTGGAGTTGTGGAACCTGGCTTTGGATTGTAGAGTAAATGCATGGTGATGTCCGTAGGAGTGGTCCGCGCATGTGTTGCTGCTTTCATGGTCTAGTTCACCGGGGCTACGAGAATCTGTGCTTTTTGAGGGTCCTTACTAGTAGAAGACCAACGCATAGACCAAGAACTGGCTCCGCTCTTTCTCTAATTTTTTTCGCGAGCGTCAAACCTCAGGCTTCTAACCAATACACGAAACCTTGATAATCCTGGCTGATTGGTTTCGTGGAATGCACCGGCAGTAAGATGTTACCAGTTGAAGTGGTGGTGAGCGAGATTGTGCGAAAGGAGGAGCGGCCAACGAGTAAGGGTCACTCATCCTATTCGAAGGGTGTTCAGCTGGGCCAACAACTGTACGTGCTAGTCAAATGATCGATGGCCACATCGGCGCGGTCATCGAGCTCTCTAGCCAGTCACATCAAAGATCATCGATAGATCAGGGAGAGAGAGGGAAAAAAAAAAAGAGGAGGCGGTTTGTCCGTCCAGATCGGACCTCACGGCAGCCAGAGTTTGAGGATCTCGTGACTTCGCCTTCCATTCGTTACACTCACGGTTGAATTTGCGATGACTCACCCTGGCCTTCAAATCACAGGATAGAGGGAGTACAAGGAGCTTGTGATGAGCAGAAAGGAGGCCTGCAGGTGGCACAGTGCTGCTGACGAGGGAGTCGAGTCGGTTGAGGCCGGTTTGGAGAAGTAGTCACCGAGAAATCGAGTTGTGGGCCGACGCAATTGCAGATGAAAACGCGTCAACCACCCACCCCAGCTCTTTCATGCTGGCGATCTGGTGTATGTCACCAGCGGTATGAAAAGCTACTGCTGAACCTTTTGATGCCGCATGGGCTGAAGGCGTCTTCATTCGCTTCTGAAGATGCTTGTTTACGATTTTCCATCGCGCTAGTACAAGTACAGTACAATTTACACAATCGCGCAGCACAAGCCTCGAAGCCTTGAGGCACATCCTTTTGGGCCGATGTGAATGAGTTATATTTTATTCTACGAGCGAGGAGCTGGTGGTGCTGGCAGGCGATGCATCGATGAAATGATGACAGCGGAAGCGTCAACGACAATCCCGATCGCTGATTGGGCGGATTTTGCCACGGTACTCCCTTGACCACGGTACTTCCACGATGGCCATCGGAAACATGTGAGCCGATGGTCGTTACGCTGCACCCAGCGGTAAGCAGCCTTGCCAGCAGCTCTAATGTACTCCTGCTCGAGACATTGGTCAAGGAGATTCTCCAACCAGAAAGACAATCCTTCAGAGTCTCGACCCGAACCACTACACCTGCGAAGACTCACTTCGCATTTTGCAATCAACCAAGACCACCAACATCCAAATCGAAGACATCAAGCCGCCGTTCCGCTATGCCTTTCGTTTCAACGTCCGAACAAGTTGACTACAACCTCGGTCCGATCACGCCCCATGAAGCTCTCATCGAGCACGGAGGCATCCCCGAACGACGCAAATTCACCATCGCCACCGACCCACTCCAAGATGACCGAGCCATCGAGATCAAGCTGCTGAGCGTCCAACGACCACACATGCGCGCCTTCCACTTCGCCTGGCTCTCCTTCTTCATCGCATTCTTCGGATGGTTCTCCATCCCGCCGCTCATGCCAACCATCAAGAAACAACTCCACCTGACGGCCGACCAGGTCTCCAACTCCAACATCGTGTCGGTGGCCAGTACCATCGCCGGACGAGTCATCGCCGGACCCATGTGCGATCGCTACGGATCTCGCACCGTGCAGGCCGTGCTACTCGTCGTCGGCGCCATCCCCGTCGCGTCCGCCGCCTTCGCCACCAGCTACACGGGGTTCATGATCGTGCGCTTCTGCATCGGTCTCGTCGGCTGCGCGTTCGTCGCCACGGCCTACTGGACGTCCGTCATGTTCTCGAAGGAGGTCGTGGGGACCGCCAACGCGCTCGCCGCGGGATGGGGAAACCTCGGCGCAGGTGTCACCTACCTCATCACGCCGCTGCTCTTCGACCTCGTCACGGTCAATGGTGCCGTGTCGGACGACTATGGTTGGCGCATCACGCTCGTGTTCCCGGCCGTGTTCATGGTGGCTGTCGGCGTGCTGCTCTACTTCTTCTCGGACGACTGTCCGCAGGGGAACTACGCACAGCTCAAGAAGATGGATGGTGGCGTGACTGAAGCGTCCGCAGAGCACGGCGGGAGCCTGACGATCGCCACGAAGAAGCCGTCCGTCGACATGAAGAAGGCGCTGGTGGCCGTGGCCAAGAAACCCGCCACATGGATCCTCGCCTTCCAGTACGCGTGCTCCTTCGGCGTCGAGTTGCAGGTGCACAACGTGCTGAGCCTGTTCTACTACGAGGACTTCTCCAAGGATGGGTGCACGGGAGACGCCGACGACTGCCGCCTGCTCACGCAGACCAAGGCCAGCCTCATCTCCTCGCTCTTCGGACTCATGTGCATCTTCGCGCGCGCCGCCGGAGGGTTCGCGTCGGACGCGGCCAACAAGCGGTTCGGTATGAAGGGCCGCCTCATCACACAGTTCGTGGCGTTCGCGGGTCAGGCGGTCTTCCTCTACCTCTTCAGCATCATCAAGAGTCTCGGCTGGAGCGTCGTGTGTCTCGTCGTGTTTGGCTTTTTCGTGCAGGCATCGACTGGCACGACGTACGGCATCGTGCCGTATGTGCTACCGGCGTTCACTGGCGCTACGTCTGGTGTCGTGGGAGCTGGTGGGAACGTCGGTGGATTGGCGTGGGGGTTCCTGTTCAAGGGCGTGGGCAATCGCGAGCTCTCGTTCCGCTACCTGAGTGCGTTCGTGGCTGCGGCTGCGCTCGTCACGGCGCTGACTCGCGTGGACGGCCACGACTCGGTGTTCACGAAGGACAACTCGGTGCACGGCAGTGCGGCAGCGACCGACTACGAGGATGACAGTGTGCACAACCCGCAGCGGATTCAGGCTTAGTCTATCGCGGGGTCTGATCTTTTGCGTTTGGAAAGTTTTATTTGGTTAATGGGAGAAAAAGCGCTGATGAATATGATTTCGTGAATGACTTTCATCGATTGCTGGAGTTGTGGAACCTGGCTTTGGATTGTAGAGTAAATGCATGGTGATGTCCGTAGGAGTGGTCCGCGCATGTGTTGCTGCTTTCATGGTCTAGTTCACCGGGGCTACGAGAATCTGTGCTTTTTGAGGGTCCTTACTAGTAGAAGACCAACGCATAGACCAAGAACTGGCTCCGCTCTTTCTCTAATTTTTTTCGCGAGCGTCAAACCTCAGGCTTCTAACCAATACACGAAACCTTGATAATCCTGGCTGATTGGTTTCGTGGAATGCACCGGCAGTAAGATGTTACCAGTTGAAGTGGTGGTGAGCGAGATTGTGCGAAAGGAGGAGCGGCCAACGAGTAAGGGTCACTCATCCTATTCGAAGGGTGTTCAGCTGGGCCAACAACTGTACGTGCTAGTCAAATGATCGATGGCCACATCGGCGCGGTCATCGAGCTCTCTAGCCAGTCACATCAAAGATCATCGATAGATCAGGGAGAGAGAGGGAAAAAAAAAAGAGGAGGCGGTTTGTCCGTCCAGATCGGACCTCACGGCAGCCAGAGTTTGAGGATCTCGTGACTTCGCCTTCCATTCGTTACACTCACGGTTGAATTTGCGATGACTCACCCTGGCCTTCAAATCACAGGATAGAGGGAGTACAAGGAGCTTGTGATGAGCAGAAAGGAGGCCTGCAGGTGGCACAGTGCTGCTGACGAGGGAGTCGAGTCGGTTGAGGCCGGTTTGGAGAAGTAGTCACCGAGAAATCGAGTTGTGGGCCGACGCAATTGCAGATGAAAACGCGTCAACCACCCACCCCAGCTCTTTCATGCTGGCGATCTGGTGTATGTCACCAGCGGTATGAAAAGCTACTGCTGAACCTTTTGATGCCGCATGGGCTGAAGGCGTCTTCATTCGCTTCTGAAGATGCTTGTTTACGATTTTCCATCGCGCTAGTACAAGTACAGTACAATTTACACAATCGCGCAGCACAAGCCTCGAAGCCTTGAGGCACATCCTTTTGGGCCGATGTGAATGAGTTATATTTTATTCTACGAGCGAGGAGCTGGTGGTGCTGGCAGGCGATGCATCGATGAAATGATGACAGCGGAAGCGTCAACGACAATCCCGATCGCTGATTGGGCGGATTTTGCCACGGTACTCCCTTGACCACGGTACTTCCACGATGGCCATCGGAAACATGTGAGCCGATGGTCGTTACGCTGCACCCAGCGGTAAGCAGCCTTGCCAGCAGCTCTAATGTACTCCTGCTCGAGACATTGGTCAAGGAGATTCTCCAACCAGAAAGACAATCCTTCAGAGTCTCGACCCGAACCACTACACCTGCGAAGACTCATTAGCGAAGTAGGCCGCCAGCTTAACCAGAAGCTTCTCGTCCGAAGCCTTGATGGCACTACCCACGTCAGGGTATAAGTTACATCTGTTCCTTTCACTCGTTTGTCTCGGCGAGGTTGTTGAGGCTGCCAGGAGGTGTATAGCGGGTTGTTGTTGCGTTCGCGCTGGCGCCGCAAGCGCTTGACTCTGCAGACTCAATGCAGCCAGCGCGACTCGGTTGTACCTCGAATGGAGGCCATAGGCATTTCTGGAGGAGGGTGAAACCAACACCTTAGCGGAAAAGCCTGGAACTGACTTTCATTGCGCCGATAAATTAAAAAAAAAAAAAGACCGAGAAGTAGAGCCTCGGGGACGGTCAAAACCGGTTGGTGCATCAGCCATCGTGTCCATGATCAGAGAGTACGGGGAATATTTGAGTCCTCGCGGCCTCCACGCCATCATCCAAGCCGGAATACCCTGGGCACTGTGTAGAAATGTGGTGCCTCATTCGACCAGCATTGGCGCTGGTCGACCAAGAGCAGTGCATGCACCTCGCCCTGTGCGGACCTGCTTCGACGAAATGTTTCCAAATAGCCGAGCGATGCCGTCCTGCTGGCATCCGTCTTGAGGGCGTTGGCACTGGAACTTCTGGCCGTGGCTCTGGAGCTACTGGCGTCGGCTCTAGAACTACTGGCGTCGGCTCTGGAGTTGCTGACATCGGCTCTAGAACTACTGGCGTCGGCTCTGGAGTTGCTGACATCGGCTCTAGAACTACTGGCGTCGGCTCTGGAGCTGCTGACATCGGCTCTAGAGCTGGCGTCGGCTCTGGAGCTAGCGTCATCGATGATCTCGCATCCCGAAAACAAATGACCTCAGACTCATCCTGTTGCGCAGGTTCCTCAGGCTCGGACTTTGGGAATAGGGTCAGCAGCAGCTTGCTGACGCGTGGAACACTGTACATTGTGGTTTTTGCGCCTCCTTGGGTAGTGCAATTCTCTTCATGGAGATATGCCATGATCTCCAACACGAGCCGGACTCCTTCACAGTTCAGTTTACACAGCTTCCCTGACAATGGTGGAGCGATGCAGTGCCAGTTGTGGTGCTTTACAAGGAACCTGATCCTGCCCTCCGCCTTGACGGCTTTGTCCCCATCGACGAGCTCGGTACCAACCAGCTCCACTGTAAAGCCATACAGGGAGAATTCTTTCTTGCAAGCCTTTATTTTTTCCAGCAGGTTGACGGAGCGACCGTACTGGTGCAACACCAGGCCAGTTTCTTTATGCTCGAGGCGAAGCAAGTAAATGAAAGCTTTCCAGTTGGCCGCACCCATTTCGTCGGCACACACTTTGAGTAGCCCAGCAGCCGTCAGAAAAGTTCTCTTGGCCGAGGTCTCCGTCTTGAAAAGCACGTAATGCCGCCCTTGCTCGAAGCGAAGCGATTTCCTTTGAGTGATGATTCGAAGGTCGAACGCGAAAGCATTTGCAACGTGTGGCGCGTCAAAGTAGACGCCACGCTAGGTCCTGTTTCCGCGCATCTCCACGTAGTGCGCGCGGTCGTCGATGTCGACGAACAGAGCGTCCAACTCTGGATCAACAAGCTTGGCAGGCGCCAACACCACGGCGCCCGGGCTTGGCTCGACCGCACTACGAGGTGGCTCGACACGGTCGCGCTCGGGGATGGTGGCGTCGCTGCTGCTTCGCACATTGCTCTCGCGGATCACCGGGACCCAAAGCTGTGGTTGATTGAGGTAGTCGAGCACCTCCTGTACTTGGGCGAGTAGAGGCCGTTGGTCGCTCATGGCGGCTGTCTGCACTGGAAATGGCCTCCTCCACCGCGCCACATTGGCCTCGACGCGCCCATGGGACCCGCCATCATTGCGGCTCTCTCCAACTGGCGCATCTCAACAAATGACTACCTAGTCGTCAAAAATACCAATTTTGACTTCCAGATAGTCCTTTCGTTTTTTTGACGCCCGGGTCGTCCTACATAGACTACCGGGTAGTCGTCGGTATCCGCCGGCGTCTGCCACGTAAGTAGATCGATCCTTGGAATCCTCTAGAAGCGTCATGGCGGCGCGCTCGCGGCTGCTGCTGCTGGCGCTGGCGCTGCTGCTGGCGCTCGCCGCCGCGCGCGACTACTACGAGGTGCTGGGCGTGAGTCGCGACGCGTCGCAGGCCGAGATCAAGCGCGCGTTCCGCAAGCTCTCGCTCAAGGTTCGCAGTTTTTGCTAGTTGTTTTTGTTGCTGCCTGCTAATGCGATGCTTTTTGTTGTTGTTGTTGTTGTGTTTTTCTGCGAGCGCAGCACCACCCAGACAAGAACCCTGGGGATGAGGACGCGCAGAAGAAGTTCGCAGAGGTCGCTAGCGGTGCGTTGCGGCGCTGGAGCGACTGGCGGGGACGCTAGACTAATCGAGGGGGATTTGCGCAGCGTACGACGTGCTGTCGGATGAGGACAAGAAGGCGCGCTACGACCGCTACGGCGAGGAGGGGCTGAACGGAGACGGAGGAGGAGGCGGACACGACCCCTTTGACATCTTCTCGCAGTTCTTTGGCGGCGGAGGAAGACAGCGGCGCAGAGAGCACGAGCCGGCGAGAGGACCCGATGTGGTCATCCCGCTGCGCGTGTCGCTCGCCGACTTGTACAACGGCAAGTCGCTGCAGTTCTCGATCCGCCGCGAGACGCTGTGCCACCACTGCCACGGCCACGGCGCGGCCCACGAGGAGGACATCCATACGTGCGACGCGTGCGGCGGCCATGGAGTCAAGACCACGACGCGCCGCGTCGGCCCGGGATTCATCCAGCAGTTCCAGACCACGTGTGACAAGTGCCACGGCAAGGGCAAGATCTCGACCAGTACGTGCCCCGTGTGCGGCGGCCGCAAGGTCGAGATGGCCGACCTCAACTTTGACGTCGAGCTGGAGCGCGGCACGCCGGACGGCCACGAACTCGAGTTTGAGAACTACGCGGACGAGGTGCCCGGGCAGCTAGCCGGCCATGTCCGCCTGCAAGTACTCACGGCGCCGCACCCAGTGTTCACTCGTGACGGCGACCATTTGTGGATGGACATGGAGATCTCGCTGCGAGAGGCGCTCGTGGGTTTCAACCGGTCGTTCACGCACCTTGATGGACGCGTCGTGCATGTTGCACGCGAGGAAGTGACGCCGCCGCGGTTTGTGAGCGTGCTAGCAGGCGAGGGCATGCCCAAGCTCCACTTCCCGTCGGAGCGCGGACAGCTGCATGTCAAGTTCCATGTGCTGTTCCCTGACGAGCTCACCCCAGCTCAGCAGCAGGGCTTCCGGGAGGTGTTCAACGTCAAGTAAAGTCGCACCACCTGCGGTTCGTACATGTAGCATTGCTCCATTCAGTAGCCTAGAGATCGCCTCCCACATCAATAGACTTTTGGCTTGGAGCGGTCGACAAGTGTCATGCAAAAATATTCTGAAGCGATCAAAAGCAGGATGGAACGATACTCTACGAATTGATGGGTCTCTCTCTAGTTGCTCGCCTTCTTTCGCTTCTTCTTGCTCGGCTGGCTCGACTCGACAGTCTTGCCCTCCTTAGCAGCCTTCTTCTCCTCCTCAATACGCGCTCGCTTGTCCTCAAGCGCCTGGATCTTGTCGGCCTTCTTGCCCAGACCGTACTGCATACGGTCATACAGACGCTTAGCCTTCTTGGACATCATGGTCTTGGCGAGCTCATGCAGCTCAGCCTCCTCCTCTTCCTTCTTCTCCTTGGCCGACTTCTTGGTCTTGGTCGGCTTCGGCTTCTCCTCTTCCTCCTCCTCTTGCTCCTCTTCTTCCTCTTCCTCCTCTTCCTCATCATCATCGCTACCCTTGTTGGCTTCTGCCGACAGACCCTCGCGCTCAGCCTTGATGCCAGCGGCGTACGCCTCTTCCTCGTCCTCCGAGTCGTCAACAGGTTCCATGTCGGCATCGCCTTCTTCGCCAATAGCGCCGACCTCGCGAAGGACCTGGGAAGCAGACTTGAGCTTGTCCAGCTGCTTGCGGTACTCTGGAACGTAGCCCTCGGCAGCGTCGTCCACGAATGGGGAGAGATGCGGCGGGAGCTCAGCACCAGGCACGTAGCGAGCAATCGGGAGCAGGATGTTGTTGTTGACGCTGTCGAACACCCACTGTGGCTGCACGTACTCGCGGTTGAAGTAGCGGTGGCCCTGGTGCGGGCGGTCCATGATGTGGTGCGTGATGCGCTCGCTCTTCTCCGAGAAGGGCGACGTCTCACCCTCCCAGCCGATCTGCGCACCATGGGCTCGGAGCACGAGCTCCAAGCAGCCAGCAGGCACCTCGCGAGAGAGGAAGAAGACGAGACCCGTGAACAGTCCACGCTCGTTCGCAGCCTCCTCGCGCTGCGTCTGGTACAGCTGAGCAGCCAGCTCGTTAGACGCAAAGGCAGCCTCGAGCGGCTCGCTCATAGCGCCGTAGTTGTTCTCCTCTTCGTCTTCGTCCTCGCCGTCGGTTGTGTTAAACACACCAGCGCCAAGCGTCTTGATGCGCTTCTCCGACTCCTTCTGCTGCTTCGTCACCTTGATCTTGCTATCCGGAGCTGCTTCCTCCTCCATGTTCTCGTCTCCGTCCTCCTGCTCGTCCTTGTTCTCCTCCTCCTTCGAGACACGCTCAAGCTCGATGGCCGCAAGCTGGGCACCAGCCTGGTCGAGCTCGAGGTTGATCTTCGGAGGGTAGGCGACACCCAGCTCCGTGTACAGCTGCCAGTGCACGAACTTGAGCAGCACCTGGTAGAACTCGAGGAACGTGATCATGACACGCAAGTCTACGCGCTTGTCGACCGTCGGCGTGAACTGGTGCGGTACAAGCCAGGTGACACGCTGGCCCTGGACGTTGGCCTGGTAGTAGATACCCTTGATGCTAACGAAAACCTTGGAGAGTGAGCGAGAGGCAACAACGTAGTTCTGCCACTCGCGCGCGAGGCGGAGGCACGTCTCGGTGACCTCCGACTTGACGCCTCGTCCAGCAGGCATAGCCGCGAACAAGTGGACAAGGCAGAGCGCGTCGTCCAGGTCGGCGATGGCGTCAACGAAGCGCGGGTAGCGCTCCTTGACAATGTGGTCAAGCTCGTACTGCGGGCGGTTCTCGTGGATGCGCTTGGCGTCGGCGTAGTCCTTGCGACCCATAGCGCGCTTGACCTTCTTCATGAAGGTCTTGAACTCGCGGAACTTGTTGAGCACGGGCTCGTGCGCCAGGAACATGATGTCCTTGAGGTAGTAGTAGGTCTTGTCCTTGCCCGAGGGCTTCTTCTTTGGCTCGCGCGGGTAGATGCCCTTGAGGATGCACAGCCGGCGGAAGTCCTTGAGCGTGACCTGCAGGCGCTTGAGCGCCTGGCTGCGCGTGATGTAGTTGGCGGCCGAGCCCTTCATGCCCTTCTTCTGCTCCTTGCCGAACTTGGCCAGCCGCCGCTTGCTGCCCATGTTGTCCGTCAGCTTGGCCTTGATGGACTTGAGCTTCTTCTTTCCCTTCACGCGCTTGGTCGGCATGGTTGCTGCTGGTTCTCGCGACTACTGCTAAGTGACTTGGAGCTACTGATGCTCCTGCTACTGCTGGGCGCTAGGGGGACGAGCGACGCGCGGTTAGCGACCACCAGCGACCGACGCAGGCGCTGGAAATGCCGGAAGTGTCGGCACTGCCGGCTATTGGTGGCCGTGGGTCGACCAGTCACTCGTTCATGTCATACGATTGGCTAAAAATACTGCTCGTTCCAGCTCCCCATTGGCTGAAAAGCCAACTTGATCTTGAAACGCTTCGAAATGACGTGTGGGGATCAAAACAGGTGGCGCATACCAGCCCGCGGGGTTTCCGTTGGCTGGCATCGACACTATCCAAGCGGAGCATGGCTGGCGGCAAGCGGAAGCGCGGCGGCCACGCGGCTGCAGCGGCCAAGCGGCACAGGAAGAAGGCGCGCGAGCAGGCGGCGGCCAGCGCGGCGGACGAGGCGGCGGCCGCTTCGGTTTCAGCTCCGGAGGCGGCGAATTCGCCTCAGGAGGGCGAGCAGGAGGAGGAGAAAGTGCAGCCCCCGGACATTCTGTCGGCGGAGCTGCGCGAGGAGCTTGGCGGCACCGAGGGCGACGTGCTGGTGGTGGTGGGCAAGAAGAAGAAGAAGAAGCAGAAGAAGGAGGAGAAGGTGCCCGATGAGATCGTGGAACAGGCCGCGCACCTGAGCAAGTCCAAGCGCAAGAAGCTCGAAGCGATTGCGGCGCGCAAGGTCAAGGAGGCGCGCAGAGAGCAGCTCTACAAGTCACTAGAGCAGCAGCAGCTCGCGCCGCAGCAGTTGCAGCTGCTGTACTCGTCCTCCAAGCTCGGCCACCGTGAGACGCTGCGTGAGCGGCTAAAGCGATCCATTGGCCGTCATAAGGCTGGCATTGAGCTGACCGCCGAGGAGCAGCAGGAACTCTTCCAACAAAAGTCGGCTGAGAGCGAGGAGAGTGATCGAGGCGCTGCTGAGGAGGAAAGCGATGAAGAGATGCCCGAGCCAGCAAAGAAGCCCGTCGAGGTGACTGAAAAGGCTAGCTCGAAATCTAAAAAGCAAAAGAAGGCTGCCGCTACCGCAACGTCTGAAGCTAACGATGAGGAGAAGCGGGATGTCTCCGCAGGCGATGAGCAGAAGCCCACGTCTAGCAGCATGAAAAAGAAGAAGAAAAATGCCAATCGCTCCAAACTTGCCTTCCTGGCAACGCAGCAAACAGTGCAGCAGCAGCGACAGCATGTACCGAAAGATGACCCAGAATCTACTGTCGCAGTCCCTGAATCTGCTACTGCTCCTAATCCGTCAACACTGAGTGCGCTGGACCAGTTTGTATCTCCTGCGCTCTCCAACAGGGTCGACCTCGAGCCAAGTTCCTCGTCCCAGAGCACTGCCATGGCCAAACTCGAAGCTTTGCGCCGCAAGAACGAAGAAAAACGTCGTCAACGCGAGGCGCAGCGGAATCAAATAACTGAAAACGCGAATGAACAGCAGCAAGAGGAGGAGACTGTT